>CM043007.1:17258900-18508510 GCA_023678885.1 Pogostemon cablin | reverse complement strand
TATGTATGGATGCTTATTTTTTTAATAAAAAACTTAGTGTAAAAAAAGTTTACAATTATTAAGAAACATGTATACAAAATAGAATAAAAAGTTTTACACATATTGGTGCACACTTGTGCCCGGGTGCACTAATATCAACTCATATATATAACAATATTCATAAAAAAATTTTAACCATATAAATAAATTAATATTATAATTCCTTTATCAATTTTTTTAAAAAAAATTGATCAAATAAACTTTTAATTCTAAAAAAGAATGAAAAGATTAATAAATAAAAAAATAAATTGAGTACTCGATCGGGTTAATCGGGTATATTTTTAAAACCTGATACCCAAACTGAAAATTATACAATCTAGTTCGGGTAACTAAAAACCCAAAATCAGGTAAAAATCCAAAAATATTGCATAATTTTTTGGATCGGTTCGAGTACCCATAACCCGAAAAGGATTTACACATACTTAAAGCTCAATGGATGCTCAATGGATTAAATTATTATATTTTTGTTGGATATTGAATATAGGTTTCTTCCTCGAAAAAATTACGTTCAAAGCTTTTTAAGGATTTGGAGGATTTTCTAATTTTTACAAATTTAATGTTTGCAAATTTGTGAGGGTAATCTAGTTTTCGCAATTTTGCATTTTTCTCAGATTTGGTGTTTAGAATCTAATTTTAAGACAAATAGATTTTAGAATACATCTAGATTCAAAAAATAACAATAAAAAGAACCGTCTGAATCTAGCTAATTAGACGGATTTAGATAAAACTTAGACGCCAAATCAATGTTGAGCTTCGAGAACCTATTCAAGAAGTAGCCATGTTTAGAGACCCATGAATTCTTTATCAAATATTAGGGAACCTCTCTCTTGACGCCACACGGTTAGTGCGTGCGCTGGAAGGCGACCTCTCTCTCGACGGCACACAATTAGTACATGCGTTGGAAGGCTACCTCTCTCTCGACGCCATACGATTAGTGAATGCACTGGAAGGCGGTGTTGATGCGAAATTGTAGAACCACTCTCTAGCATGTGCCTTGAATGCGGCACGAGTTCTTCATTTATCTGTGTTTTATATTCATGGTTATACTCATAAACTCTCAATGATGGTTAGTGCGTGTCCTGGAAGGCGGGTTTCTATTATATTTTATATTTTCTTTCTCTCTTATTTAATTATTCTTTTTCCGTTAACTTCTAATATATATAAATATATATATAATAATTTATTTTATTTAAATATACAATACAATACTTTTTATACTTTATTTATTCACTTATTTGTCTCATAAAATCTAAAAAGTACTTATATTTTAAATTTAAAAATATTACAAATTTTATAGCATATTGATATATTTTATTTGTTATGCCAAAATATCAATTTACTCTAAAAAAGTCAATAAATATTCGTAAAAAAGGTAAGATTTATAAACTCCCAAAAATGATTAGTGCGTGCCCTAGTGGGTTGATGCCAAATAATAGGAAGTACAATATACAATATAATACTTTTTATACTTTATTCACTTATTTGTCTCATAAAATCTAAAAGTGCTTATATTTTAAATTTAAAAATGTTACAAATTTTATAGCATATTGATATACTTTATTTGTTACTCCAAAATATCAATTTACTCTATAAAAGTCAATAAATATTCGTAAAAAAATAAGTTTTATAAACTCCCAATGATGGTTAGTGCGTGCCCTGGAAGGTGGGGTGATGCCTAATAATAGGAATTCTCTCGCCAGGTGGCACGAGTACTTCATGCATTTTATCTTTATTAGTGTATGATGGTTAGTGGGTGCCTTAAAAGGCGGGGGTGAGAATTGTCATCAGGCAACACGAGTTTTTCATTTATTTGCATGTTATCTTATCCAGTGTACTCATAAACTCCCAAATCGCACTATATATAAATAAATAAATTCAATTGTCATTAATTATTTACAAAATTTTAAAATAAAAAAGTAAAATTCGCTCGACGACACACGTAATTATTGTTAGCTCAGGGTTGAAAATTGTCATCACGCAATACGAGTTCTTCATTTATCTAAATTTAATCTTCTTCAGTATACTCATAAACTCTTCGAGTAGCAATCGATATAAATAAATTCAAATGTCATTAATCGTTTACATATATTTAAACTAAAAAAATATAAAATTCAAAAAAATTGGAAAATCCTCTGAAATTGGCGAAAATGAAAAGGCAGATTATTGTGTGCAACTGGGTGCAAGGTTGCACCCAGATCCGACCCATTTCCTTGATCTGCAGTATTAATATTTTTCTTAACCCGAATTTCATTTATCAAAAATCCTTCCACCCGTTTTCTCTCTACAATTCCATCCCCCCCACCATTCTCTCTCTATAAAACCTAACCTATCCTTCCGCCATTTTCTCTCATTCTCTCTTCATTTTTTAATATCTCTCGATGAATTCCTACCAACCGTACTCCACCATTGGAATCGCGATATCAATTGGCGTTTCCATCATCGGAGCTGCCTGGTATTTTCTTGTAATCTAGGAGATGCTTCTTCGAATTTATTCTTAAAATTTCTTTTGCTGATTTGTTTGAATCAACTGATTTTGTAGAGGAATATTTGTAATTGGGAGTAGTTTAATCGGTGCTGCCATCAAAGCTCCTAGCATTACTTCGAAAAATCTAATCAGGTACTTTCAAATCTGATGAGTTTTAGTGCTTGCTATTGTAATTTTTTCTTTAAAACCTACTTAAATTTGTCGTGTTTGATTTTTGTTTTGGTTTCGATGGAAAACACTGAGACATAGTACAATGATGATTAGATTGTTAAGTTCTACATCAAATATTTTTACACTTTGAAGCGATTGTTAGGTGTATAGCACTGTGTGATTTGAGATTAAAGACACAAATCTTGTAGAACATACTTTAAAAGAAGTGCGTTTACCACAAATTTCCTACAGCTAAAATTTAATTTTGTTAATGTTCTAGTGTTTTTTAGATATTGGTTCTAGCTTCTGAATAGCCACATGCGCTCGAACCCTTGTACTTTCAATTATGTTTCTTGTACACAACCTAATTTATTTCCATTGTTCCTTGGCGTCAAGGCAACTACAAGAAAAGAGAGAGTTAGAGAAGATAGACAGTGAGTGAGTGATTTGATTAAGGGTTGAGTCTCCTCGTCCGAGAATCATTTGTGCACTTATATTTATTGAACTGAGTATTGAAATATAAATGTCCAATAGTAGTTCAATTGGGATGAGTCTTATTCAAACATCTCTAATTCATCTCATATATAAGAACTTTTTATTCCTTCCCTAAACTAACATCTAAATATCATAGATTTTCATAATTGATCCCGCTTATGACATCATTGTTTCCTCCTTGAATATCCTTGATTAATCAATTATACAACTCTCAACTTCTATGTATAACATATGTATGTGATATTCTTCAAGTGTCTATTGAGGTCTTGGGTCTATTGAGCCTTCTTTTTGCAGGGCTATCAAAAGTAAAGCTCCTTGAATAATATTTGTTCATACTGTATAACTTTTAAGAATCAACTGTATAAGTTTTATTAATCAATTGTATAGGTTTCTATCTTAACTGTATATTGTTGTTATGAGTTCTGTTTATGTTGAGAATTTTCTCCATGTATGAAATAGATTTAAGTAAGCAATAGTATAGTTTTATCATTTAAGTGTTTACGTTTTAAATTTATTATTTATTTATTTCAATAATTAATATAAATTATATTAATATAATTACATCGATTATTAGTGACCTTTTCCAAATTATGTAGTATTTATTATCAATGTGCAGGTCCATTTTATACTCTTTCTTCTTCTTCTTCTAGTGATTGTTATGAGTGTTTGTATTGAAGATTTTTTACCACAGTATGGTATAAATTTAAGTAAGCAATCGTATAAGTTATATCATTCAATTTTATACATTTTAAATTTATTGTGTATTTATTACAATAATTTATGTAGATTATATTAGTATAATTACATCGATTGTTAGTCATTTTTAATGATTTTTGTCCAAATTTGTGTAATATTCATTATCTTCTATATGCAGGTCCATTTTTTAAAAAGAACAATGATGATTTGAAAAAATGAAGAATGATGATTTGGCTGAAGATTTCAATAGATCTAGTGCATAAAAAATTGATGGACTATAATTAGTTTTGGTTGAAAAACCAAGTGTATAAGTTTTAGTAACCAAATGTATAAGTTTTAAGCCCATAGTGTATTTGTTTTAAAACATAGTATAAATTAGTACGAGTATATGAATTTATTCTAAGTTCTAAAACAAATATTGTAAGTCATTATAATTTAATTTTTAGAAAGGATATTAGTACTTAAACTGTATAGTGTGTGTAAAGTTTTGAAGCATAGTGTATACGTTTTAATATATAATTTATATATTGTATGTTCATATTGTATAAGTTTTTAAACTGTATAGTGTATGTAAAGTTTTGAATCATTGTGTATAAGTTTCTGATAAATGTATATATTGTATGTTCATAATGTATATGTTTTTAATCATATACTGTTTAAGTTTCTGATTATCCTATTGATTCATGTTGTATAAGTTTTGTACTATAATTTATAAGTTTTTAATTGTTGTATATGATATTTGTTTATTCTGTATTAGTTTTGATTCAATATTGTATAAATTTAATGGACAAATATATTACTTTTTCAAATAGTCAATATATATATATATATATATATATATATATATATATATATATATATAAAAGTAATTATACTTGAACAAGTGTAAATACATTATTGAATTAAATGTCATATATTTACTAAGAAAAAAATATGTGTTAATGTATTATAACTAATACTCTATATTCAAGTCACGAGATTACAACAAATGAACATCTTAGAAAAACTTCACTAGGAATCTTCATTCACATGATAGTAAAGATTAATACTAATGACCATCTAGAAAAGCAGTTGAGTCATTCCAGAAAAAGCACTTGGAAAAAACACTCCAGTCATTCCAGAAGAGTCGACTGTTAAAATGATAGCTCACAACACATGAAAAAAAAGACACATTAATAATATTATTTAATAACGTATGATTCCAAGTTATTATCAAAGAGCTTTCACTACTATATACAAAAGAATAATTATGTAACACCCATTCAAATAGTGTAATAGAACCGGTTTCAAAATTTTTATTGATTTAAATTTATAAAGAAAAATACATCACTTCGAATGTACAATCCTACCAACATACTCATCATGCCAATGTACAATTCAAAACATATCTATATACAATTAACGGAAAAAACATATACGAAAAAGAAAATTCATCACATCGAATACACAATGCTACCAAGATATCTATCATGACCACATACAATTCAGAATATATTTACATACAATAAATGGAGAAAACATATACAATTAACACCATACAAATCATGCCCATATACAATTCAAATCATACCTATATACAATTAACGGAGAAAATATATACACCTAAAATAATCCATCATACTCACTATGTCCATGTATAATTCATACCATATCTATATACAGTTAATAGAGAAAACATATGCAGTAAATAAAAATCCATCACATAGAATGCACAATGCTACAAAGATACCCATCATGCTCACATACAATTCAAAACATACCTATATACAATTAATGGAGAAAACATATACAATTAAAATAATCCACCATACAAATCATGCACATGTACAATTCAGACCATACCTATATACAGTTAACGAAGAAAACATATACAGTAAAGAAAAATCTATAACATCGAATGCACAATGCTACAAAGATATCCATCATACCCATATACAATTCAGAACATACATATATACAATTAACGGAGAAAATATATACAATTAAAATAATTCACCATATAAATCATGCACATGCACAATTCAGACTATACATGTATACAATTAACGAAGAAAACATATACAATCAGATTAACAGAAACCAATACTAACTGTATGCAGCATTAAACAGTAAAACAGAAATGTATACGATTGGTTTCAAAAAGTTATACAGTAAAACATAAAACATATACAATCGTATTCTGACCCTACCCACTAGGCTGTGCCTACAATAAATATTATTCCAGATAAGAAAAACACAACAAAAGGATATTCAGATACATTTGATTATCAATGCTTGTACAATAATAATCAACACTATAAGCATTGATATAAAGGAACATATAGACATACTGAAGTAAAATATCAAAGATTTTGGAGAAGAAATTAAATGATTATTATCTATAATTAGAGATTAATTAAATTCACTAGAATGAATCATAGATTAGAAAAAAAAATCTAACAATATTATTTGAAATAAGAAACTGCAATTAGAGATAAGATTAATTTTATCTAATTTTGAAATGAAACTTCTTCTTCTACAATGAAGGTTTGGAGGCGAAATCGGCAGAATACAACAGATGTGGCGAAATCGGCAGAACACAATGTCAGAATCGGGCAGAAGGCGGCAGCATAATCTGGCGACAGAATCGACAGAAGGCAGCGGCACAATCTGGTGGCGAAATTCGCAGAAGGCGGCATCAGAATCCGATGGCGCGACAAAATTATAGGGAACGAATAGTAGTGGCAACCATAGAGAACGATCATAACAGTGGCGATCATTGAGAGAATCGTCGGTGGACTGAGAGTGAATCATAGAGGATTGAGAGAGAATAGCAAAACTCTGGAATCGTTGATTTAGATGGAGTGAGAGGGAACAGTTTTGGAATGATTTTTTACACTTGATTTTTAGGTTTTATATGACCCATTTAAAAATGGATTGATCCGGTGCACAATTGTAAAATCATGAAACTAGTTGCACCCAATATACACTCAAATGAAAAATTCGCGAAAATTAAAAGAGTAGGCCTTGGGTGGGACTGTCTCACGGATCCTAATTCGTGAGACGGGTTATCCATTTACTATATTAAATATATTTTTAATTAAATTAAAAAAATTAAGGAATTAATCGGGCCCTGTTTGGCTTCGGATTAATTAGTCGTGCCTAATCACTAAATCAAATTTCGCGGCAAAATTCGTGTCGCGAAAATTGAAATTTATTTTTTTTCTTATCTTTGAGATCAAGTAATTATTTTACTAAAAAAAATTATGAATTATTATTATAATAACGATAAAAAATTATAAATTATTATAATTAATTAAAGTTCAACTTTTCTATTATCACTTTATCTTAATCGGGTATCACTTTATATTAAGAATATCATCAATTTTTATTCATCATAGAATTGTTCATAAATTAAATTAATTGAAAAATTATCACTTTTTCTTTATCATGTATCATTTTTACTAAAAATATTATCACATTTTATTAGTGCGATGAATTGTTCGTGAAATAATTTAATTTAATCAGACGGATATCACTTTTCTTTGATTAAGAATCACTTTTTATTAAAATATTATCACATTTTATTCCTTCTATAAATTATTCATGAAATACACTTACGTACTAAGTTATCACTTTTTATTAAAGATGTTATCACTTTTACTTTAAAATTTATCACTTTTCATTTATACTATAAATTGTTCATGAAATATATTATATCTCTTTTCATCAATTGAGTATCACATTTTATAAATTTATAATATTTAAATTAAAAAATAAATAAAATAAATAAAAAATTTTATTTTTATTAGTATATTGTAAATAATAAAAATATAATTGAATAAGAAAAATAGGTTAAAAAATTACATAAATATACATTTAAGACTTAATTAATTTCTTTTATAATTAATTTCCCAATTTTTTAATTTGCTAGTAACCAAACAAGGCCCTTAAAAATAACTTAATTGGGTTAATGGATAATCCGTCTCACGAATTAAGGTCTGTGAGACGGTCTCATCCAAGTCTTTGCCAAATTGAAAAAGCCTTCAAATGTAGAATGCTCTGAACACAATTTTTTCGAGGATGAAACCTATTTTTAGCTCCAAAAAATATATATAACAATTCAATCCATTTATTCTAGATGTGGGCAAATTTTTCGGGTTACGGGTACCCGAATCGATTCAAAAAAATATTCAATTTTTTGGATTTTTACCCGATTTCGGGTTCTAGTTACCCGAATCTGATTGTATAATTTTTGATTTGGGTATCGGGTTTTAAAATAGGGTAGGTCTTTGGTGAGACCGTCTCATGGATCTTCTTATATGAGACGGAGTATATTTAACCCAATTAAGTATATTTTAAATAAGATTAAAAAAATAAAGAAAAAGGCGGCTCTGTTTGGTAATACTAAATTACTATTATCGCCTTATCCATGTTCCTTGATATGAAAAATGGGCGGATATCTCCAGGGCAGTGGGTGAAGATCACTTTATCATACTTCAACAAAATTCAAAATTTTCGTTAAACTATAATTAATATTTTTATTATAATAATAGTATTCTATTATCATTTTATTTTAATTGGGTATCACTTTATATTAAAAATGTTATTACTTTTATTCGTCCTACAAATTGTTAATAAAATAATTTAATTAAACGGTTATCACTTTCTGTTTATCATGCATCACTTTTTATTAAAAATACTATCACTTTTATTATTCCATTAATTTATTCATGAAATAATTAATAATATAGATATCACTTTTCTTTGATTATGAATCACTTTTATTAAAAATATTCTCACGTTTTATCAATTTTATAAATTATTTGTAAAATACACTTTGATAATTAGTTATCACTTTTTATTAAAGATGTTATCACTTTTCATTTATATTAGTATATCTTGTTCATGTATTATTCACACCACTGTTATCACTTTTTATCAATTGAGTATCACATTTTATAAATTTATAATATTTAAATAAAAAATAAATTAAATAAATAACAAATTTAAATTAAAAAAATTAATAATAAAAATATAATTTAAAAAATAATATTATATACATACAAATATATATATATATATATATATATATATATATATATATATATATATATATATATATATATATATATATATATATATATATATATGAAAGACCTAATTAATTTACTTTTATAAATAAATTTTTAATTTTTTTATTTGACTATAATCAAACAGGGCCTTACAAATATAATTAATGGGTGATCAGTCTCACATAAGGGGATCCGTGAGACGGTTTCACCTTAGTTTTTGCCTTAAAAATATATGTGAATAACTCGATAGGGTACTCGATTAATTTATTTTATTTTTTATTCTTTTCATTCTATTTTAGAATTAAAAGTTTTAATAAAATAATTTTTAAAAGAAATTGATAAAGAAATTGTGTAATATTAATTTATTTATATGATTAAAAAATTATGAATATTGTCAAATATATATATATATATATATATATATATTGAAATAATAAAGAGATTAATGTTTTTAGAGAGTTTTATACAACAATTTACTGAATTTATAATCGTAATATATATAATATATTTAAATATCATTGAATCATATTTAATAAAATTTTTGACACAGTAATTAGGCAAAGACTTGGGTGAGACTGTCTCACGGATTCTCTTATGTGAGATGGATCATTTAATAACTCATCTAAAAACATCTAATTTGCAGTTATCTTCTGCTGACTTGGAGTGTCTCCTTACTCTCCATGATGACATGGCATTATGAGAGTGTTTGGAGTACTTTCCATTTTGTTTTATTTTTATTAGATTTATTTTTTACATTTTTTTCTCTTTCTTTTGCTTTCCTTTTTAGTTTCTTTATTCTGCTTTCCTTTTTATCATTCCATACTCACGTTATTAAATTAAATGTCATTAATAGAGATTGTATTCCTTTTTTATATAAAAACTCATTTGCACACTCATTTTTTTAATTTTGAAATTTTTCTCCTCCTTCATTGATTAAATATTTAATTTTTCTGGTTTGAAAATTGTTCCTACAGTAAGAGTAGATTGAATCATTATATGAAAATTTTTAAAGTTGAGTTTGCTTTTATTTATTCAATATGTGATATTTAAACATTTGATTGTTTATTTTAATGTTCATTCGTTTATATTTTTAATTTGAGAATCACTTTTTTCTCTCTATTAATATTTAGCTTTTATTTCACTTTTTATGAGATTATATTTGTTCATATCTAACCATTTAAAATTTAATGAAATTAATTTTTCTTTTACTTTGATAGTTTTGAGAGTGTGTTCATCTTGATGCACAAGATAAATGTTTAGAATTGCTTGCATGTAATTGTTGATTTTATTTTACCCCTAAAATTGTACTAAAGTTATTAATTCGTCTACATTTATGTTAGAGGGTTTTTTTTCTTTATTATTTAAAATTTATTCCTTATTTCAGGTTTTCGAAATTAAATTAAATCTACTTATTATTTGACCATTTGAGAGTGTCTTTTTGCCTTTTTCTTCATCATTCTTTGTTGTTCCAAATTTTAGGTTATTATTAATATAAAACTTCTTGAAGATTTAAAAGAGAGAGATAGTTGAATCTTATCTCACCATAAAAAATTGAATTTGGACCGGTCTGACATCCATGCCCAACATAAAAGTAAATATGGAGATTTGAATATGATGTGTTTTAACAAGATTATTTATTAAGAATTGAGTATAATTTTATGAAAAATTTTAGTAGCTCATTCTTTAATGATTGAGTGTGCATTTATTTTATTATTTGTTTGATTTAAATTAATGTTGTACATCATTTAGTTATTTTTTTTGTTTTTTAATAGAATTTATTTTTTTTTGTTAAGACAATTCTTGATTATCAATTCTATTCTTTAATCAATATAATTGTAGTCAATAATTTTGATTTGAATTAGTTTGAAGATAAAAATAATATAATAATAATAAGAAATTTTGGATTAACTTGAGGATCAAAAGGTAACAAGAAATCAATGAGCATTTATTTTTCACTAATTATTTTGTCACCATTATAATTATTATTAAATTTTGACTTAAAATAACATATTATTCTTTCCATATTTTTATCCCTGTTAATACTCAATTATCATAACTCCTTAATTATGCCATTGTTTATTTAATTATAATTATTTATATTTATGGTAAATTTTTATAAATATTTATTAAGTAATAAATTTGTTATTAATATTCAAATTACTAATAATTACTATTCAATTTATAGTGGTGTAAATTGAAGATTGTCTGTCATCATTAGTAAAAAAAAATTATATATATTTTGAATTAGTATTTAATATTAATTTCATTTAGCACTTTGCTTATTTAAATAGTTAGTTTTAATCAAATTTTATACTCATTCTACTATTAAGAGATATATCTTAATCATTAAACTTAAAGATTTTAATCACTATTAATAAAATATCAAAATTCTACTTACAATATCTTACTATCCTACTATATATAGTTTAATTTTAATTATCTTCATCAATCAATTTTATTTTATTAATTATAATAATTAACGATGTCAATCATCATTAATTGATTGTATTTTAATTTAAACCCTCTATCATACTATATAATAAATAAATCATTATTACTAAATTTTATCAAATTTTTAGTTGTCTAATTCTGATTTTAAATCATGATTACACTCTACTTAATAATTTACTATATTAATTTAAGTTTTTAATTTCAATGATATTTTATTTTCAATTTTATGAATAAATTATCTTTCATCATGTAAAATAAAAATTAAATTGATTAATAATCAATTCATCATTAATTACTGGATCTAAGAATAGAATTTTCCTTTAAATTCAGTATGTTAAATTTAAATTCAAATTTATAAGAATAAAAATTAATTACTGGATCTAAGCATAGCCTTCAAATTTCCTTCAAATTCAATATAATTTATGACTAAGTTATCTTTATTCACGTAAATCAAAGATTCAATATATTAATAATCAATTCATCATTAATTATTACATTAAAGCAAAGATTTGTGTGAGACAGTCACACATGAGGGCTTACGTGAGATAGTCAGAAAATGATAACTTTTATACTGAAAAGTGATAATGTTATTTTATGAACAATTTATAGTATAAATGAAAAGTGATTGTAAGCAATTAAAATTCACGTTCCAATCAAATGGCGACACGTGGATTTTATTGATTAAATCTCAATTTTAATTTATTATATTTTATTTTGGGGATTTAATAAATTTATTCCTAAAATAGATTAATAAATAATTGATAATTAATTTAAAGCCCAACAAATTAAGTAGGGTTTAAATTAAGTAAAACTTGACGCCTAAGTTAAGTAAAGCATGGAAGGTTCCAGAATCAGGTCAAATTAAGCAATGATCAATCAAGCTGTGATATATTTGGAGCGGCCCAAGCCCGCAGAACCAGGCCAAATCTGTCATAGACCAATGAGATTGCGAGATATTTATGGAGTATCCTCATCCTTCACCTATATAAGGAGTCCTCCTCCATTCATCACACACATTCAAAGACCTGAAGACGT
Organism: Pogostemon cablin; assembly: GCA_023678885.1. NCBI lineage: Eukaryota > Viridiplantae > Streptophyta > Magnoliopsida > Lamiales > Lamiaceae > Pogostemon > Pogostemon cablin. The sequence goes on along the minus strand of CM043007.1, from coordinate 18,496,105 downwards.
AAACGCTCTGAAGAGATCAAGAACATGAGCAGTGCTCCCTTGAGATCTTCAAGCATCTTCAAGTCAAGAACGTCAAACGATTCGGGATTAAGGTGCGGAGCCCCCCAAATCAAGCGTTCTTCATATACTAAGTTCTTCGGTGTTCTTCGCGCCAAGAACAGCATACGACCCGGGATTAAGGTGCTAATCCCCCCAGATCGAGTGTTCTTCGGATCAAGTACGTTTAATCCAAATAATGGCTCGACGCTTCTGGATTAACGTTATAAGGTCCCAAATTCGAGTTCGGACAAGCTTCAACTGAAGATCCGACTCAAAATACACAGTCAACGCGGTCAAGTCAACAAGTCAAAGTCAAAGTCCAAATTGGTTCGAGAGAAGAATCAGAGGATTGATTGGAGATTGTAACCTGCTTACATACTCTTTCAAATTAAATCCTTTCGAATTATTTTTGTAATTCACTTTTGTGTTTATTCATCCATAAATACAATATTTGTTGTTACAAATTTTGGCACGCCCAGTGGGACCGTCTCTACCTCTCATCTCTTCTCTCTACAAGCTCGAAAGTCCGATATGACTCCTGTCAGGATTACTGTAGGTAGGACTGCTGCTTCTAAGCTCTCAGAGTTATTGACTGAATATGTTGCTGTTGTTACGAGGAGCATGTCAGAAAAAAGCTCGTTCGGAAGCCTCATCTGGATCCAACCCTTCGGTTGAGGAGGCTTCAAGAAAACAACTACCTATGAAAGATGATAGTGATGAAGATTCTGCATCTTCAAACTCTTCATCTGACTCCGTTGCAGCTCCAGTAATGATGGCAGGTGCCTCAACTATTGAGGAGCAGTTAGCAAGTATGATGAAAGCTATCGAAGGGCTCACAAAACACATAGAAGCTCAAGATTCAAAAATCTCCCAATTGATAGAAAAAAGAGACGTCGCGGAGACTAGCCGTGCAAACGAAAAAGGAGTCATGGACGATAGTGAAGTGGAAGAGGTCACAAGGCGCCAGACTATTGAAAAGGAGCAAACTCAAGGAACGTTGCCACTTTCAGCTGATGGAATGCTCCAAGTGGATCAACTCAAGGATATTATACTTGGAACAATAAAAGAAAGGTTTGAGGAGAATTCCAAGCCTACTGTTACTTATGTCAAGCCATACACGAAAAGAGTGGACAACTTGAAGTTGCCAGCTGGCTACCAGCCTCCCAAGTTCCAACAATTTAATGGCAAGGGAAACCCGAGGCAGCATATAGCACACTTTATTGAGACTTGCCATGACGCTGGTACTTATGGAGACCATATGATAAGGCAATTCGTTCGCTCTCTCAAAGGAAATGCATTTGATTGGTATATCGACTTGCAAGCTGAATCCATTGATAGTTGGGCACAAATGGAACATGAGTTCCTTAATCATTTCTACAGCACGAGGAGAACTGTTAGCATGACTGAGTTAACTAATACTCGTCAATTGAAGGAAGAACCTGTGATTGATTATATCAATCGATGGAGAAATTTGAGCTTAAATTGCAAGGACCGATTATCCGGAGAGTCTGCTATTGAGATGTGTATCCAAGGGATGGAATGGAATCTCCTTTATATACTCAAAGGAATTCAACCTAAGACTTTCGAAGAGTTGGCTACTATGGCCCATGACATGGAATTAAGTATGGCTGCTAGTGGAATCAAACATTCACCGATATCGGACTCCTACAAGTCTAAAGATGAGCAAGATTTCAAAAAGGGGGCAAGTCCTATGCTAAAAGTTCCAACAAGAGTCAATGGCCACAAATATTATGGCGGTCAAGGTTCGAAAGAATAAAAATGATAAGAAAGACAAAGGGAAGCAGGTTGCTCAAGAGTGGGGGCAAAGAAGGTTAACTCTGAAAGAGATGCAAGAAAAAGAGTATCCATTTCTGAACTCAGACATTTCTGGTATATTCGATGATCTAATGAAGAACAAACTCCTTGATCTTCCTGAGATGAAGTGTCCAGAAGAAGCCGGTCGAACTAATGACCCAAAATACTGCAAGTATCATAGGTTGGTGAGTCATCCAATTCATGATTATTTCGTTCTTAAGGAAAAGATAATGCAACTAGCTAAGGAAGGGAAAATCGTGTTAGAAAATGAGGCAGCCACAAACTTCACTTCTGTAAAAGAAAGTCATGATGAAGGCTCATGTCATGTCGTGAACGAGGACAATGAAAGCGAACAACTTGAAATTAAGGGTAAAGCTTACTCCATGAAGGTGACCTTCACGGATGAAGATATGTTGTTGGGTATGCAATCTCATAATCGACCTCTATTTGTGACTGGTTACACTAAAGGGATGCGAGTGAATCGTATACTTGTTGATGGAGGTTCGGCAGTGAACATTTTGTCCTTGAGAATGTTGAAGAAGATAGAAATACCAATGGATGAACTCAACCATAGCCGATTGATGATCCAAGGGTTCAACCATGAGGGGCAAAGAACTCTCGGCACAATAGTTCTTGATTTGCTAATTGATGAGATGAAATCCACAGTCCTTTTCCATGTTATTGATGCAAAAACTTCCTACAACATGCTTTTGGGGCGCCCATGGCTACATGAGAATGGCGTGATTCCTTCTACATTACACCAGTGCTTCAAATATAGTGAAGGTGACAACGTGAAAAGAGTATTCGGTGACGACAAGCCGTTCACTGAAGCTGAAGCTTACTTTGCAGATACTAAATATATCTTCAAGAGTACAAAGGAAGTAAAGCGTGAAGAAGCCCCGGTGCAAGATAATGGGGGCAATAAACAAATAAAGGATGAGGAAGGTAGTACATCATCTGCCACTCTCAAGGAGAACAAAGGCAAAGGGCTTGAGACCTTGGAAGAGTTAACGTTGCCTTTAACAAAAATTGATGCTAGTAAACTTTCTTCTCCACCACTCAAATGATTCACACGTCCTATTGAAGGACCAAAGACCGAACACGGTGAAGTGTTTGAAGCCGAAATAACCAAGTCGTATAGTTCACAAGCTTATAAACTCCTTATGAAGGCTGGTTATGAACCAAAGGAAAAAGCGATGGCGAGCAAGGTGTGTCAAGAAACTATCAACCCACCAGGGCATGGGCTTAATATTATTCAGAAAATGTTAAAAAATAGTGGTCACACTATTAAGAAGGCTAAGCCAGGTTTAGGATATGTCCCTCAAAAGCCAGCCCGCATTGCATAAGAAGAGCAAGTACAAATTATATCACCGAGGGAGAAGCTTTATCCACGGAGGATATGTTTAACGCAAGTAGTAGGGAAGTCAAGAGAATATCTATTTTTGAAAGGCTTGGGAGTGTCTTCGAAAGGCTTGGACCCTGTAAAGGAAAGTGTAGGAGGCAAAATCATGTCAAGTCCCTTAACCTCCGAAAACTCCGAAGTCAAAATCCTTCTCGCATCAAGCGGCAAAATATCTTGACTGTCTCAAGTAGAAGAGTATTGAAAGCTAAGGTGCGAAGAATCATCTTTACTAAAGATGATAATAATGATAGAGAAAGTGGCGCATCCCAAGATTGGGGGCAATAAACTATTGACTAACTCAAATGCAAAGCTCCTCGACGCGAGCTAAAACTGTCTGCATTATGCTCCTTGATACGAGTTTAAACTATCTAAAATCCTCAAGTTATGCTCCTTGATACGAGCTTAAACTGTCTAACTTAAATTAAATCTCCTTGAGAAGAGACAAAACTCTCTACATATTACGTTCCTTAATATGAGCTAAAACTATCCACACAAGGCTCCTTGATATGAGCTAAAAATGTCTACACAATACTCCTTGATACGAGTTTAAACTATCTAAAATCCTCAAGTTATGCTCCTTGATATGAGTATAAACTATCTACACATCAAATCAAATCTCCTTGGGAAGAGAATAAACTCTCTACATACAATACTCCTCGACACGAGTGAAAAATGTCCACACAAGGCTCCTTAATACGAGTATAAACTGTCTACAAGTTTAAATTCAAGACTCATTGACACGAGTATAAACTGTCAGCAAATTCAAGTTCAATGCTCCTTGACGCATGAGCCTAAACTGCATGTTACTCCTGGTCCGCATGAGTATAAACCGTGTACGACAAACTCCTGGTCCGCATGAGTATAAACTGTGTACGATGAACTCCTGGTCCGCATGAGTATAAACTGTGCACGACAAACTCCTGGTCCGCATGAGTATAAACTGTGTACGACACCCACCAAAGGTAATTATATATGGTTAAACTATTAATTCACCCCACTCAGATATTTTAAGTGGTTAAAGCATTAAATATCCTACTTTGTCTAAAGTGGTTAAAGAATAGTCACTCCTAGCCCGCATGAGTATAAATTGTTTACGGCACCCCCCATTCAAAACCAAATCATGTCCCTTTGAACTACGTTATGACTTGATCCTTTGCAAAGAGGTACGTAGGTAGCTTAGAACTCTACTAAGTTCAGTCATAAGTAAGGCCCTTCACATCAAGTGTATGAGGCAAGCAATAAATTGAAGCATGAATGAGTTGAGAAAAATGGTTGACAAGGGGAAGACGGTGGTTGAATGCGGAGTTGAGTGAAGAAATTCAAATTATTGAAGTGGCAAAGGAAGTTCAAGTTCTTGGAGTGATGACAATAATTCCATTCTCGCAGCATTGAAGGAATGAAAGTGATCCACGTTGTCACATAAAAAGTTGCAAGTGGATTAATATTAGCAAGCAGATGGGTTCAAGTTAATTTAAATTTATGGATTTAAATAATTAAAAGATCCCAAATTAAATTCGTGGGATTAATTAATTATTAAATTCAGGATTATAAATTAAATACATGATGAGTGGAGCTTAAGTTGGCCATAATGAGTAATTAAATTAATTCATGTGTAAGCACGAATTAAAATTAATCTAAGCCATGAGAGTTGAAGGTCATAATGTTGGTAAAGGTAATTGGCAACTAGGCCTAAAACAATTTAGAATTGAGACTATGCAAGCCAATTTATCCGATAGTGGGCTCAAGTTGATGGTGGTAATTGGACTAAAGCAATTGGAATTTAAAACAGGCCTACTTTATCTTGTAAAGACAAGTTGCCAAAAGAAGTTCAGTCCTACAAAGGCATACACGTGATTGAGGTCAAATTGGTTGGCCAAAATTGACATATCCTCTCTTTTGGAAAGAGATATTGCTGAACAAATCTTTCTCTCTCCAATTAAAATAAGGAAATTTCTTCCCCTTTCCCCATTATAGTCACGGGAGTTCAATTAAAAAAAAAGAAAAAGATTATTCTCTCACCTAAGAAAGCCTACTTTATCTCTGTCCCAAAATTTCCCAAAGATGAACTGCCGAAGAAATTCAAGAAAATCAGAGGAGCTGCTGAGGAACTAGTATTTCTCGCTGCCAATCTTTCATTATTAGCGACGAAAATTACACACCTCACCGCCACAAGGAGCTATCGCTAGAGAGCCATCGTTGCTATCCGTTATCGGGCCGCCTCCGGTCATACCATCGGCCACCTCTGTGGCATGCAATCGATTCGTGCCGACATCACTTCTGCCGAAAGTAGCCAACCAGCAGCCGCAGGTTGCCAATCCTTCGCAAGAAAGCATGCCCCCGTCGATGACTTGATATCAAAAGCTCGTTGAACCCATCCAATTTGTTCGACCCCATGCTTTCGCGTTGGTCGTCAACTGGTCGCTAGCCGCCGGAAGTCTCGTGGCACCAGCAGCTCGCCGGAGGGTCCCACCGAGATCAATCGCCTATTCGATATGCAAAAGTGAGGCCATATACTGCACCAAGCGATCACGTGCCAGCAGCGCCTGACAAACGCCGATCTTCCAGTCGAGAATCGCGCGCTGCCATCGCTGGAAGACACCACACTGGTCAGATCTGCTTCCGACTGGCATCCATTGCCCCTCTCCGTAAACACGAGTACCAACAGCAAGTAGAGTCGAACCCTTTTGGAACCGCTACCAAAGGCACGAGCACCTCAACCACCGGAACCGTCGCACCACTTGCCAGATCCGCAAAGAGTACACGCCACACCACGCAAGGCCAACTGAACTTGTCGCCGCAGTGAGCAGCTGCCGGCCGCCGAAGCCCGCAGCATTGAGCTTGTCGTCGAAAGCTGTAAACAGTCACCAGGCGCAGCGAACAGCCGTCGCCCGTGTGCGTCATTGTCCCCTCGCCGAAGCCCGCTGCCAGCCATCAGCCGTCGAGGTCCGTGGCGGGCAGACGCCAGTTCCACAGCGAGCAGTCACCGGAAGTGGGTGCCAAGTGCTACCCGTCGCCGATTTTCAATACCAAAACCCACCACCCTGATCGACACGGACGCCGTTAGCAATCGCAACCAACCCACGCTGCCAGGGTCCATCTCTACACGCGGTTACCCACGGTTCGTGAGCCATCGACGAATTCGCTGCTGCAACCACATCGCCATCTTCCCACTGGAGAGCACATCATCATTACTACATGCTACCGGCTCAATCTCCCACTTTCAACAACACGGAACAATAACGTGGTGGCGAAACATACATCGAGGCTCGCCGTAGATTTTCTCAGACGAGAAAGAGGGGCGAGGACAAGGCTTGCTATCGATTTCTCAGAAGAAAAAGAATAGCAAGGACGAGGCTCGCCGTAGATTTTCTCAGACGAGAAAGAGGGGCGAGGACAAGGCTCGCTATCGATTTCTCAGAAGAGAAAGAATAGTAAGGACAAGGCTCGCCGTAGATTTTCTCAGACGAGAAAGAGGGGCGAGGACAAGGCTCGCTATCGATTTCTCAGAAGAGAAAGAAAAGCAAGGACGAGGCTCGCCGTAGATTTTCTCATACGAGAAAGAGGGGTGAGGACAAGCATGTTACTAAGTTCTTGGTCGTAGGCAGGAGCAACAAGCAAACAAGACGAATAAACAGTTCAAAAAAAAGAGCAAATTAAGGAATTGAAAGCTTACACTTGTAAATTGAATTCTTTGGATGATGTGTTTTGATTGAGTGTTTTGTCTTGACAGCCTCTTGGACCAATGCTGAAGAAGAGAAAAAAATTTAGAAACACTTCATGCTACACTTTGGAAAGAAAGAGAAAAATTCAAATAAGAGAAGGAAGAACCAAGAATTGAAGTGAATATTTTGTTTGTTGGATAGCTTTGATGAAAAAATTGAGTTCATGAAGTACCATTATATAGTAATGGATTCATGGATAATTATGGAAATTATTTGTGGATAATTATGGGAACTACTAGTGGACTCATGGATAATTTTGGAGATTATTGTGAGGTGTGCAATCTCTACAAAATTGTAAGAGATTCTTTACTACAAATAACTTTGATAGTTTTGGGTAAGGTTCATGAAATCTTGGTGAACAAGAAACAAATCTTTTACGATTCCTTCACAACAAGACATTCTGTCCGTGAATAAATCGCAAGGGAGCATTTGTAAGCAATTAAAATTCACGGCCCAATCAAATGGAGACACGTGGATTTTATTGATTAAATATCAATTTTAATTTATTATATTTTATTTTGGGGATTTAATAAATTTATTCCTAAAATAGATTAATAAATAATTGATAATTAATTTAAAGTCCAACAAATTAAGTAGGGTTTAAATTAAGTAAAACTTGACCCCTAAGTTAAGTAAAGCATGGAAGGTTCCAGAATCAGGTCAAATTAAGCAATGACCAATCAGGCTGTGATATATTTGGAGCGGTCCAAGCCCGCAGAACCAGGCCAAATCTGTCATAGACCAATCAAATTGCGAGATATTTATGGAGTATCCTCATCCTTCACCTATATAAGGAGTCCTCCTCCATTCATCACACACATTCAAAGACCTGAAGACATAAACGCTCTGAAGAGATCAAGAACACGAGTAGTGCTCCCTTGAGATCTTCAAGCATCTTCAAGTCAAGAACGTCAAACGATTCGGGATTAAGGTGTGGAGCCCCCCAAATCAAGCGTTCTTCATATACTAAGTTCTTCGGTGTTCTTCGCGCCAAGAACAGCATACGACCCGGGATTAAGGTGCTAAGCCCCCCAGATCGAGTGTTCTTCGGATCAAGTACGTTTAATCCAAACAAAGGCTCGACGCTTCTGGATTAACGTTATAAGGTCCCAAATTCGAGTTCGAACAAGCTTCAACTGAAGATCCGACTCAAAATACACAGTCAACGCGGTCAAGTCAACAAGTCAAAGTCAAAGTCCAAATTGGTTCGAGAGAAGAATCAGAGGATTGATTGAAGATTGTAACCTGCTTACATACTCTTTCAAATTAAATCCTTTGGAATTGTTTTTGTAATTCACTTTTGTGTTTATTCATCCATAAATACAATATTTGTTGTTATAGTGATAACATTTTATAGTAAAAGTAATAATGTTTTATATCGAAAGTGACAGCTATTTTAAAAAGTGTAAAATTATCTCACGCGAAATGGTCTCACGCAAGACCTACCCTATTTTAAATTATTCACTGTAGGCCATATAATAAATTGAAACAATTACTCTCAATTCCTTTAAAACTTATATCAATTACTTTCCATATAAAGAGATATATAACAAAATAAATTTCAATCATAATTAGACTCAATTCTTTTAGAATTAATATTTGTAACTAAATATAAAGTATTAAATTCCCTAAATTAATTATAATTGTTCCTTGATTGCATTTAAATAAAGATTACCTTCTATATAAAAAAATTTATATAGGGATAAGTGGTTTGAATTATGATTAATATTGTATTACACATTAATAATAATTATTATGATTTATCTAATTGACCGAAATCAATGAATAGGCAATAATGTATATTTTATTTAGATTTTAATTAATTAATGAACTACATTATATTTTGATTAACTATATTCATATCATTAATATTCATTCCACCAATCTTGCATTAAAATTAAAAAAAGTAAGATACCATACAAATAAATCAAACATAAAATGTTAAACATAGAATAAAAAGTCATATACATTTTTATAATTGAATCCATTTTGTTGAGATTTCCACACGCATAAATCACGCTACAATAAAATCAATTCATATATAAAACTTTGACATACTGAAAGTATTAAACCCATTTAATCCAATTTCATTAATTGCATGCCTAATTATTAACTTCTCTCAAATATTTTTTTTAAAAAATTATATATTCCCTCCATCCCACCGAAAGGTCACCATTTTATTATATTGGGCGTCCCATCCAAATGTCACCATTTTCCATTTTTAGCACCACTCACTACTAATACAACTACCCACTACACATAAAATAATAATACTCCTTAATCTACGCACAAAAAGAAACCGATAATGTTTGGGCGGGACGGAGGGAGTATTTAGGTATAAATCTCAATTTGTTATATTATTTAAATTCTTGATTATCCTATAATCTAAACACATCTATTTATCAGTTTTCTGATGATGACGTGGTACATATCTATTTGCCTTCCTTGATGACATGAGAGGCTCACAATTTATTTATTTTTTTTATAAATTTTAATTTCTAAATTTTTCTATTTAAATTTTTTGATTTTATTTTAGTTATATAAAGAGTTAATTATCAATCCATCCATTAATGTTGATAGAAATCAAATTGTCAATTACCTTATTTAACATTTTATATTTATATTGATTTACCTTATTTAAAATTCGATTTTATTTTTTATGAGATGAGTTACTTATCTATCCATTAATAGAAATCATTATGTCAATTACCTTATTTAACATATATTGATTTGCCTTATTTAAGAAATCTTTATATATTATATTTTTCTATTAATTAATAAAATTTAATTTGTACTTTTGATTGAAATGATTTAATTGATTTCTTAATATTTAAAATTATATCAAATAATTTAATGAGATTTATTAATTTATTAACATAAATACTTTGATAATTTGTCTATACATATAAAAATATATGACTTTTATGTATTTATTTTATTTTCTCCCGAAATAGCAGCTTACAGCATTTTTATGTTTCAATTTTATTTTTCCCTATGAAGATTACTAATTTAGAGCGTCCTATTAAAGGAATTTTTATTGTTCTTTTATTTTTTTTCCTTTAGGTTACTACCGAGTTGGGGTAGGGAATTCATCGCTCGAATCAAGAAGAATTAATCGACCCCATTTCTAAAACATAAAAAGGCCACACAAAATTTAAAAGAGTACTGTTAAATATACACATCATTTTTATTGAATACACACCTTATTAATACTCCCTCCGTCCCATAATACTTTTCTCACTTTCTTCATTTGTTTGTCCCACAAAACCTTTCACCCCAAAAAAGGAAACATTACTTTATCTAACAACCTCAAAAGTTACTTTAATTTCAAATTTGTCACTCCTTTTTCACACACATATCATTACTTTATATTTTTTATTACATAAAAATACTACAATACCCTCCAAAGTCAATAAAGTTGGTTAAAAAGTATAACTTTTCTTAAACAACGTGGAACAATAAAGGTGAAAAGTATTCCGGGACGAAGGGAGTATATTTTTAATATTATACACACCATTAATAATATATTTTTAATATTATACACACCCTTTCATACACGCTATGCACAGTAATTTGTTAGAAATTTTTGTTGGATTGAAGCTTTCAGTTTTGGAATGGAAACACTGATTCTTCTCCCAAACGACAAACCAGTTCACCCCTATCTCCAATTTCAATAGCAAGAAATTTCTATTATTAATCCTAAAAAGACAGTTTCGCACTCTCCGTTGTAATGCGCCAGACAAAGAAAGTTCTAAAATCACAACGTTGGACACTAAAGAAATCAGTGGTGGTGGAGAAGGCGGTGACGGTGATGGAGATGATGGCAAGACGGGAAAGGGTGGGCAAATGTCCAGCTTTAATCTATCCGTGTTCTTCATCTCCCCATCCTCATAATATCGGTAGAACTTGAAATAATATTTGTTGTGAGAAACAAGAAGCAAACAACATTAGTTTTGCACATATTTCCTTTCAATATCAAAAGGTGTGAACATTTGTTTGGATATCAAATAGATCTACCATCTGTTCATAGCCTGGCAGAAAAATCATGAATTATTTGAAGCTCATGCTTTATATCCATGAAGTTTGATAAACAAAATTTTAAATTTTCCATTATGGGATTGTAACGAGAGCTCGACGGACGCTCTTAGTTCAACATTCCCTTTCTCCCCATAAGCCATGGATGGATCGAAACCGGTTTGATGCTTCTCCTTTTAATATACTCCTTAAGAAAATATACAATGGGTGTGTATTTAGGCAAAAACTCCTGTACACCCGGACGCACGGATCACATTCCGTGCGCCTTTAGAATTTTGTGTTAAATTGTATACCCTTTAGTATATAGATGTGTACCCTTTATTTTCTAAAGAAAATTATTGTGTCTATCTGGGCGCATGAACAACACTCCGTTTCCCTTTAGAATTTTGTGTTAAATTGTACTAGCTTTTGAGCCCGTGCGTTGCACGAGATTAGAGTGTTATGATATTATTTAAATCATAGGAGGAGAAGCTTAATTCATACATTTTAGATAAACCATTTTATCTCTGTATTTTATAACATATAAGTATATTTCTGCATAGAATTTCTCAGAATTGAAAATTTTATGTAATACAATCCCTCAATCCATGCTAGTATGTTCCTTTTTAGCAGTAAAAAGATTAAGAAAAATTTTATTTTACATATATAACTGAAAGAAAGTAATGGTAAATATTGAGCGTTTTTATAAAATAATTATATTTTTTGAATATAATAATATAGTTTCAAACTACATTTTAGTTTCAAAAAATACATTATTATAATTATAATTACAAAAATAAATCATAATATAAACTTAATCGTTAGTACCATAAATAATAAATTAAATTTTGTTGAAATAAATAAGAGAAAAAACGTTTGCTAAAACTACAATATAGTTTCAAACTACATTTTAGTTTCAAAAAATACATTATTATAATTATAATTACAAAAATAAATTATAATATAAACTTAATCGTTAGTACCATAAATAATAAATTAAATTTTGTTGAAAGAAATAAGAGAGAAAACGTAGGAGAGAGCAAACTATACCCTAATCCTTAAACCCTAGGGGGAATGATTGAATTTAATTTTCCTCCTACGTGTCAATCACTTAACGCGTGACATAAGAAATGATGCACGGAAATGGCGCAGAAGATCCGGTGTGTAAATAAATATCATCTAAAAATTAATATTTTTAAGTCGTTTTATTAAAAAAAATATACTTCTCATACTTTTCCCAAACCCGTTTATCAATACCCAACTACTCATATTCATACCTGTTTCATTAAAAAAAATATAAAATAATTTAATTTCATTCCAAATCTATTTATCAATACCCGTTGATTACACATACATACTCATTTAAAATTATTAAGATGTTAGGACTAATAATATTAATTCAAAATTACTCCCTTCGTTCGCTTTCAAGGGTATCCAAATTCGTTTATCAATATTCAACTACTCATATTCGTACCCGTTTCAATAAAAAAATATAAAATAATTTAATTCTATTCCAAGTAGACCCATAGATCATGGAACAAATAATTACACATACATATCCATTTAATATTATTAAGATGTTAGGACTAATAATATTAATTCAAAATTATTAATAATGAAGAAAATAATTTAATACCATTCCAAACTTTTTTATCAATACTCGTTGATTACAAATACTCATTTAAAATTATTAAGATGTTAGGACCAATAATATTAATTCAAAATGATTAATAAAGAAGAAAATAATTTGATAATGAATTAAAATTACTAAAACTACAATATAGTTTCAAACTACATTTTAGTTTCAAAAATACATTATTATTATAATTATAATTAAAAAAATAAATCATAATGTAAACTTAATTATTAGTACCATAAATAATATATTAAAATTTTTTTAAATAAATAAGAGACAAATTTAAAATCTTAAAATTAAAATTAATTAAATATGATATTATTATGGCAAAAATTAAATAAAGTATATTTTAATTAAAGTATCAAATTAATGGTCAAGATCTAATCTCATAATTATGATGAATGGATAAGATTCAATAATGTGATGAATGGATGAGATTCAAAGGAGTTATAGTAATCAAATCCAAGGGTGTAAATTAAAAATTGGTTCAATTTTGAGTTTTTCACTTTGCTATTATATTACTTAGATACACTTTAGTATAAAAATGTGTACCCTTTATTTTCTAAAGAAAAAAAAATTAATGAAAAGTGTATACCCTTTAGAACAAAATTGTGTACCTTTTATTAATTAAAGTTTATACCCTTTAGACCAAAGCAATATACTCTTACCCATAATACTAAATTTCTAAAGGCGCACGGAATGTGTTCCCGTGCGTCCGGGTGCATGCAAGCCTCACTCGTGTATTTAATGAATTAAGAATAATATAAACTTTTTAATAAATATATACATTAATTATATATTAATGGGTATGTATTTAAAGAGATACAATTTTAAATTTAATTGCTTAAATTTTTTTCATTGTAGTGGAAATGGAAATTTTCTTCAATGATGGAAATAGTTAGTTGTTTTAATTGAGTATGTGATATGTTTATTTTTATTTTAGCTTATTATGTGTAATCATGATTCTTGGATCACAAAAATTATTTAAAATTTGAAAAAATCATTATATTTGATATTTTATTAAAAAAATTAATAAAAGTAATAAATAATATTGCAAAATTCTAAAAAATATTTATATATTTTAAAATTTGAAATACGTTTTAATTTATTCTAAATAAAAAATATTTATAAAAACATTTAATAATATTTAAAAAAAAGGTTTAAAATGTATAATTATTTATATTTATTTATATTTCTAAAATATTAAAGTGTATTTATATTTCCATGTCATTCTAACATTATTTTAATTTTTTTTCTATTTTCGAATTTTTTTCTTTAATATTTTTAAATTATGTTTTATTAATTAATTAATTATAATATCCATCAATCTATAAATTATCATATTTAATCTTTTGAATTTAATACTCCAACTAATTTAATATAAAATATATTTAATTACGCAATAAAAATAATAATAAATGGTAATACATTCTCAATTACCATAATTTTTTAAATATCTTAAACATTTTTCAAAATTTGTTTCTCTTTTCATATGAGTTTTCTACATTTCCACATTAATTTTCATTTTTATTTTAATTAGATAAATGTCATATACTCCCTTTGTCCCTGAAAAGTTTGCGCGAGATTAAGAAAGTGATAACTTTTAGGGGTATAATGGTATTTTTTGTAATAAATAAATGATAAAGTATGTTAGGTAGAGATAGTTTTTTTGTAAATAATGTGTATGGGGAAGGGTTGTTGTTTTTTACTTTTTGTTTTTTTTAGAAAGTGCAAATTTTTGTGGAATAGTCCAAAATGAAATGTGTCATCTGAAAGGAGACGAAGGGGAGGGAGTACCACTTTTATCTTTTCATATTTTCCTGTATTATACATGTGATTTTATAATTTGTCAGTGCTATAAAAATTAGTGTTTTATATGGAATACGGTTAATATTAATTAATTTTTTGTTATTAATTTTTTCTAATGTGAATCTAGAAGATTGAATGAATAACATGTTAATATTTAAGTTTTAGTAAATAGCTTAAATTAATTAATAATAGTAATTAATAGAATTTTTTACTAACGAATGGATAGACTATATTATAAAACTTTTAAAATTTTAATAATTTACATGTAAAATTTACAAAAAAATAATATTATAAAATTAATAAATACATTAAATTTTTATATAAAATTTTACATAATAAATAAAAAAAATTAATATTAATGTATTAGATAATTTAATCAATCACGTGCATCGCACGAGCTCAATACTGGTTAAATATATTTTAAAGGGCCTTGTTTGATTGTATTCAAACTAGAAAATTAAAAAATTAATTATGAAACTAAATTAATTAGGTCAATATATATATATATATATATATATATATATATATATATATATTATGTTTTTAACTTTTAATAGTATTTTTTATTATTTAAATTTTTATTAATTTAAAATTTATAATTTATTTAATTTATTTTTTAATTTAAAATTATAAATTTATACAATGAGAAGTTCAATTGATGAAAAGTGATAAATTTATTGTGATCTACTATATTTCATGAACAATTTATAGTATAAATGAAAAGTGATATATTTTAAAAGAAAGTAAAAAATATTTTCATAAAAAATGATAATTAATTAAAAAATGTATTTGACGAACAATTTACTTGATAATAATAAGTGATAATATTTCAATAAAGAGTGATACTTAATCAAAGAAAAGTGATATCCATCTAATTAAATTATTTAACGAATTATTAATTTGAATAAAAAATGATAACATATTTATTAAAAAGTTATACATGATAAAGAAAAAGTGATAACCATTTAATTTACTTACTTTATTAACCATCCGTAGGATAAATAAAATGTGGTAATATTGTCAATATATAGTGATACCAAATAAAGTGATCATAAAACAGTTGAACAATTTAATGAACAATTAATAATAATAAAAATAATAATAAAAATAATAATAATAATAATAAGTAACTATTAGGTGCAAAATTATCTACGTATTTACTACGTAGTACATTGAGTTTTTAGAATTACTCATGCATACAAACTTTAATTCTGTAATTTCCATATTACCCATAGATATATGTGCACTCTTATCCCTTCTCTCTCCCCACCACATTCCATCAATCTCAACCCAGG
This sequence comes from Pogostemon cablin, assembly GCA_023678885.1. Lineage (NCBI taxonomy): Eukaryota > Viridiplantae > Streptophyta > Magnoliopsida > Lamiales > Lamiaceae > Pogostemon > Pogostemon cablin. Next base: position 18,480,373 of record CM043007.1, on the reverse strand, counting down.
CCATCGGTTTTCGGCGCAATCATATTCCCTCATCTCTTCTCTCTGATTTTCATGGTAGGCATAACTGTTACGGCAGTGGACATAGTGTTCTACCACTTCCTTCTCGTCAAATACTGCGCACGGTGCCAGGTTTTTCCCACTGCGGCAGCGCAACCGCAAGCTTCCGGAGTGGACGAAGAAATCTTAAAAATAATCCCGATCATTTTACGTGGCCTGCATCGATCAATGGTTCGCGGCGTACCAGAGCTATCCGCTGTGCAGATCTTCAATTCACGAGCAAATAACCGCCGCACAATCGCTGGATCTAGGATCTAACGAGCAACCATCGCCGCGAATAATTGGTTTTCTCCGACGATGTGCGTCGCTGGTTCTGCCACCGGCGACAGCAACGGAGAGGAGATCATTATCACGAATAAAGCGATCGTTGTCGATGGATCGATCATCGATCCTGGTTATATATCTCCAAATCAGATCTGGGAATCAATTTTACGCCGCTGATCTTCTAGTTGTACACCAATGTACAGATGTTGAATTCACTATACACCAATGTACAGTAAGTAAACAATTGAACTTTTTTTAATTGGATCGGTGTTGTAATTTTTTGTTAAATCTCTCGATTTTAGTGTTACGGTGACAGAATTTGATTGTTGGTTGAGAAGTTTTCACAAATTTTATATTTGAACATGGGTGTACATAAATACTTTTACTTATTATTCAAGTCGTATAATCTTCTGTTGGTGTTTTTTTTATCATCAGTGTGCTTTAAAGCATGAGAAAAACGATTGTGCATGCGTGTATTTTTATCTATTGAATTGCTTAACATTGATGTATTTTGAACATTAGTGTTCATTGTTGTATTTTGAACATTAGTGTATAGTTAATTGTGTGTTTGTGTTGCTGACATGGCTCGTTCGTGTCCATGTTCGCATCTGTGTACACCGAATTATACATTGTTGTACACCAAATTGTACATCTGTGTTAAGTTTACTAAAGAGTAAACTTGGAAAAATAAAATATTAGAATGTATCCCTGATGCGCAGTTTCTTTGCATACAAAATTAATTCCCAAGTATTAAGGATATTAATTGCAGTTTAAGCAAGCGACCAAGTGAATATCGAACCCAAAGGACGGTGTATTATCAATTTAATTATTTACTAAATTAATTAAGACAAGGCAATAAAAGTTGTGAATTTATTATTAACTACTAAACAATGAATTAAAATAACAAATAAAATAAAGTATCACTAGAAGAATACGAAAGTGGATCAAGTATGAGAATAGGTAGCTCTAGGATAATCCAATTTCACTCATTAATCTCCCTTTCGTGTGTTGATGTCCGACTCTGTCTTGTGGAATATGGGCGTATCACTAAACCATGCATATCTACTCTATAGACACAAATAAACATGCGTGTAACACGTATGAATAACCTCGGAGCAAGATATATAATTCCACCCCCCTTTTTAGGTACTATCAGTATCAATTATTTCCCTGGCCAATTGGTACTCTAACCCGATATGATCTCACTTTATAGGTACTATGAAGTTATCCTCTTTATCCTACTTAATAACCCGAATTTAATTCAATTAATAAGTATTCATATATGATAGTTCCGATGAAGCTTCGGAGTCCCCTCACTTAGAATCATAACATGGAATCCTGCTCAGCAGTGAACGCACTCAATCAATAACCAAAATATGTATTCAGACTCTACATAACAGTTAATGATGCACAAAACGACCGTGAGTATGAATTAAAAAGGTACAATCATATATAAAATAAATCCACAAGTAGTATTGTATGGAGTTTACACACGAAAGTTTAATTAATTCGTAAAAACCTTCACAACCCTAGTTCTACCAAAAAGGCTCTAGCCCATGATGTTACGAAGAACAATCATGGGTGTTGGATAGATCTTACTCGGATGTCCGAAAAATACAAGATAAATTAGGAAACGAATAAAATCCTAGATGTGGGCGTCGTCTCATCCTTCTCCATCTTGAATCCTCCTCTTGTTTCCACAGATGAATCTTCGAAGTGATAGATGGATGGAGGAAAGGATATGAATGATGGTTGGGGGGTGATCCCCCCTTGTGGGGTGTGGTATGGTTGTGGCCTCTCTTATGACTCTCTTGTTGTTTTCTTCTTTTTAGAATCCCCTATACAGCTGCATAAGCCTTCTTTTATACTTGTAATCGCGCCTCCCTGATCTAATTGACATGACGTGGTCGAATTGGCTTCGCCACCGATCAATTCAACCAGGATTCGACCAGATGTCCTGGTCGAATTCCCCTGTCGTGGTCGAATCCTCTTTCTGTTCCTGTTCTGCATCCAATTCGACCAGCATGCCTGGTCGAATTCTCCTCCAATAGGTCGAATTGACCTCCTGCTTCGCCCAAACGGATGGCTATGACTTCTTTTCTTCAGTTTCCAACACTTCTACTCCGATTTCCTTCGAAAACCCCTCAAATGGCTTCAATAACACCTGATTCGTGACTTAACATAATATATATCGGTTTACAACCGATTACAACCTTCAAACACCTCATAATAGCACAAATCCAGGCGCAAGATTCATGAATTTACACACTCATCAAACCCCCAAACTTACATATTGCTCGTCCCGAGGCAACGCAATCAAAACAAGGAGTCGTGTATAATTCACGAGAATCACCATGTATACATATTACACATGCAACTTCATCAATTAAAAAAGTATTTCCTGCATCATACATATCATTCATGCAAAATATCACCCAATCATATTACCATTCGGAGTACTAAGTCATCTAGATCACAAGATAAGTGTTTACTCTCTCACTCAAGTGCTCGTTGTACTTAAACGGTTAATATATACGCTCATACTCAATCCATACTCACGTGTAACCATAAGCTTGGCAAGGGTCTCAAAAATCAACTCACAATCAACTCATATCTAGGATCACAAAGGATTTGTTTTTGGGTTGTAATGTTGGCTCTTTGGAAAAGATAGGAAAATTTAGATAAAGTGACTCAAACACTATTAGAGAGTTACCTTGGAGATTATTACTTTCTTCATTCGGCTACATATTCTCCTCCAATTTCTTCTCTTGCACTTGTAATTTTCGAACTTCCCTTCTCTTTCTTGCATCAACATCATTCTTCTTTTGATAACTCGGGTACCGGTTGTAGGTACTACCCTTTTTAATAGCAATCGGGGTATCAGTTTCAGGCACTACCCCTAAACAAGATTTAACCATACACTTCTTTTACTTACTCAACCATATTCTATCTTCCTTTTTCTTCTTGCAACACTTATTCACCTCAACTCTCAACCAATGAATATAGTATTTAAACAAAGCACCAGTAAAGATTAAATAAGGCTCTTTTATTCGGCTTGCCAAAGAAAATTTTTTTTAAGGCTCAAACGGGGCTACCAAAGATATACATAATCAATGGGAAGGTAAAATTTGGCTAAGTAACTCAAGTAATCAAGAATGGCCTAAGATCATATCCTAGCAATTCACCAATTGTAAGTCTCGTACAAGACACCAAGCCAAGTTCTAGAATACGTTCATATGAATAATTCTCTCAAGAGTAAACTATCATGATCAAGCATGATAAAAAGTCTCAAATCCTCACATGGGTAAATAGAATCCTAAGTACTTCTCATAGCACATAATCAAGATCAATTTCACAAGAACTCTACATACTTATCAAATTACACATGCTTCTCATCAATGAAAATTAACACATGAACATATGAATGCACAAAATCCAAAACCCATACAGCATAGTCAATCATACAAGTGTCTCAAACAATCCAACTCATGCATCATAGTCACTCCTCACAATCCACATTCGAGATGATCAAATATGACAATATATAGTACATGCCACTCACATAAGACACACCCATCCTGATTTCTCCTTCAAAATGCACGAGCTCCTCGAGTCAAAGCCTCAGTGTAGAACTTGTCTTGCCACCTAGTTACCCTTTTCTATCATCAAAGCTCAAGCACATTCATCATCACAAAATTCATCAATAATAAAATAGGAGAACTCTAAGAAAGACTTAATTGACTATCTAATCGACTCCACACACTAGAAACACCACTGAATACTAGGCAAATTATAAAAAATCGACACATCAAAACTGATTAAAGTTTCAACATACCACAAAAAATCAACTTCCCTAGCAAACATTACAAAGAAAATATTATACTCTTAGTGCTTCAATCAGGTAAGTACATCACACCTCCCCCAAACTTAGTAGAAACATAAGTCGAAACTAAGCTTGAAAAGAGATGTAATTGCCGATTAGTAAGCACCTTAAATATAAAAAAATTCTTACTCACACGAAAGAATAATAAAGCAATAAAATAGAAGGGCAAGCCCCTAACAGGCGCTCATGTTTAACGTCGAAGAGTCATGACGGTTTACCACTTTGTACTACTGGATAGGATGGCTATCATCTCGCATCCTCACCTTCAAGTACTTTCTTTCCCTCCTCTTGTCTAAACTCAACACCTCACCTTTCTTGGTAACAAGAATATGAACCTTGGAATTTCTTTCCTCCCATGGCTGTCTAGACACCTCCTTGTCAATCTTCCATTTAAATTCAGAATCATCTGTCTTAGAAAAATTAAGATTAAATAAGTTAGAAACAATGTCTATGCTCTTGCATGATTGAGTCTCCATGGGAAAAGCACATCTTCTTTATTCATCTGCAGTCTAAGCTTCTCGGCTCTCAACTTCTTTACTCTATCCCACTTCTTCTCCATTGTAAGCTCAATATTCTGCTTATGTAATGGTACTGAGTAACATCAACATTATGTGGAGCATTCGGCACGGAAAATAGTGCAGAATAGTTGGGTTCGACCTGAATTCGACCAGGGCTGCTGGTCAAATTGGATATGTAGTGGTCGAATTGTGCACCTGGAAGTCCATTCTCACCCTGTATGCTCGATTCGACCTGGATTCAACCTGTAGGTCTGGTCGAATTGAAGTTCCTCTGGTCGAACTGGCTATTTGTATGATTTCTGCCCTCCGATTCGACCTCAATTCGACCTGAGGATCTGGTCGAATTGAATGGTTGCTAGTCGAATTGGGCTTCTGATGAAATAGAGTGCTCCGAAAGGTGAGATTCGACCTCAAATTGACCTAGTCTGCTGGTCGAATTAAAGTGGTTTTGGTCGAATCTAGGCTCTTTTGCTTCCAAATCATGTCCAGGCATCCAATTCGACCTCTCCTGCTAAATTCGACCTGAAGTGTTGGTCGAATTGGGGTTGAATCGAGCTCCCGATGCTTTAAAATTCATTTTCAACATCATCGGTCCCTTATACTTTGTTTCAGGCCTTAATGTGATGGCTTTATCTTTCAATTTTTGTGTCAATTGATTCACGTTCGCGGTCATCTGCCACATAATCAAAGTAAGGTCCTTCAACTGCTTAGATAAATCTGCATGATCAACATTCATGGTATCCTCAAGATTATCAATCCTTGTATCATTCTCAGCCATGTATCGATTGAAGGTATCTTCAATACTCTTCACTTCGTGCAGCCGCATTCTAGGCTCTCTTTGTGTCAACTCTGTAATCTACTTCTGCTGGGACTCTAGTAGATTGTTGATATGAGCTAAACTAGAGACAATCTCATCATCCCTATTCGGCTTCACCATTTGATGTTCAACTTGCGCTACCTTGCCAAGTACATATAATCCTCTATCTCTCTCCGTAGGCCAGTCACGTGAATTCATAGAGATGTTTTCGAATAACTTTTCCACTTCAAGTGCTGTCATAGATAACAGCGCTCCTCCTGAAGATGCATCAATAAAAACACGCGACTCACAATCCAATCCATAGTAGAAGATGCTTATGTACTGAGACTTATATATTTCATGTTGTGTGTCACGCCCCAGCCATAGACAGAACGCGACAACCGCCACGTTAACCATAAATTTCACGGAATGGTGCACTCCACTCCGAAAATTTATAGAAAACGTAAGGCTTGCTATTAAATACCTGTAGGACAGAACAACTGATGATAACGAGTACTACCCAAGGATATCATTTTCATAACATACCACCAAAGATTTACAAAGGAACAAAATACCATGATGTAACTCGGTCTGAAGAAAATATACACAAGCGATATAACATCGCGAAAGTAAAAAAAAATCAAGGGGTACCAGATATGAACTATACAATCTCGCCAATGGATCCGTCAATTTATATACAAAAAGAAGAGTACCCAAGCACTGATCGGATGACGAGCAAAAAATAGGCAAACCTCCAACCAAAATATATCAATCGCCTGAAAAGGAAAGGAATGGTGGGGGTGAGCAAAACCACTAGCTCAGTGAGGTGATAAGCCGATCACGCCAACCCTTATACGAAGTATGTACTCACGTTCAAGACTTATAACTTAAAATCCAACATTTGCGTTCCACATCAAGTATTTCTTACACAATATACAAATTAATGAAAATAAAACCTCTATACGCATTTAAAAAATAACACATTTAGTTCAAACAACATGTTAACACATAAAAGATGCGTGGGTAGCCAATATCCTCCTCGAACTGAGCTCTCCGTCGAGAGTCAGTCCGAGCCCATCACCGTTACTCTAGACAAAATGAAGGTTAATGCTCTTTCTCAACATATACCAAGTACCACAATTTAATATCAATGAGATCCTTGAAATGATAAAACATGTAAACATATATAACATGCGTGTCCTACACCGGTGACGTTGACTGAGCCTATAATATGTTGATCCATCTAACGATCACCTTCCAGAGTATCAATATTTAGCAAATGGACAGGTGCCTCGTTAGATCTAACTCACCCAGGTTTGCCAAGCCACGGGCGATTAGTTTGTCACTCTAACTCACCCGAACCGCGACTATTCGGGCTACTTAATCAATGTCGCTCCAACTCACCCGAACCGTGACCAATTCGGGCTACTTAACCTTGGTACCAGGTATGCATATAAATCATCAAATGCATAACAACTCAAGTCACAAGATTATCAATAGATTAATCCTCAAATACTTCATAACAAATGATATCATATATCGAGCCAGCAAGGCTCTATAAATTAAAACAAACAATACCCGTAATACATGGCTGACAGGACTCTATATGAAATAATATAAGATAATCAATGGACCATATCATGCCAATCAGGCTCAACCTAGAGCAATTGAGCCAATCAACCTCTTTACAACATAACACATCACCAAGTAATTTTCTTATCAAGTAAGTAAAGAAAATGAATGCAAACTTGTCAAGGGTCCACACTTCCCACAAGAGAAGGCATTCCCGAATTATCAACTCACAAGGAAATGATTAACTCTCTCCGAAATCTGAAGTTATTCCCTTGCCCTTCGACGATTGATCTTTACCTAAAAGTAGATAAGCAAATGAATACAAATCAATATACATAGGAGTTGATATTAAATAAAGGGCAGCTCGTAACTCCTCAACACCAACTCCGAGTCTCACATAATCCGGTTCATATCATTTCTCAAACAAAACGATAGGAAATAAATTTGAATTTGACATAATAAATTCTGAAATTTTCCAGCCTGCGGCAGTTCACGAAAAAAATCATAATTAATTGTATATAATGCGGATTGAGGCGTTTCAAGTGGCTACGGAAAGATAACAAACTCAGCTACATACAGAAATTGAGTTTGCAAATTTCTGAGGGCAATAGATATGCCAAAATTAGTTCGGACAGTGGCTGCGAATCACCTAGAGGCAGTTTACGAAAAAATTCATAACTAATTGTAGAAAAATTGGATTGAAGTGTTTCAAGTGGCTACGGAAAGCTAACGAATCCAGCTACGTATAGAAATTAATTTTGCAACTTTCTAAGATCAATAGCTATGTCGAAAGTAGGTCGAACAGAAGCATACGAATTTCCCTTTACTAGGAAGAAACCCAACAAAATCACAAAATCATGGAGAAAGGAAGCTTAATTGACATATTACTTACCTTAACACACTTATACACCAACTAAAATGAGAGTTGTATGAGAGAATTTGATCACAAGGGTTTCTCCTCTTCCTTTCTCTTCTTTCCCCCTCTTGGATGTTCTAGAAGCCCTTTCTTATTTCTTATCTTCCTTTCTCATTTTTATTCTAATTTTGACATATATTGTTGGGGCTATTGATGGGCTGGGCTTATTAATAGATTAAGTCATTTAAGTGAGTTAGACTTTGAGCCAAAAATAAATATATAGATTTTGGGCTCTAAAAGCAAATTCTAGTTGGGCTAATAATAATAAAATAGATTTTGGGCTCTAAAAACAAATTCTAGTTTGGGGCTGATATATTATAAGGTTTGGGCCAAAGATAAATAAATTATTTTGGGTTTTAAAAGTTGAGGCAAGACATTATAAGGTATCCCCTCCTCTAAAAAGTTTCGTCTTCGAAACGTAAACGTACCTAGAGATGAAAAGAGATGTGGATGTTGTTGACGCATAACAGACTCTGGCTCCCATGTTTCTTCTTCAATTCGATCACTTCTCCATAGAACCCTCGCCATAGGAATGGATTTATTATGAAGCATTTTCTCTCGGCGATCCACAATTTGAACAGGTTGGACTTCGTACGATAGATTTTCCTTTAATGCAACTGGGGGACATTTGAGCACATGTGAAGGATCTGGTTCATATTTTCTAAGCATAGAGACATGGAAGACATCGTGAATCTTTGACAATTCTGATGGTAGCTCAAGTCGATACGCGACACGACCAATCCTTTGTAAGATCGTAAACGGGCCAATATACCTCGGACTTAACTTTCCTCGATGGTGGAATCGCAGCACGCCCTTCCACGGAGAAACTTTTAGAAACACTTTGTCTCCTACATTAAACTCCAACTCACGCCTCCTATTATCTGCATAGCTTTTCTGTCGATCTTGTGCTGCTTTAAGTCTGTCTCGAATAAGTTGTACTTTTTCCTTTGCATCTTCGATAAGCTCTACTTGTTCGATTTATCTCTCACCAACCTCATCCCAAAAGAGTGGTGTCCGACACTTTCGACCATAAAGAGCTTCATACGGGGGCATTCCAATGCTTGAATGATAACTGTTGTTATAAGCGAACTCCACCAAAGTCATGTACCTATCCCAGCTACCTCCCAAATTCAACACCACTGCACGTAGCATGTCTTCTAGCGTCTGTATAGTTCTCTCTAACTGTCCATCAGTCTGTGGATGAAACGAAGTACTTAATAGAAGTTTCGTACCCAACGCCCTTTGCAGACTAGGCCAAAAATATGAAGTGAATCGTGGATCTCGATCAGATATGATTGACACTGGTACTTCATGCAATCTCACGATTTCATCCACATATAACTTAGCAAGTTTCTCTAAAGAGTCATTGGTGTGTACCGAAAGGAAATGTGCCGATTTCGTCAAACGATCAACAATGACCCAGATTGAGTCACGACCCTTTTGCGTTCGAGGAAAATCGGAAACAAAGTCTATCGTGTTGTTCTCTCATTTCCACTCAGGAATAGGTAGTGGTTGAAGCATACCGGCTGGTCTTTGGTGTTCCGCTTTTATCTGTTGGCATGATAAACATTTTGATACGAATTCAGCAACGTCCCGTTTTATACCTGGCCACCAATAATGCTCCCAAAGCGTTCTGTACATTTTGGTACTACCAGTAATCATCGCATAAGCTGAAGAATGGGCTTCCTCAAGAATAGCTCTTCGAATATCAAGTTCTGATGGAACACAAACACGATTTTTAAAAGTAAGGAGTCCGTCATCCCGAATCTGAAATTCTGTTTCTTTTCCTTGCTTTAGCTTCGCCATCTTCTGTTATAAATGAACATCATGTGATTGTCTTTCTCGAATTTGCTCGAACAAAGTAGGTCGAACCTCAAATTTGGCGATTAGAGCGGAATCATTAGACTTTTCACAATCGAACGAAATGCGCAAAGATTTAAACTGCTCCAACATAGGAAGATAAGAAGATCGAATCGAAGCAAGTGAGGTAGAAGACTTTCTACCCAGAGCATCTGCAACAACGTTTGCCTTGCCAGGATGATAATCAATGACTAAGTCATAGTCACTAATCAACTCCATCCATCGCCTTTGCCGGAGGTTGAGTTCCTTTTGCATGGTGATATACTTTAAACTTTTGTGATCAGTGAAAATTCTACAAGTTGCACCATAAAGATAGTGCCTCCATATTTTCAACGCAAAGATGATTGCAGCCAACTCCAAATCGTGTGTGGGATAATTTTCTTCATTCTTCTTCAATTGCCTTGAAATGTAGGCAATAACCTTTCCTTCTTGCATTAGAACACATCCTAACCCTTGTCGCGAGGCGTCACTATAAATGGTAAATTCTTCAATTGCCGGGTCTGGCAAAGCAAGAATAGGGGCTGAAACGAGTCGTTTTTTCAATTCTTGAAATGCCTCCTCATGCACTCTTCACTCCATTCAAATTTTACCACTTTCCGAGTCAATTTAGTCAAAGATGAAGCCAGCAACGAAAAGTCTTTGACAAATCATCGATAATATCCAGCTAATCCCAGAAAGCTACGAATCTCTGTCACGTTCTTTGGACGCTCCCAATTCAGTATAGCTTGAATCTTCACTGGATCGACATAGATTCCTTCTTTAGAAATGCGATGACCCAAAAAGCTTACCTCACGAAGCCAAAATTCACACTTCAAAAATTTAGCATAAAGCTGATTTTCTCTAAGAACATTCAAAACAATTCTTAGATGATGAGAGTGCTCGTCGTCTGATTTAGAATAAATAAGGATGTCATCAATGAAGACTATGACAAACTTATCTAAGTAAGGCCGAAAGACCCGATTCATAAGATCCATAAAAGCTGTAGGAGCATTTGTTAGTCCAAAAGGCATAACACAGAATTCAAAATGACCGTATCTGGTTCGGAAAGCAGACTTAGGGATATCAGATTCCCTAATCCTGAGTTGGTGATAACCAGATCGCAAATCAATTTTTGAGAACACAGTTGCTCCTTGCAATTGATCAAATTGATCATCGATTCTTAGAAGAGGATATTTGTTCTTGATTATCACTTTATTCAACTGACGGTAGTCGACGCATAGGTGAAGTGATCCGTCTTTCTTCTTGACAAAAAGAATTGGAGAACCCCACGGAGATGTGCTAGGTCGTATGAACCCCTTCTCCAATAATTCTCCAAGTTGTGTCTTGAGTTCCTTGAGCTCAGCTGGCGACATTCGATATGGAGTAATCGATATAGGTGTGATTCCAGGAAGTACGTCAATGGAAAAATCAATCTCTCGATTCGGAGGCTTTCCTGGTAAGTCTTCGGGAAAGACATCAGAAAATTCATTCACGATCGGGATGTCATCTAGTTTAGTTTCAGAAAGAGAAGTATCGATGACAAATGCCAAGAATGCCTCACAACCCTTACGCATTAATTTATGCGCAGACAACATTGAAATAAAAGAGAGTGGTCTCTTTTGAAGTTCACCTTTAAAAACAAGTTCTGGGAATCCTGGTCTATGGAAAATAACAAGCTTCTCGTGGCTGCCGAGAATCGCATGATGAGAAGAAAGTCAATCCATATCAAGAATAACCTCGAGATCGATCAAAGGCAATGGTATCAATTCAGCTTCTAGAATAACATCCTTAATCTTCAATGGGCAACCAAGGAACACCGAATAACGAATTAGATGCTCTCCAAGAGGGGTATGAACTATGATTTCAGGTGACAAATGAGAGATAGGATAATTTAAGATCGCAGCAAGGTCATCCCGTATATAAGACCTATCAGAACCTGGATCAAATAAAGCATAGACCTGGTGGTCTCCAACAGACACATGGCCTGTCACAACCTTCGGATCTGATCGAGCCTCTTCCTTGGAAATATGAAATACTCTAGTTTGATTCTTTCCTTGCATAGGTGATCGAGTGCTTGGGCCGCTTATGGTATCAGGTACTCTGGCAGCTACTGATCGAGTATCTCTGGGTGTAGAATATACTGGTCTACCACGAGACTGACTAGAACTCTGACCGCTCGCTCCCGTAAGCTGGGGACAAGAACCTTGCATATGCCCCGGTTGTCAACATTGATAGCATACCTGAGGAGCCTTGCAGGGGCCGTCGTGATAATTTAAGCAATTCTGGCACTTGCGATTTGCACCAACCGATCCCGAGACATTGCTCCTACCTCTATTAAACTGCTCTCGAGGCTGAGGAAAACTAGTGGATACCAAATTAGGTGCGCTACGCGAAGATCCCACACCCCTATACATCTTCAATGCATTTTCTGGAATTGCGCTCCCTTACCTTTTCTTTTGAGTTCGCTCTGCAAGCTTATGTCTCGCTTGAACTAAACCTTCTACCCTTAGAGCTTCTTCTACGAGCTCGTCAAGACTCTCGTACTTGTCTCCAGACTTGATGCGATCTCGAATATTTAGATTAAGACCGTCTTTAAATCTCTTGCATAAGTCTCTCGTCGTATATGACTTAGGAGCAAATTCTCGCAATTCAAAAAACTTACTTTCGTAATCCACGACCAACATAGTGCCTTGAAAGAGGTTGAAGAACTCTTTCCTCTTCTGATCCTTGATGTACTGAGAGAAGTATCGATCTTTGAATCGTTCCACAAAGATAGGCCACGTAATAGTAATAGAAGTTGTCTCCTTTAGATTCTGCCACCATCGTCGTGCGTCTGGGCCTAATAGCTTGGTCGCAATGACCACACGATAACATTCTTCAATCATCAGGGTATCAAAGGTCTCTGTAATCTCCTTTAACCATGCGCCCGCTTTAGAAGCATCTCTTGCACCGTCAAATTTTGAAGTTCCCATGCTCTCAACTGCTTTCACCAAATCAGGTATAAAAAGTACACCTCGAGAAGTTGAACCTCCTAAAGCCATTCCTGGGGTAGAAACTGGGATATTGGATGTGGGTTGAATCAGTTCATTAGCGCGAATAACGTCCTCAGTGACAGTCGTAGGAGTCGTCGTAGTTGGTGGAACACCATGTATTCGAATGTGATCATAATACAACTTGTACTGCTCTGGTGTCATCATGTGCTCAACACGTAACTGAGCTCGTGGTTGCTCTACCTGGGTAATCGGCACCCCATGATCAGAATTGATAGGGTCCGTAGAAATCGGATGAACGACATGATCAGAAGAAACATGTCCTCGAGGACTCGAAGGATCACGAGGGGTGCGTCCTCGACGTCGAACTGGAGGTGTCATAAAGACTGAAAGAAAAATGCAATGTAAACATCAAGGTAATACGATACCTTAGAAGGACATAGAAACAAAATTGGATCCATTGGCTCGACTCAAAGAGAATGAGACTCATATAACCAGGCTCTGATACCAAGAAAGTTATCACGCCCCGACCGTAGACAGAACGCGACAACCGCCACGTTAACCATAAATCTCACGGAATGGGTGCACTCCACTCTGAAAATTTATAGAAAACATAAGGCTTGCTATCAAATACCTGTAGGACAGAACAACTGATGATAACGAGTACTACCCGAGGACATCATTTTCATAACATACCACCAAAGATTTACAAAGAAATAAAATACAATGATGTAACTCGGTCTGAAGAAAATATACACAAGCGATATAACATCGCGAAAGTAAAAAAAATCAAGGGGTACCAGATATGAACTATACAATCTCGCCAACGGATCCGTCAATTTATATACAAAAAGAAGAGTACCCAAGCACTGATCAGATGACGAGCAAAAAATAGGCAAACCTCCAACCAAAAGATATCAATCGCCTGAAAAGGAAAGGAATGGTGGCGGTGAGCAAAACCACTAGCTCAGTGAGGTGATAAACCGATCACGCCAACCCTTATACGAAGTATGTACTCACGTTCAAGACTTATAACTTAAAATCCAACATTTGCGTTCCACATCAAGTATTTCTTACACAATATACAAATTAATGAAAATAAAACCTCTATACGCATTTAAAAAATAACACATTTAGTTCAAATAACATGTTAACACATAAAAGACGCGTAGGTAGCCAATATCCTCCTCGAACTGAGCTCTCCGTCGAGAGTCAGTCCGAGCCCGTCACCATTACTCTAGACAAAATGAAGGTTAATGCTCTTTCTCAACATATACCAAGTACCACAATTTAATATCAATGAGATCCTTGAAATGATAAAACATGTAAACATATATAACATGCGTGTCCACACCGGTGACGTTGACTGAGCCTATAATAGGTTGATCCATCTAACGATCACCTTCCAGAGTATCAATATTTGGCAAATGGACATGTGCCTCGTTAGATCTAACTCACCCAGGTTTGCCAAGCCACGGGCGATTAGTTTGTCACTCTAACTCACCCGAACCGCGATTATTCGGGCTACTTAATCAATGTCGCTCCAACTCACCCGAACCGTGACCAATTTGGGCTACTTAACCTTGGTACCAGGTATGCATATAAATCATCAAATGCATAACAACTCAAGTCACAAGATTATCAATAGATTAATCATCAAATACTTCATAACAAATGATATCATATATCGAGCCAACAAGGCTCTATAAATTAAAACAAAAAATACCCGTAATACATGGCTGATAGGACTCTATATGAAATAATATAAGATAATCAATGGACCATATCATGCCAATCAGGCTCAACCTAGAGCAATTGAGCCAATTAGCCTCTTTACAACATAATACATCACCAAGTAATTGTCTGATCAAGTAAGTAAAGAAAATGAATGCAAACTTGTCAAGGGTCCACACTTCCCACAAGAGAAGGCATTCCCGAATTATCAACTCACAAGGAAATGATTAACTCTCTCCGAAATATGAAGTTATTCCCTTGCCCTTCGACGATTGACCTTTACCTAAAAAGTAGATAAGCAAATGAATACAAATCAATATACATAGGAGTTGATATTAAATAAAGGGCAGCTCGTAACTCCTCAACACCAACTCCGAGTCTCACATAACCCGGTTCATATCATTTCTCAAACAAAACGATAGGAAATAAATTTGAATTTGACATAACAAATTCTGAAATTTTCCAGCCTGCGGCAGTTCACGTAAAAAATCATAACTAATTATATATAACTCGGATTAAGGCGTTTCAAGTGGCTACGGAAAGTAACAAACTCAGCTACATACAGAAATTGAGTTTGTAAATTTCTGAGGGCAATAGATATGCCAAAATCAGTTCGGACAGTGGCTGCGAATCACCTAGAGGCAGTTTACGAAAAAATTCATAACTAATTGTAAAAAAATCGGATTGAGGTGTTTCTAGTGGCTACGGAAAGCTAACGAATCCAGCTACGTATAAAAATTAATTTTGCAATTTTCTAAGATCAATAGCTGTGTCGAAAGTAGGTCGAACAGAAGCATATGAATTTCCCTTTACTAGGAAGAAACCCAACAAAATCACAAAATCATGGAGAAAGGAAGCTTAATTGACATATTACTTACCTTAACACACTTATACACCAACTAAAATGAGAGTTGTATGGGAGAATTTGATCACAAGGGTTTCTCCTCTTCCTTTCTCTTCTTTCCCCCTCTTGGATGTTCTAGAAGCCCTTTCTTATTTCTTATCTTCCTTTCTCCTTTTTATTCAATTTTTTACATATATTGTTGGGGCTATTGATGGGCTGGGCTTATTAATAGATTAAGCCATTTAAGTGAGTTAGACTTTGGGCCAAAAATAAATATATAGATTTTGGGCTCTAAAAACAAATTCTAGTTGGGCTAATAATAATAAAATAGATTTTGGGCTCTAAAAACAAATTCTAGTTTGGGGCTGATATATTATAAGGTTTGGGCCAAAGATAAATAAATTATTTTGGGCTTTTAAAAGTTGAGGCAAGACATTATATTGTGGACACCTGTTGAGCATGTCTTTAAACCTATCCCACGCCTCATAAAATTTCTCACCCTGATTCATAATAAATTGGGTGATCTCTTGCTTCATTCTTAAGATCCTTGAGGGTGGCATGTATCTCTCTAAGAACTTCTACTGCAGTTGGTCCCATGTAGTGCAATATGTGGCATCAAGAGTCTCATACCAGGCTTCCGCCTTATCAATTAATAAAAACTTGAATAAGACGATCCGTCTAGCATGATCATTAGCTCCAGCAACTTTTTGAGTGTTTGCATAACCAATAAATCTTCTGAGGTGTTGATATAGATCTTCAAAACAACCTCCAGAAAAGGGATTCTTCTCTACCATGTTAATAAGAGCGGGATGTATCTCAAAATCATCATCTTTCCCCCTTGCTCCTATCAATCCCATTGTACGTGAAAATTTTACGTATGGCAACATTATCCAGATTATGCCTTGCTCCGGCCATGTTTAGCTCAATGTGTTATTCCTTCTTTTCCTTCCTCTCCTTTTTTCTAGTGCACAAGTACCTCAGAAAAATTTAAGGTTAGATAGAATTAAATAATCACAAATACAAGTCTTAATCAAATTATAAATAATAAACTAATAATAATAGCCATCCCCGGCAACGGCGCAAAGAACTTGATGCGCATTTTCTTTGCACGCAAAATTAATCCCCAAGTATTAAGGATATCAATTGCAGCTTAAGCAAGCGACCAAGTGAATATCGAACCCAAAGGACGACGTATTATTAATTTAATTATTTACTAAATTAATTAAGACAAGGCAATAAAAGTTATGAATTTATTATTAACTACTAAACAATGAATTAAAATAACAAATAAAATAAAGTATCACTAAAATAAAATAAAGTATCACTAGAAGAATACGAAAGTGGATCAAGTAGGAGAATAGTAACTCTAGGATAATCCAATTTCACTCATTAATCTCCCTTTCATCTGTTGATATCCGACTCTGCCTTGTGAAATATGGACGCATCACTAAACCATGCATATCTACTCTATAGACACAAGTAAACATGCGTATAACACGTGTGAATAACCTCGGAGCAAGAGGTATAATTCCATCTCCCTTTTTATGTACTATCAGTATCAATTATTTCCCTGGCCAATTGGTACTCTAACCCGATATGATCTCCCTTTATAGGTACTATGAAGTTATCCTCTTTATCCTACTTAATAACCCGAATTCAATTCAATTAATAAGTATTCATATATGATAGTTCTAATGAAACTTCGGAGTCCCCCCACTTAGAATCATAACATGAAATCCTGCTCAGTAGTGAACGCACTCAATCAATAACCAAGATATGTATTCAGACTCTACATAACAGTTAATGATGCACAAAACGATTGTGAGTATGAATTAAAAAGGCACAATCATATATAAAATAAATCCACAAGTAGTGTTGTACGGAGTTTACACATGAAAGTTCAATTAATTCGTAAAAACCTTCACAACCCTAGTTCTATCAAAAAGGCTCTAACCCATGATGTTACGAAGAACAATCATGGGTGTTGGATAGATCTTACCCGGATGTCCAGAAAATACAAGATAAATTAGGAAACGAATGAAACCCTAGATGTGGGCGTCGAATCCTCCTCTTAATTCTCCTCTTGATTCCACAGACGAATCTTCAAAGTGATGGATGGATAGAGGAAATGATGTGGATGATGGTTGGGGGGTGATCCCCCATTGTGGGGTGTGGTATGGTTGTGGCCTCTCTTATGGCTCTCTTGTTGTTTTCTCCTTTTTCGAATCCCCTATACTGCTGCATAAGCCTTCTTTTATACTTGTAATCGCGCCTCCCTGGCCTGGAATGGGCTTTTTAAGTGATCACACGCATTGAGGGCGTAAAAATACGGATATGATAAGTTTTCGAGGCTCAATTTGACCAACACAACTGGTCGAATTCTCCCCTCTAGGTCGAATTGGCCTACTGTAAGTCCTAGACGCTCAATTCGACCCGAGGCCATGATCGAATTGACATGACGTGGTCGAATTGGCTTCACCACCGATCAATTCAACCAGGATTCGACCAGATGACCTAGTCGAATTCCCCTGTCGTGGTCGAATCCTCTTCCTGTTCGTGTTCTGCATCCAATTTGACCAGCAGGCCTGGTTGAATTCTCCTCCAACAGGTCGAATTGACGTCCTGCTTCGCCCAAACGCATGGCTACGACTTCATTTCTTCAGTTTCCAACACTTCCACTCCAATTTCCTTCGAAAAACCACTCAAACGGCTTCAATAACACCTGATTTGTGACTTTACACACTATATATCGGTTTACAACCGATTACAACCTTCAAACACCTCATAATAGCACAATTCAGACGCAAGATTCGTGAATTTACATACTCATCAATCCATTAGTACTTCAATTTAATTTTGTATCTCCTAATAATTAATTTATGAAAACACGTATCTATCAGTAATAAACCCATAATAATAATAAGGAAAAGACTTGGGTGAGACCGTCTCACGAATCCCCTTATATGAGACGGATCACCCATTAACCCATTAATTATATTTTTAAGGCCCTATTTTGTTGTACTTAAATTAGAAAATTGAAAATTTAATTGTAAAAGTAAATTAATTAGGTCTTTTATATATATATATATATATATATATATATATATATATATATATATATATTATATAATGTTATTTTCTAAATAATATTATTACTATTAAAATTTTTATTAATTTAAATTTATTATTTATTTAATTTATTTTTTTATTTAAATATTTTAAATTTATAAAACGTGATACTCAATTGATGAAAAGTGATAACAGTGCTGTAAACTATTACATGAACAATTTATAATATGAATGAAAAGTTATAACATTTTAATAAAAAGTGATAAAATCTTTAATAAAAAGTGATAACTAATTATCAAAGTGTATTTTATAAATAATTTATAGAATGGATAAAATGTGATAAAAATTTAATAAAAACTGATTCTTAATCTAAGAAAAGTGATATTCGTATAATCGAATTATTTCACGAAGTATCATTTACTGGAATAATAAAAAGTGATAGTATTTTTTTAAAAAAAAGTGATACATGATAAACAAAAAGTGATATCCATTTAGTTAAAGGGGGCGGCTATTGCACCCTCGAATTTAATAAAGGAACCCTACTAATTTATAAATTTAAAATATATTTATTTAAAAAGACGTAAATACCCTTATATAAATAATAAAATAAATTTAGTTATTTGTTATACAAACCCAATTGAATTTATAAATGCATCCCATTGATATCCAATTCGCCGTTTCACCGGCGTACAGGTTCCATTGGATGCACAATTGCAGTTCTCATCCACCCACCACCCTAGTTCCAGCCTCCGAAAATCCAGGGCCACTACATTGCTAATTACTATATCGTTTATATCAGCGAATTAAGAAATGGACAATCCATTTCCCCCAACTTTATCATAATTCAGATACTCAGATTCATGGGCGACTAACTGTATGCCAATTTTCTCCATGTCCATCAAAACCCCCAATTTTCTCCATTTCTCAACCTCAACACTTCTCTGATTATGATTCGAACCTTAAATTGACTACTTTCAGGTCCTCCTTCTTCTTCCCCATTAATCATCCAAAATAAAGTTATACTTCTTGATTCCATTTTCATGGTGTTTGCAGGTTCTTGAAGAAGCTCGTAAGCAGAAGAGGGATTCATCCTCAAGATCCATGGATTTGCATTTCTAGTTATAGAAGCCCATCTCCAGAGACGAATCCTCCCAGAAAATCAAGAAAACCAAGAAACGCTAGTGGCACAACCTCTTCTTCAGGCTCCCCAAATGGCTGCCCGCCGCCCGCCGCCGCCCTGACCTTTTCCACCACCGCCCATTACCTCCATATCGGGCCCTGTTTACACCACCGAGAGCAGGAGCGGATCCTCCACCCCGTACAAGATGACCAGCAGGCCGGGATTGGGCCCACTGCCGTACCTCAGTCTCCGAGAGCTGAATGTGGAGGAGAACCACCGGGTCTCCGCGGCGGCGACGCCCATTTATTTGGTCATGTGATGGAGTCGCCAGATTTTCTTTCTATTTCAACACTTCTTTTTAGCTTATTTTTAATTTTAATTAAAAAGGGTAAAATGGTATGTGTAGTAATTGATACTACATGTTTATTATAATTTTAATGGAGTGTATTTAGTGATTGGGTTTGTTTAGTAGATCAGAAGATGCAAATAGCCGTCTCTTAGTTAAATTATTTATGAATTATTTGTATAATAAATAAAAAATAATGACATTTTTAGTATAAAGTGATACTTGAATAAAATAAAGTGATGATAATAGAATAATCAAGTTATTTAAAATATATTATTATTATTATTGAATAATTAATAATAATAATAATAATAATAATGGATAATAATAATAATAATTTATTTATTAAAAGTAAAAATTAATTATTGATTTGACATAAAAATCCTAATTTGTAATTTGTTTGCGTGAAGGTTGCTTACTTGCCTTAAAGGTTAGCCGCTAAAATTGTTAATTTTAATTAAGGAAACCATACATAGCCGTTGCTTTCCTTTAATTTTTATTTATTTTTTATTTTTATTTTATCTTAATTGATAGGATAGGATCGGTGTTACGTAAGAAGATTCGTGAGACAGTCTCACCAAGACTTACCCTAATAATAATAATAATAATGAGGAGGAGGTAGTAAATATCTTTTATTAAAAGTAAAAAAAAAAAAACCTAAAATTACGTGAACAGCACTGACAGAATGTTGGCTGTTTAATTAGCTAATTCCCCAAACAAGGCCTGCGTTTTATTTAATTTTTTATTTAATTAAAAATAAAATATATTCATTTGGGTTAATGGATAATGCTTTCACGAATTATGATATGTGGTCTCACCCAAGACCCCAATAATTATTATTCGTATATTAATTATAATATTATTATAAAAACAGTAAAAATTCACAGTTCAATTAATTGGCGACACATGGATTTTCTTAATTAAATATTAATTTTAATTTATTTTAAAATTTAAATAAGATTAGGTCTTGTGCGAGACCGTCTCACGAATCTCATTTCGTGAGACGGATCTATTTGATCCAAATATTCACCCGCGAATCTGGCTTGGCGCTATTAATATCCACCCGCAAACCTGTAACTTCCTAATCCTGCATGCATTCTACTAGATTTTTTCAATCATTTTCTATATTTTATTTTTTAATCATTTTTCGTTTTTATTTTTTATTTTATTATTATTTAATGTATATTATTATTTATTAAAATAATTTTATAATTAGGAAAATCATTTAGGCAAAGACTTGTGTGATATTGTCTCATGTAAGCTCTTATGTGAGACGGTCAAAAAATGATAACATCTATAAAGGAAAGTGACAATAAATTAATGAAAAGTGATAATGTTATTTTATAAACAATTTATAGTACAAATAAAAAGTCATAACATTTTATAGCGAAAGTAATAATGTTTTATAGCAAAAGTGATAATTATTTTAAAAAGTAAAAAAATTATCTCACGCGAGACGGTCTCACTCAAGACATATCCTTAATATAATTATTATGTAATAAATATAATTCAAAAATATGAAATTATAATTATTATGTAATAAATATAATTCAAAAATATGAAATTAAGAAAATCACACGTAGTTTTTTTTAATAATATTTTAAATGAGGCAAAGACTTGTGTGAGACCGTCTCATGTAAGAGCTTACGTGAGACGGTCAGAAAGTGACAACTTTTATACAGAAAAGTGATAATAAATTAATGAAAAGTGATTATGCTATTTCATGAATAATTTATAGTATAAATAAAAAGTAATAATATTTTATAGCTAAAGTGATAACGTTTTATAGCGAAAGTGATACTCTCTCCGTCCCCTTGAAAGGTATCCGTTGACTTTTTGCTCGTGGATAAGGAGTATAATAATTTAATGTATAGTAAGGTGAGAGAAATAATATTTTAATGTGTAGTGGGTAGTTGTATTAATGTTGAGTATGGGGACATTTGTAGTAGTTGTAGGGGACGGAGGGAGTAACTATTTTAAAAAGTATAAAATGGTCTCACGTGAGACGATCTCACGCAAGACCTACCCTTTAATTGAATTGTTTTATTAATTAATTTTTAATATTAAAAGTAACCTGTTTTATAATTATATAATGTAAAAAAATGTTATCACTTTTTCATAATTATATATCACTTTTTATTAAAAATGTTATTACTTTTTACTTATCTTACAAAGTGTTTATAAAATTATTTTATTATATGATTATCACTTTTTATTAATCAAATATTAAATTTATTAAAAATGTTATCACTATTTATCTTACGAAGTGTTCATAAAATTGTTTATTTATATAGTTATCATTTTTCATTAATTAGATATCGCTTTCTGTTAAATATGTTATAATCTTTTTTTGTCTAACGAATTATTTGTAAAATTTTTCAGTTATATCGTTATCACTTTTCATTAATTAAATATTATTTTGACAAATTCTCTTGTGAGACGCTATTTATGTGAGACGGTTTGTGAGACGTATTAAAGTATGTCTATTATTTAAATAAAGTATATTTAATGATTTTTAAAGTATGTTTTCTAAAGTATGCTGAATTATGTATTAAAGTATGATTTTAACATGTTATAATATAATTTATTATTGATGTACTTTAACTACAAATATGTATACTTTATTTCTACAATAAGCATACTTTAATGATGGGTCAACCCGTCTCACACCCGTCTCACAAATAACCCATCTCACAAGAGAGTCTCTCTATTATTTTTTATTAAACACATTATCACTTTTTATCTATCATATTAGTTATTAGAGTGTATATTGGATGCACTCATATGTGTATAATTTTTAATTCTATTTTGTATATGATGAGAGTGAAAATAAGCGTGTTTTAATATCCAATTTAACACCTTCTTGATTGATATTGTAGTCTTATATGAGCACAAGTGTCTTATATTCGATATATGTGAGAATTATGTGAACTTAAGGTGTTTTATTGTGTTTTAGGTGGAAAAAGGATGAAAAAGTGCAAAGTTGGAGAAAATGTGCAATTTGTGCAAGAATGCTGAAAACGCACATTCAATTTTCATAATTATTCTGTATTGTTCTGGAGCTTGAAACTATTGGTGTGAAATATTGTTGGAAAGCCACTGAAGAGAGGGTCGTTTTGGCGTAAAGAACACCATCATTGAAGTCCGAACGAGGAAGTTATGAGCAAAGTGGTGACGCCGCGCGAGCTGTGCCGAATAGAATTGTAGTGCTACTTTCCATGGCCTATTACATATTCAATTCTTAGATTTTTTTGTGATTTCTTTATATGGATAGAAAGCCAAGGAAGAGAGGATCGCGTGAGCACAAAAATTACTCAATTTGGAGGTCAGATGTGAAAGTTATACACGAAACGGAGAGACTGCGCAAATCGGTTCGACCTGTGGTTCAACCAAAGAGGGAGTGATTCGACCTATACAAGAGGTCGAACCAAGTGCAGAAATTGTCCAGTAGGTGGGTTCGACCTGTGGTTCGACCTGCGGCCAGTGGTTCGACCTGTTTGACGAGATCGAACCGACGTGCGGAACCTTACCTTATCCGGGTTTTCGAGGCCAAAACGCGTGAGATCACTTGAAAAGCCCATTCCAAGCCCTAGAGACGTGATTACAAGTATAAAAGGAGGCCCATGCAGTCAAAAAGACGTCACCAATCACCGAGGAGGAACACAATATACAACACCCCACAAGGGGGGATCACCCCCCACCATTATTCTTTCCTCCATCCATCCATCACTTTGAAGATTCGTTTGTGGAATCAAGAGGAGGATTCAAGAACAAGAAGGACGCGATGACGCCACATCTAGGGTTTATTCGTTTCCTAATTTATCTTGTATTTTCCGGACATCCGGGTAAGATCTATCCAATACCCATGTGTGTTTCCTACAACACCATGGGCTAGAGCCTTTTTGGTTGTGAAGGTTTTATCTAGTTAATTGAACTTCCATGTGTATACTCCGTACAACACTACTTGTGAATTTATTTTATATATGATTGTGCCTTTTTAATCCATACTCATAGTCGTTTTGTGCATCAATAATCGTTGTGTAGAGTCTGAATACATAATATGGTTATTGGTTGAGTGCGTTCACTGTTGAGCAGGGTTTTATGTTATAATTCTAAGTGAAGGGATTCCGAAGTCTTATTAGAACTATCATATATAGATACTTGTTAATTGAATTGAATTCGGATTAATAAGTAGGATAAAGAGTATAACTTCATAGTACCTATAAAGGGAGATCATATCGGGTTAGAGTACCAATCCTAGGGGAAAATAATTGATACTGATAGTACCTAGAAAGGGGGGTGAAATTACGTCTCTTGCTCCGAGGTTATTCACACGTGTTACACGCATGTTTACTTGTGTCTATAGAGTAGATATGCATGGTTTAGTGATGCGTCCATATTCCATAAGGCAGAGTCGGACATTGACACAATGAAGAGAAGTTAAGTAGTGAAACTGGATTATCCTAGAGCTACCTATTCTCCTACTTGATCCACTTTCGTATTCTTCAAGTGATATTTATTTTATTTATTATTTTAATTACTTGTTTATTAGTTTAATCATCCTAAACCTCAAACTTAATTGCCAACTTATCTTAATTAATTTAGATAATAATTAAATTAATAATACGTCGTCCTTTGGGTTCGATATTCACTTGGTCGCTTGCTTAAGCTGCAATTGATATCCTTAATACTTGGGGATTAATTTTGCGTGCAAAAAAAATGCGCATCAAGTTCTTGGCGCCGCTGCCGGGGACGGCTGTTATTATTGATTTTATTATTTCTAGTTGATTAAGATTTTTTTTCTTTTTCTTTTATTTGTGATTATTTATTTCTATCTAACCTTGAATTTTTCCGAGTTACTTGTGCGCTTGAAAAAAGGAGAGGAAGGAAAGGAGCGAATAACACATTGATCTAAACATGGCCGGAGCAAGGCAGAATCTGGATAATGTTGCCATACGTGAAATTTTCACGAATTTTGGGAATGTCAACTTGGGGTTGATAGGAGCAAGGGGGGAAGATGATGATTTTGAGATACATCCCGCTCTTATTAACATGGTAGAGAAGAATCCCTTTTCTGGAGGTTGTTTTGAAGATCCATATCAGCATCTCCGAAGATTTCTTGATTATTCAAACACTCAAAAGGGCAGTGGAACTAATGATAATGATAGGCGGATCGCCTTATTCAAGTTCTCTTTGATTGATAAGGCGGAAGCTTGGTATGAGACTCTTGATGCCACAGATTGTACTACATGGGACCAACTGCAGCAGGAGTTCTTGGAGAGATACATGCCACCCTCAAGGATCTTAAGGATGAGGCAAGAGATCACCCGATTTGTTATGAATCAGGATGAGAAATTTGATGAGGTGTGGGATAGGTTTAAAGACATGCTCAGGAGGTGTCCACAGCATGGAATGTCTAAGGCTGAATACATAAGCATCTTCTACTATGGATTGGATTGTGAGTCGCGTGTTTTTATTGATGCATCATCAGGAGGAGCGCTGTTATCAAAGAAAGCACTTGAAGCGGAAAAGTTGTTTGAAGACATCTCTATGAATTCACGTGACTGGCCAATAGAGAGATAGAGGATCATATGTACTTGGCGAGGTAGCGCATGTTGAATATCAAGTGAAGCCGAATAGGGATGATGAGATCGTCTCTAGTCTAGCTAACATCAACAAGCTACTAGAGTCCCAGCAGAGGCAGATCACAGAGTTGACACAAAGGGGGCCTAATATGAAGCAGCAAGAAGTGAAGAGTGTTGAAGATACCTTTCATCGATACATGGCTGAGAACGATGCAAGGATTGATCATCTTGAGGATACCATGAATGTTGATCATGCAGATTTATCTAAGCAAATGAAGGAGCTTACTTTGATTATAGGGCAGATGACCGCGAACGTGAATTAATTGACACAAAAATTGGAAGATAAAGCCATCACGTTAAGGTCTGGAACATAGTATGAAGGAACGACGAGGCCGAAATCAAATTTGGACATGACTAAGCATCAGTTCGACCAACACACAGATGGTTCGACCTGGCATAAAGGTCGAACCATGGTCGAACCTCACCATTCAGAGCTCTCTGTTTTTCAAAATCATCGGTTCGACCAACACTAAGAGGGTTTGACCTGGCATACAGGTCGAACCATGGTCAAACCTTATCATTTAGAGCACTCTGTTTTGTCGCAGCAACGGTTCGACCACGATCGTAATGGTTCAACCTCTCAAACAGGTCGAACCCATGTTGAACCGGAGGATAGAAACTTTACAGTGAGGCGGTTCGACCTAGGGGGCAGTGGTTTGACCTCCAACACTGGTCGAACCCTAGTCGAACCTCAAGAGCAGAAAGAGAGCAGTCTTCCAAGAGATAGGTTCGACCATTACGTACCTGGTTCGACCTCTCAAATAGGCCAAACCCAGGTCGAACCTCGCCAAAACGTGTCTGTTGTTGCACCTAATATTCCTTATGATATGGATGCTACTCCAGTAGTTCGGAATGAGCAAAGTACAGAGATAATAGCTGAGATGAAGTGGGAAAGAGCAAAGAAGTTGAGAGCAGAGAAGCTTAGACTGCAGATGGATAATGAAGATGTGGTTTTCTCTCTTGATCATACAATGAAGATGCCCATGGAGACTCAATCGTGCAAGAGCATTGATATGGTTTCTAACTTGTTTAATCTTGATTTTTCTAAGACAGGTGATTCTGAATTTAAGTGGAAGATTGACAAGGGGGTGTCTAGACAGCTATGGGAGGAAGGAAATTTTAATGATCATATATTTGTGACCAAGAAAGGTGAGGTGTTGAGTGTAGACAAGAAGAGGGAAATAAAGTATTTGAAGGTGAGGATGCGAGAAGACCGTCCTCTACCGTCGTGACTCTACGACGTTAAACATGAGCGCCTATTGGGGGCTTGTCCTTCCGTTTTATTGCTTTATTTCTTTCATGTGAGTAAGAAATTTTTATATTTAAGGTGCTTATTATTCGACAATTACATCTTTGCAAACTTAGTTTCAACTTACGTTTTTACTAAGTTTGGGGGGTGTGATGTACTTACCTCATTGAAGCACCAAGAATATAATATTTCTTTATAATATTTGCTAGGGGAGTTGTTTTTTTGCGGTATATTGAAACTTTAATCAGTTTTGATGTGTCGATTTTTTGTAATTTGTCTAGTGTTCAGTGGTGTTTCTAGTGTGTGGAGTCGATTACATAGTCAATTAATTCTTTCTTATAGTTCTCCTATTTTATTATTGATGAATCCTGTGATGATGAGTATGCTTGAACTTTGATAATAGAAAAGGGTAACTAAGTGGCAAGACGAGTTCTACATTGAGGTTTTGACTCGAGGAGCTCGTGCATACGTTGAAGAAAAATCAGGTGCCCTCGTTTACTTTTTCTAATTTTTATATGTGCTTTTAATATATGGAGTGGAAGGATTGTGTTTATGGTGATGATCCATGTGAGCTTATTTTTAAATTATCTTTGAAATTCATATGCTCTTGAAATTGATGAAGGAAGTGTACTTGAATTATATTGTGATATGAAGTTCTAAGTGTACTTGTGGGATATTACTTACCATGAAGAGTGCTCTGTTACTTTTTAAAAACCCATGTGAGATTTTGAGCCTCGTAATCACATGATATTTCTTTTCTGGTGAGTATCGTTCTTGTGTGTGTATTCTAGAACTTGCCTCTGTCTTACTTGAAACTACATGTGTGTTAGATGATGGGAGATGATCTAAGGTCATCCTTGAATTTATGAGTCACTTAGCCAAATAATTTCCTACCAAATGATGTTTATCCGTAATTAGCCCCGTTGAGCCTAAAAGCCTTAATTCTTTGGCAACCTACGAAGATAGCCACTTTGATATCCTATTTGAGCCTTAAAATTCCTATATTTAGTGGAGAATTAAATGTTGTCAAAGTGTGTGAAGTTGATTTTGATGGAGTTTGGAAGGAATAAAATATTTGGAGCTGTACAAGTGATTATGAGCAAAAACAAAAATATGAGCTTAAAAATAAGTTGCTTAGGGGTAGTGTCCGAAACTGGTACCCCAAGATGTTAGAGGTAGTGCCCGAAACTGGTACCTCGGGAAAAAAAAGGATGTGCTTGAAGAAAAAAAAAGTATGTTGAGCTTGAAGGAAAGGAGAGAAAAGAAAATTAGAAGAGCATAAAGTTGGATAGCCTTGAAGTGTAAGAATCTGCAGTACAAAAGATCTCCGATTTAAATTCTCTACTAATTGAGCCATTTTATCCATATGTTTCCTACCCTTATCAAAGAGCCAACATTACATCCAAAGAAAAGTCCTTTTTGATCCCACTGTCGAATCATAATTTTAGTAGTAGAAAGTTTGAGACGTTTGGCAAGCTTATGATTACGCATGCACTTGAATTGAATTTGAGCGTAAACACTTTAACCCATAAGTGTAAATATTTTACACTTGAGTGAGAGATCATATATATACTTCCCGTGAGAACATGTTGATGGAGCATTTGAATTGGTGGTGATTGTCTTAACTTGTATGCTATGAATTGATTATTACATATAATGAGAGTTGCATGACCTAAGTTGAGGACAATTGTATTTTGAATGGGTATAGGTCATAGTCCTTGTTTCCCCACTAATTTTCATACTCTCTTTCTCTTTATCTTTATTTTGTTACCTCGGGACGAGCAACGAGTAAGTTTGGGGGATTGATGAGAGTGAAAATAAGCGTGCTTTAATATCCAATTTAACACCTTTTTGATTGATATTATAGTCTTATATGATCACAAGTGTCTTATATTCGATATATGTGAGAATTATGTGCACTTGAGGTGTTTTATTGTGTTTTAGGTGGAAAAAGGATGAAAAAGTGCAAAGTTGGAGAAAAGGTGCAATTTGTGCAAGAATGCTGAAAACACACATCCAATTTTCATAATTACTCTGTATTGTTCTGGAGCTTGAAACTATTGGTGCGAAATATGATTGTAAAGCTACTGAAGATAGGGTCGTTTTGGCGTAAAGAACACCATCATTGAAGTCCAAACGAGGAAGTTATGAGTAAAGTGGTGAAGCCGCGCGAGCTATGCCGAACAGAATTGTAGTACTACTTTCCATGGCCTGTTACATATTCAATTCTTGGATTTATTGTGATTTCTTTATATGAATAGAAAGCCAAGGAAGAGAGGATCGCGTGAGCGCAAAAATCACTCAATTTGGAGGTCGGATGTGAAAGTTATGCTCAAAACGGAGAGACTGCGCAAATCGGTTCGACCTGTGGTTCGACCAAAGAGGGAGTGGTTCGACCAAAGAGGGAGTGGTTCGACCTATACAAGAGGTCGAACCAAGTGCAGAAATTGTCCAGTAGGTGGGTTCGACCAGTGGTTCGACCTGTTTGACGAGGTCGAATCGACGTGCGGAACCTTACCTTATCCGGATTTTCGAGGCAAAATGTGTGGGATCACTTGAAAAGCCCATTCCAAGCCATAGAGATGTGATTACAAGTATAAAAGGAGGTTCATGCAGTCAAAAAGACGTCACCAATCACCGAGGAGGAACACAATGTAAGGATAATTTCATAAATAATTAATTTATTAATTGACATGGATCTTAGATCTTCATGATTTTCACACCACATAAACACGATTAGAAGACTTACCTTGAGACGCCACTAATGGCGGTCCTCCAACGATACGTTCCTATCAATTACATCGGGAACTAGTTTCTCTCTCCTCACCCCTTTCTTTATTGTACAGTACGTAAGACTTAATGTGATAGAGAATTAATAAAACTGTGTCTCTTTAATAGGTGGAGAGAGGACCAGATCGGGATATTAAATCTTTATCAAATCACATTCTATCAATGTGATTGTTATCCATAAATATATATGACCTTATTTATCTCATATATATTATTTATTTAAACCATATCATTATTTAAGATATTTGATCATAATAAATATCTTATATATATTTATTATTAATGGCACTAGGCCATAATTATCTTACATTCTCCCACTTGGCCGAGTGACAGAATTAAACTTTAAACGTAAAGGTTTAAATAATTTACATAATATGCGCGACATAAGATAAATTAACTGGTCAACTCATAAAGTCAATATTGAGTATAGACTAACACAAGTCATAGCGGTTCTATATCATTTACTCGACATAGTTCCTTCCATGTACTATGATATTAGCTTTCTACTCAACATAACTCGTAAGGATCAATAATGGTCCACATAAGTATCTCAAATTTGAGATAAAATCTTGTTTTATTAATGTCAACATTCATGTATACTAAAATGACAAAACAAGATATATCAATTAGAAACAAAACATAATGAGCTCTTAATGTCAATTGTTCATCATAAGCTTGTTAGAGCCTTTCAATGATCTCATATTCATGTAACGTTCAATGAATGTTTTAGAGAAGATCATTTGTGTAATGGATCCGAAATCATAAGATTGATTCCATTATGCTCAATTGACATCTTTGTTTCTAAAGTTCTTCTTAACGATAAATACTTTCATTCCATATGTTTTAGCAACTTTGGAATATCCATCGTTTTAAAGAAGAACAATGCAGTGGAATAATCATAATAAGTTTTCAGCGACTTGACATTATTGTCAACTTATTTCAAGTCCTGAAATTAAACTCCACATTTAATGTCCTTAAATTGTAGCTTCAAATCATGCCACAAGTTAACTTTAATAGTGAATGTAGTTTTTAGAAACTTCTTCACAATATTGCATGACACAATATCCCCGACTAAGAAACGTAAAAGTCAAAGTGAACCTTTTTGCATCATATAATCATCTTAATCTGAATCTATATTTAATTACATCTAAGTAATTAAATTTTCGATAAGTAAGTAAGAGTGCTTTAGTTCATTAGAATACCATATAATATTTCCTTATGCAACATTCTGGTCATTCATTTATGAATCACTTCAATAATGACCAAGCATTCTAACAGTAAGACTGATATTTGGTATTTATACAATCTTGTATATCTTAAGCTACCAATAATATACATATAAGGAATATTGTAGTACGTTCCAATTCATTATTGGAAATTACATAAGATTAAACTTATCTCCTTTCCGGATTGGAACGTTCTTTACAAACACTTTTCCATCCATAACCTCTATTGAACTTTATTAACATATACTTACAGAGACATCTTTAATTGTCTCATCATATGTTTTATTCTAAAGTTCTTTGAGAGAAATTTATTGGTTTCACATAATAAACAAGATCATCAGTTGCAAGCAAGTTTATCATCAAGTATAGAATTAATGTGCTCCCACTAACTTTCAGATATATATGTACACCGTTTATGATGTTTTTCTTAAATCCAAAAGATATCTTTATAGGAAAGCATGCTTAACTTTGTATGTTAATTCTTTAAGTTTACACGCCATGCGATATTTTCCTTTAATGGAAAAAAAAAACTTGAGTTGATCTATTTAACTTGATCTTCCACCAAATCACCTTTAAGAAAAGCAGGCATAGCATTTATTTGGTGCAACTCTAAGTCATAATGAGTTACCAAAGCCATGATAATTCTAATAAAGCCTTGTAAAGAAATAATTTGTTATATCTCCTTATAATTATGTCATCTTTTTGAGTAAAATCTTTAGCAACAACTCTAATTTTATATCTTTGGAAATTGCCATCATAAAGATACATCCATTTCAAATTCTTTTATAACTCTTTGGCAATTCTAACAAGATATTAAATTTCATTATGAGCCATTGATTTCAACTCGCCTTTCATTGAATTTACTCATTTAATAGAATTAGTACTTCCATGACTTATTCCAAAACTGAAATTTTAGCTTTTATTATAAT
This sequence comes from Pogostemon cablin, assembly GCA_023678885.1. Taxonomy (NCBI): domain Eukaryota; kingdom Viridiplantae; phylum Streptophyta; class Magnoliopsida; order Lamiales; family Lamiaceae; genus Pogostemon; species Pogostemon cablin. The sequence continues at coordinate 18,448,586 of CM043007.1, read as the reverse complement.
GTCAAATTTAGCTCATTTTATTATCCACATATGCAATCGTTAGAAATAGCGGATATATTGTCCTTCAGACATTATTAATGCTATTTGATGTGATATATCAAATGAAAGCTTATTGATAATTGATTTAGTAAAATCGGATCCTTTAAGAGAGTAGAATAACTTAATGTTGTACTTGAAAGTTGTTTGACTATTTAACAACAATATAACAACTTTAGAATAAGTTTAGATGAATGTATTTCAAATTCTCTACCCAACTTCTTCAATAACCACATTTCATGGTTTCATACTCCCACTGATTTTACAATTCTTAATGAATTTGACATTCTAGTTTTAAAATTCTTGTACTATAGTTAAGACCATAAAATTCATACCTTTTAGACTTTAAGGATAATTTATAAGGAAATAACTTAATTTTCTTATATCCAATTTCTTTTCATATGGATGTAAATCATAATCCCTGCTGGGCAATTTAAAACATTCAACTGCCTAAGATCGAGTTTTTCTACAAGTTCATAAGGTGTTTTGAAAACTGTTTTACTAAAAACTCGACCATCACGTAAGTGGCAGCTTTAAATGTATAAATCCACAAAATATGGGTATAAATTAATCATTTAACATGTTTATAACCATATTCAATAAAGTACGATTATGTCATTCTGCTACACCAATTTATTATGGTGTGCAACATTTAGTATAAATGTCAGTTTTTCCTGTAATTAAGTGATTGAACATGATAATTAATCACATTTTCCATAAAATTCATCACTTCTTCCAATCTTTATAATTTTCACTTTTCTATCTAATTTTCTCAACATCATTAATAAATGTTTATCAAGCATTTGTGGAGTGAGAATTTTCTTGCTAAGATAAATATAACCATAATGTGAAAATTTAAATTTAAAATTAAAAAGGATGAAATATTATTATTCCTTTAAGAAGGGTATTATCGTAAGACTTACAATTAGCGGTGTAAACTATTATAAGAAGTTGTGCAATTATCACGACTATTATTTGTGTGTTTTTGGTTTGCTTTTATTTAATGCAATTTACACAAATATCAAGATCAGTAAAAGCATATTTCATGAAAGACTTTATTCTTAATTAATCTTTTTGGAATAATTCTTTTGGAAAGTTTTCCCAAACATTAAAGCCACGTTTAGTTCAAACTTCATTACTTTTAAACGAACATAATGTTTAAATTTTAAATTGTTTCTTAAACCTTCTTTCCTTTTGAACCATCATTAAATTACGTGAATTTAATTCACATTCCATTTGTCTTTCATGGTGTTATAGTTTATTAGGAATAGGTCATACTTAGAAGGTAATGAATTTGTAAACTACGTTCATTATGGAAGGCTTTAATCTTGTTGCAATATTTATTATCTTTAATGATGAGTTCATGTGTGCCATGAGAACCATCAAACTTTATGGTAGTTAAAGTAGTCATTAGTATCTCATCAAGAGATTTATTAGTAATTTAGGTATGTTAGACTTAATTTATTAGTCTCATTCATTCGCATAAACATTATGCCCAGTCTGTTTGATCTAACCCGAGCATTATAGTCAGATTACTTAGCTTTATTGCTATTACAAAGCAAATGAGCAATTTATCTTGAAGTGATAAATAAAATCCAAAACACTTTGGTGAAATTAGATTTATCCACACTATTTAAATTACTTTAATCCATTTTGTAATGGAACAGATGCATCATGCGAATAGAGACTAAATAATATAAGTAATTTTAAGAATAAGAATAATATAATTTATTCCTATAAATACCTTGAGTAATTTAATAATAGATTCAGGATCGAAAGCAATAAATGTATATTGAAGTTCTCATTTGGGTGATACAACAATATACAATCATAATCATAATGATGCTTTCAAATATAACATAATTTGATAATTAAATATTTTCATTAAAACTATTTTGTCATCTTTGGACATACAAAACAGTTTGTCATAATATATTAATTATCAATTTATCTTCATATTCATGAATTATAAAGACTAGCAATCACCTTTGGGTGAATTTAAGTCTTATAATTGTGAAATTTTTAATAACCCATATAATAATTCTCTTTATTCAAACATCACTTAAATATGGGAAATTAAATTTAACTATACGATTTAATTTTATTATTCTTTCAGATCAGACCACTTTGGTGATTAACAGACCAACATTAAATAAATTTAAATCATAAAATCATTCATTATAATCTTATCAAAGATTATCATAATAGATTATACTCAATAGAAAAGTGAGTAATAATCAAATCATTATTAATCTTATCAATGACTCTTAGATTATACTCAATAGGAAAGTGAGTAATAATCAAATCATTATTTCATAAATATTCATAAATCACAGTCAATATCATTAATTAAAATCTTAAGACTGTCATCATATATACACATAATATATCCATATATATCACATTAATAAAGATATCATGTATAATTTGTATTCATATTATAATAAATTTGGCATCTTAACATTATAAATGCCATGAGCAGTCAAACATACATAACATAAGTGAGATATTTTAATCCCAATAAATTAGTATCAATAATAACATAATCTTTAATTATTATCAATAATAATATAAGTCATAAACGTTAGTGATGGATCGATTTCATTAACATTATTAAATCACTTTAATTGGAAAGTTTGAGGAATACATGAGTCACTTTATTATTATAATTATGTTAATAACTGGCATTAAAGTGTGATATTCAAGCCATTTTATGAATAAGGCATGTTGATTTATTGACTGTAATTAGTTGTCATTATTCTTAATCAGTCATTATACTCCCCAAAATTAAAGGGAGTCATGTAATTTTATATTAAAATCTCATGACATAATTAACTTTCATATCTTATGCTGACATAATTAACTTCCATAATCAATCTTTAATTGTTCAGTCCCAAAAACTAAATAGGGCAGTTGACATTTTCTTAATATGGAAATCATATCACTATAATTTTCGCATGAGTCATAAGATTTCAATATATCAATTTAATAATCATGTAAATTTTTAACGTGAATCAACTCATTATAATCACTTTTTCACATCACTTTAATACATGATACATAAAACATAATATTCACACATCATAATATATTGGTAATAAAGTGTAAATTAAAAATGAGATAATTTGGTTATAGAATACATCTCACATCCAATCAAGAATGTAATACGTGAATTTACTACATCCAAATTTAATGTTAATTATTTGATGAAAAATCATGAGATCCAAAACCATGCTCTGAGAAGACTTAAGCATAATTTCATAAACAATTAATTTATTAATTGACATGGATCTTAGATCTTCATGATTTTCACACCACATAAACACGATTAGAAGACTTACCTTGAGACGCCACTAATGGCGGTCCTCCAACGATACGTTCCTATCAATTACGTCGGGAACTAGTTTCTCTCTCCTCACCCCTTTCTTTATTGTACAGTACGTAAAACTTAATGTGATAGAGAATTAATAAAACTGTGTCTCTTTAATAGGTGGAGAGAGGACCAGATCGGGATATTAAATCTTTATCAAATCACATTCTATCAATGTGATTGTTATCCATAAATATATATGACCTTATTTATCTCATATATATTATTTATTTAAACCATATCATTATTTAAGATATTTGATCATAATAAATATCTTATATATATTTATTATTAATGGCACTAGGCCATAATTATCTTACACACAACATACAACACCCCACAAGGGGGGATCACCCCCCACCATTATTCTTTTCTCCATCCATCCATCACTTTGAAGATTCGTTTGTGGAATCAAGAGGAGAATCAAGAGGAGGATTCAAGAGCGAGAAGGACGCGATGACGCCACATCTAGGGTTTATTCGTTTCCTAATTTATCTTGTATTTTCCGGACATCCGGGTAAGATCTATCCAACACCCATGTGTGTTTCCTACAACACCATAGGCTGGAGCCTTTTTGGTAGAACTAGGGTTGTGAAGGTTTTATCTAGTTAATTGAACTTCCATGTGTATACTCCGTACAACACTACTTGTGAATTTATTTTATATATGATTGTGCCTTTTTAATCCATACTCATAGTCGTTTTGTGCATCAATAATCGTTGTGTAGAGTCTGAATACATAATATGGTTATTGGTTGAGTGGGTTCACTGTTGAGCAGGGTTTTATGTTATAATTCTAAGTGAAGGGATTCCGAAGTCTTATTAGAACTATCATATATAGATACTTGTTAATTGAATTGAATTCGGATTAATAAGTAGGATAAAGAGTATAACTTCATAGTACCTATAAAGGGAGATCATATCGGGTTAGAGTACCAATCCTAGGGGGAAATAATTGATACTGATAGTACCTAGAAAGGGGGGTGAGATTACGTCTCTTGCTCCGAGGTTATTCACACGTGTTACACGCATGTTTACTTGTGTCTATAGAGTAGATATGCATGGTTTAGTGATGCGTCCATATTCCACAAGTCAGAGTCGGACATTGACACATGGAAGAGAAGTTAAGTAGTGAAACTGGATTATCCTAGAGCTACCTATTCTCCTACTTGATCTACTTTCATATTCTTCAAGTAATATTTATTTTATTTATTATTTTAATTACTTGTTTATTAGTTTAATCATCCTAAACCTCAAACTTAATTGTCAACTTGTCTTAATTAATTTAGATAATAATTAAATTGATAATACGCCGTCCTTTGGGTTCGATATTCACTTGGTCGCTTACTTAAGCTGCAATTGATATCCTTAATACTTGGGGATTAATTTTGCGTGCAAATAAAACGCGCATCAGTATACATGTTATACTATTTTGTAAACGTGTATCATAATAATTGTATATTTTTTTCACACTAAATTTTTCAAAAAAAAAAACTAGTAACCATATGTGTATAATTTTTATTCAATAGTGTATACATATTTTTTTTAAATTATATATTTTTTTACACTTAATATTTCATTAAAAAAACTAAAAAATAAATTGTATACATTTTTACTCATAATTGTATATGTTTTTGTTTATATTTGTATATGGATGCACCCGGGTGCACACTATAATTAACCTAGTTATTATGAAATAATTTAATTGTATAGTTATCACTTTTCTTTGATAAATATCATTTTTTATTTAAAATATTACTCCCTCCGTCCCGGGTATTTTTACCCGTTTGTACGGGCACGGAGATTAAGACGTTTTATTTTTTTAATATATAATGTAAGAGAAAGTAGGGATAAATTAGTAATTTAAAAAGAAAAAGTGAATAAAGTTATTGGGAATGATGAATAAAGTGTAAAAAAGTAATTAAAGTTGTTGGGATTGTAAAAAGTAGGTAATAAAATATTATGTATTTTTGCCAAAAATGGAATGGGTAAAAATACGTGGGACACCCCAAAATGGAAAGTGGGTAAAAATATGTGGGACGGAGGGAGTATAATATTTTATTTATGGTATTAATTATTAATAAAATGAAATAGTTTAGTTAGACATTTTCACTTTTCCTCGATGTTACTTTTTATTTGAAAATGTTATTACTTCTTTACAATGTTAGGACTTTTTTTTTAAAAAAAAAATAATTAATAGGAAATAAGTATTTTAAAAGAAAAACAGAAAATTATTTATTAAAAAATAAAAAAGGGAATATAATGGCAAATTCGAACACGGGTCAAGGCAGTCGGACGTTTGCAAAATGGTTGGTACCACTATGCCATTCATTATGATTGCCATTGTTTTAACAGATGAAGTAAAAATACCGTAAGAGGCGCTTCATCCGGGTCATTATGGGATCCTTCTCATGAAATGAGATCCGTGAGACGGTCTCGCACAAATCTTTTCATTTAAATAAATAAATTTCTAAAATAAATTAATAAATATTCCCTTCATTCGCTTTTAAGGATATTATTTTTTCATTTTGAGCGTCCGCCCAAGGGATAGTATATTTATTTGCCCATTAACTTTGCCCAACTATTATTTTAGTCCACAGGTTTTCCATTTTTTGAAAATTATCCATTATGTTTGGAAAATTTTGAAATCCATCCATTATGTTTACTTAGCTCAACAAAACAGTCCTATTACAGGTCATAGCAGGTCACTTGCAGGTAATTCCGAAATTTTTTTTTTTTTTGGAAATTACTTAATATCTTCTCAAAACAGCCCCGAATCAAAAACCTATAAATCAAAAACTTATATTATACTCATCTTATATTCACTTTAAGCCAGATTTTCTTCTACTTTCTAACATGCTTCAAAATAGTATCAAAGCCCTAGGTTTATGTATTTATGAATGAAAAAATTATTATAAACTTATATCACTTAACGAGAGGAGAGTTTCAAAGAAATATAGATCCGAACAAAAATTCGACATTCGAGAGTAACAGGACTATTAGCCATGTTCAAAGCTAGAGAAACAAGGATTCTAGCCCGTTGGATATGACGAGACAAACAGCTCTATACAGCAATACTATAATGTGTTATGTAGATAATATGCAGAGAAAGAATACGAGGATGCCGATCGATTTTGGGATAATCTCGATCGAAGGTGGAAACTGACGGACGCCCGTGCTAACCACACCAAAGAGGAACATCTGGAGGAATGCCGCCAGATAGAGATAAGATATTCCAAAGAAGTACCAAGGAATATAGTGGAAATTCAAAGTTTCACCGAGATCCATGGACGAGTCCCCAAAAAAGAACAATGGAGGAGACGACCAAACCAGGGTCCAAGATAAATCTGCAAGCCCTATCACTTTTCATATTGGACCGAATGATAGAGTGTAAGGAGATCGAAGCAGATAACTCTAAGATGAACCAAGATCTTAGAGAATTACAGAAGACGGTGAGATTCTTTGAAGAATATTGCCAAAATGTATCCAGGACGATATTTGAGATCAGTCTCAAGATGGATAAGGTGGAAACGTTGCAGAATAAACAACTTGACCTCATCCAGAAGCTGATAAATCAAGTAGAATACCTGGAAACCAAAGTAACCGGGAGAAGATCAGGAGGAAGGTTACTCTTAACCTTTGGAATAGAACCCCTTTTACACCAAAAGGGGAAGACGACGGAGGTCACAAGGCCAAACTCAGAAAATAAAAAGATGATTGCTATCCTTCGAGGAGAAGCCACATCCCCGAATGGAAAGAGCAAATCTTGAATATCTACAGGATCTATATGAGTCCTTCCAAGGACTATCAATTGTAGATCTAAAGATGAATGTTGGAGAAACTTCAAGCTCACAACAATAATCGCAGGCTCCGCAAATACAATGGGATCCAGGCCAAAACGAAGGGACCTCTGGACTACATGGAGACCAGGAAATGAGACAAGAAGAGACAACTCAACAATAAAACTTCAGGATGAAAGCAATTGGATTATCTACAGAAGCAAGCCAAGTTCGAGGATCTAGTTTGCACAACACCCCATATGGTCGATCTCACCTTGAACTAATAAATCCATACGTATTGATCCTAAATCTCGATACTCTAGACTTCAAGAACAGAGAGACTCAGATCGACGAGTGGACCAATGCGATGAAGATCGCAGGAGGCGCGCTAGAGTTGGATAAAGAAGGGTTCATAAGATTCCTAAATATGAGCCTAGAAGGATCAGTAAAGTGCGCCTGGGAGGAGCTCTCAGACGAAGCCAAGAAGGAAGCCATGAAAGGCAAAGATCTAAGTAATATCGTTGATCGGATGGCCAAGATCTTCAAGATCCACTTCATCGCAGTAGGTTACTTCGAAGGAATGGAAGAAAAAAAGAAGAAGTATAGGAATGCCCTATACAACTTAGAACTACTTGACATCTGTCACGTAGATGAATACATCAAACTCTTCATAGAGTATAGATGAAAACAAAGGTCAAAGAGGAAGAAGTATTCCACCTGACCTTTGGCAAGATCCCAAGCCCATGGAGAGAAATGCTGATAAAAGAATATGAACCATGCGAGCTGGATTCAATAGCAAGGAGAATGTCCTTCCTAAAAGCCAAGATTGCGGAGTGGTGTCATCAAGCATCACTACACAAGAACTACAAGAGATTAAGGGAATCAACAAGACAGTCCCCTTATGCTGTGAAAGCAATGATCTTCCAACTATCATTGGAAGAATCCCAATAAAGCAGAAAAGGATGAAGAAACATCATCCTTACACCCAAAGGAGCGGAGGATGGAGGTCCAGAAGACCATGATCCTTTTAGTCTAAACAGAAGGCCCAAAGCTATAAATCAGGGCAGAGACCTGGACTATCAAGATGGAGTTCAAGAAGTCAAGCATCATCCTCAAGGTCAAACCAGAGGAGTACATGAAGAACTCCCACAAGAAAGACGTCCTGAAGAGCAGCCACACGAGTCAATGAAAGATTCAAGGATTTCAATTGCTACACATGTGGAGTAAGAGACATATCTTACCAGATTGGCCGGAAAACCAGAAGCGGGGAGTATGACAGTTCGAGACAACTCCAGAAATAGAGGAAGTAGTTTACTTCCAAGATCTAGTATAGGTATATTAGTTTGAAGATATACCCTCAGACGACAACATTTATGAAGAAGAGTTCTTCAGTCAGGACGAATCCTCTGAAGATGAGTCAGAGTGAAGAAGAAAACTTCAGACATGAGATACAAGAGGATATGTCTGGATTCTTTTCCCAGACATCTATTTCTTATAAAGCCCTTATGAGAATCATGAAGGAGGATCCAAGGCTCTACCTATACGATGGATTCACAGTAGGAAGGTTGGAGAAAATTCTCAGAGAGAGAATTCTCAACTTCAAAAGAAGAAAGCACAACATCTTATATAAGGTAACCGAAGGGAAAATTGTGATCCCTATGGAGCTTACTGGAAATATGATGGAAATGCAACTGGTTCCATATGAGGAGATCAAGAGGGAACTCAGTAAACTCCCGGAAAAGATATCTAAGACTATATCTTGGGTCCACATCGGAGCTATTAGGATCCTTATTAAAGCAACATTCAAAGAAGGAATCGATATACCAATCGATATTCCTGTCTTTGATAAAAGGATCGAGAATACAAGAGAAGCATGCCAAGGAGAACTCTCAGAAAATCTGTAAGCGGGAAAGGTAGCGTCCTACATTTATCCAAAGATCACTTACAATCTAGCGGACCAAGATTTCAATAGGGCACTCATCCTTCATCAGGATTTCAAAAACAAAGACTTGATGAAAGAAGGGAATTGGCCGTACTCTATCACATACAGTATCTCGTATGCTCTATCTAACACACATCATTCGGATCTATTCCAAATGAAGGAGTATATTGAGATACCAGAGGTATTCGAGAAGGTTACGTGTGAAACTAGGCCAGAGATAATAGAGTTACCGCCAATCCATGACACGGATTTGCGAATCAGAGATAAACCAGTCTGGAGCAGACAAGATAGCCTCAGATTCGACAAGAGAAGGATTTCTTTCGAAAAAAGATAGAATGATCAGTGAGAAATGGGGAAAGAAGCCGATCGTAGAGGTAATCCAGGAACCAGAAAAGTTCACAACTAAAGGTGAACTAAAATGCCTAGAAGAATGGAGAGGAGTCAAAGTAATATTCGACATTACAAAAAGGGAAAACTCTATTTCCTATATTATCTTCAACAGCCAACAACTGGGAGATATCAAGGATAGCTCAAACTCGGAGAACTTGAGCTGGTAATTGAAGGAGTAGCAGGAAGATTCCCAGAACAATTAGTGCTGGGACTAGAATTTCTCGAGGATCACAAACCTTAGGAAATATTACAAGATAGAATGGAATTCACGGTTAAATGAAAAAGATACAAGGTGTACTAGTAGGGGCTCGAGCTTATAAGCTCTGATCCATCCATGGCCACAAGTCCATTCGCAATATATATCACTGTCGGGGTGATATATAAGGAGCATCGTGTAGAGTATTTTGCCGGCATACGTTGATTCAAGAGCCAGAATATGCACAACAAAAGAAGGAGTCTTTCCTAAAGACTCAGGCAAAGAATTGCCAACAGTACTAGGCAAAGATTTCTCTCAGAGGGTATTAATCCTTAGAAGAGGAATTAAGCAAGCGAAAATCATGATCGGAGGAGCAGATCGTACCCCATGGTACAAGGTAAAAACCCTATCGATATATTTTTATGACAACGGAGCAGATATTCTATTAGGAAATAATTTCCTACAGACATTCAAGTGTTTTTCCAAAGAAAACGCATCACTACCCTTTGTGAACATAAGATCATCGCACAAAGACTGCGGAATGCATTTCAAAGAAAAATGCCAATCAGATTTCGCAGCAAATGTGGTGATGAAGGAAAACTTAGTCATCCAAAGATGAACGATAGAAGAAAATATGGCGAAGCAGTCCTTCAAATGAGAACTGAGACTAGAGGAGGATGGAAGATAGAGAAACTAAAGGAAAATACCATCCACCTTCTCAAAGCAAGGTTGGGAGAAAGCCTCTAGAGAGACGTCACAATCGAAGAACAAACATCTTTGGAGGACGTCAAGAAGAAGATACAGAGGAACTTCAATGAGGATCCTCTAGCCTGGTGGGATAAAAACAAACTCAAAGCCTCACTCAAAGTAAAAGAATGAAAGGAGCATGAGTTCGTGAGATACAAGCCTATCCTGATGAACCAAGAGGATCGACATGATATGCAACTAATACTTAAGGAACATCTGGACCTTAAGTTAATATCACCAGGAGTATCTCCACACAGCAGTCTAGGATTTCTAGTTCGAAATTATGGAGAAGTCAAAAGGAAAAAGCCGAGACTTGTGATCAACTATAAAGGGATCAACAACATCTTGGAGTTCGATGGATACTACATATCAAGTAGGGAATACTTGGTCAACTGTATCAAGAATGCTAAGGTATTCTCAAAGTTCGATTGCAAATCTGGGTTCTACCATATTATGATGGAAGAAGGAAGCAAGAAGTTCACAGCCTTCTCCACAACGCAAGGCCATTATATCTGGAATGTCGTGCCTATGGGCTTGGCGAACGTACCCAGATATACCAAAGGAAGATGGATAATCTTTTCAAAGATTATTTCTCATTCATGTTTGTTTATGTGGATGACATCCTCATAACCTCAAAGAACATGAAGGAGCATTTGGTGCATCTGAAAGTATTTTCAGAAGTATTTCACAGGGAAGGATTAGTGCTTTTTGAAAAGAAAGCAGTAATTACAACAAGGCAGATCGAGTTTCTTGGAGTAGAAATCGATGAGTCCGGAATTATCCTACAACCACACATTGTAGAAAAGGTTCAAGGATTTCCTGAAGATTTTAAGGACAAGAAGCAACTCCAAAGTTTCTTAGGAGTGGTTAACTTTGCTGGAATGTTCATCAACAATCTGGCGCAATGCAGGAAGGTGTTGTGTCCTCTGTTGAAAAAAGATGCTGAATTCAAATAGGAGGAATCACACCGAGCAATGGTTAAACAACAAAGGAGGTTTTCAAGAAACTCCCCAAGTTGTCCATTCCTAATGGCGAAGATGATCTGGTACTATATACAGATGCAAGTGACCATTGGTGGGCAGTAGTTCTTACGAAGTCTACACCAGAAGGAGAAGTGCCATGCAGATACTGTAGCTGGCTCTTTGCGGAGAATGAGGCAAAGAGATGGCACATCAATGAAAAGGAGTTCTTTGTGGTTCGAAAGGCGTTCAAAAAATGGCTGCTATTTCTTCTCGCGAAGAAATTTATCCTTAAGATTGATAACACAAGTGTCAAAGCCTTTTTGAAAAATAAAATTGAATCTAAACCAGAAAAGGCTAGACTATTAAGATGGCAAGCACAATGCCAATATTATGATTTTAATATTATCATTATTAAATCTATTGATAATGTTTTGGCAGATTTCCTGACGAGAGATGGATGGAGCTGAAATAGAATCCATCCTGACTGTTTCAAGACACCTGATGGACAACCTGGAGTTGCTCCAAAGAGAATTTGAGAATCTAGCACTCAATGTAACGCGTGCTGGAAAATTACAAAAAAGTGATCGGACCAAAGTGTCTAATCACATACGAGTTTATATTCGCAACAATGCGAGTCTCTTCGAGTCCTTACGAGAGCTACTCCTTCGGGCTATTGATGGTAATAGCAATCGACAAAAGGAGAGTAGTCGAGAATAGGGCTCTAAACCCGGAGCAGGGGATTCAGATATCCCTGGGACGAGTTCCAGATTGGAACCTCCAAAAGAGGAACCAATCCAAGAAAATGTCGAGGCTTCTGAGTCATATTTTGAGCCTTCGAGTCAACCCAGCACCTCTGGGACAAAGAGGGAGAGATCAACCTTAGGCCAATGACAGGCACTGCTAAGGTTGGTATTAACTTAGCTGATTTCTCTTATTAGCAGGAATAACAGGCCAGCTGGGAAAAATTAAATACCAGACAAGAAATCTGACCGGAGAAATGCCGGGTGGATATATCTGGGAAATATCCCCGAGTTTGGATGCGAGAAGGCTCGAATCCAAATGATGTGAAGCAATGGTATGATTTTGGAGCGCTAGCTTCAATATATACTGTTGCACCAAGTTTCCCAGAGCTTTTAAAACTGCCAGAGTGGCTGGGCAAAATAGTTTTCAAAGTATGGGAAAATAACTCAACTCTATCCAGAGGAGATGTATTGGAGCTTTACTTCACTAGTGCAGCTCCAGAACCAGTCAGGAAAGACAACCACGAGGCCTTCCATTTCATCAAGCTAAGAAGACCTGATGTCTCAGCATCAAATAGGATCAAGAAGTCTTCTGGGAAGGAACCAGTCTTGGTTTCTACATTTTCTAAAGAACAAATCTCTACGCGAAGAGTGAGGGGTTTGTTCGCCTGCATTCAAGCAATGATGGAGGTGAAGTTCCCATTCAAGTTCGAGCACAAGTCTTTGAATGGGTCTTTTCTGTTGAATACTTTAACAGGAAAGAAGACAGGATTTGCAGAGAAGACCTTCCAGGAAAAATAGGAACTTCTTTGGAGAAACAAGATTCCGGTAAGTAAACAAACCCATCAGAGATATTGTAACATGGCTTATTTTGGGTAATGAACAAACAAAACATATACAAGCTGTTCCACCCAAACCGAACCAGAGTTTCGAAAGAGTATAAGTTGGGCATAGGGATGATCAGAAAGGCTTAACCACCCTCGGAAAAAGAGACATGTGGAAAGAAGAGTGTAAAATCTCTTCAGATTACCCAAGAGCCAGGAGAATCATCAGGCACTAAAGAAGACAAATGACTCTTCAAAAAAGCAAGAGCCAGATGACTTTCTGAAAGGGCAAGGGACATGTGACCGACAAGGAGGATGGACCACAAGAAGGCATCCATTGGAGAAAGGGGACCAGCCAGCTGCTAAAGTTGGAATCCAATGGAAAAACGTAAGCAGCGACGTCAACAAAAGTAAAGAGGCATTGAAATCCGAATTTCACATCTGCAAGCCTCTATAAATAGCAGAGTTGAGAAAGCAGAAGGCATCGACCATTCCCCTCTATTTTCTCTTTCTAAGTAAACATTGTATTTTTTTTATTTGTATGAGTGTTCTGAGTTCAGCTACAATAGGCAGCTAAAGGAGTTATCTCCTCTTGTTCTGTGAGGATGAGTATGTAATAAAATCTTCATTCAATAAATAAATAATCTTGAGCTTCTGCCCGCATGTAGCCATCCAATTTTTCTACAACTTTGATCTCTACATTTTCCAGTGAGAAACAGTAGTAGTATCATGTACACCCGGTGTAGAAAACGAACCAGGGTTGTGCTGAGGTCCGCTGAAGGAACGAGATTAAACCATCGTACTGCGGGGCGCGTGGTTGGCTGTGAGGAGCAGCTGTAAAACCTTCCGAATACCCGGTGGATCGACGGTCAAAAAAGATACTGTTACTATTACAAGTTGGTTAATTACGAGATTAACGTTGTTTAAAGAATATACAGTAGCATGATGGGCCTGATATGGTTGTGATGAACTATGTCTATTTTGAAAAATAAAAAGTGTTAAAAAATTTGGCGAAAAAAAATTGATATATATAAGTGATTTAGGGCTGAAAATCCTTAAGAGACCTGTTGAAGGACTAAAAAGTTGAATTCTGCAAAGTTAGTGGACTGATTTCAAAATTAAGATAATATTATTTTCAATAACCTATTGGTCACCTGCTATAGCAGGTCAAAGGACCAAAAGGTTAAGATTTGTAAAGTTAATGGACTGTTTTCAAAATTGAGAAAAAAGATGGATCAATTTCAAAATAAGAAAAAGTTAACGGACGAAAAAATTAATTTTTCCTAATGACAAATTCGAACACGGGTCAAGGCAGTCGGACGTTAGCAAAATGGTTGGTAACACTACGCCATTCATTATGATTGTCATTGTTTTAATAGATGAAGTAAAAATACCGTAAGAGGCGCCCCATCCGGGTCATTATGGGATCCTTCTCACGGAATGAGATCCATGAGACGGTCTCGCACAAGCATTTTTCTTTAAATAAATAAAATTCTAAAATAAATTAATAAATATTCCCTCCATCCGCTTTTAACGGTATCATTTTTCTATTTTTGGCGTCCGCCCAAAAAATGTCTCATTTTATTTTTTATCCACACACACCCACTAATACAACTAAAAGTTGGGACCCACACCTCCACTAATACAACTACTCACTACACATTAAATAACAATACTCCTTAATTTTCGTGCCCAAAAGCAAAGGGTACCCTTAAATCCGGACGGATGGAGTAATTGATAATTAATTTTTTTAAACTCCACAAGTTAAATTAGACTTAAATTAAATGAAGTCTTACCTAAGTCAAACAAGACAAAGTCAAAAATGGTCTAACTCAAGTCAAATAAGCCCAAATTGAAGGAGCCCTGATTCAAGTAAATTAAACCCAAATCAAAGTCAAATGAAAATTGAAGGCTCAAGCCTAGAGAATTGATCAAATCAAGTATTGATCAATTAAATTGCAAGTTATAGATGAAATGTTTCTCAATTAGGAGCCATCCTCCATTCATCTGCGCACATCGGAAACGATTCTCTATGAAGATTAAATAATTCATAGTTGTATGAATGGTTCTTTACACTATGCCAACAGTATACAATAACAATGGGCCTCGGTTGTTGTAAGAAAAAGAAAGGAAGGCTGAGATTTTATTTCCGCTGTTATTGTAAGTAAAATGCACTCATTAAGGCTCGCATTAAAAAAAATGCTCGCATAAAATTCACTCATTAACAATGGTTATATTCTTCCGTTGTTAATGGCAGTTCCTATTATTTTAATTTATTTTTTAAATTATTTTAAATAGAAAATTGTTATCATATAGGACTTGAGAAAATTTTCAGCTTCTTGTAATTTTGCCCCAACGACGTGAACCCTCAACGCGTTTCTTCCTGCCACCACCGAGACGGCCGACGGAAGAAACCATCAACCGCAGAGACGACCCTACTAGAGATGGCCGACGACACTAGAACCGATTGACGTGAGATTCCTGCCCTAGCCGCGAGCGCGAGGTCGATGCTTTTTGAATGGTATGATTTTCCGACATTCTTCATATCTTTTAGTAAATTGAACTGTGGAGGTTCGATTTTGTTGGTTAAGTGCTGCCCTAACTTCATTCTGTCGATTAAGAGGATCCATTTCTTAATAAGAAGCCTAGAAAAGGGATATATAAGGGACGTGGCGCTAACCCGAAGATTCATATTCATCCACACTTGGGTTACAACTCTAGTTCCAGCTCTAGGCGGATAGGGCCACGAACCGAACTGCGTTACCAAAGCAACTCCTCGTCATGGAAGAAAGGACGGAGTGTAATGTGGTGAGGTGATGTCCGTTTCTTCACCTATTTCGATATGTCAGTTTGAATTTCAATAACATTGTGCTTCTACTAGTTCAAGCAAGATTTTCTTTGTTTTCTCAAAGTTTTTCACATATTTATCTTAGTAGCCTATACTTAATTTAATATATCGTCCATTTGCAACTCTGTCCTGCACTTAACCAATGATATGAGCTCCAAGTCTGTTGAAGGGTAGCTAGATTGGCTTTTTTGGTAGTTTTCCTTATCCTTTGATGAATTTAGGCATAAAAGCTGTTCCAAAATTATTATGATATATATCTTCGCATTAGTTTTCTAAAATTAAGTTAAATCCTCTAATCTTGCCCATTTAGCAATTAGCATTACTGAATGATTTGTAAAGTTCGAATAGCAAGTTATTGGAGTTTTCAAATTTAAGAGGATGGAAAGTCAAATAAAGATGGTATTGCTCCTTGTTAAGATTATTACTCCCTCCGGCCATTGTCAATGTATCCATTTGCTTTTTGCACGTGGAATAAGGAGTATTATTATTTTATGTGTGGTAGGTAGTTGTATTTTGTTGAGGGTGTGGGTCCCATAGTCTAAAAAAGGAAATGGATAAATTAAGGGTGGACGGTCCAAAATAGTAAAATGGATAGATTAAAGATGGACGGAGGGAGTATTTCGGAAGATGAATGTATTATCATTTTCATTAACTTCAAAGTTTGATATTAAGTTTATTATCAGTTAGTACTCTCACTTTGAAGCTTGATGCATGTTCGTAGTGCTTTTCTGAAGCTGGGATATTTTCTCCAATAATGTCATGAATTCGAGTAATTGTTGGTTATTTATTGATTTATTCTTATCATGTATAGTATATGCACTCTTACGTGAATTTATTAATGAATAGTGTACTGGTAATTGTATTTGATAGTTGTTTCTGGTAGAGAGCATGTTGATGTAATTATTGGAGCTGCTGTTGCTAATGGAAAAGTGACTCCTAAGGTGCAGTGATCAAAGTGTGTCTGAAGTATCAGCATACAGAGACTGGATTTTCGTGCTATAATCTTTGTGGAACGTGTGGTGACTGCATTGATTCTTCCTAAGGTCAAATGAGAACACCATACACATGATGTTGATTTCTCTTTGCTTTCATCCTCATTTAACATATAATCTAATGTTTATCTATTCAGGTTTTTGCGAATATTCCATCATTAAGTTTTGTCAAATCTGCAAGTATGATTGGGCATAACAATAGTCAAGAAATGCGAACCAGCCAAATGCAAGATACAATTGCCAGATTCCAGGATGGTCGTGTATGTTGGAATTTTGTCTAATACCTTAAATGCAACACCCTTTATCTCGTTAAGAAATTATTAGCAGCGTAGTTTGTCTAATTCAGAGAAAATTTTGCAATGATTAGTCATAGGATGTTAGAACAAATGACCAATTACAATAGACATGAATTTTACGAGCTGCAGTCTTTCACATAACTTAATGGAGTAAGAATTGGCACGCCTATACTTTCACACTCAAGTAAAAATTTGCATATAATGAAACCTATAATGTTTGCATATTGTATTGAGCTGTAACTGTGAGTTTATTACAGCCACTGGCAAACATTCCCTCAAATATTCATCAATGGGGAGTTTGGAGAATCTGATTTCATTCTTAACATGCATCACGTTTCTTAATTTCACTTACATCTCCATAGTCTTCTTCTATAGTTCAAGAGCTCTAACACTGTTGTTGCTCTTGCAGAATGGTGAGTTGAATGAAAAACTGTAGGATATTTCAGGAAAACAGCAATAAGCTGAATAATGCGCGTGTAACGTATGCTTATCTTTCTCTTTTATACTTATGTTTATTGCTTGCTTAGCAAGCACTACATAATAAACAATCATGTTCTCTCTGTAATGTCGTTGATCACATTTCGAATTAGAATTATTATGTTTAAATAATATCTAGTTGTTTTCTTTCAGTATCGTTTATGCATTTAAGTGGATGGTGTGTGATGGTGGTCTAAAATAGAGTTGCACATTGAAAATTCTTTGTTAAGTACTTTTTCTGTCATGATCTCTGTCAAGAATGTTTTGTCTTGATACCAGTTGTGACGTTCTTAATACTGTTATCGCTTTCTTTAGCATTTAACAACTTGTTGGTGTGACAGCTTTGTCGATCCATGATATCATGTATAATTTGGCCTAATAATTGTGATTTAATTTGTGGGGATGATGTATATAATTTTTTATGTTAGAAAAAGACAATTACATCAATCTTTTTGGCATAAACAAACTGTTGCAGATGCTGATTCATTAGATTTTTAGGACTACTACAAGATAGAGGCCGAAAACATAATAGGGCATTTAAGGACAAACATTAAATCTCAAGAGTAGTAGAGTATAACTCGGGATGACAATAGGAATTAGAATTGAAGTTGTTCTTTTGCTAAAAGCTCATTCCCCATTATTGTATATTTATCAAACTTCCTCTCAAGCTAGGTTTTAATACAATAATTTGAAAGCAAACCCAAAAGATTAATCTTACACATATCAAGATGTATCTATCTGTATCAAAATGATTTTTTTTACTTTGCCATTTGCTTAACTGTACTTGATCCAAATTAACGGCCCACGGTTTGGGATAAAGGTGCTAAGACGCCCCGATCAAGCGTTCTTAAGTCAAGTTTTTCGATGTTTTTTGTAGAGTTAACGACGTTACACCATATTGAAAAACGTTCTTCGCGGAAAGCTTCAAGACTAACATTTAATCCGAGTAAAGGCTCACGCCTCTGGATTAACATTATAAATCCTTCTAATGGAAAACTTCAAGAATAACGTTTAATCCGAGTAAAGGCTCATGCTCCGGATTAATGTTATAAATCCTTCAATCATGGAAAGCTTCAAGAATAATGTTTAAATTCGAGTAAAGGTTCACACCTTCAGATTAACATTATAAATCTAAAAAGCCAAGTTCGAACAAGTTCCAACTGAAAATCCAAATCAACACACACTCCAATCCAAGTCAATAAAAAGTCAAGTCAATAACATTGATTCGAGAGAAAAATTAGAGGATTGATTAGAGATTGTAATATGTTTATATAATCTTTTAAATTAAATTCGTCTAAATTATATTTGTACTTCACTTTATTTCTCAATAAATAAAAATTTATTGTTACAAATTTTGGTACTCCTAGTGGAACGTCTCTACCTCTCATCTCTTCTCTCCACAAGCTCAAAGATACAAAATGACTCATTTCAAGATCACAGTGGGAAGGACTGCTGCTTCTAAGCTTTCAGATTCGTTGATGCTGAACAAGCCTTTGTACTTCAAATTTGGAAACTAATCTGAAAGCTATCTGTACGGCCTTTTTTTTTCTTGCATGTGGGGGTTGTTTTTTCTTCTCTTTAGTGTTAAGGGGCATTTTTTACCATTCGAGTTGGGGGGCCAGGCCATGAGTAAGATTGAGAAGGTGAGGATGAGATGGTAGTGGGGAGAGAGCTTGATTAATTGGTAATGCACTCACCAACATTTTTAGATTAACTATCTCAAAATGAAACTCCTCGAGTAAGTAGAAGAACCACGAGATCGTTATCTTGTAGGAATTCAAAAACTCAAAATGAGGATTCAAAGCCTATTAACAATCTGCAACCTCTCTCGATTATTGATTTCGTGTTTCATAGTGAATCTGTAAGCATTGATGAGTTGATCAATTTGTTTCCTGGAAGACAATCTCAGATCCTTGAATTGGTCGATTGAACTTTTGATATTTTTTTTTTGGTGTTAATTTTTTTAGTTAACGTTTTTCATCTAAAAATTAACCATTGTTCAAAATTATAACTTTTGGGACCAAAACAAAAAGTTATGGACCAAAAATGATATGAGATCTTTAGTATGGGACAAAAGTGCAATTTACCCATAATAAACATGCAAAAATATAAAGAGATATACTCCCTCCGTCCCTAGGTAAGAGTCCAATTTTACCATTTTAGTTGTCCCACCCACCCACTAATACAACTACCCACTACACATTAAATAATAATACTCTTTAATCCACTTGCCCAAAAGTAAATGAGACTCTTACCAAAAGACGGAGGGAGTATAATATGTATTTATTCAACTGATTATATAATTTATTTATGGCAAAGCATTTTATGAACTGGGTTCATCAATTAATCTTGTATCCTGTTTGTTTATATCCTATTATAATTTGGGTTTAATGGTTATTTTTAAAGTTCAGAAATGGACGACATTATTGCCACCTGAAACATTAGTAAGAGCATCCGTATTTTAAATAAAACAGTTGTAAAATTCCTATTATATCCCACTTTTAAACTTACTTCCCCTACCTATTTTGCTATTCCTTCTCCACTTTATTAGGCCAACTCCAACGGTTTGCATTATTTTGCAGCACATTTAACACAAAAATGGTGTGAAAACTGTAATTCATCTCCAGCAGTTTGCACTACTTTTTCCATTAAAAAAATAAAATATTCATTTAATCTTTATTTTATTTTTTTCCAACATAATTAAAATTATTATACATTTAATTTTGATATATTTATCCTTAATTTAAACAAAATAGATTTTTTCTCAGATTATTAGATTTTTTTATTTATTTTTATTTTATTATTATATAAGTTTATGTTTTTTTTTTAATTTACTTATGTAATTTAATGTAATGTGTAACATAATTTTAATTATGTAATTTTATGTAATATATAATGTAATTTTAATTATGTAATGTGTGATGTAATTTTATTTTTAAGTTTAAATCTCATATTTATTTTAATTGTTTTTAAATATATATTTAATATATTAATATATAACAATATAACACTATTAATAATAAATATTTTAACAACAAAATATTAATTAATGCAGTAAATTTAAAACAAAAAAATAATGTGAAAACAGTAATTTATCTCCAATAGTTTGTGCTATTTTTTCACTGAAAAATAAAAAAAAATCATTTAATCCTTATTAATTTTTTCCACATAATTAAAATTATTATAAATTTAATTTTGATATTTATCTTTAATTTAAACAAAATTAATACTCCCTCCGTCTTTGAAAAGTCTGCACACTCTTTTCGGCACGGAGATTAAGAAAGTGATAACTTTTAGGGGTATAATGGTATTTTTATGTAATATATAAATGATAAAGTATGGTAGGTAGAGATTGTTTTTTTGTAATTAAAGTGTATGGGGAAGGGTGATTGTTTTTTACTTTTTGCTTTTTTTGGGATGTGCAAACTTTTGTGGGACAACCCAAAATGGAAAGTGTGCCAACTTTTCAGAGACGGAGGGAGTATAGCTTAAATATTTATAAAATATTATTTTTAACTATGTAATTTAATTTTTATGATAGAATCATATATTTATTTTAATTTCTTTTTTTAAATATATACTTATAAGTAATGTTGCCTAATAATAATAAAATATTAATATATAATTATTTCATTATGACATATAATTAAAATAGAATAACAAACTAAAAAAAAATAAAAAAGAAAAGAAGTTAACACGGCATCACAACCGCAATTTGATGTGAATATAACACCTCACACAAAAATGCCGCAAAAATACGGTTGCTGCTGGAGCTGATTTCTCAGGGCATAATACCTTTTTACCCTATTTTGGGGTGCTGCTGGAGATGGCCTTACTAAGCCCACCCAATACCAACCCTTGTTACTAAACCCACCCCACCCTAATACTTTAACACAAATCTGGAAAAGATTTAGAGGAAGAAGAAATGTTGAAGAAGAACATTAACAAAAATATTTAAGAAATTAATCAGTGTAGATTATTGAGGTAAATTATTTGCGATTGATTGCTTTATGCGCAAACGTTAATGATCTTCAAATCAACAAAAATTTAGAGATTCAAATTGCTAGAACCCTAAGTCCATAAGTGTTCGAAAAGGTGTTTTAAATTTAATGGTAATTAACCTTATTTGCAGCGCCTCCATAACAATGTTGACGAAGAATCGTGCACTACTTCCCCATGCTTATGAAAACGTTGTTTCAAGATAATTATAGAAGTTTATATTTATTAATCTAGGATAAACCCGAGGAATTTAAGACGGGGGATTCTTCAACTCTCCGATAGACTTTAATGGCATTGATTTTCAATTTATCCCGTTCGGAGCTGGGAGAAGGGGTTGTTCCGGATTACACTTTCAATGGCTGCAATTGATTTTTTAATAGCAATCTTGTGCAGAATTTTTACTGGAAATTGCCATGGATATGCGTGAAGGACCTGGAATTTCAGTCCGTAAAGCTTGTGTCTGCGTGGTTTTTTTTTTTTTTTTTTTTTTTTTTTTGTTTTCAGTGTATTGTCTATGTATTGTAATTATAATTATTTTGGGTGTGCTTAGCAAAATAAATTAGATAAAGTTAGTGTGGGTGTAAATTTAAGATTGGGGTGTAATCATTGCTATTTTTTTTAGGATTCGGGTGCCCTCAATAGTGACGGATCTACATGGGGCAGCCTCAGGCTCGATCTACATGGGGCAGCCCCAGGCTCAAGCACAGGACGGCCCACCAAAAATCCATTATAATATATGTAAATAATTTGTATTTTTAAAGTTTAGACCAATTTAAAAATATTTTAAGTCCATCCTAATGAAACTCAAAATTATTTTTAAGCCCATCCATTACAATAAATATGAAAAAATTTAGCCCATTCCCCATCCATCTTTAATTGAGAAGATGATTCTATGTGTATAAATATATACTCCCTCCGTCCCGTCCAAAGGGTGCATTTTGCTTTTTGCACGTGGATTAAGGAGTATTATTATTTAAAGTGTAGTGTGTAGTTGTATTAGTGGGAGTGTGGACCCCATTTTTAATTGTATTAGTGGGTGTGTGTAGGATTTATGTGTATAGAAAAGGAAAGGGGACCCTTTGGATTGGACGCCCAAAATGGAAAATCGAGACCATTTGGATGGGACAGAGGGAGTATATAATTTTTAATTTTTTAATAAACTTGGCAAAAACTTGTGTGCCCGGGGCACACCGTGCACCTTTACAAATTAGTATTAAAGATCCTTTAATACTAATTTGTTAAGGCGCACGGTGTGCCCACAGGCACAACAGACCAACTCTTAAACTTAGCCCACCCCATCGCATATTTCTGAATTCGCCCCTGGCCCTCAACAATGGTTCGGGTAGCAAAAACGCCGCCCTTCAGAAATTTTGAGGCATAATTGTTTTTTAGAGTTCAAAATCAAAATATCTCATACATATTTACTTTTGGTTATTAAGAAATTTAATTTCTTTGAAATAGTCTCAAAACTTATAAATTTTCATTAAAATTGTTATTTTTACTTTAAAATATTAACTTTTTTAATTTCATGGGATGTGAGTGAATCGATGCGTTTACAATTATAAAATGAAGTATGTTTTGGGATGAAATCGGAACAAACCTTAAAGATTTGAGACGAAAATAAATATAATTATTTTGAAACCTTTTCGCATTAAAATGAAAAGATACTTAAAGAGTAGGAGGATTTATTTATGTATTAAGTTCTTTGTTTTTTCAAAAGGCGTTGATTCACATAACCTCATCACTCCATAATTTATTAATCCTTTTAAATATTAACTTTATCCTGAAAGCGGTATCGAATTGATCGCTAAACTTAAAATAGCAACAAGAAGAAAGATGATTTCGATAACTATAAGGTTGATATGTGAAGCATGCTTATAAATGAATGTTACACAATTAATTAATAAGAAACAAGAAGCAACAAGAATGAAGCAACATCACTTTGTGATCACATGCTTCCCAGTTCAAGGCCATATCAACCCTACTCTCCAGCTCGCCAAGACCCTCACCCGTCTCGGCGCCACCGCCACTTTCGCCACCACCACCCGCGGCTTCCGAACCATCCAAGATCGTCTCCCCTCAATCGAGGGCTTGTCGTACGCCACATTTTCCGATGGCCACGACGCAGCTGCCCCCTCTGGCCGCAACTACACCGACTATATGGCGGATTTCAAGCGGTTTGGATCCCAAGACCTAAATAAGATTCTTCAGAAGTCTCGCCACGATGGCCGGCCGGTGACCTGCGTAGTCTACAGCCTCCTCGTGCCTTGGGCTTCCACGGTGGCGCGTGACATGCAAATCCCATCTGCATTTCTTTGCATTCAGTGTGCCACAGCTTTCGCAATCTATTATCGTCTCTTTTCCGGCCTGCATGGTGGTGTTCAAGAAGGTGGTGGGATTGCTTACTCTTCGTTTTCTTTGGATATAAAGGGTTTGCCTCTCTTTTCTTCGAGTGATTTTCCAACCTTTCTGATGCCTGGAAATCCCATGAATCCATTTATGTGCCCTATGATGCTAGATCACATCCAAGAACTCGAAAAACATCCTAAATCACTTGTTTTACTCAACACCTTTCAAGAACTAGAACAAGAGGCGATCCAATCATTTGAGAACAAGCTGAATGTCATTGCTATAGGACCTTTGATCCCATCTGCGTTCTCTGATGGGATAGATTCGAATGATAGGTCGTTCGGAGGTGATTTGCTCAGCAAGAACGAAGACTACTTCCGTTGGCTGGACTCAAAACCTGATAGGTCCGTTGTTTACGTCGCATTTGGGAGTTTGGTGGGGATGAATAGGGAGAAAAAGATGGAGACTTTGCATGGACTTGTGGAGAGCAAAAGACCCTTTTTATGGGTTATCAGATCATCAGATAATGAACAAGATGAGGTGAAGCAAATGCTTGAGAATGACATGAACTATGGAGATGGTATCATTGTCCCATGGTGTTCACAAATGGAGGTGCTAAGCCATAAATCTGTGGGATGTTTCGTATCGCACTGTGGATGGAATTCGACTCTCGAGAGTTTGGTCTGTGGGGTACCTTTAATAGGGTGTCCACATTTTTCTGATCAAACAACAAATGCTAAGATGGTGGAAGAGGTTTGGGGCAATGGAGTTAGAGCAAGAAAAGATGGAGAAGATGTCATAAAAAGAGGTGAATTGAAGAAGTATTTGGATGTTGTGATGGGTGATAATGATAAAGGCAAAATAATTAGAAATAACGCTTTGAAGTGGAGAGGCTTAGCAATAGAGGCTGTCAAAGATGGGGGCTCCACGTACACTAATTTAAGAAAGGTTTTGGAGATGTAATTTGAAAATCTCAATATTTGTAGTATTTGGTGGATCTCCCAGTAAACTGAACAATAGTTTACAACTGCTAGTTCTCAGCCTCATAGCTATTGGGAGCTTAGGTGTCAATTTTATATCAACTTGAATGAAAATTGAAAACGCTACTGTCGATCTTATTTTACAAGTTACTTAAAAGCTAAAGGATCATTTTGCAATATTTATTCTATTTTCTTAATTAGAGAGTTTCTAACGCTAATATAAAATTTCCTACTCCCTCCTTCCCATGAAAAGAGTTGCGTTTACTATTTACACAGAGATTAAAAAATATACTCCGTAGTATTTTAATGTATAGTGGATTGAGAGATAATATAATTTAATGTGTAGTAGAGAGATATAATAATCTAATGTATAGTGGGTAGTTGTATTAGTATTGTGTGTGGCCCCATGAAAATAAAATGATTGATTTATGTGGTCCATCTACTAAAAAATAAAATGCAACTCATGTAGTGGGACGCCCTAATTAATAAAATGTAATTCTTGCGGCGGGAGGAGTAAGTATTACATTAATTGAATAGATCTAAGCTTATTTGCAATAATTTTCTTACAATAATTCAACATTAACTCAATTAAGAAATAAATTAAAAATTAGTGATAAAGCTTTTAAATTTAAAATTGAATTTTAATTTGTGAGACGGGTTATACATTTACCCAATTATATTTTTTAAGGGTCTATTTGGTTGACATTAAATTTGAAAATTAAAAAATTAATTATGAAAGAAAACTAATTAGGATATATATATATATATATATATATATATATATATATATATATATATATATATATATATATATATATATATATATATATATATACTCCCTCCGTCCCTTGACAAGAGTTTCATTTGCTTTTGGGCATGTGGATTAAGGAATATTATTATTTAATGTGTAGCGGGTAGTTGTATTAGTGGGTGTGTGGGCCTCAAGTTTTAATTGTATTAGTGGGTGTGGGTGGGTCCATATGTCCAAAAAAGAAAATGAGATCCTTTGAGTGAGACAACCAAAATGGTAAAATGAGACTCTTACTTAGGGACGGAGGGAGTATATTTCTTCTTATTTAATTTATTCTAATATAGTATTTTAAAAAAATAGTTACTATCTAGTAC
Organism: Pogostemon cablin; assembly: GCA_023678885.1. NCBI lineage: Eukaryota > Viridiplantae > Streptophyta > Magnoliopsida > Lamiales > Lamiaceae > Pogostemon > Pogostemon cablin. The sequence continues at coordinate 18,422,535 of CM043007.1, read as the reverse complement.
ATACTTAATACCTATAATTAGATACATTATCTAAATTAAATTACTTATGGATACAAATTTAAAGGATAGATTACCTATTATAACCTTCAACCAATTTAAACCCATCAAGATATTTATTCCAATTTTCACGGGATTGCAGTTGATATATGAAACCATGCTTTACCAGTTGTGTAAGTGATCAACATGGAGAGAGATATAGAGCGTTCTCTTCCCTAGAGTTTACAATTTGTTGCTTCAAAAACACCAATTTCACCTCAAGTGGCTTCACTAGTTGTCTCAAATTTAGCTTGACTGAAAGCCAAAATAAGGCCGACTATTGTCATTCCTCAAATACAGAGAGTGGGTGTTCGTGTTCTCAATTGGAGAAAATCGTGATTTATGGTCCTCGAATTTTATCTTATAGGAGGAAATTAAGTTCAAAATCAAGGTATTCCAAGATTTGGGGCTTTCACGGGAAGATGTAGCCAAGTTAATTCTCAAGTAATCAGGTGATTTTACTCTTGAGTGCGAAGATTAAAATCATTCCTTCATTATCTTTGTTAATGGGCATTTTGGGATCGATTATGATGTGGGTCGCCTTTTAATGAAATCTGCATGTGTTAATGTGTTCAGATTTGGAGAAAACTCTGGTCCTAAATGGTGAATTATTGAAGAGCATTGGATACCCATGAGTCAAATGCATTTTCTCCTCTTTTGCTTCCAATTTTTTTTGATCAAATCTATTGAAAAGGCCGATATCTCAATGAACATTCAAAGATGCTTATATATGCTGCAAAAGAATGTAGGAACTCAAGTTGCAATTTTTTCGGGATATGGGGATTTCATGTGATGACATATTGACTATGTTTAAGATGTGTCGACATGTGTTTACTGTGTCCATGAAAAAAGAAGAAAAGATAAAAAACTTGTTTACTACTGAGAAGTTCAATATGTCATTGTTAAATACATCCCGGCTTCGCTTGGGTGCAGCATCGAGAATAGGTTTAAGCAAAGGCTGCAAGCTTTGGGGAATTTCAGAGAGAAGAATTGATAAATAAGTGGCCGATCTTTTAGCTATTTACGGCTTGTTTGGTAAGGTAGATGGGATTACACATGATTGATGAATAAGAGGATGTGTAATAAAAGATAATACATCAATCTTTTGTTTGCTCTATAATTATAAATTTTAAAAAAAGTGGTTATGGAGTAATTTTAATTAATTTAGGTAATACTCAAATTACAGATATGTCCTTGAGGAAAAATTAATATTGTTGTGTAAGGATCAGTGCTGCCCCATGCCCAAATAAATAAATAAATAAATAAATATATATATAATTATATTCATTATTATTATTTTTTTATTAATCTCAAATCTCCACACGAAATATGCTAACCGTTATACGCTTTTGTCAATTTTTTTTAATTTTGATCTTGCTATATAGTATTTATTAAAATCCTAATTTATTTTTATTAATTAATTTTATGAATGTTGTACTTTGTCGTATATTAATTATAAAGTTACAATTTTCTTTCTTATCGAATATTGATTTCTGTTACTTCATCAATATCTAATCCTCTTAATTCTCCATTATTATTCTCACACAAGCTAACTAGCTAATATTAATAACTAAAATTTCTTGCAATCTTAATTCTCCCTTATTATTCTCAAATAAGCTAATAGTATAAATAACTAAAATTTCTTGCAACAATTCATTAATGACACTTGACAAAGGGTGATGATACTCTTATTTTAAATATAAATAAGTCGACAATTCTTCAAATCAGCTTTTATCACTCATTTCCGCATAATTTATTGATTTTGTTAGTTAGATTTATTTTTTATTGCTTATAATCATCGATCACAAAAAAATGTACAGAAGTGAAATTTTTCTTAAATGTATTCTTGGTTCTGATTGGTGTGTTTCCGTAGTTTACGGTTATACATGTCAACAGTTCTGAACGTGGTTACGTGGGTTTCTTTGGAGGCTAAAATTGACATTACGCTATGCAGATAAAGTACGAGATGTTTCATCCCACGTTGGGTGCGGGATGCATAATACGTAATATTGAGGTTTACCCACAACGGGCCCTCACTTTTTAACAAGCCTTTAGGTTTACACATTTCTCTTACCAAACAAAATATTACAAGGGTTTGCTCATCTATCCCCTTGTTATACCTTCTACCAAACGAGCTGTTACTTGTTGACGGATGCTACGTTTTTTGAAAAGTTTATTGGGCATTATACAGATGAGCTTGGCGAAGCATACATTTCTTTGTTTGGGTAAAGAAGATGAAACTTTAAGCATGTTGTGTAATTCTGATTGCTACTTACATATGTTATGAAGTTCTTACTATCTCTTTCTTATTAGTTTTTGAATTTGTCTCAATAATATGGGCAGTGATTCAAGGCATACTTTCTTAGTAGTATTTTCTTTTGTCTCAAAAAGTGCATGCAGTGGTTCTCGGTATGCTGATAGATTTTCTCAAGAATTAACTTGTTGGAGAAAATTATTTCATGATTGGTTCCTATACTTGTTATTTCAACAGAGGCTGAACAAGCAATTTATTGTTCAATGATTATGTATAAGACGAACAGTCGGAAGTAGCATTACATATGCTTTTTAGTACACAAGATGATCACCTTATACTTGTCCATTTTTATAGAATGCGGGGTTTTTATTTGTTGATGTTAAGTTGGACTTTACTTAGTGGATGCTATTTATTTATGTTAGTAGAAAGAATAATTTAAATTTCATTCCAAATAACCACAACATACAAATACAATCATTGAAAGCAATTTGTATAGATATTTTAGTGCAATTTGTATAGATGCTATTTTAGTAAGGTACATGACCTATTAAATTCCAAATAATGATATTTATGGCAGAACATAAGAGAAGACTCCATAGCTTTTTTCATGAATCCTCTCATCTTGTTTAAATTAACTAAGAATTACATAGTACAATTGTTAACATGAGAGATTGAGCTTACATTATAAGCCAACAAACTTTCTTGCAGCAAATCATGCTTTCACAAGAATAAACTATGAAACCCCATAAATGCTAACCAAAGAAATAATTACACCAACTGAAGCATGTAAAACAAATAAAGAATCAGCGCCTTCTGCAAAATTTAAGATGATGATCATCCCTCCCCTTTCTTCTCACTCTCCTTATAGCTTCTGCATTTGAAACTGAATCCAAATATGTAAGTAAGTAGCCTTCCAAAATTGTCGAAATACAAACAGTGCAATTATGGTTATTGAAAAATACAAAAGTGTAGTGCTATGTGTTTAAAAATACATACGTGTATTACAAAGCATAAGCATAAGAAATTTCCAAATGCACTTCATGTTAAACTTTTTATGTACACGTAACATAAAAATCAAGTTTAAGCCTAATCAATACTCGAGACTTTTTTATTACATACAACATGAAAATCAAGTTTATGGCTAGTTCTATTTTTACACCAATATAGCACCCCAATATGATGTATCCATATACACAAATAAAGTTACACAACTCTTTTCACTCTCAATCTAACATTTTCGTACGAGATGCACCCAAAAAACAAGCTAAAAATGCACGAAATTCACAAGACATAATTGCATATAATGAGTTGAAATGCAAAAAATGCAGAAAAAAGACAATGATGAAGTCATAATATGCATTTTAAATGAAACAAATCAGAATTAGTTTCACCACTTAGAGCCACAACCAATTCTTCACTAAATAGAAAATTCATCAAAGTCTGCATAATTTGGAATTTTAAAAGGCATATTTCTTCACTACATGTAGAATCATTTTCACCCATAAAGCCACCATCAATTCTTCACTAAATGGTAAAATTCAGCAAATCATGCATAATATGCATTTTAAAAGACATAATTCTTCACTACATTCATCAATGTCTGCATAATATGCATTATAAAAGAGATAGTTCATCACTAGATGCATTTTATTCAACCTTAAAGCCACAAACATGTCTTCACAAAAATGCAGAATCAATTTGCAGAAATTAACATGACATTAGGCGTAATGCATAATTAACAGAAATTAGGAAAACAATTGAGTAGCTCATTAATTACCTTCACTTTTGGAGTTTGGGGCTTTCAATATTGAACTTCTCAATTTCCTTGTTGAGTGTTCTGCATTTGAATGTATTCCCACATATGTAAATTAGTAAATTTTTTAAATTAAGTAACAACATATCTACCTAGATATACATTTTAATTATGATTTTACAGATTTTAAACATACCTTCAACACGATGTTTACCCCTTGAATTTAGATCCATCTCAAAGTCAGAAGAAGCATCGTACTCCTTTGGTTTTTTCCCTAGTGAATATTGATTTGTGTTAAACATTAACAAATTTAAGTAAACAATATGAATAAATATACGGGAGTCTACCATCTCAATATATGAACTAGACTAAATTAAGAAAAAGTGCTACATTGAGTAGTTCATAAATTACCTTCACATTTGGAGTTGGGGGCTTTTCTTTTGTTGGACTTCCTTGTACGTCTCATTATTTCATTTGCAGAAAAAATATTACATTAGGCCAGGGAAATTAAGTTTGATATGGGGACATTTACCATGATAATACTTCACAAACAGGAAATGTCATCAAAGATAGCATCAACTACATAAAATCAAACTTAAATTTCGAATTCATTGCAGAAATTCAACTCAAAAATTTATGAATACCATAACAAAGCTTCACTAATAGGGAATTTAATCAAGGATTGCATCACCTGCAGAATTACAGCACTAAATTCTCACAACTACATATCTTACTTTACACCAAAATAAAACAACTTAACATCTACATTTCCACCAAATTATAGAACATGAAATACCATAACAAAGCTTCAACAATACGAATATTAATCAATCATTGCATTACCTGCAGCATTACAGCACTATAATCAAACAAATTCCCACCTGAATCTGCCGGAATATACACAAAATACCATAATAAAGTTTCACAAACAGGACATTCAATCAAGGAATTCATCACCTGCAGAATTTCGGCACTAAACGCAAACAACTTCCCCTCTAAATTTGAACAAAATGGAAACAACTTCACATCTAAATTTACAACACATTTTAGAATTTGAAACAAATTCAAGAACCTACATATTTAAATTTGCAATATATGCATTAAACTTTGCACCACATATAGTATTTGAATTTGCACCAAATTCAAATAACTAAACCTTAAAACCTGTAATACACTTAATATTTTCACTAGATGCAAATAACTTCACATTTAAAATTGCAGCAATACACTAATCATGCACCAAATGCAATAAATTTGCTAGTAACACTTGAACCAAATGCATTAAAGATCGACAAGTTCACATCTACTTCAAAATTGCACCAACTGCACTAGCCACATTTAAACTAGCTACAACAATGCACCACATGCAAAGACCTTCATCAACAATATCAATCATAATCTGCACCAACTGTAATTCACATTACTACAATTACATTAAAAATCGACAACTTCAACTTCTCCTATACACTAGCATTAAAACTTGCACCAAAAAGCACCAAATTCATTTAAACTTGCACAAAATGCATTTAACATTGCTAAATGCTAACCACTTCAAATGTATATTTGCACTAAATTAGGCATTTCATATTACTAAACCTGCATTTAACATCGACAACTTCAACTTCTCCTTCAAACTTGTATTTACACTTGCACCAAGTGCACCCAATTCATTCACACTTGTACCAAATGCATTACATTTGTTATGATTTCACACAACTTCTCATTTAAACTACACTAAACGCAACCCACTTCAAATGTAAACTTGCACCAAATGCATTTCACATTACTAAATGTGCATGTAAAATCGACAACTTTAACTTCTTCTTTAAATTGCTTTTAAACTTGCACCGAATGCACCAAATTCATTTAAAGTTGCACCAAATGCATTACATTTGCTATGATTTCACACAACTTCCCATTTAAATAACACCAAATGCAAACCAATTCAAATGTAAATTTGGACTGAGTACAAGCAAGGTCACAATTAAAATTGCACCAAAACACTTAACATGTACCAACTGCATTACAATGGAAAATAACACTCTATCGATCATAATTCGTGAATAAATCAACAATCATACACCCGTAACCAATAAAATTCACATACTCCATAAATTAAAATCTAAAATTTTGACACATTGCACAGCATGCAAATATTCCACAACCACAAAAAAAACCCTAGAATCCACAATAGAAAGAATTAACATTACATTAAAACTTCAAAATAAATTAGAATTAACCAAGGATTCCCACATAATAACACAACTGTTTATTTACATTAACATGTTTCATAATAATATCACAACTGATTGCGAATACCAATACATGCACACAAGAGGATATACCCAAATCAAAATGCCCAAAGTATAATTGCACGAATTAGATAAAAATATCAAGATCCCCAAATGAATTGAAGGGTTTCATACAGAATTATGCATATACTACTGGTGAAAACTTCATGCGGTGCAAACCTGGTGAAGTTGTTCAACTTTGTGGATATCCAGTTCCTCAACCTTCAATTGGGATGAAAACCCTAATATAAGCGATCTAAAAACTCCAAAATCGAGGGGTACGACCGAGATGAACTGGGGGCTTCAACTACGGATTTTGACTCCCTTTTTGAACTGGGGTCTTCGACTCCCAATTTTGAAACTTTACTTTCTGCAATCGAAGAGGGAAACTGATGTGCAATCTCCTGTATTGTGTGATATTGTCGATTTCAACGGTGAGAAATCAAAAATAATGGAGAAGAAATTAAATTTTGCAAATAATGCAATCGATATCCCAAAACGTGGGTTCGAAAATTAGGGAGAGGAAATTGTGGATTTTGTTTGAGAATTGGAAGAAATGTCAATTTTTTAGGTTTATAAAGATATTGGGGCAAAAAGGGAAATATAGACACAAATATTGCAGTTAGTAGTAAGATTTAGTTTACAATGTATCTATAAGTTAATAACACTTAGGCAGTGTAGTGGATCGTAACCAACTCTATTTTAAAATTGACAAATTTTCTTGTGACGTACGTAACTTATGTGAGATAAATCGAAATATATTTATTATAAAAATTGTAGATAACGTGAGTTAACCACCCATTAATTATGAGTTGATGTGGCTGTTTAAGATAGGGAAAGGGGATTATTTGATCTAACATAAAGTGCGGCGGTGACTTAAGATTTCCTCCCAGCTTATTGTGCCTTTGGAAGGAAAAATGAAGTGTGTATTCGTATCGTTTAAGTTAGGAGCGTACTCCTTATAATTGGCATGGCTGTCATCATTCGTATCGAAGGACCTTGTAACAGGTAATATCACATTAGTTACAAATACTATGGGCATTAAATGCATATCCGCATGAGGCTATTTAAATGATATATTTTAAGAATCTCCCCTAATAGTGTATCTTAGGGGATATCCAAATAGTTCCTAGGCTTATCAGCACAAGTGGTCAAGTGGGAGGTGAAAGGAAAGAGATGGACACATCGTCTAGGTAGAGCGCGTGAGTAGACTAGCTCGGCTGCATCACTGAAGGCCAGTTGTTGAGGGACTTCCACTCATGACCCAATAGTAATACTGAGATGGGACAGTTCTTTTGGGCTCAATCTAACGTGGCCCATATTCCTCTTTGGGGGCCCAGTACAGTGGGCCCTACCACATTAGCCCCCAGGCTCCGGATTTACAAGGGATAGACGAGTAAAGGCGGGGCCTTTTCTCATAGCGCGTGCACGATCGTTAACCTAATTTTAAAATTTGCTTTCCTCCTTTCTTCTAACGCGACGTTTGGGGAGTCAGGTTGCGTATTTAAGGCACCGCCTAATCATTGCTTCGGTTGAATAGGAAATCTCGCATGCATTATTTATCCAGAGGGTCACGTCGATTATTGAGGTCGGATTAATATTCATAAAAGAGCCCCCTTTCGCTTCAGAATTCTCACACTTTGTTTCCCTCTCATTCCTCTTATTTCGTCTCCTTTCACTGTTCTTTTTTTGGTGAGATAGTGTATGAAGAGAGAAAATTTTCCCGATTCCAGCCGTCTAGTAGGTCCGAGACGAGCGGTGAGCGGAGAAGAGGGAGTCTCAGAATCCCTAGAAAGAGCTCACCAAGAGCTATGTGGAGAGGGCGAGGTTTCTTCTTCTTTATAGTGCCTCCCGTGTTAGATTGTATACTAAAAGTCTTGCTTTTTGTATGAACAATATTTTAAATAATTTATTTGAAATGCGAATTATATGATCAAATATTTTGCATAATTATTTATTCTTGCAAAAAGTCTATTTACTTTATACTGTAGATAATGTGGTGTACGGCGTCACAAGAAAGATCATATTATCGACTCCTTATAAAGTATAAACAGATGTTCACAACCGAGATAGATAGGGACTATCTATCGGTATGGTTGTAGTCTGTCTTGACTATAAAATTGTGCTAGTGCATTTTGTGTGTATTGATTAGGATTGTGGTGAAATCGTTCGGTTTATGCTGACTATGTAATAGAACTTGATCTCTGTTATTATGGATGTTCATACTCTTAATCCCTATACAACAACCTCGACCCATAAGCCAATATTTATTTCTTTGATTCATCAATGGGTGAGATTTAATAGATACATCAATATGCTCAGTGAGTTGGGAAATGGTGCTGTCTCTATGGTTTGCTGTTGATTGTAGAAGGAATCTGTGTCCTAACGGAATTGGTTGATGATGTCCCCTTGAGGAGCTCATAATGATTATCATGTAAACCCTGCAGGTGGATTTATTCCAGCATGATAACAAGGTTTAGTGGTACTACTCTCGGTACATATATTAATTGATTGAATTGTCAGTAATTTAATTAATTAATGGGTATTGAATCTTAAACACGGGGAGACTAACGGGCTCACAATAGAAGGAGCTCATAATGTAATTTGGGATTAGATTGACTACGCAATAATATTTCTTTAGTAGATTGATTTATTATTATTGGACTTAAATATAAGTTTTGGGCTAAACTTGGATGCTTAAGCCCAATGGGAGACCCCAACCCTAATTTTTCCTTCTGGTCCCTGTTATAGCCTATATATAGCCAATCTCAGCTGCACGGTAACTTAGAACACACGATAAAAATCATGAGAATCAGAGTTGACTGCAGATTGAGTTCTTCTTAGTGATCGTTGCCCGCACAACATCAAGGCGTGGCTTAGGAATATAACAGAAGATCAGAAGGTCGTTTGTTCTTTCTGTTCAGCCTCTACATCAAACCCTGTGAAAGGTAATTCAGTTATGCTCTTATGCTTCCGCTGCAGTAGAATTGTATGGAACCCTAACAGTTCACACTAACCTAAAGATTCAAATGCTAACATCCCGGTCGTGTCTCATTCCCTGCCATCTACCCTTTCACTATTAATGGAAGACATTCCAGATCTCGTGAATATCCGGGCACGCTTGTGTCGTATGACGGGGCTCACAATAAAATAAAGGCCTACAATCAGGATAGCTCAATACCCTTTGCCCAATTTGAGGAGCAGGCCACTAAGTACGTGGCTCTGGGGTTAAATTTGTGAAGCCTATAACTGGTGATAGGGCGAGTAAGCTGTCGGAGGGTTCTGTGGTAGTAAACGGCATGATGTTGAAGCTAGGGTTTCGATTACCCATTCACCCTAGTTTGGGCGGCCTGATGCAATATAGGAACTTGGCTCCGGCCCAACTGACCCCCAATGCTTGGCGACGGTGATCGGGTTTATTCTCATTTTCCGTGAGAAAGGATATCACATCTATCTCCAAAGAAAATTGGGTACTTATGTTGTCCTTTGAAAGAACCATCTGCTAAGGGGTTTTATTACCTTAATGTCAAAAATGGGGTATCTCTTTCAGGGAAACCTACTTCCATAAAAATTAGAAGGAGTGGTGGTTCTAGGTGTCTGTGCAATGGAAGTCGGCCCAGATAAAGGTCCCTTTCGCTTTCCAAATTCTCTGTGTGCGTGAGTGTCTTACTCCTGTGTTATTTTCTTATTTAGTTTTTTTTATCAGGATATTGTCTCGTGACTCTATTCTTCCTTTTATATCCTTAAAAAAAATTTCAGATAGGGACAAGTGCATGGGGTCTCCTTTTTCTGAGGGATTTCTTGAGCTCGTCGTCGTTATCGGCAAGATGAGCCCACAAGAGAGGAGTACTGACATAATTACTGACAAACTCCTGATTATACATGGGCTTATGATGGATTCCACACCCCCATGCTGCTGGCGTTGGTAACTATGGCTGCCCACGTCGAAATGAGTATTGGGTTGCCTGAGGCTTCAACTACTACCCAAGATCTTCTTATCGGACTAGTAGTGGGGTCAGACAGGTCTTTCTACCTTATTGAGCCTCAGGAAGCCCGGCCGAGTTCTCCAATAGAGGTATTGGAGGTAGACGACACTTCACCTGTAGAGTCGAGCCCCTAATCTCTGTCGACTAGCACTCACGTACCCGACCGCGAGGTGGACTTGGATGTTCCTCAGATTGGCGATATAGCTGTTCAACAGGATTTGGGTAAAGGCATTCTAGAGCCTTCAGACTGAGGACTCGGGGCTTGTAGTACGACTGACCATCGTGAGAAGAGCAAGAAGTAGGACTATCTCCTTCTTGATTCTGGCAGCTATTCTCTAATCGTGTGGCCCGTGTAACGTCAGCCTAGGGTTCTGGCGATGCCATTTTTGGAGATCAGCCATCGTTCGGTGGTGGCTCTTCCCAGCCACCGAGTAAGAGGGCTCAGGCTAAGAGCTTAGACCTCTTCACTGGTGGGCCTCTTCCAGCGACTCCTTTAACCGAAATTCCTTACTTGGGTTTCAAAGTTTGTGCCTCTTCTTCAGAAATCTGTCTGCTTTTCCCTGTCCTGTGTAGCTTTTATGGGTCCAACTAGTACAACTTCTCCCAACAAGATCTTCTTGCTTTCGTGCGAAGGGCGGCGGAGTTGATTCCTGCCTCCTTTACTCAGAAGGAAAGTGACGTCATTGGAGAGCTGAACATCGACGACTTGGTTTACTCTACCGCCGACTATCAGTCTTGAGCCTTGGCTTATTTAAGCTAGGCATCATCTCTGTTGGCCTAAAAATATCAGGAAATAGCGTAGCTGGCCGCCCGTAGTAGCCAGCGTGAAGCGGAGTTAGTTCAGGCAAGGTAGGATGCGGAGATGGCAGAGCAGAGATACTCGGAGAGTCTAGAAGCTGAGAGGGTAGGAGCCGCTCAATAGGGTAAGGCTCTATAGATGGCCTTAGAGGCGGTCTAGGAAGAATTGAAGCTGGCCAAGAAGATGTTGCGTCCTTATGAAGGAAAGTTGGAGGCCACCAGGGAGGCACAGAGGAGCTCGGATAAAAGGTGCGAATTACTCGCTTAGGAGTTGGACGCAGTTAAGGGGAAACTTGCGAGACATTAGCATGAGTTAGCCATTAAGAAATCCGAGGTGGCCGTGGTAAACTGTAGGTATCGTGCTAACTTCACAGCTCTGATAAATTCCGAGAGAAAAGTGACCGGCATTATCAGATTCGCTAAGGCTCTAGCACATTCAGCATGATTAGTAAACAGAAGTGGCACTCCAGGCCTTCTAAAGAATTTTCTCCAAATGCTATGGGTTAGAATAACTGCTTCAGGGTTGCCGGCCGGCATCGATTGGGGGTCTGAGGGGATGAACCTGACCCTGTTGGGATTGGTGTCAGATTTCTTTCCTGCACCTGGATTCGTTACTCGGGTGGCTTTTCAGACTTTCTTTTGCTTCAAATTCTGAGGTAACTCCTCATCAGCCAGCTCTCCCCCCAACTGGCCCATTTGGTGGGACATAGATTTAGGATGAGGACTTTGTACTTTTGCTTTCTGTTTTGATCTCTTAGCCAATTTGTATTTTTGTTAAATGGAAATGATTGCCATGAACAGTAGTTTCTGACACACATTTAATGTGCCATTAATGCTTTGATCTCCTGATATTCTTGCCGCCACTTTTCATGAACTATCACATCAGTTATCATTACTCTCTGGCCTATCGCTCGATCATGTCCATGTGTGGTGAACCAACGGTCCCCATTTGAATAGGAGTGGCCGCTTTGAATTCTGGAAGGAACAGTTACTTCCAATTTTCTATAAAAGGGTTGGCCATGCAACTGGAGGGGCCACTCTCTCCATTTTCTATCTTCTGCGGATTTTTCTTTCAATTTTATTCCTCTGCAACTTCTGGAAAATTCTCTCAATGGCTTTTACTTATCCTTTGGCGATACTCACTTTCTTTTGCTTGATCCTTAGTGGTTTTCTTCTACCTCTTTCGGCTGTGGACTCAAGGTCTTATCAAGACTTTAGCGGTTCTGAGGAGGAGGAGGAGGCTAGCAATGCTAGGGCTCCTCTGGTGACACGTAACGGTCGTCGTTCTGTTCCTCCACTGCCACTTTATGAACTTCCTCGTGTATCCATGCCTCTCATGCCAGGGACATCGCATCATCGAGTGGTGCTCAAAATCGAAAGCTGGGCCTCTCCATTGTTCGTGATCCTAGAGGACTCTGCCAATCCTGGCAGTTTTGATCGTCCTTCCGGTCGAGGTCGTGCAGTGACTAATACTACCTTGAGGAGCTATGCTTCGAGCATGAGAGAGGAGGATGTGGAGAGTGCTTTCAACCTTTACAGTTACCCTGGAATTGGATTTGCGAGTCCTAGCCATAGGGAGCAACCTTGGAAGGGCGCACCCTGCCACGCCGCCTTCAACGTGGAGATGTTTGCTGTAGACGTCCGACTTCCATTAACTTAGACTCTTGCTCGTGTGTTAGTATCTTGGGGCTTGGCTTGAATGCAGTTGATACCTTCTTCTTGGGCTAGTTTGGTTGGCTCTTGGTGCTCCTTCACGAGAGCAGATGCTCGTCCCCCACGGCCAGCGATATTGATTATATGTATAGGTATGTTAGTGATCCCGGGTGCTAAGGGAAATATTATTTGCAAGTACATCAGCGCATTCGTGCTATCTTCAATCGAAATGATATTGGGCGGTCGGCACTGGAGGCGTTAATGGTTTTGGGTTCACAGGTTTGAGTGCCGAGACCGTCTTGGGAACTATCTACCAATTTCTTGTACTTTTCAGACTCCAAAATCTCGTAAGTTCTTCCTCTCTTTTTTATTAACTTGCTGGTTTTTCTAGTTTATTTTTCTTCTTTCTGCGTTTATGGTTCTGATCTGTCCGTTGTTTCCGCTTGTTGATAGCTCCCATCCATCCCTCCGAAGAGGAATTGTCCTTAGGCTTTCATCGGGCCTTCGACATAATTAACCAGATGGTGCTTCCTTGCGACATTTCGTCTCTCTTATCCGATACTTGGCTATCCAGATGGTTATAATTATATAAATTTGAAATTATTGAATTAAAATGTCTTTTTTCTACTTTATCTTCTAAAATTTCTTTAACCACAAATTTATGGTTGGGAAGAAGTTCATTACATTATATATGCATAACAACACATTGGATTAATGACAACTTTATGTTTGAAAAGAGAATTATAGATTTTAGTTGTCTTGAGCATCCACACACAGGCATTCATATCTATCAAGCTATATTTTGTTGTTTGAATTTTTGGGATATAAATGAAAAAATTATGTTAATTACATTAGACAATGCATCTAATAACATAAATTCCATAAGTCATTTAGAAGGATATATGAAGCCAATGTTTGATTCAATTTTTTTTCATATTCGTTGTGTATGTCATATTTTGCATCTTTGTGTGATTGATGAATTAGAAACTGTTAAACCTTATATTGAAAAAATTAGAAGCTCATTATCATATATTGTTAGCTCTTCTGTTGGACTTAAAAAATATAAAAAAATGGTAACAAAAGGAAAAATGCCATTTAAAATTCCATATTTAGACTTAAAAACTAGATGGTCTTCAACTTATAAGATGTTAATCGATGCTCACCCATATGCTTCATTCATAACCCGTTTAATAAATGAAGATCAATATTATATAGAAACACCGTTCAATAAAATTTGTGAAAAGGATTGGGATATTGTATATGTACTAGCACCACTATTAGATGTTTTTAATAAAGTAACAAAACTTATATCTGGTTGTTACTATCCCACTTCTAATCTTATGTTGACAAACATGCTTGAAATTGTCAAATTATTTTATACTCATAGATCCAATGAAAATGTTAAAAAAACATAAAAAATGTAACTTAAGTGGACTAAATATTATGAAAAAATTCTCTATTGTGCTTTTTTTGCTTGCATTTTTGATCCAAGATATAAATTAGAAGGGTGTTTATAGATGGCTGATGAGTATTATAAATGTATTTCTTTGAAAAATGTTGAGGAATTTAAAAATGAAATAACTATCTTGTTAAACCAATTAGTTGATAAGTATTCTTCTTTTGAAACTTCTAATGATCCCATATCATCTAGTACACCTTGTAGTTTGATATATAGATTTATAGAATCTATAAAGAAACATTAAAATACTTTAGGGGATCTACCTATGAATTAACACATTGCCTACATTTTCCATATGAGCAAGATACCAAAGATTTTGACATCTTACAGTGGTGGAAAAATGAACAAAAAAACTTCCCAATTTTTCTATAATTGTTCGTGATTTACTAACATCTCAAATGTCGAGTGTAGCATCAGAAAGTACCTTTAGTGCATGTGCAAGAATAATAATAGATAGAAGGACTCGATTAAGTCCAAAAACCATCAAGTATTGCATGCTTTGGAAGGATTGACTAGATCAAGAATATAGCTTAAATGAATTGAAAAAAATTAGAAAAATACAAAGCATTAGAAATGGAGGATGATGATCATATTGACGAATGTGAGTTAGCATTTGAAACAACAACAATAGCTACAGAAAAAGAACAAGATTAAGATTTTGGAGCCTTATACTTCCCAAGATCAGAATATCAATAAACTGAAAGTCAAAGCTTTATGTATGAATGGCAAATGATTCCTGATTAATTTTTTTTTTTTTTAAATTCATGTACTAATATGTTGCCCAAGATACATGATTTAAAGTCAATAAAGTGGAAATTTTTTTTCTTCTTTCATTTTATTAATGGTTCATAAAGGATTCCCATCAAAGCTACTGCAAATAATCAGATTTAGTGCCAAAAAATAAAAAAAATTTACATAAGAAAAAATCAAGAGAACTTACAAGCGCAAAAGGCCATACAAGTTTTGATAGCATCACCCTCCTCAAATTAAATTTGAATAGAATTTGGGTATAGATAAGATTAGTGAGAAGAGATAACAAAATATTACAAGGATACTGTAATATTTTAGGATGTGAAATGAAGAGAGAGAGGAATGCTCCTCTTGACTCTTGGGCACAAAATGAGTTTTCTGCAAAATATGGGGAGAGTTAGTGAGAGAATGAGAATTATGAGATGAGTTTTTCATTCATAACAGTAAACCGTGGAGAGAGTAATGAGAGAATAAGAGAATTAATGAGAGAATGAGATGGGTCTCTCACTCATGGAGGAGATGGGCTTTGAAAGGAGGTTGAATTGAATTTTTTTTAATTTAAATATACAGTGATAACCTATCTTAGCCCACATCCTAGCCCATGTTAGCCTACCAGACAAGCCCATGACTCAGCCATTCAACCCGGCCCGTGTAGTTCGGCCCAGCCCATGACCAGCTAATTAAATGTAATTCCTGTGCCAAACTGGGCCCATATATTTTTTAAAAAGCCCTGCCCATCCAGCCCGTTACAAGATGAGCCCAGCCCGACCAAGCCCACTACATACATGGGTTTAAGTGGCCCTGGGCCGGGCTGGCCCGGCCCAGCCCATATGAAAACTATAAACTCAAGGGCTACAGGATTAGGGTTCGCCTCCTGATGGGCTATTCGGAAAGTTGGGTAGTCCATTTCCTCTAAGATGACATCTTCAGTGCCATATGTTAGGGAGAACAGAGTCTCTCCTATTGATGTTCTGGTTGTGGTGCGGTATGACCACATCACTCTAGGTAATTGTGCTGCCTAGCTTCCCTTGAGTCCTTCTAGTCTTATTTTGTGAGTATGCTTGATCACTTTGTTTATTGCCTCTACTTACCCATTAGATTGAGGGTAGTATGGTGACGAGAACAGCTTCTTGATTCCCAATCCATCATAAAATCTTTGGAGTTTTGCCCCTTCACAATGCTTTCCGTTATCGGTTACTATTGCATTGGATATTCCAAAGTGGCAAACAATGTTCTTCCATATGAATCCTATCGTGTTGGCCTCATTAATGGTGGCCAACACCTCTGCTTCCGCCCATTTAGAGAAATAATTGATGGCGACTACCTCGAACTTGACCCCTCCTATATCAGGTGGAAATGGTCTGATTAAGTCTATTCTCCATTTGAAGAAGGGCCATGTTGTTGCCGCCGTGACTAACTTGGTGGATGGACTTTGATTTAGAGGGGCATATATCTGGCAGCTTTTGCAAGCCTTGGCATATTCAATTGTGTCCTTCCTGAGGGTAGGCCAGAAATATCTTTGTCTAATGACCTTCAGTGTCAAAGCCTGCCCTCCTGAGTTGTTCCCGCAGACACCCTCATGTATTTTTGAGAAGACTTTGGTGGCTTTAACCTCGGTTAAGCACCTCAAGAGTGGCATTGAGTATTCTCTCTTCTATAATACGCCATCCACTAAGGTGTACCTGGATGATCTGAGCCGCAGCCGCTTAACTTCCAGCTTGTTCTCTAGCTCTTCTCCCTCCACTAAGAAGGCTTTGATAGGGGTTATCCATGTTTCTTCCTCATCAATTTGCCAGATCATTTTGCCGCTTAGGGCATTCTGCCTCATCTCACTAATGCTTCCCAGCTGTTCAGCGTCTTCTAAAGTTGCGAGTCGGGCTAGGGCGTCAGCTTGTGTATTGCACTGTCTGGGCACTTATGTGATATATATGGTCGAATTCTGGGATCATTTCAGTCACTAGCTTCTGGTACCCCACGAGCTGCAGGTCCTTGGCCTTATTGTCCCCCTTTACTTGGTTAACTATGAGCTCGGAGTCGTTGAATATCATTAGTTTTTTTGGCTCCAACGGTCAGCTCCATTCTTATACCGGAAAGTAGAGCTTCTTATTTGGCCTCGTTGTTGGTGCCGGAAAATCCAAATCTGATTGCCGAGCAGAATACCTCACCTGTGGGGGCCGTGAGGAATATTCCTGCTCCAGCTGCTTGGGCCATGGATGACCCGTCCATTAACATCTGCCATGGTTTTGTTGGGATTTCCTCCGGCAAGATTGGTATGGTGAGCTCAACTATTAATTCCTCTAGGGCTTGTGTTTTAATAGCTGTTCTCGGGACCACTCCTACTACAAGAAATTTGATAAATGGCGACGATAAAATTCATCATAAAAATTATATTTTTCGTCATAAATTTTTAATAACAAAATTTGAGCGTCGCAAAGATCGTCACAGTGTGTATGCCGTATTAGGTAAATTTAACGATATTTCAATTTATCACCAAATGTTATATTTTGATGACGAAAATATTTGCTGTTACCATATGTTTTAATCTAAAGTGACGAATAAATCGTCACAATCTTCATCTCATTTTTGTCATGAAATGTGTTATTTCGTCACCAACAAGCGCTCATATTTAACGTCGGAGAGTCATGACGAATTACCTCCTTTTGAACTACTAGATCGGAGGGAAGTCTTCTCACATTCTTACCTTCAAGTACTCTTCCCTCTCTTGTTTTCTGCACCAACCATCTTACCTTTCTTTGTAACAGGAACTTTTGAATCTCTTTTCTCCCATGATTATCGTGAATCTTCCTTGTCAATCCTCCTCTCAATTGTAGAGTTAACCTGCATAGTGAAACAAGGATTAAACAAGTTAAAAATTTCAACACCAATATAAGAATGAAAATCCTAAGGTAAATTCGGAGGCTTCAGATATGGATCATCAATTTTTCCTGCTACCTAAAGATTATCAAAAATCACATTAGAGTTAGTAGTAGGAAAAGTAAGAGATACGCTTGTTTCTCGATCTCCTCTACCACTTCAATTCTTTTTCTCTCATGCTTATTTTCCTTAGCAGCAAGCTTCATCTCCTCTTCAATAGTGGTCTTCTTAGTCTGATTCACCATGTCAGTGGTGGTACTCCTTCTCTGTGCATCCTTGGCATCACTCAATGAAAGTAAGTTCTAAAGATAATCAACACATGCATCATTAGATAAACTGTCAAACTCTGCGTCATACAAGGCGAAGTCTTCCACTACTTCCACAGACTTGCATTGCTGCTGATTTGTAGGCCACTGCATCTCCTTATTCAAAGAAAATACTATTGGCGTTCAATCATTTGGTTAACGTGAACCGTTAGGGTTCCATACGTTTCTAATCCAGCAGAAGCAAGAAATCAAAGAAACATATTACCTTTCACCAGGGTTGTTGAAGAAGATGCATATCTCGCCGGCAGCCTGTGCAGCCTCACCGTTTTGGGCATAACTCTCTCGTCTGATCTCTGATTTGAGTGATCTACATGCCAAAACGATCCTCTCTTCAGTGGTTTTCTGAAAATATAACACACGTCGAATTCTAAATTTTGTAGGATTTTACAAAAATCATGCAAGTTGACGGACAACAATAGCAAACAACCTTCTGATCTTCTGCTGTATTCTCAAGTCCAATCTCGACGTCGTGTGGGCAACAATCATCGAGACCTTCTCAATCTGCTATTTCGTCTACCCTTTTCACGTGTTAGACATGTCTCTTTAGGGTTAGAACAATTGAGATGACTTATATATGGGCTACAGCAGGGACTAGGAGGAGAAATTAGAGTTGGGCCTCCATTGGGCTTAAATATCCAAGCTTAGCCTAAAGCTTATACTTAAGTCCAATAATAATAATATATACCACTAAAATATTATTACTGCACTACCGTTCTAATCCTATAATGACATTATGGACTCCTTCTTATTATGAGCCCGACAGTCTCCCCATGTTTAAGATATATAATGCCCATTAATTAATTATGTTACTGACAACTCCATTAATTAATATCTCATCCGAGAGTAGTACCACTCAACCTCATTATCATGCCGGAATAAATCCACCTGCAGGGTTTACATGATAATCCTTATGAGCTCCTCAAGGGGACATCATCAACCTATGTCGAACACGGGTTCCTTCTACAATCAACAACACACCATAGAGACAACACTATTTCCCAACTCACCGAGTTTGTTGATTTAATACATGTAAATCTCACCCATTGATGAATTAAAGAAATACATACTGCCTTATGTGTTGAGGTTATTATATAGGGATTAAGAGCAAGAACATCCATAATAACTGAGATAAAGTTCTCCTATATAGTCAGTATAAGTCGAACGATCTCAAGCGGTCCTGCTCAATACATACAAAGTGCACTAATGTGATTTTATAGCCAAGCCAAGCTAATATAAAAGCATACTACAACCATCCCGATATAGAGTCCCCGTTTATCTCGGTTGTGCGCATCTGTTTATACTTTATAAGGAAACTAATAATATGATATTCTACTTGTTGTCACACAACATATTATCTATAATATAAAGTAAGTGGACTATTGCATCATGCATATAAATAAATTATAAGACGCAATCATTTGACCATATGATTCTCATTTCAAATAAATTGTTATAATATTGTTCATACAAAAAGCTAGATTTTTAGTATATAATCCAATAATCTCCCACTTATACTAAAAGACTATGTTGTCATGCTTGTGCCATACATCTGATTCCCACTCCCACTACACGACCATCAATAGCTCTCACCTTAAGGCCCTTGTAAATGAATTTACTAGGTCATCATCTGATGCAATCTTGGCGACAACAACCTTCCCCTCATCATACGATTTTTCGTAATAGGTGGTACTCGTACTCCATGTGTTTAACTGCCTTATGGGCTCATGATTCTTTCAAGTTTGCAACTGCACCATTATTATCACAATAAATTGTGATAACTTTGGGCAAACTTAGAAACAATTCAAAGTCCATCATGAGGTTTCTAGAGTCATATAAATACTTTTGCTGCCTTAGAGGCTTCAATTTATCATATTTCCATGGTGGAGTCCGAAATATATTTCTATATCACTCCTCCATCTTATGACTCTACTTCCTAAAGTTAAACACATAACCTTTGAGGTGGATTTACTGCCATTCTTATCTGATTGAAAAATCTGAATCTATGTAACCCATAAGAATCAGTGAATCTGTTCGGTAAGTCCACATATAATTTCTGGTCCTTTTTAGGTACATAAGTATGTCTTACCACAGTTCATCATTCTTGTTTTGGGTTACCTTGATACTCACTGACCGTGCCTTGGGCAAAACATATATCCGATCTCGTGCATAGCATTCCTTAGATTAAGATTCCTTATTTGCCGAAGCATAAGAAACCACTTTTATCTCCTTTATCTTCTTTTGTGTCTGACACATTTTCTTAGATAAAGTCACATGCTAAAACGAGTAAGAATTGTATCATTTCCTGAAGCTTGAGATAAGCATAACACCCTTTCTTGTGATCCGTATTGCCGTGATCAAAAGGATATATTTTATTTTTCTTAAGTCCTTCATTTCATACTGCTTTATCAACCATACCCATACGCCCGACAATACGTTTTCATTGTCTCCTATGAGTAATATATCATCTACGTACAATAAAAGAAATACCACCACGTTTCTGTCACTCTTTTCAATACACAAGACACATCCGTACATTGAATAAATCCATATGCCTAGATTTCCTCATCAAAACAGGTGTTCCAAGATCTGGAAGCTTGCTTTAGTCCATCGATGGACATTTTAAGCTTACTATCAAAATGCTCTTAGCCCTTTGCAATGAATCACTCTAGTTACTTCACATAGATGTTTTCCTCAAGACTTCCAATCAGGAAAGCTATCTTGACACCTATATTCTATTCCTCATAATTAATATGATTAGCGATAAATAAAAGAATTCGGATCAACATAGGCATAGCTACCGGTGAACAGGTTCCCTCATAATCTAACCCTTTCTTTCTGAGTATACCTTTTCGCAACAAGCTTTGCTTCCAAGGTTTTCATCTTACCATTTGATCCTCTTTTAATTTTGTATGACCACTTCCAATGGCTTTCATACCATATGGTGGTTCTACAAGCTCCCATACTAGATTTAGAATCCATAGATCCTATTCTATAATTCATTGCATCTTCCTAAGATATCATATTTTTATCTTGTAGTGCTTCGTCGTATTCGTAGGTCAATACCATGTTTACTAGGGCCAAAGTCTCACGACTCTCCCAAAATATATATCGTACGGGTTGTTGAAAAACCCTCCCACTATGACAAGACACTACATGCAATTGTGTATCAGACGTGATACGCGATGCAGTTTACCTTGTGGTATATCCTCTTGTACGATTGGTACTATTACTTTGTGTTTTCTCTCTCACTTCCTTCAGAACAATTTATACATGGATTTGTGATTTATTACATAGTCCTTTTTCAAAAATCTAGTGTTTGTGTTAACAATCACCTTCCGATCTTTTGGACTAAATAAATCACCCTTCATTTTTGTAGGATATCCCTCAAACATACAAACATTCATACGAAATACTATTTCTTATGGCATATCCATAAAATGAATTTAATAATTTCAAATAACTCATCATCTATCTAACCACTTCCATAAGAGTCCATCTCTTATTAGGTTTAGAAGACGCGTTATTAATTTCAATTTGTTGCATCCATGGGATAAACATGATTTAAGAGTATACAAATTATCACTAACATACCATAACAGATTATAGCTCCATCCTTCTATATAATGACCATATCATTTAAATGAAATGGAGTATCCATCCGTAAATGCATAAAATTGAAATGAAATTCTTTCTATGAAAACGTACGTAAAGATAATTTCACATAATTAAACGTTTATTCCTATCAGAAGATAAATAAACAACTCCCACTGCAACAGTCACTACTTTCGTAGTATTACCCATGTACTTAATAATCTCATCATCACTTAGTTGCACGCTTTTAGTGATTCCGGTATCTACACACAATGTGTCAGTAGATGCCATCACTAATCATGCTTCAACAATTAGTGAATAAGATAATAACCTTGTTCACATCTTGATAAAATTGGATTTCCTTCGCCACATGTTTTGCCAGAAGTTCCCCACCATATACAACCTCTCGTATTTCAGGTAGAACTCGCTCAAAACATCCAGACAAATTATGAAGAATAAATTGATCTAGGTTTTCCCTTCAATTTCTACTCAAAGTATTTCCAATTCATTCATCAAGCTATCCATGATCTCTTGCCTTTCTAACTTACTCAAGTATTCAAAGAGTTACATGAGACCATCATATTTCTATGAACCTCTCACCTCTCCACTAAAGACTTTGATAGGCATCACAAAACATCCTTAGTAAGAACACATTTTTATTTTCTAAGTAGTAAGAACTAAAACCAAGATTCTTTTCTAATCATCTAATTTTGGACCAGTAAATATAATTTCTTTTAGTTAACAATAAGTAAAATAAAACCATTTGAAAAATCAAAGAATCATAAATAAATACACCGATCAAATCTTTGAATTTATCCATTTATATTGATTTTCTCAAAATAAATAAAAATAAAATTCACCGACATCTCAAGCACCATGAGTCTGCAAACCATGTTAGTGTGGACGTTTACAAACCCGAACATTTACAAGAGAAGATTTTACCCATTAATTTAATTTGTCAACCTAACTTCATGACAAAATAATTAATAGTCGGTTCTTCTTTAGCCATGCAAATAATTGCACCTGAGTGTACACCATTATTTGATCCCAAGTCCGCTGCCCAAGCTTATGTGCCTTACTATTGGAGAAGTACACACGCGCTCGGATAACTTTCTACAATCATCAATTATAAGTTTGTACCAGTGAATCGCATATATACTCATCCGTTAGGGAGGAAGGCACTATAGCCAACACGTAAGTTTATATGCATCACATTATAAATAATAATTATTTAACAAAGTCTGTACCAGTGATCCATGAATAAACTCATCCATTAGGGAGGAAGACACTATAGCTGACGTGCAAGATTATCCACATCACTTACAAATCAATAATGGAGGCCGCGGGAATTATTTACCAATCTCTCTCCTACTTAGTTATTTAACACCGAGGATTTTTACATGCATATAATATTCAAGAATAAAATAGCAACCTAGCATGCTCCTATTACGGCACATAAGGCAGTAAATCACAGAGAATCATGCATACATATATAATAATAATCAAATAATTAAATCAATTATAATAGTTATATATCGGCGAATTTGATTGTTCACCTCCAAGCATGAATGTGGGCAACTGCGATTATGCGTGGTTCGACCTGCCTGGAAATCTAATCTGAAAATCAAAAGCCAGTCTTCATGAATTTTCCTCCAGATTACTTACCCCACAGCCCGATCCACCACATGTCAAGTCATCCATCGACATGCCCGACACATCAGCAACGAACTTTCTTGGCCCAGCTACACTCAGGCATGACTCGTGCTAAGTTCTAGCACGAGTCGTGCTGTCCTCCATGCAGCCCCCATACATGCCTTGCCAACACTATGCCCACGCAATGCTCTCGCCTGCCTCATGCAGCCTCATCTAGCATCACGCACGACCCGTGCATGCCAAGATGTAGGGCGCTTGGCAGCCTGCGCCCGACAACCTGCACGCCCGTCCAGCAACGTGCACCAGAAGCTTCCTACATGCCTGCAACCGTTCGCCAATCTCTCAGCTGATATCGCCACCGTGCACCAAGCTGCCTGCCAAAGTGTCATTCACCCGGCGAAACGCTTGGCATCGTGCCCTTTCTATCATGGGAAGGAGCTTTCGTGAATGGCAGCTGCTGGTTCTCCTGTGTGAAATGTGCACCATTCCCCCAACATCTCTCTTGGAAAATATGCAGATGCGATCAGAAATTCATATAGATCTACCCGGAAATGCCTCAGGCCAGCCCGCTTGCACACCCGGCGATCAATCTACTCTCCCGTCAGCCAACATGCCAGCTTGCCTTCTCGCTAACAGGTCGCCAGCCACTAGTCAACTCACCCAGAATCAAATAGACTCAACCTAAAATCAATGGCGACCCGCCCAGAACTCTATCAGACCCGTCTGGAGAGGATGTCCAACTCGCCCAAACACTGCCTGATCTGCCTAGCTTTAAAATCGTGCTGCCCTCGCCTCTGCCATGCTATAGCCTACTGCTTGCCAGCCAACCGTGCGCACTTCGCACAACGACGAGCGCAATCCTTACATCTTCATCACTCGGTAGAAGGCAGCCTGCTTGTCTCAAAGCCCAGCCGCACTTCACCTTGTAGCCGGCCATGCACAACCCATGGACTCGTGCCCTTGGCCCGATAGTGAATATCCATGCGCCTGCATCAACCCGCCACCGTATTTGCCGAGCGCCACCTAGCCATCACACGTGCACTGATATTTCCTTCGCCCGGCATCCACTTGTCTATTACCGTGCATGCCAAGCACTCCATTGGGCTTTAAGAAATCAAGCCCGCCACACCGCTCGACATCGCTCCATCATGCCCGACACACCACATCGTGCCACCGCCGCTCAACGCGGCATTGCCCAGCCCCATCAAGCCATCGTGTGGTGTACGCGTGTCATGTATAATTAGGGTATCCATCAAGAAACAAGTTCTACAAACCCTAATTACACATATGACACATAAACCCTAGCCTAATGTTTCACGCTTCACCACAAAAATGAAACTCTAATACCAAATTTTGGAATTTGATTATTTGGTTAACGTGAACCATTAGGGTTCTATACATTTCTAATCCAGCAGAAGCAAGAAATCAAAAAAACGAATTACCTTTCACCAGGGTATGTTGAAGAAGATGAATTCTCACCGGCAGCCTACGCAACCTCACTATATTGGGCATAACTTTCTCATCTGATCTTCGATTTGAGTGACTTATGAGCCAAAAATGATCCGCTCTTCAGTGGCTCTCCGTTAGTATATCACATGTTAAATTCTAACTTTTGTACGATTTTATAAAAATCGTGCAATTGACAGACAACAACAGCAAACAACCTTCTGGTCTTTTGCTATATTCCCAAGTCTAATCTCGACATTGTATGGGCGACGATCTTCGAGATATTCTCAATCTGCTATTCCATCTACCCTCTTCACGTGTTAGGCGTGTCTCTCTAGGGTTAGAACAGCTGAAATGACTTATATATGGGCTACAGGAGGGACCAGGAGGAGAAATTAGAGTTGGGCCTCCATTGGGCTTAAGTATCCAAGCTTAGCCCAAAGCTTATACTTAAGTCGAATAATAATAATATATACCACTAAAATATTATTACTGCACTACCATTCTAATCCCATAATTACGTTATGGGATCCTTCTTATTATGAGCCCGACAGTCTCCCCATGTTTAAGATCTACAATGCCCATTAATTAATTAAGTTACTGACAACTCCATTAATTAATATCTTATCCGAGTGTAGTACCACTCAACCTCATAATAATACACTTATAGTACTACACTTATCCGAGTGTAGTGCTCCTCAAGGGGACATCATCAACCTATGTCGGACACGAATTCCTTCTACAATCAACAGCACACCTAGAGACAATACTATTTTCCAACTCACCGAGTTAGTTGATTTAATACATGTAAATCTCACCCATTGATGAATCAAAGAAATACATACTACTTTACGTGTCGAGATTATTGTATAGGGATTAAGAGCACGAACATCTATAACAACTGAGATGAAGTTCTCCTATATAGTCAGTATAAGTCGAATGATCTCAAGCGGTCCAGCTCAATATATACAAAGTGCACTAATGTGATTCTATAGCCAACACAAGCTAATACCAAACCACACTACAACCATCCCGATAGAGAGTCCCCATCTATCTCGGTTGTGAGAATCTGTTTATACTTTATAAGGAAACTGATAATATGATCTTTCGCGTATTGTTGCACAACATATTATCTACAGTATAAAGTAAGTGGACTATTGCATCATGCATATAAATAAATTATAAGACGCAATCATTTGATCATATGATTCTCATTTCAAATAAATTGTTATAATAATGTTCATACAAAAAGCTAGACTTTTAGTATACAATCCAAAAAAGACGATCTCCTTATCATTGACCCTCATCCTCAACTCTCCTTTGTACACATCTATGAGAGCTCTTCCAATTGCAACGAATGGATGCCGTAAGATTAGAGGATCACCATCCATTTCATCCTCCATATTTAGAACAAGAATGTCCACAGGGAAAGTAAAATTCAACACCTTCACCAGAACATCTTCAATAACTCCTTTGGGGTACATCAAATTGATGCTGGCTCCTAGATCACGTAGTGCTTTCTTAGATGGTCCTTTTCTAATACCACATGGAATGATGAAGCTCCTTGGATCCTTCAATTTTTCTGGTAGCTTCTTCTGAATAATTGAGCTGCTGTTCTCCTTCAAATTCACTTTCTCCACATTGTTAAGCTTCCTCTTTTTGGAGATGAGTTCCTTGATGAACCTTGCATAGTATGGCATCTCTTCCAATGCATCTAAGAAAGGAATAGTGACTTGGACATCCCTTATAACATCAGCAAACTTTCTGAACTTCTCTTCCAAGCTTTTCGTCAAGAATCTCTAAAGGAAAGAAATTGGTACTTTTGTTTTTGAAAGTCCTAAATTGTCTTTCTCGAATACCACTTCTGCTTCTCTTAGTTTCTTAGCTCTTTGTTACTTCTTATCAGCGATTGCCTGATCAGATTGGCTCAATACAGAATTTAGATGCACTGGAAATCCAAGACGACAGCTCGATTCGAGCGAGTCACCAAGTGGAGGGCAACTCTACTTGAGCTGGGGCTGAACAGAATCTTGAGCCACATCCTGACTCGTCTGACTACCGCTCAGTTGCAACTCAGGTCTTTCTGGACCTAGCTCGACTCGAGCTTGTGGTCGAGCCATGGTCGAGCAGCTCTCTCTACCTCTGTTACGTCCTGCATCAGTTCTAGACCTTCTTACTGCTTTCCTGATCTTAAAGTGATCATGTTGGATTCCTTCGAGTTAATTTCTGTGTCAAATGGAAACTTACCCTTTTGCATCTATTGCTGCTGCTGATTAACTATAGTTGATATCTGACCCATGGTATACGTGAGACTCTGTAACTGCTTATTGACTTTCTCATTCTGCTTATTCATATTCGAATCCATTAGTACAAGATAATTCTTGATCTTGTTAATATCAGCATCATTCTTCTTCATATACCTAGCCAACACATCATTAATACCAACTCTCCCTTCTTCAGTCTTGGCCCCATTGATCAAAGTTAGGAGGATATGGAACTGCATTATTCAGATTTGAATATACAAAATTCTCATGCCTCCACCGGTCTTTCCAATTCCCCCCTTGGTAGTTCCTAGAATTAAATTCCTTTGTGGGTTTCTATCTATGACCCAGTTTGCATTCTCAACCTCGTGAAGGTTCATGACTACATCATCACTGACAGTCCCATGGTTGCCTCCTCCATTCTTACCCGAAATCAGAGTAATAAGGTGCTTGTTCATCTGTTCCAACTAAGTGATAACCCTATCATTCCTATCAACTTCAGCAACCTTCTCTTTAACCTGTGCAACCCTTCCAAGTACATAAGTTCCACGAATCCTTTCAGAAGGCAAATCCCTAGAGTTCATAGAAATATCATCAAACAGCTTTCCTACGACTCTTGACATCTTGCCAAAAATCGGTCCTCCATCTGATGCATCAACTAACACTCTTGATTCATTGTCAAGGCCATTACAGAAGACACTGATGAGTTGAGACTTCTTAAATCCATGCTGTGGGCATATTCTCAACGCATCTCTAAATCTTTCCCAAGCCTCTCCAAATGATTCATTTCTCCACCTTTTGAACTGATTGATTTCATATTTCAGTGAAAGAACCTTACCCGGTGGCATAAATCGATCAACAAACAGCTGTTGCGGCTCAGTCCAGTTAGAGCAACTATCACCATGTAAGTTATCATACCACTCCCTTGCCTTGTCAACTAATAAAAATTAGAAAAGTCTCATCTTCTATCTATCATTAGTAGCATCAGAGACTTTCACAGTATCCATATAGCTGTTGAAACGTTTAAGATGGACGTGTTGTATTGTATACTAAAAGTCTAGCTTTAGTATAAACAATGTTATAACACTTTATTTTAAATGAGAATCATATGATCAAATGATTACGTCTTTTAATTTATTTATATGTAAGATGCAATAGTCCACTTAATTTATACTGTAGATAATATATTATACGACAACACGTGGAAGATCATATTATCGGTATCCTTATAAAGTATAAACAGATGCTCACAACTGAGATAGATGGGGACTCTCTATCGGGATGGTTGTAGTGTGATTTGGTATTAGTTTGTCTTGACTATAGAATCACATTAGTGCACTTTGTGTGTATTGAGATGGACCGCTTGAGATCGTTCAATTTATATTGACTATATAAGAGAACTTGATCTCAGTTATTATGGATGTTCATGCTCTTAATCCCTATATAATAACCTTGATACGTAAGGTAATATGTATTTCTTTAATTCATCATTGGGTTGAGATTTAAATATAATTAAATCAATAAACTCGGTGAGTTGGGAAATAGTGTTGTCTCTATGGTGTGCTGTTGATTGTAGAAGGAATCCGTGTCCTATTTAGGTTGATGATTTCCCCTTAAGGAGCTCATAAGAATTATCATGTAAACCCTGCAGGTCGATTTATTCCGGCATGATAATGAGATTGAGTGGTACTACTCTCGGAGATATTAATTAATGGAGTTGTCAGTAACTTAATTAATTAATGGGCACTGTATATCTTAAACATGGGAAGACTAACGGGCACATAATAAGAAGGAGCCCACAACATAATTATGGGATTAGAATGATAGTGCAGTAATAATATTTTAGTGGTATATATTATTATGATTGGACTTAAGTATAAGCTTTGGGCTAAGCTTGGATACTTAAGCCCAATGGAGGCCCAACTCTAATTTCTCCTCCTGGTCCCTGCTGTAGCCCATATATAAGTCATCTCAGCTGTCCGAAACCCTAACTGAAAAGTAATTCATGCCTAACACTTTGAGGAGGGTGAGAAAATAGTATATTGAGAAGATCTCAAAGATCATCGCCCACACGACGTCGAGATTGGACTTGAGAATACAACAAAAGTTCAGAAGGTTGTTTACTACTGCTGTTAGTCAACATCCATGATTTTTATAAAATCTTGTAGAATTCAGAACTAGACGTTTAACATACTGTCGGAAAGCCACTGAAGAGAGATCATTTTGACACATAGATCACTCTAATAGGAGATTAGATGAGGAAGTTATGGCCAAAACTGTGAGGCTGCATAGGCTGCCGGCAAGAATCCATCTTCTTCAACATACCCTGTGAAAGGTAATACGTTTCTTTGATTTCTTGCTTTCGCTGAATTAAAAATATATGGAACCCTAACAGTTCACGTTAACCATATAATCAAACACCAACAGGCCGTAAGGCTCATAAAAATGCCTCCGGCGAAGGGGTTTCTCTCCACCATATTAATCAGGCCTGACCTTATGTCGTTCGCCTCATCGGCTTGAATGGCTCCTACTACGTCTGATCCTCCAATATTGGTGGACTTGAATGTCTCCTGAATGAAGATTTCATCCTCATGTAGCGCTCTTTCTCCCATAACTGCTGTTTCTGATTCTGATTCTGATTCAGGCTCTTCTTGGATAACTTGATTTTCTATTTGCTCCTCTACTTTCTCCTCTGCAACTTCTTTAGGATCCGGTGTGTCTAATATCTTATTTGTAGGTGGTACCTTAGCAACTTTAGGAGGTGCATTAAGATTCTTTGCTACTCCTCTCCTTTTTCTCGCAGACGCTTCAACCTCCTGATCAAATTTGAGATCTTGCATTCCCTTCATTAACCTAGTGTGCATGCAATCTTCAAGAAAAATTCAAGTTAAAGACAATTAAATCTAAAAAAATATTCTAATTAAATTAGTAATGAAAGACAAATAAACAATTAAAACTGTCCCCGGCACAACGGCGCCATAAACTTGATAGTCATTTTTACGCACTTCAATTAAATCTCCAAGTGTGAAGGATATCAATTTTAGCGACAAGCAACCAAGTTAAATTATCAATCCCAAAAGGACAGTTAATTATTTATATTCTAAATATTATTAGCTTAATTAGAATATGATAACTAATTTCCAGAGTTGTAAATTTAATTATCTAGAATA
Source organism: Pogostemon cablin (assembly GCA_023678885.1). Taxonomy (NCBI): domain Eukaryota; kingdom Viridiplantae; phylum Streptophyta; class Magnoliopsida; order Lamiales; family Lamiaceae; genus Pogostemon; species Pogostemon cablin. Next base: position 18,392,234 of record CM043007.1, on the reverse strand, counting down.
CTGAAATAATAAATAACTCAATAAATTAAAGCAAAGAAAAATAAATCAAGTATTAATCAAGAGATAAGCAACAGTTTTAAAGTACCAGGTACATACCAACTAATTTGGGTTCCTAGACTTCCAATTGTTCATTCACACAGCATCAATGAAAATACACCACTTAATCCTGTTTTCCCACAGATATGTTCCGATTTTAAGCTAACAGTATATTCTGATTTATTTCCTAAGGTGCGTTAATATTATCAAGCCTCATTCCTAGATACTAATCAAAGAAAATAAAAATACCTCCGGATGGTAAGTTCGACTGACAAGATATTCTCTGAAATTACTACAAGGTTCTATTCACTTCCTACTTGAATGTCTAGTTGCATTGCTCTACTAAATAATCCAAGTATCTGATTTACCAGTTCATGGAATTAAAGTGTTTATAGCGTAACTACCTTAACTCCTAACAGATAGACAATACCAATCATGAACGCACACAAGCTAACATAATAAATCAATTATTATAGCGGATGTCAAGAAATTGTTATGAAGACGTTACGAGGTATATAAGCAAAGTCTGAATAAATTGAATAAAATCAGAATATCAACTGCACAAAATTCCAATTTTCGTCTAAGTCTCCAAATCAATTCAATTTAACCATCAAACCCTAGAACTGTATAAGAAATTAGCCCATGAGGTTACAATCAACACTCATGGCTATGCAATTCATATCACAAATCAAGACAAAAGGAAGGAAAAGATGAGAAACATGAAACCCTAGCATAAGCGTAGTTGATAGGCGTTTTTTACACACTTCAATTAAAATCCTCAAGTGTAAGGATGTCAATTGTAGTGGCAAATAACCAAGTTAAATTATCGATCCCAAAAGGACAGTTAATTATCTATTTCTAAAATGTTTACAACTGCACCCTTCTATATTAAATTTTATTGTGGTTATTTTTTGTCGCGTCTGATTTACGTTATGTGGTGGAGGAATCTTCGTATATTTGTTGTTTAAGTATTATTAGTTTAATTTATCCCTACTTATCCACTGCAGCTACATCAGAAAAGAAAGAGATTTTAAATTCTATACCCGATCTTTCCCTCTCAACCCACGATCCCCTCAACTTATCTATACGTAATAGAAATAAGAGAAATGCAGGCACTTATCTATTATGTAATTTTTGCATCGATCATTCTTCTCTCACCCACATCCATGAACTCGTATACATTGCGTTACTTCTCCATTCAGTGAATAGAAAAAACTATATACTTTTCGGAATCGTAGAGTAAGAACACCCTTATGATCTATACTGCTATACACTCTTACCCAAATTCTACTCACATGAAACTCAACTTTTAGCGAGTGACACACGTGAAGGATTATATAGGCTGAGTTCGGAATCTATCATCGGTATGTTATGAATTTTCATATCATTATATCAATGCACGAGTTAGTGCAAACCATCATCTTCTATATACCAAGTTGTTCCTTAAAGTTTATTATACTCTTGTGAATTTTCATTTACTTACAATATACGTTGATTTCTTGTGTTTGCTTGAGTCTCTTACCAAAATCCAACTAGTAGCCCTCCTTTCTGCTTTAATTCATCCCGAGTATGATTTCCATAGTTTGATCTCTTATGTAATGGGTTGTTTCGAAGCATGTGGATTGACAGATGAACTTAACGTAGATGTGAAAGTTCTCCTTGTTGGGCATATTCATGTTGTATTTATCGGTACACTGTTGGATTGTATACTAAAAGTCTAGTTTTGGTATGAACAATATTATAACAATTTATTTGAAATGAGAATCATATGATCAAATGATTGCGTCTTATAATTAAATCAACAAACTCGGTGAGTTGGGAAGTAGTTCTGTCTCTATGGTGTGTTGTTGATTGTAGAAGGAATCCGTATCCATCATAGGCTGATGATGTCCCCTTGAGGAGCTCATAAGAAGTATCATGTAAACCCTGCAGGTGGATTCATTCCGGCATGATAATAAGGTTGAGTGGTACTACTCTTGGATGAAATATTAGGTACATTGAAGAGAAAACAGCTACCCTTGCTAAACAAGTGTCCCATCTCATACTCCAAGCCTCTGCTCTGAACAGACAAGCTGACATTCTAGAACAAAGAGCTCAATTCTAGAAAAGTTTGCTATCCATACCCACAGGGGGAGAAGTACCTGATGCTACTGCAAATGTTGCGGTTGAAAGCTCTGGTTATGGGGGAGTTGTGATTGAGGACATCACTGATGAAGCTGAATAGGTTACAAGGGTTGATGCTGCAAGTGCTGCTGTTGATGCTGCTGGCAATGCTGCTGATAAGGATGCTGATCCTCAGGGTGAGCCAAGTCAAGTTGAGCCAAGTCATGATTGATGCTGTTTTATCTGGAAGTTAACATTGGATACTTTGATACTAACTATTTGATCTAACTATTTGGTGGATGGATTGTTGAACTGATGGATACACTTTACTGATTTTATTTTCTGATGAACTTATTTGACTTTAACTATTTGGATGTTTTATTTAGTTTATCTAGGTCCTGAACTTATTGGTTAAGTAGTTTTGATTAGCCTTCGTCATTACTACTTTGATTGACTTAGATGTTTACACTGCATTTCGAACTAACCTCTGATGTTTTGAAACTGATTATCCTGTTATATTCTGTCTTTCTTTTCGTCAGGTGTGTGGTTTTAGAAAGGCGTGATTCGGGGAGATTGTTTATGTGAAGTGTTGAGGCCAGTGTTATCACATTTGGAATCACACCGATCATCACCGATCCTTATTATTTTTATCTAACCATTAACAATTTTACTGGTGTTCGATTTATGTTGTGTTTAATATTGTTTCAGGTGTGCCGTATATCTGGAAGCTTTTGGAGTCTTCAAGACAAGTTGAAGTTGTTTGATGGACTTAAAGTAATGCGCATGCGAATGGAACATTCTAGAAGGCTTTGCCAAGTAATGGGTGGTTATGCTTCATACCTTGAGGTGTTCCCACTCTCTCAGACCACTACTCACTTTGGCATGATCTCTGCAGTCTCCCACGTCTATATAAATGGATGCTGGATGATTAAGACAACTTGTTTTTCTTGAGTGATTCTCATTGCAGATAGAGAGATCGTCCTTAGAGATTTTATTTTTAGGTTTCTTCTGTAATGTTTTCATAAGTGTTGTCAAACCTCGTGTCACAATTAGTGTATACTGTTATTCCCATGCGTTTTGTGCGTACTGTTCACAGGCAGTGGAAGTGCACATGTGAAGTAGACTTAATTCTAACAGTCTATGTTTGCCATTTGGGAATGTGTTTCGATATTAGATCCGATTTTGTATTAGAAGAGTGGAAGAAGATTTCCACCTCTTAGAATCTATTTTTGTAATCACATTTTCCAATAGTGATATTTATGCCATGAGGCCGTCCAAACTTGCAAAAGTTTGTGAAAAGATTGAGTAATCTATGTGTTAAGTCTTCTGCTGATTTAAAACTTGTTCTAGTTTACATTCTGATACATAGAGTGTTGTACAAAGTGTTACCACACTTAGGACAACATCGTCGTTAAAAACACACTTTACACTTTGGGCACCCGACAAGTGGTATTAGAGCAGGGGCAAGAGCAGGGTTTACATAAGGTAGATCAACAATGCGGTTTCCTTCAAGGAGAGTCTTGGAAACACCCAAAATAAGAGCTTGTGAGGATAGAAAATCACCTCTTTCCCTCATAACATCTTGATCCAACAAAAACAGAGAATGAATCAAGGCAGGATAAGGTATCTTGCCAACCTTAGAAACTGAACCAGAGTAGCTCACAATATTGGAGTAAATAACCTCACCAATATTGAAGGGCAGATTCTTACCAATCTTATAGATTAAACAGGTTTGCTCAGTAGTGACTCTGGTAGTGTTTGAAGAAGGTAACCAATTGTATACACAAAGCTTATGCAACACATCATGTAGGCTAGTTAAATTGGGAGAAAACAACTTCTTTGGCCATTCAACAACAAGACCACCAGTGATGGATTCAACAACCTCATTCATATCAATTATCTCAACAACATTTTCAGCATTGACAGTTCCAAGAATTTCATTGATCTTAGTTGGGGAGAAATAATAAATCTTTCCTCTAAAGTAGACTCTACCAAACTTGGGACTGGTACTCTTAGACATGCTAGGACAAATGTGTGCATAGAATTCACACAGTCAAGTGTTAAAGTAGGAGCAAGAGTACTTCACAGAGTTAAGTAGCCTCCTTTCAGTGAAAAATTGAATGAGATTGTGAGGAAGAAGGTCAGCATCTCTCATTCTCTTTTCATGAATGACATCTTTCTTGGTAAAGTGTCTGTACCTTCTTGAAGAATCCTCAAAGTAGAAGCTGTCAATGCCATAAGTCTCCAGGTCATAGTCAGAGTCATCATTCTCTTCATCATCTTGTTCAGCATCTGAACCATCTTCTAAATCATCAGCCGGTTCAGCATCATGACCTTCATTGTCATTAGAGACTTGTTTGTCAGCATCAGTGTCTCCTCAGCCTTATCAAAATCAGTTTCACCATCCTTTTTAGAATCATCTTTCTCAGGTTCATCATCAGAATCAGAGGAATCACCATCAGGGTCAGAGGGTTCTGCATCAGCATCTGCAATAGGTGTTGCTTAAGAAGCAGCAACATCAGTAAAAACATCATCAATGATTTTGTTCAACTCATCATCATATTCACCAGTGGGTGTTGTACAGGAGTGACAACAACATCATCAATAGGAACAAGAGCTATCCTCTTTCTTCTTAGAGACTTGCGAAATTCTGCCAAAGTAGGTTCCTGTGCAGTAGATGTTGGCATTCGATCATTTGGTTAACGTGAACCATTATGGTTCCATATATTTCTAAAAGTCAGCGGAAGCAAGAAAACAAGAAACGTATTACCTTTCACCAGGGTATGTTGGAAAAGTTGAATTCTCGTCGTCAGCCTGCGCAGCCTCACCGTTTTAGGCATAACTCTCTCATCTAATCTTGGATTTCAGTGATCTATGCGCCAAAATGATCCTCTCTTCCATGGCTTTCCATCAATATATCTTACATTAATTCTGAAGTCTGTACTATTTTATAAAAATCGTGCAAGTTGGCAGACAGCAGCAGTAAACGACCTCTTGATCTTTTGTTGTATTCCCAAGTCCAATCTCGACATCGTGTGGGCGACGATCTTCGAGCTCTTCTCAATCTACTATTCTGTCTATCCTCTTCACGTGTTAGGCGTGTCTTATCTAGGGTTAGAATTGCTGAGATGACTTATATATGAGCTACAACAGGGACCAGGAGGATAAATTAAAATTGGGCCTACATTGGGCTTAAGTATCCAAGCTTATCCCAAAGCTTATACTTAAGTCCAATAATAATAATATATTCCACTAAAATATTATTACTGCACTACCGTTCTAAGCCCATAATTACGTTATGGACTCCTTCTTATTATGAGCCCAACAGTCTCCTTATGTTTAAGATATATAATGTCCATTAATTAATTAAGTTACTGACAACTCCATTAATTAATATCTCATCCGAGAGTAGTACTACTCAACCTCATTTTCATGCTGGAATAAATTCACCTATAGGGTTTATATGATAATCCTTATGAGCTCCTCAAGAGAATATCATCAACCTATGTCGGACACGGATTCCTTCTAGAATCAACAGCATACCATAGAGACAATACTATTTTCCAACTCACCGAGTTTGTTGATTTAATACATGTAAATCTCACCCATTGATGATTTAAGAAACACATACTGCCTTACGTGTCGAGGTTATAGTATAGGGATTAAGAGCACGAACATCCATAATAACTGAGATTAAGTTCTCCTATATAGTCATTATAAGTCGAACGATCTCAGCGGTCCTGCTCAATACACACAAGTGTACTAATGTGATTCTATAGTCAAGACAAACTAATACCAAATTATATTACAACCATCCCGATAGAGAGTCGCCGTGTTTTCGGTTTTGAACCTCTGTTCATACTTTATAAAGAAACCGATAATATGATCTTTCGTGTGTTGTCGCATAATATATTATCTATAGTATAAAGTAAGCGGACTATTGCATCATAAGATGCAATCATTTAATCAATGATTATCATTTTAAATAAATTGTTATAACATTGTTCATACTAAAGCTAGGCTTTTAGTATACAATCCAACAATCTTCCACTTATACTAAAAGACTATGCTGTCAAAACCTTTGCCATACATCTGATTCCCACTCCCACTACACAACCATCAAAAGCTCTCGCCTTACGATCCTTGTAATTGGATTTACTAGATTATTATCTGATGTAATCTAGATGACAACAACCTTCCCCTCATCATAGGATTTCTCGTATAAGGTGGTACTTGCTCGTAATGTGTTTAATTGCCTATGGACTTGTGATTCCTTCAAGTTTGCAACTGCACCATTATTATCACAATAAATTACGATAATCTCGGGCAAACTTAGAATCACATCTAAGTCCATTACAAAGTTTCTAGAGTCATGCAAATGGATTTGGCTGCCTCAGAGGCTCCAATTCAACATCTTCCTATGGTGGAGTCCAAAATACATTTCTACATAACACTCCTCCATACTTCCAAAATTAAACACATAACCTTGAGGTGGATTTACTGTCGTTCCTATTTGATTTGAAAAATCCAAATCTATGTAACCCACAAGAAGCAGTGAATCTATCCGGTAAGGCCACATATAATTTGTAGTCCTTTTTAGGTACATAAATATATATCTTACCACAGTTCAATTCTCGTTTTGGGTTACCTTGATACCTACTGACTATGTATTTAGCAAAATAGATATTCGATCTCGTGGATAGTATTCCTTAGATTAAGCTTCCTTATTCGTCAAAGCATAAGGAACCATTTTCATCTCCTTTATCTTCTTTTGTGTCAAGACACATTTCCTTTATAAAGTCACATGCTAAAACGAGTAAGGATTATATCTTTTCATAAATTTTGAGACAAGCATAACATCCTTTCTTGTGATCCGTATTACCTTGATCAAAAGGATATATTTTGCTTTTCTTTAGTCCTTCATTTCATACTACTTTATACACCATACCCATACGCCCGATAATACTTTTTCATCGTCTTCAATGAGCAATATATCATCTACGTACAGTACAAGAAATACCACCATGTTTTCGTCACTCTTTTCAATACACAAGACACATCCGCGCATTGATTAAATCCATATGATTGGATTACCTCATCAAAACAGATGTACTTTGAGTTTTAAAGCTTGCTTTGGTCCATGGATGGACAATTTTAAGCTTACACTCAATAAATGCTCTTAGTCCATTGTAATGAATCACTCTGGTTGCATCACATAGATGTTTTTCTCAAGACTTCCAATCACGGGAGCTGTCTTGACATCTATTTGCTATACCTCATAGTTCAATATGAGGAACAATAAAATAATAGAATCTGGATCGAATTAAACTTAGCTATCGGCATAAATGTTTTCTCATACTCGAACTCACCCTTCTTTCTGAGTGTACCTTTACGCAACAAGCCGTGTTTCAAAGTATCACCTTATCGTCTGATCCTCTTTTATTTTGTAAAACCACCTCAATGGCTTTCACACCATTACACGATTCTACAAGCTCCCAGACCTAATCTAGAATCCGTAGATTCTATTTCAGAAAATATTACGATTTGCTAAGTTCGCACTTTAACTTGTAGTGCTTCGCCGTATCCATACATGTTTACTAGGGACCAAGTCTTTCGACTTTCCCAAAACATAAATCTATTAGGTTGTAAAACAACCCTCCCACTACGACAAAGTGCTACACGCAATTGTGTATCAGACGTGTCACGCGATGCAGTTTACTTGTGGTATATCCTCTTTTACAATTGGTACTATACTTTGTGTTTTTCCTCTCACTTCCTTTAGAACAATTTATACACAGGTATGTGATTTATTACATATTCCTTTTCCAAAAATCTAATGTTTCTGTTAACAATCTCGCTTCGATCTTTTGGACTAAATAAATCACCCTTCATTCTTCTAGGATATTCCACAAACAGACAAACATCCTTACGACATGCTGTTTCTATGGACTACCCATAAAATGAATTTAGTAATTCCAAATAACTCATCATCTATCTAACCATTTCCATAAGAGTCCTACACCTTCTTTTTGCCACACCAGTCGGCTGGGGTTTGTCCGGTGTTGACATCTTAGGATTCAATCCCAAACTCTGATAAGTAGCTCCTAAATTATCCTAAGTGGTACTCGCCACCATGATTAAATCGTAAATAATTTGATATATTTTCAATGACCCTTCACCCTATGTGTCATGCACTTTTGAATTAATCATAGTACTTAGACTTGCGATGCATCAAAATTATATCTCACCACCTCTCATAGGGATAATCTTAGGACCGCATAAATCAGAATGAACTAATTCCAACATATCTATGGCTCTACATTTCTTTGCCTTATAAAGCAATCGTGACCTAGTTTAAGATACCAAAAGGTATGTTCGGTTCATATCAGAAGGTTCCTTACTCTTATTTAGATTAGAAGACGCATTATTAATTACTATTTATTGTATCCGTGGGATAAACATGATTAAGAGTGTATAAATTGTCACTAACGCACCACAACAGATTATAGCCCCATCCCTCATCACTATGACCATGTCATTTAAATGAAATGGAGTATCTACCTGTGAATGCATAGAAACTGAAATGAAATAACTTCAAAGAAAATGTACGTAAAGACAATTTCTCATAATCAAAAGCTTATTCCTATCAAAATATAAATAAACAACTCCCACTGCAACAGTGACTACTTTCGTAGCTTTACTCATGTCTCTAATAATCTCATCATCACTTAATTGCAAACATTTAGTGATTCCGGTATCTACGCACAACGCGTCAGTAGATGCCATCACTAATCATGCTTCAACGACTAGTGAATGAGATACAAACCTTGTTCACATCTTAATGAAAATTGATTTCCTTCGCCACATGTTTTATCAGAAGTTCCCCTCCATATACAACCTCTCGTATTTCAGGTGGAACTCGCTCAAAACATCCAGGCAAATTATGAAGAATAAATTGATCTAGGTTTCCCCTTCAATTTCCTACTCCAAGCATTTGCAATTCATTCATCAAGCTATCCATGATCTCTTGCCTTTCTGACTTAATCAAGTATCCAAAGAGTTGCATGAGACCATCATATTTCTATGGACCTCTCACCTCTCCACTAGAGACTTTAATAGGCGTCATAAGACATCCTTAGTGAGAACACATATATTGTCCTAAGCAATAAAATTCGAAACCAAGATTCTTTTCTAATCATCTAATTTGGAAAAGTAAATATGTTTTCTTTTAGTCAACAATAAGTGAAATAAAACTATTTGAAATTGCAGAGAATCATAAATAAATATACCGATCAAATCTTCGAATTTATCCATTTATATTGATTCCCTCAAAACAATATAAAATATAAATTCATCGATATCTCAAGCACCGTGAGTCTATAAGCCACGATAGCATGGACGTTTACAAACCCGAACATTTACAAGAGAAAGTTTTACCCATTAATTTTATTTGTCAACCTAACCTCATGAAAAAATAATTAATAGTCGGTTCCTCTTTAGCCATACAAATACAAGCAGTGACTCCGATGGGAAGGATACTTATTATTTGCATCTAAGTGTACACCATTATTTGACCCCAAGTCCGTGGCCCAAGCTTATGTGCCTTACAGATAGAGAAGTACACACGTGCTCGAATAACTTCCTACAGTCATCAATTATAAGTTTGTACTAGTGAACCGCATATAAACTTATCCGATGGGAGGAAGACACTATACCCAACACGCAAGTTCATATGCATCACATTACAAATAATAATTATTTAATGAAGTCTAGACCAGTGATCCACAAATATACTCATCCGATGGGGAGGAAGACATTATAGCCAACAGGCAAGTATACTTGCATCACATTACAAACTAATAATGGAGGCCGCGGGAATTAATTACCAATCCCCTCTCCCACTTAGTAATTTAACATGAGGGTTTTTACAAGCATATAATATTCAATAATAAAATATGCAACCTAGCATGCTCCTACTACGGCACATAAGGCAGTAAATCACAGAGAACATGTATAGCATATATAACAATAATCAAATATTTAAATCAATTATCAACAGTTATATATTAGCGAATTAGATTGTTCGCCACAAAGCACGAATGTTGGAAAAGAGCTTCCAGATTATCAAAATTTTAAAAATATCCAGATTATCAAATTTCCGATGCCATCAATAGTCCAGATTATTAAAATCATCGATATCAACCAAATTATCAGATTTCTAAAAATTTCCAAATTATCATATTTTTGAAACTATCAATATTGATCGTCGATATTGCCCAGATTATTAAAATCATTGATATCGAATGCAACCATATATAACAATAATTGACAATTAAATCAATTATGGTGGTTATATATTAGGAATTAATTCGACATCCATATATAACAATAATAGACAATCTATTGTGGCAGTTATATATTAGGAATTAATTTGACAAAATTAGGATGTCTTGTCCAACACTCCAGCAATACATGCATATAATATACCAAATATAATATGCAACCTAGCATGTTTCTATTTAATGCAGTAAATCAAATAGAACATGCATATTCATATATAACAATAAAAGATAATTAAATCAATTAATGTAGTTATATAACAAAATAAAATGCAGAAAACATGCCCGGTTACCCGACGGAAAGTATCTACATGACTCTGCCATCGTGTGTTGTTCTGTGCGCCCTACGCCAGTCACACAATTGCACCCGTGCATCAGAACATCCTCGCACTGCGCCTGCCATGTGCCAAGACTCCATGTATGGCGCCTGACGTGCACCAAACCTGCCGCGCAGTGTGCCTGCCGTGCGCCAAGCCTCCCGCGCACGGTGCCAGCCGTGTGCCAATTCTTCTGCGCATTGCCTGCAGCCACCGTATGAGAGTTCCTCCTCAAATGGCTGTCATCGTGCCTCGCCTGTCCAGATGCTCGGCAGCCTCCATGCGTACCCAGCACAATACCGTGCGCAGTAAGCACCTTAAATATAAAAATTTCTTACTCACATGAAAGAAATAATAAAGCAATAAAATGGAAGGAAAAGCCCCCAACAGGCGCTCATGATTAACGTCGGAGAGTCACGATAGATGTAACCTTTTAAACTACTAGATCAGAGGACGGTCTTCTCGCATACTCACATTCAAATACTTTTTTCCCTCTTCTTGTCTACACTCAACACCTCACCTTTCTTGGTAACAAGTATATAATCCTCAGAATTTCCTTCCTCCCATGGTTGTCTAGACACCTCCTTGTGAATCTTCCACTTAAATTCAGAATCATCTGTCTTAGAAAAATCAAGATTAAACAAGTTAGAAATCACATCTATGCTCTTGCATCATTGAGTTTCCATGGGCATCTTAATTGCATGATCAAGAGAGAAAACCACATCTTCATTATCTATCTGTAGTCTAAGCTTCTCGGCTCTCAACCTCTTTGCTCTTTCCCACTTCTTCTCAACTATAAGCTCAGTATTCTGTCCTTGGGATGGTACTGGAGTAGCATCAACATCAAATAAAGCATTCGACATAGAAAACGGTGCAGGACAGTAGGGTTCGACCTGAGTTCGACCTGGGTAGGTGGTCGAACTTGGTGAATAATGGTCGAACTGAACACCTGAAAGTTCGTTCTTCCCCTTTTATACTTGTAAGCTCTCCTTATAGGCCTTGGATGGGCTTTTATCTGAGACATATGTCAAATTTGGTAAAAGAAAACCAAAACTACCAAAAATAGAACCAACGATATTCTGTTATACTTGACCTTCTTGGTCGAGCAAGGCCTCCAAGTCGAGCAACTGGTCGAGTAAGCTATCTGTAAGTTTTTGGTCATTTTGCTCGAGTTTCCCTCTTCTGTTCGACCAAGACGATGCTGGTCGAACGGATTTTCTTTGCTCGAATAAGCTTGCGTAGTCTCACCATTTCGCGCATAACTTCCACACCCGACCTCCGATTTGAGTAATTCTTGTGCTCACGTGATCCTCTCTTCCTTAGCTTTCTATCCATATAAAGAACTCTCCAAAACCCCAACATTAGAATGTATAACAAGTCACCCAAATGGCACATTCGTTCTGTTCGGCACAGCTTGCACGACGTCACCAATTTGATCATAACTTCCTCGTTTGGAATCTGATTGAAGTTTTCTTTACGCCAAAACGACCCTCTCTTCTGTAGCTTTCCATCCATGTATCAGACTTCTAGTTTAGAGCTCCACACAAATACAGAATTATTACACAAGTTGGACGTGCGTTTCAGAGCAATCTTGCACAAATTGCACCTTTTCTCCAACTTGGCACTTTTGATCCCTTTTTCCACCTAAAACACAATAAAACACCTCAAGTGCACTTTTTTCTCACATATATAGAATATAAGATACTTTTGCTAATATAAGACAACAATACTTATCAAACAGGTGTTAAATTGGACACTAAAATACTCTTATTTTCACTCTCAAAAAACCTCTAAACTTATCCGTTGCTCGTCCCGAGACAACAAAATAAAATTGAAGAGAAAGAGAGTAAGAAAATTATCTGGGAAACAAGGACTATGACCAATACCCCATTCACAATACAATTGTCCTCAACTTAGGTAATGCAACTCTCATTATATGTAATAATCAATTCATAGCATTCAAGATAAGACAATCACCATCAATTCAAATGCTCCATTGTCACATTCTCACGGAAAGTATATATCACTCCCACTCAAGTGTAAAAGATGTACACTTATAGGTTAAGGTATTTACGCTCAGATTCAATTCAAGTTCATGCGTAACCATAAGCTTGCCAGATGTCTCAAACTCTCCACCACTATTATTATGATTCGATAATGAGATAAAAAAGGACTTTTCTTTTGGTAGTGTTGGCTCTTTGGTAAGGGTAGGAAACATATGGATAAAGTGACTCAATTAGTAGAGAATTAAAACCAGAGATCTTTTGTACTGCAGATTTTTACACATCAAGGCTATCCAGCTTCATGCTCTTCTAAATATCCTCTCTCATTTTCTTCAAACTCAACATTTTTCCTTCTTTTCTTTTTTTTCCTTTCTTGAGGTACCAGTTTCGGGCACTACCTCTAACATCTCGGGGTACCAGTTTTGGGCACTACCCCTAAGCAACTTATTTTTAAGCTCATAATCGCTTGTACAACTCCAAATATTTTATTCCTTCCAAACTCCATCAAAATCAACTTCACACACTTTGACAGCATTTAATTCTCCACTAAATATAGGAATTTAAGACTTAAATAGGATATCAAAGTGGATATATTCATAGGTTGCCAAAGAAATAAGGATTTTAGGCTCAATGGGGCTAACTACGGATAAACAACATTTGGTAATAAATTATTTGGCTAAGTGACTCATAAATTCAAGGATGGCCTTAGATCATTTCCCATCATCTAACACACATGTAGTTTCAAGTAAGATAAGAGGCAAGTTCTAGAATACACACACAAGAATGATACTCACCATAAAGAAATATCATGTGATTATTTAACATGATCAATAAGGCTCAAAATCTCACATGGGTTTCTAACAGGTAACATAGCACTTTTCATGGTAAGCAATATCCCACAAGTACACATAGAACTTCATATCACAATATAACTCAAGTACACTTCCTTCATTAATTTCAAGAGCATATGAATTTCAGCACAATTTAAAAATAAGCTCATACGAATCACCAAAACCAAGATCTCAATCCTTCCACTCTTACTAATAAAAAGCACACATAAAAATTAGAATAAGGAAACGAGGGCACCTATTTTTCTTCAACGTATGAACGAGCTCCTCGAGTTGTTCAACTCGGTCAGGTCAAAGCCTCAGTGTAGAACCATCTTGCCACCTAGTTACCCTTTTCTATCATCAAAGCTCAAACACACTCATCATCACAAGATTCATCAATAATAAAATAGAAGAACTCTAAAAACGACTCAATTGACTATCTAATCGACTCTACACACTAGAAACACCACTGAACACTAGGGAAATTACAAAAAATCGACACATCAAAATCGATTAAAGTTTCAATATACCACAAAAAAATAACTCCCCTAGCAAACATTACAAAGAAAAGATTATACTCTTGGTGCTTCAATGAGGTAATCACATCACACCCCCAAACTTAGTAAAAACGTAAGTCGAAACTAAGTTTGCAAAGAGATGTAATTGTCGATTAGTAAGCACCTTGTGAATCTTCCACTTAAATTCAGAATCATATATCTTAGAAAAATCAAGATTAAACAAGTTAGAAATCACATATATGCTCTTGCACGATTGAGTTTCCATGGGCATCTTCATTACATGATCAAGAGAGAAAACCACATCTTCATTATCCATCTACACTCTAAGCTTCTCGGCTCTCAACCTCTTTACTCTTTCCCACTTCTTCTCAGGTATAAGCTCAGTATTATATCCTTGGAATGGTACTGGAGTAGCATCAACATCAAATAAAGCATTCGGCGTGGAAAATGGTGCAGGACAGTAGGGTTCAACCTGAGTTCGACCTGGGTAGGTGGTCGAACTCGGTGAATAATGGTCGAACTGAACATCTGAAAGTTCGTTCTCCCCCTTTTATACTTGTAAGCTCTCCTTACAGGCCTTGGATCAGCTTTTACTTGAGACATACGTCAAATTTGGTAAAAGAAACCCAAAACTAACAAAAATAGAATAAGCGACATTCTGTTAGACTTGACTTTCTTGGTCGAGCAAGGCCTCCAAGTCTAGCAACTGGTCGAGTAAGCTCTCTGTAAGTTTTTGGCCATTTTGCTCGAGTTTCCCTCTTCCGTTCGACCAAGACGATGCTGGTCGAATGGATCTCCTTTGATCGAGCAAACTTACGCAGTCTCACCGTTTCGCGCATAACTTCCACATCCGACCTCCAATTTGAGTAATTCTTGTGCTCACGTGATCCACTCTTCCTTAAATTTTTATCCATATAAAGAAATCTCCAAAACCCTAACATTTGAATGTATAACAAGTAACAAAAAGTGGCACAGCCGTTCTATTTGGTACAGCTTGCGCGACGTCACCACTTTGATCATAACTTCCTCGTTTGGAATCCGATTGAAGTGTTCTTTATGCCAAAACGACCCTCTCTTCTGTAGCTTTCCATCCATGTATCACAATTCTAGTTTAGAGTTCCACACAAATACAGAATAATTACACAAGTTGGACGTGCGTTTTAGAGCATCCTTGCATAAATTGCACCTTTTCTCCAACTTGGCACTTTTGATCCCTTTTTCCACCTAAAACACAATAAAACACCTCAAGTGCACCTTTTCTCACATATATCGAATATAAGATACTTGTGCTAATATAAGACAACAATTCTCATCAAATAGGTATTAAATTGGACACTAAAACACGCTTATTTTCACTCTCAACACACCTCCTTGCCACCGTGCGCCACACCTGTCGTGCACGGCTCCTGCCATGTGCCACGCCTGCCGTTCACAGCCTCTACCATGCGCCGTGCCTGCTGCGCATGGCCTCTACCGTGCGCCGCGCCTGCAGTGCACGGCCTCTGCCATGCACCACTTCGTCTTCTTCAGGCGTGTTTTCACCAAACAGTTCTTACTCACGACGATACAGGGTATATATAGGTACAATCAAACCCTAGCTTAACGTGTCGCACATTACCATGAAACTGAAGCTCTGATACCAATTTTTGGCATTCGATGAACTGTTAGGGTTCCATATGTTCCTAACAGTCCGCGGAAGCAAGAAAACAAGAAACATATTACCTTTCATAGGGTATGTTGGAGAATTTGAATTCTCGTCGGTAGCCTGCTCAGCCTCACCATTTTGGGTTTAACTCTCTCATCCAATCTTAGATTTTAATGATCTATGCGCCAAGACGATCCTCTCTTCTGTGGCTTTCCGTCAGTATATCACACATCGAATTATGAGATCTGTACGATTTTATAAAAATCGTGCAAGTTGGTGAACGGCAGCAGCAAACGACCTCTTGATCTTCTGCTGTATTCCCAAGTCCAATCTCGACGTCGTGTAGGCGACTATCTTCGAGATCTTCTCAATCTGCTATTCCTTCTTCCCTCTTCACTTTTTAGGCGTGTCTCATCTAAGGTTAGAACAGCTGAGATGACTTATATATGGTCTACAACAGGGACCAGGGGGAGAAATTAGAGTTGAGCCTCCATTAGGCTTAAGTATTCAACCTTAGCCCAAAGCTTATACTTAAGTCCAATAATAATAATAAATTCCACTAAAATATTATTAATGCACTACCGTTCTAATTCCATAATTACGTTATTGGCTCCTTCTTATTATGAGCCCGACAGTCTCCACATGTTTAAGATATGCAATGCCCATTAATTAATTAAGTTACTGACAACTCCATTAATTAATATCTCATCCGAGAGTCGTACCACTCAACCTCATTATCATGCCAGAATAAAGCCACGTGCAGGGTTTACATGATAATCCTTATGAGCTCCTTAAGAGGATATCATCAACCTATGTCGGACACGGATTCCTTCTACAATCAACAGCACACCATAGAGACAACACTATTTCCCAACTCACCGAGTTTGTTGATTTAATACATGTAAATCTCACCCATTGATGAATCAAAGAAATACATACTACCCTACATATCGAGGTTATTGTATAGGGATTAAGAGCACGAACATCCATAATAACTGAGATCAAGTTCTCCTATATAGTCATTATTAGTCGAACGATCTCAAGCAGTCCTGCTCAATATACACAAGTGCACTAATATGATTCTATAGTCAAGACAAACTAATACCAAATCACACTACAACCATCTCGATAGAGAGTCCCCATCTATCTTGGTTGTGAGCCTCTGTTTTTGATTTATAAGAAAACTGATAATATGATCTTCCGCGTGTTGTCGCACAATGTATTATCTACAGTATAAAGTAAGCAGACTATTGCATCAAAAGACACAATCATTTGATCAATGATTCTCATTTCAAATAAATTATTATAACATTGTTCATACTAAAGCTAGGCTTTTAGTATACAATCCAATAGTAGAATCCACTTCCATAGGGGTAGAAACAATTTCAACAACATCAGTTTCAGATTTTGAGTTAGAAATAGGAGACTTCCCTTTCTTTGAACTTGGTTCAACATCGGCTTCAACGGATGACTTTTTTAAAGACGAAGTGATCTACGCGAAGGAGGAGCTTTCCTTTTGGCAGAGCGCTTGGTCACCTTGGCCATAATTTCCACGGGTGGAGAGGATGATGGAGAAGAAGCCGGTGGTGCATCATCCATATGAGTAGGAGAGGATAATGGTAAAGAGGGAGACGGAGCTTGCTAAGGTTTTGAGGGTGAAACATCCATTAGAACTAGATTATCAGTAATTGGAGGAATGGGTGAAGAAACATCAGGAATTTCAGATGGATTTTCAGGGAGAGTTTCAAGAGGAGGAACAATGGGTTCTTCGATTCTTGCAACATGGATATCTTTGAACTTTTTCTGAAGGGATTTAAGTTTGGAATCGGAAGTACCTAAGGGTAGAACTATTTGAGTGGGCATGGTAGATTCGACAATGGGTGTAGGAGGTCTTGTGGTGTCATCCAGAATCATATTCTGAACATTACCGGCTGTGACATTCTATGTATCAGAATGTAAACTTGACTAAGTATAGAACAAGTTTTAAATCAGCGAAAGACTTAACAAATATATTACTCAATCTTTCCACAAACTTTAGCAAGTTTGTGGCAGCTTCATGACATAAATATCACTATTGGAAAATGTGATTAAAAAAATAGATTCTAAGAGATGGAAAACTTCTTCCACTCTTTGTATACAAAATTGGATCTAATATCCAAACACGTTCCCAAATGGCAAACCTAGATTGTTAGATCTAAGCCTACTTCACATGTGCACTTCTACTGTCTGTGAACAATACACACAAAACGCACGAGAATAACAGTATACACTGTTGGATTGTATACTAAAAGTCTAGCTTTAGTATGAACAATGTCATAACAATATTTGAAATGAGAATCATTGATCAAATGATTGCATCTTATAATTTATTTTATATGCATGATGCAATAGTCCATTTACTTTATACTGTAGATAATATGTTGTACGACAACATGCAGAAGTTCATATTATCGGTTTCCTTATAAAGTATAAACAGATGCTCACAACTGAGATAGACGGGGACTCTCTATCGGTATGGTT
This sequence comes from Pogostemon cablin, assembly GCA_023678885.1. Lineage (NCBI taxonomy): Eukaryota > Viridiplantae > Streptophyta > Magnoliopsida > Lamiales > Lamiaceae > Pogostemon > Pogostemon cablin. Next base: position 18,373,923 of record CM043007.1, on the reverse strand, counting down.
GTAGTGTGGTTCAGTATTAGCTTGTCTTGGCTATAAAATCACATTAGTGCACTCGTGTGTATTGAGTAGGATCGTCTGAGATCGTTCTTCTTATACTGACTATATAGTAGAACTTGATCTATGTTATTATGGAAGTTCGTGCTCTTAATCCCTATACAATAACCTCGACACGTAGGGCAGTATGTATTTCTTTGATTTATCAATAGGTGAGATTTATAAGTATTAAATCAACAAACTCGGTGAGTTGGAAAATAGTGCTGTATCTATGGTGTGCTGTTGATTGTAGAAGGAATCCATGTCCGACATAGGTTGACGATGTCCCCTTGAGGAGCTCATAAGGTTTATCATGTAAATCTTGCAAGTGGATTAATTTCCGGCATGATAATAAGGTTGAGTGGTACTACTCTCGGATGAGATATTAATTAATTTGAGTTGTCAGTAACTTAATTAATTAATGGGCATTGTATATCTTAAACATGGGGAGACTTCGGGCTCATAATAAGAAGGAGCCCAAAACGTAATTTTGGGTTGGAGTGGGTAGTGCAGTAATAATAATTTAGTGGAATTTATTATTATTATTGGATTAAATATAAGCTTTGGGCTAAGCTTGGATATTTAATCCAATGGAGGCCCAACTCCAATTCTCCTCCTGATCCCTGCTGTAGCCCAGTATATAAGTGAACTCAGCCTCTTGGAACCCTAAGTATTCCTGCGCCTCTTTTGACGTAAGTTAGGAAAAGAAGCAGATTGAGAGATCCTGTAGACTGTTGCCCACACAACAGCGGGATCGCACTTGGGACATACAGCAGAAGATTGAGAGGTGGTTCTTTGCAATGGTTCATCCTCTACATCAACCCAGAAGTACGGTAAATGATTTATTAATTGCTTCCACTGTTATCGTTTACCTGATATCCTAAATGAATCACGTTGAACCACACGATCCAATTGCCAACAATTGATATCAGAGCATTGGTTTCGTGGTGAAATGTGAGACGTTGGATTGGGTTAAGCCATATGTGTGGTTTTGGTCGGATAGATTGCATGTTTGAAATCGATTATTTGATTATGTTATATAATCTGGCTTTAATCAGATGAGTTTTAAACTGTTATTATTTTTCCACCATTATGAAAACGGTATGTGTGATTGTATATTATTCCTAATTACTGGGTACAACACACACACATCCTGGATTCCTGATCGCACTGCTCCTCCCCTCTTTTGTTCTCGACGTCTGGAATGATCGAGCGAGATCGGTGCCCGACCTCTGATCAAAGTCGCATGTGGGTCCCAGAAGCTGCTCAGTCATACCATACGATGACGGCTAGGCTTGATCTGGGGGCAGCAGACGGGAGGCATCGGGGTGGTGGTCTTCAAGCGCTGCAAACTGATTATCAGGGCGGAGCATCTCTGTTCGATCGGGTCTGTTGCAGTTGGAGTCACGATGGGTTCCAGTCATTCCTGCCACTAACTGGCGGAGTTCTAACTAGTCGTTGACTGGGTCAGTCGGCTGGTGATGATGGACGCGAAGATCGCGATGCACGGCGTGAGCACATGAAGCGGCTGGGGGATGCTGATCGCGATAATTCACAGCGGCAGTTGACTCTGCAGAATGACTCTGCGGGGCGGCGCTGATTGTGATGCTTCACAGCGGCGGTTCACAACAGCGGCGCTGATCGCGATGCTTCACAGACGAGTCTACAAGAGTACGGAGCTTGTATCGACAGTAGATCGACGGTGAGTCTGCTCTGGCCTCCCATCGCGCCTGGTTGGCGGCTGCCTGTGTTGTCCTTGAGCTTCGGCGGCATGACACCGGAGGACTGATGGCACCAAGATGGCGAGCTGGCGTGTGGAAGCAACAGGCGGCCAGCAATACTGGCTCGATCACAGCCTGCTGCCGGAACATGCGGACCAGGCTCGCCTTGCGTACGGCGTGATAGTCGACTCTTGACATCGCTGTCGAACACCGGCCAACGAAGACTGCAGCGTGATGTCTCAGACGGCAGACTTGGTCAACACTGCTGAAGGCGGCTGTTGTTCTAGGGCAGCAGCCTTGGTTTTGGGCTGCCTTGTTGGGCTTGGTTAATGGGTTGTGGATTCATGGCTGTGTTTTTTAATTTGTTTTGGGCTTGGTTTGCTGGGCCCAAATTTTAATTAAAATGGATATGGGCTGTTGGACCTTAAATCCTAATTTTAATTAATTGTGGTTAATGGGCCAGACATGAAATTAATTTTAATGGGCTAATTTTGTGCTAGTGGGCTTGGTGGATTTAATTTGGTTTTGGGCTAAGATTATGGGCCATAGATAATGAGCATGATTAATTAATTTAGTCTGCTGTTCATTTTGTGCTTATTTGTTGCTCTAGGGCCCAATTAATTGATCCACTATTTATGCAATTAATTATGATATATAACTGTTTTAATTGTTTTAACTTGACAATTAATTGTTATATATGCAAGGCATGTTCTATGTGATTTATTTACTTAAATTGCTGTTAATAGAAGCATGCTAGGATGTATATTTTATTTCTGAATATTATATACATGTTAAAAACCCTCGGTATTAAATAACTAAGTGGGAGAGGGGATTGGTATTATTAATTCCCGCGGCCTCCATCATTAGTTTGTAAGTGATGTGAGTAAACTTGCGTGTTGGCAATAGGCCTTCCTCCCTAACGGATGAGTTTATTTACGGATCACTGGTACAAACTTCATTAAATAATTATTGTTTGTAATGTGGCGCATAAACTTGCGTGTTGGCAATAGGCCTTCCTCCCTAACGGATGAGTTTGTGTGCGGTTCACTAGTACAAACTAATAATAGATGATTATAGGAAGCTATCCGAGCGCGTGTGTACTTCTCCAACTGTAAGGCACACAAGCTCGCGCAGTGGACTTGGGATCAAATAATGGTGTACACTTAGGTGTAAATAATTAGTATCCTCCCCAACGGAGTCACTGCTATTATTTGCATGGCTAAAGAGGAACCGACTATTAATTATTTTGTCATAAAGTTAGGTTGACAAATGAAATTAATGGGTAAAACATTCTCTTGTAAATGTTCGGGTTTGTAAACGTCCACACTAACGTGGCTTGCAGACTCATGGTGCTTGAGATGTCGGTGAATTTTATTTTTATATTGTTTTGAGGGAATCAATATAAAAGGATAAAATTCGAAGATTTGATCGGAATATTTATTTGTGATTCTCTGAATTTCGAATGGTTTTATTTCACTAATTATTAACTAAAAGAAATTATATTTACTTGTCCAAATTAGATGATTGTAAAAGAATCTTGGTTTTGAAAATTACTGTTTAAGAAAATACATGTGTATTCTCACAAAGGACGTCTCATGATGCCTATTAAAGTCTCTAGTGAAGAGATGAGAGGTTCATAGAAATATGATGGTCTCATGTAACTCTTCGGATACTAGAGTAAATTAAAAGGCATAAGATCATGGTTGAATTGATGAATGAATTGGAAGAGCTTGGAATAGAAATTGAAAGGGAAACCTAAATCAATTTATTCTTCACAATTTGCCTGGATGTTTTGTGCAAGTTCTACCTGAAATACGAAAGGTTGTATATGGTGGGAAACTTCTAACAAAACATGTGGTAAAAGAAAGCCAATTTTCATCATAATGTGAACAAGTTTAATATCTTATTCACTAGTTATTTAAACATGATTAGTGATGGCATCTACTGACACGAACTGTGTAGATACTGGAATCACTAAATGTTTATCACTTAGTAAGGATAAGATTGTTATGACATGGGTAAAACTACAAAGATAGTGGCTATTGCAGTGGGAGTTGTTTATTTATCTCATGATAAGAATAAGCGATTGATTATGAGAAATTGTCTTTACGTACGTTTCATAGAAAGAATTTAATTTCGGTTTCTATGCATTAACGGATGGATACTTCATTTCATTTAAATGACATGGTCATAGTAATGAGGAATGAGGCTATAATCCATTAAAGTACGTTGGTGGATAAAAAGTATACTCTTGAATCATGTACATCCCACAGATGCAATAAATAGTAATTAAATAATACATCTTCTAATATTTGTAAGAGAAAGGAACCTTCGAAGATGAACTAAACATACATTTGGCGTCTAAGGCTAATTCATTTTACTTGAGTAGGATTCAAAAGTTGATAGCCGATAGACCGTAAGGTTTATCTGAAGTGGAAACTATCGGACTTGAGAGTCTTGCTTGGAAGTAAAAATGATTAACCGCCTTTTCAAGGCTGTGGGGTGTAGAGCCGAAGATATATATGTTGGAAATAGTTCATTCTGATTCAAGCGAACCTAATATTATCCAGGTGAGAGGTGGTTATGAATATTCGAAGATTATTCTGGAAACCAATATATTTATATGATGCACTGCGTGTCTAAGTTCTTTGATTAATTCAAGAATTGTAAGGCTGGTACAGTGAAGCGTCATGGAAAATATATTAAATCATTACGATTCAATCATGATGGCGAATACCTCTAGGGATAGTTAGGAACTAATAATCAGAAGTTGAGATTAAATCTCAATTAGTCTACACCGGGCGAGCCCCAGCTAAATGGTGTGGTGGGTAGAAGGTATAAGGCTCTTATGGTAATGATTAGATAGATGATGAATTATTTGGAATAATTAAATTCATTTTATGGATATGCCCTAGATACAGTAATTCGTGAAACGTTTGTCTGTATATGGGATATCCTAGAAAAATGAAGGGTGATTTATTTAGTCCAAAAGATCGAAGGGTATAACTAGATTTTTGGAAAAGGACTATGTAATAAATCACAAACCCATGTATGAGTTGTTCTAAAGGAAGTGAGAGGAAAACACGAAGTAAAAGTACCAAGTGTACAAGAGGATATACCACAAGGTAAACTGCAACGCGTGTCACGTCTGATACACAATTACATGTAGTGTCTTGTCATAGTGGGAGGGTTGTTTGACAACCCATATATATATGTTTTGGGAGAGTCGTGAGACTTGATCCCTAGTAAACATGGTATTGTCCCACGGTTACGACGTAGCACTACAAGATAAAAATACGGAATCTTAGCAAGATGCAATGAATGATGAAATAGAATCTATGGATTCTAAATTAAGTCTGGAGCTTGAACGATCACTAAAATGGTGTAAAAGCCATTGCAAGTGGTCATAGGGAAATAAAAGAGGATCATGCGGAAAGGTGAAAATCTTGGAAGCAAAGCTTGTTGCGAAAAGATGTACTCAGAAAGAAATGGTTCGATTATGAGGGAACATAATCGCTGGTAGCTATGCTTAAATTGATCCGGATTCTTTTATTTATTACTGCTCATATTGAATTATGAGGAACAACAAATAGATGTCAAGACAGCTTTCCTGATTGGAAGTCTTGAAGAAAACATCTACGTGAAGCAACCAGAGTAATTCATTGGAAAGTGCTAATAGCATTTTTGTTAGTAAGCTTAAAAGTGTCCAGCGATGGACTAAAGCATGTTTTAAGATCGTGAAGCATCTGTTTTGATTAGGTAATCCAGTGGCATGGATTTAAATCAATGAGCGGATGAGTCTTGTGTGTTGTAAAGAGTGACAGAAACGTGGTGGTGTTTCTTATACTATACGTAGATAGTATCTTGCTCATTGGAGACAATGAAAGAGTATTATCGGGCGTATGGGTACGGTTAATAAAGCGGTAGAGATGAAGGACTTAAGAAAGGTAAAATATATCCTTTTGATCATGGTAATACGGATCACAAGAAAGGATATTATGCTTATCTCAAGTTTCATAAAATGATACAATCCATACTCGTTTACCATGTAAATTTATCTAAGTGAATGTGTCTTTGAGACACAAGAAGAAGATAAAGAGGATGAAAGCGGTTCCTTATGCTTCGGCGAATAAGGAAGCTTAATCTAAGGAATGCTATGAACGTTGTTGGATATCTGTTTTGCTGAATGCATGAACAGTGGGTATCAACGTAACCCGGAACAAGAATGATGAACTGTGGTAAGACATTTATAAAGTGCCTGAGAAGGACTGGAAATTATATGTGGACTTACTGGACAGATTCACTGCTTCTTGTGGATTACGTAGATTCAGATTTTTTAGTCAGATTGGACGGCAGTAAATTCACCTCAAAGATTATGTGTTTAATTTTAGAAAGTAGAGTCATAATGTGGAGGAGTGTTATATAGAAATATATTTCAGACTCTGGACTCCATCATGGAAAGATGATGAATTGGAGCCTATGAGGCAGCCAAAGTATCTATATGACTCTAGAAACTTCATGATGGACTTTGAAGTGTTTCTATGTTTGCCCAAGGTAATCACAATTTACATTGATAATATTGGTGCAGTTGCAAACTTGAAGAAATCACAAGTCCATAAGGCAATTAAACACATGGAGCGCGAGTACCACCTGTTATGAGAAATCGTATGATGAGGGGAAGGTTGTTGTCGCCTAGATTGCATCGGATGATGACCTAGTAATCCATTTACAAGGACCTTAAGGCGAGAGCTTTTAATGGTCGTGTAGTGGGAGTAGGAATCAGATGTATGGCAGAAGACATGACAGCATAGTCTTTTAGTATAAGTGGGAGATTGTTGGATTGTATACTAAAAGTCTAGCTTTAGTATGAACAATGTCATAACAATATTTGAAATGAGAATCATTGATCAAATGATTGCATCTTATAATTTATTTTATATGCATGATGCAATAGTCCATTTACTTTATACTGTAGATAATATGTTGTGCGACAACACGCGGAAGATCATATTATCGGTTTCCTTATAAAGTATAAACAGATGCTCACAACTGAGATAGATGGGGACTCTCTATCGGTATGGTTGTAGTGTGGTTCGGTATTAGCTTGTCTTGGCTATAGAATCACATTAATGCACTCGTGTGTATTGAGTAGGATCGTCTGAGATCGTTCTTCTTATACTGACTATATAGTAGAACTTGATCTATGTTATTATGGAAGTTCGTGCTCTTAATCCCTATACAATAACCTCGACACGTAGGGCAGTATGTATTTCTTTGATTCATCAATGGGTGAGATTTATAAGTATTAAATCAACAAACTCGGTGAGTTGGAAAATAGTGCTGTATCTATGGTGTGCTGTTGATTGTAGAGGAATCCATGTCCGACATAGGTTGATGATGTCCCCCTTGAGGAGCTCATAAGGTTTATCATGTAAATCTTGCAAGTGGATTAATTTCCGACATGATAATAAGGTTGAGTGGTACTACTCTCGGATGAGATATTAATTAATTTGAGTTATCAGTAACTTAATTAATTAATGGGCATTGTATATCTTAAACATGGGGATACTTCGGGCTCATAATAAGAAGGAGCCCAAAACGTAATTTTGGGTTGGAGTGGGTAGTGCAGTAATAATAATTTAGTGGAATTTATTATTATTATTGGATTAAATATAAGCTTTGGGCTAAGCTTGGATATTTAATCCAATGGAGGCCCAACTCCAATTCTCCTCCTGATCCCTGATGTAGCCCAGTATATAAGTGAACTCAGCCTCTTGGAACCCTAAGTATTCCTGCGCCTCTTTTGACGTAAGTTAGGAAAAGAAGCAGATGAGAGATCCTGCAGACTGTTGCCCACACAACAGCAGGATCGCACTTGGGACATACTGCAGAAGATTGAGAGGTGGTTCTCTGCAACGGTTCATCCTTTACATCAACCCAGAAGTACGGTAAACGATTTATTAATTTCTTTCGCTGTTATCGTTTACCTGATATCCTAAACGGATCACGTTGAACCACATGATCCAATTGCCAACATACACTACACGAGGTGTGACAACACTTGTGAAAACATTACAGAAGAAACCTAAAGATAAAATCTTTAAGGACGATTTCTCTATCTGCAATGGGAATCTCTCAAGAAAAACCAATTGTGTTGATCATCCAGCAACCCTTTATATAGATATGGAAGACTGTAGAGATAATGCCAAATTGAGTAGTGGTCTAAGAGAGTGGGAACACCTTAAGGTATGAAGCATAACCGCCCACTACTTGGCAAAGCCTTCTAGTATGTTCCATCAGCGTGCGCATCACTCTAAGTTCATCAAACAGCTTCAAACTTGTCTTGAAGATTCCAGAAGCTTCCAGATATACAACACACCTGAAACAACATTAAACACAACACAAATCGAACACCAAAAAAACTGTTAACGGTTAGACAAAAACAATAAGGATCGATGAGGATCGGTGTGATTCCAGATGTGATAACACTGGCCTCAACACTTCACATCAATAATCTCCACCAATCATGCCTATCCGCAACCACACACCTGATCCAAAGAACGACAGAATATAACAGGATAACCAGTTTCAAAACATCAGAGGTTAGTTTAAAATGCAGTGTAAACATCTAAGTCAATCAAAGTAATAATGATGAAGGCTAATCAAAACTACTTAACCAATAAGTTCAGGACCTAGATAAACTAAATAAAACATCCAACTAGTTAAAGTCGTATAAGTTCACCAGGAAATAAAATCAGCAAAGTGTATCCATTCTAAGTGTAAAGTGTGATGTGTGTAAGAGAATTTGAAAATCATGTGTTTTCTGAGTTTTGTGAAAAGAAAGGTATTGTTCAAGAGTTTTCCTCTCCTAAAACTCCACAGCAGAATGGTATAACTGAAAGAAAAAATAGAACACTGCAAGAAATGGGTAGGGTAATGCTTACTTCAATGAATGTGTCTAAAAGGTTTTGGGTTGAAACATTGAATACTGCATGCCATGTGCCAAACAGAATTCATTTTAGACCTGGATGTTCTATTACTTCTTATAACCTGCTGTACAAGAGGAAACCTAATCTGAAATACTTTCATGTCTTTGGTTGTATGTGTTTTGTACTGAATGACAGAGAATATCTATCCAAGTTTGAATCTAAGAGTGATAAGTGGTTGTTCTTATGTTATTCTAAGAATAACAAAGCTTATAGAGCGTTTAATCTTAGAACCAGAATTATACAAGAGTCTATTAACATTGTGTTTGATGATTCTTCCAATATTACAGGTAGAAAGATAGATGGTGATATCTCTGATCTGATTGAAAACACATAACTCACAGAACCAACTAATAATGTTGAGCCGAATGTGATCACACCTCCTACAACATCAGAAGCTGAATCAGAAGAGAACGAGAACCAGCATTTCAGAACTCCTGGAAACTCTCTAGTTTGAAGATACAAGAAGGATCACCCATCTTCACAGACCATAGGAGATACTTCAATAGGTGTTCTAACCAGAAGAAATGGTAAGATGAAAGATATGGTAAGATTTTTTTGCATGTCCAATTTATGCAATCAGGTATGTGCTCAATGCTACTATTCGTCTGTTTAACCTAAGAATGTGACTGAAGCATTAAAAGATGAATTTTGGATTGAGGCTATGCAAGAAGAACTTGAACAATTCACTGGAAATAATGTTGGGAGTCTAGGTCCTAGACCTGCAAATACTAATGTTATTGGAACAAAGTGAATTTTCAAATATAAAACTGATGAATCTGGAAATATAGTAAGAAACAAAGCAAGACTTGTTGCACAAGGTTACACACAGGTTGAAGGTTTAGATTTTGATAAAACATTTACACCTATAGCTAGAATAGAGTCTATTAGGCTTCTCTTAGCTATTGCATGTTTTGTTGGAATTAAACTCTTTCAAATGGATGTTAAAGCTGCCTTTTTGAATGGTGTGTGAACTGAAGAAATTTTGTTGAACAACCAAAAGGCTTTGTTGATCCATTCTATCCTGAGCATGTGTATAAACTGAAAAAGGCTTTGTGTGGATTGAAACAAGCTCCTAGTGCATTGTATGGTAGGCTTACTGATTTCCTAATTCAGTTTGGTTTTATAAGAGGTGAGGTTGATAGAACTTTTTTTACTAAGCATGATCTGATGGTTTCTTGATTGCTCAGATATATGTTGATGACATTGTATTTGGAGCAACATCATAGGTTATGATGGTTAGCTTTGTGAAAGCTATGACTACCACATTTGAAATGAGCATGGTTGGTGACCTAAATTACTTTTAGGACTCCAAATCAAGAAAGGAGACAGTGGTATTTTCATTTCACAGAGTAAGTATGTAAGAAACTTGGTGAAAAGATTTGGTCTTGAAAATACTAAGCCAATGAAGACACCTATGGGAACTTCAATGAAACTGTGCAGAGATGATGCTGGACCAGATGTTGATCACACTCTATATAGATCTATGATTGCTAGCCTTCTGTACTTAACTGCTAGCAGACCTGACATCATGTTTAGTATCTGTATATGTGCTAGGTACCAAGCTAATCCCAAGGAATCTCACATGAAAGCTGTTAAAAGGGTTATCAAATATGTAGCAGGAACAAGTGACATGAGCTTATGGTTTTCTAAGGACACAAACAGCTCACTTGTTGGATACAGTGATGCAGACTGGGCTGGAGACTGTGATGACAGAAAGAGCACAAGTGGTGGATTTTTCTATATGGGTAACAATCTTGTTTCTTGGCATTCTAAAAAGAAAAAATACATTTCACAATCCACTGCTGAATCTGAGTATATAGTTGTTGGTAGTTGTTGCACACAATTGCTTTGGCTTAAAAAGATGTTAGATGACTATGTGCTTGAGACTAACACCTTGATGATTTACTGTGATAATATGAGTGCCATTAATATTTCTAAAAATCCTGTGCAACATTCTCTAACTAAACATATAAGTATAAGACATCATTTCATAAGAGATTTAATTGAGAAAGAGGTTATAAAGTTGGAGTACATTCCCGCTGAGAAACAAATTGCTGATATTTTCACTAAGGCACTTGATTTCGAGATGTTTTCTTCACTTAGAAAATCTCTTGGACTCTGCATTCCTTGATTATCATGCATGATGTTGCTTAGAGTGTTGCCATACTCGAGGCAACACTACTGTAAGTTTTATCATTTTATGTCGAAATTGAATTATTTGATAGCTTATTTTATTGTTGCTAACTATATTCTAGTTGAATCTTGAGGTGCTACTGGACATACACTAAAAGCACAGTTCTAAATAAAATCAAAGGTTTAAACATACTGTGTAACTAGGCACACGGGGCTGACAACCACGATGTGTTCTTTTCAAAAGGTTGTTTGGTTTCAAAAAGGGAAATAAGAACACTCTTGAACTACTACTGGGTAACCAGACACATGGGGCTGACAACCACGATGTTATCTTTTCAAAAGATGGTATGTTTTCATGAGATTAAGTGCATAAAAATCCATAAAAGGATAAAAGTGTATGTGTGCCTACAAAATTCACCCTTATTTGATTTTTTCAGAATTTCTTAAGTTCTTCAAAATTTTCTATTAAATTATTTATTTCATTTCATTAATTAATAAAATATTACAGTATTTCAATTTATATTGCACATTGTTTCTTTTATTTTATTGGGCCTATTTTTTCTCATATTTTTTTGGCAACATATTTTATCTCCCACGTTCTCACATATTGGTAGTTATTTGTGTTAATGGGATGATAACCTCCAACTAGGCATCACTTGTTCCAATTTTCTTTTCGTGTGATATACTGCCTATATAAGATGATGGTTGGCTAGAAGATATTGTGCACTATTGTTTCTTTTCCTTAATTCTTGTGCAACCTCTCTTATACTTTTTGAAATTGAAAAGGTTTGATTGTCTCACTCACACATCATATAATGTCTTCTCCCTCCAAGAAAACTCATTTGAACCATTCTTCTCCCACAAGCTCTCCACACTCTGCAACACCAAATCCTCTCCAAACTCTAGCTGGAATGGCTAAGAATGTCATAGCCGGTAATGTTAAGAATATGATTCCGGATGACGCCGAATGACCTCTTGCACCCATTGTCGAATCTGCCATGCCCACTTAAATCATTCTACCCTCAGGTACTTCCGATTCCCAACTTGAATCCCTTCAGAAAAAGTTCGAAGATATCCCAGTTGCAAGAATCGAAGAATGTTCCTCCTCCTGAAATTTTCTCTGAAAATCTATCTGAAATTCCTGCTATTTCTTCACCCATTCCTCCAACCATTGATAATCCAGTTCTAATGGATGTTTCACCCTCAAAACCTCATCAAGCTCCGTCTTCCTCTTCACCATTACCCTTTCCTACTCATATGGAAGCTGCACTACCTGTTTCATCCTTACCACCCATGGAAATTATGGCCAAGGTGACCAAGCGCTCTGCCAAAATGAAAGCTCCTCCTTTGCACAGATCACTTCGTCTTCTAAAAAAGTCATCCGTTGAAGCCAATGTTGAACCAAGTTCAAAGAAAGGGAAGTCTTCTATTTCTAACTCTGAATCTAAAACTGATATTGTTCAAACTGCTTCTGCCCCTATGGAAGTGGATTCTACTGCACAGGAACCCACTCTGGTAGAATTTCGCAAGTCTCTGAGAAGAAAAATGAGAGCTCTGTTCCTGTTGATGATGTTGTTGTCACTCCAGAGACTACACCTACTAGTGAATCTGATGATGAGTTGAACAAAATCATTGATGATGTTGTTGTTGATGTTGCTGCTTCTGAAGCAACACCTATTACAAATGCTGATACAGAATCCTCTGATCCTGATGGTGATTCCTCTGATTCTGATGATGAACCTGAGAAAGATTATTCTGAAAAGGATAGTGAAACTGATTCTAATAAGGCTGAGAAGACCACTGATGCTAACAAAGAAGTCTACAATGATAATGAAGGTCATGATGCTGAACTGTTAATGGTTCAAAAGATGGTTCAGATGCTGAACAAGATGATGAAGAGAATGATGACTCTTATTATGACCTGGAGACTTATGGCCTTGACAACTTCTATTTTGAGGATTCTTCAAGAAGGTACAGACAGTTTACCAAGAAATATGTCATTCCTGAAAGGAGATTGAGAGATGCTAACCTTCTTCCTCACAATCTCATTCAATTTTTCACTGAAAGGAGGCTACTTAACTCTGTGAGGTACTCTTGCTCCAACTTTAACACTTGGCTGTGTGAATTCTATGCTCACATTTGTCCTAGCATGTCTAAGAGTACCAGTCCCAAGTTTGGTAGAGTCTACTTTAGAGGAAAGATTTATGATTTCTCCCATGCTAAGATCAATGAAATTCTTAGAACTGTCAATGCTGAAAATGTTGCTAAGATAACTGATATGAATGAGGTTGTTTAATCCATCACTGTTAGTCTTGTTGTTGAATGTCCAAAGAAGTTGTTTTTCCCAGTTTAACTACCATGCATGCTGTGTTGCATAAGCTTTGTGTATACAATTGGTTACCTTCTTCAAACACTACCAGAGTCACTTCTGAGCAAGACTGTTTAATCTATAAGATTGTTAAGAACCTGCCCTTCAATCTTGGTGAGGTTATTTACTCCAATATTGTGAGCTACTCTGGTATAGTTTCTAAGGTTGGCAGGTTACCTTATCCTGCCTTGATTCATTCTATATTGTTGGATCAAGATGTTGTGAGGGAAAGAGGTGATTTCATATCCTCACAAGCTCTTATTTTAGGTGTTGCCAAGCCTCTCCTTAAAGGAAACCGCATTGTTGATCTACCTTATGTAAACCCTGCTCTTGCCCCTACTCCTAAACCTGAACAAGAAAATGTTGTCACTGATGCTGACAACACTACTGTTCGCACTGATGCACTTGCTTAGTCTGGACAAGTAGTTTCTGTCACTGTGCATCACTGGTACATTGAAGAGCAAGCAGCTGCTCTTGCTAAACAAGTGTCCCATCTAAGACTCCAAGCCTCTGCTCTGAACAGACAAGCTGACTTTCTAGAACAAAGAGCTTAGTTCTGGACAAGTTTGCTATCCACACTAATGAGAGTGAAAATAAGCGTGTTTTAGTGTCCAATTTAACACCTTTTTTATGAGTATTGTTGTTATATATTAGCAAAAGTGTCTTATATTCCATATATGTGAGAAAAAGGTGCACTTGAGGTGTTTTATTGTGTTTTAGGTGGAAAACATGTGTAAAAGGCTTGGAATTAGAAGATACGATTTTGGAGGCGAGATTAGAATGTTGTTCGACCAAGATAACCTGTTCGACCAATATCAGTTTGGTCAAACAGAGGGTGACAATATCGGGTTAGAGTACCAATTGGCCAGGAAAATAATTGATATTGATAGTACCTAGAAAGGGGGTGAAATTATATCTCTTGCTCTGAAGTTATTCACACGTGTTACACGTATGTTTACTTGTGTCTATAGAATAGATATGCATGGTTTAATGATGCGTCCATATTCCACAAGGCAGAGTCGGACATCAACACACGAATGAGAGATTAATGAGAGAAACTGGATTATCCTAGAGCTACCTATTCTCTTACTTGATCCACTTTCATATTCTTCGAGTGATATTTTATTTTATTTGTTATTTTAATTAATTGTTTATTAGTTTAATAATTAAAACCTCAAACTTTTATTGCTATTCGTCTTAATTAATTTAGTAAATAATTAAATTGATAATACGCCATCCTTTGGGATCGATATTCACTTGGTCACTTGCTTAACTGCAATTGATATCCTTAATACTTGGGGATTACTTTTGCGTGCAAAGAAAACGCGCATCAAGATCTTGGTGCCGTTGCCGGGGATGGCTGTTATTATTAGTTTATTATTTCTAGTTTGATTAAGACTCTTATTTTTGTTTATATATTTTTATCTAACCTTGAATTTTTCTGAGGCACTTGTGCATTAGGAAAAGTAGAGGAAGGAAAAGAAGGAATAATAGACAGTGCTAAACATGGGCGGAGCAAGGCAAAATCAGGATAATGTTACCATACGTGAAATTTTCACGAACTATGGGATTGGCAACATGGGTTGATAGGAGCAAGGGGGGAAGATGATGATTTTAAGATAAATCCCGCTCTTATTAACATGGTTGAGAAGAATTCCTTTTTTGGAGATTGGTTTGAAGATCCATATCAGCATCTTAGAAGATTCATTATTTTTGCAAAGGAGTTAATGACAATGCTAGGCGGATCGTCCTATTCAAGTTCTCTTTGATTGATAAGGCCGAAGCATGGTATAAGACTTGATGCCATAGATTGCACTACATGGGACCAACTGGAGCAGAAGTTCTTGGAGATATACATGCCACCCTCGAGGATCTTAAGAATGAAGCAAGACATTACCCAATTTGTTATGAATCAAGGCGAGAAATTTTATGAGACGTGGGACAGTTTTAAAGACATGCTCAGGAGGTGCCCACAACATGGGATGTCTAAGGCTAAATACATAAGTATCTTCTACTATGGATTGGATTATGAGTCACGCATTCTTATTGATGCATCATCGGGAGGAGCGCTGTTATCTAAGACAGCACTTGAAGCTGTAAAGTTATTTGAAGACATCTCTATAAATTCACGTGACTGGCCTATGGAGAGATAGAGAATCATATGTACTTGAAAAGGTTCAATAGTTCCTTTATTAAGATGTAAAAATAAAAAGAGTACAATTACAAAATCAGAAGATGACTAGGAGTTAAAAGTATAATAACTATTTAAATCTAAAATAATTATGATTCATATCTTTGAAGAGTATAGTGTTCATTGCTGCACCTGCCTCTGCTATCTAAACAAAATCCCCTCCCTTTGCTACAATTGAATCCGCTGCAGAATTTCCTTCACGGTAGATATGTGTTACCATGAAACGAATTTGAAGTACAATGTCTCTTGCTGCCTGCCACTTGGCCATGAGCCTCCATGGAAGGGTTGGCTTTTCCGCTTGCATAACCTGCTGAACCATAATCGAGTCTGTTTCTAACCATAACGAATGCCATCCTTTATTAAAAGCAATTTCAATTGCTAGGAACGCCGCTGCCAATTCCGCTTCAAAGGCAAAACCTGTGCCAAAACCTGTCGTGAAAGCCCCCATGAAGAAACCCCTGCTGTTTCTATAAACTCCACTGCCAGCAATACTCCCAGGTGATCCGGCAGCATGTCCATCAGTGTTAATCTTCACCCAACCTGGCTTTGGAGGCAGCCATCGGACTGAGATAATGTGGGGAGCTTGCCTCGGCACTCCAGTAATGTCAAAGTAATGCAAAGCTCCCAAATCCTCCACCGTATTAAACATGCTACCAATTTTTTGTCCATTGAGCTCCTTTATCAGTGATTTGATCATAGCTATCGTGCCCAATGTGGTGACTATCTTGTCTCTCAAATCATCTGTGTATCCTCCATATACCATATTGTTGCGGGTATACCATATGATCCATATGTATGTGACAATTGTATACCTCCATAGAGAAATGACTTGTTTGCTCCCTTGTATCTGCATTACTTGTAAGATAAACTCTACCAAGCTTTGATCCACGTGAATCTGATTCC
The DNA here is from genome assembly GCA_023678885.1 of Pogostemon cablin. NCBI lineage: Eukaryota > Viridiplantae > Streptophyta > Magnoliopsida > Lamiales > Lamiaceae > Pogostemon > Pogostemon cablin. The sequence goes on along the minus strand of CM043007.1, from coordinate 18,357,585 downwards.
CAAAACTAAATCCTCTCAGAATAAACTGCAAAACTTGCTTTGATATCGGGCAACTCATAAAAATGTGATCTAAACTCTCCTCATTTGCCTTGCATAGGTAACATCTTGATGGCCCATTGAAACCTCGATGTTTGATAACTTCCCATGTAGTCAGAACCCCCTTGATGGCTTTCCATACTGGCACTGACCTACAGAGAGGGATAAAAGGCGCACATATCCAGCTTCCCCAATTAGTAGCAATGAATTGAGGTCTTATGTGCATGTATGCTATCTTTGAAGTGACCACACCTGTAAGTGATAGAATCCACCTCCTGCAGTCCTCCAAGTTAGGAGATATAGCAATAGATAAAATTTTATCAATCACATTAGGAAAAGCAATTATGAAATCTTCTGTAAAATGCCATGTGCCATCATAGAAATAATATGTGATCTTGTTCTCATAATGTCCCCTATATTCAAAAGGGATGTCCACAATGTCTGCAATAGGCATGCCGATCCAATTGTCCAACCAAAAATTTACTTGAGAATTTTCTCCAATAATCCAGAAATCCTCCTCTGCCAATTTGAAAAGATAACCCTTGCATCCTGGACGAACTGAAGAAGCTACATGAGATGTCTTCGGATAGGATCCCTTCAACCATCTGTGCTGAATGAAGGCCAGAGCAGTGTTCCCACTCAATACATCCCAGGCTAACTTCATGAGGAGAGCCTCATTAGTTGCTCGTGTTGAACGTACCCCTAATCCTCCCTCCATAGTTGGCGAGCAGATTCTATTCCAACCAATGGTGAAGTGGTGTTGCTTGAAGGGGTCTCCACTCCAAATAAAGTTTCTACTTGCAGCTTCAATTCTTTTGATCTGATGTACATGCCATTTGTACACCATCATAGTGTGTATGGTAGATGATATGATCACTGAGTTTACCATACATATTCTTCCAGCCATTGATAAAGATCCCCCCTTCCACCTGCTGAATTTGCTAATTATATGATCAGTAGCTTGCTGAAAAAATATCCTCTTTGGAGTACCCTTAAATATTGGAACGCCAAGATATGTAAAAGGGTACTCTCCCTCTTGTAATCCCAAAACATCCTTCACCTTTCTCTTGATCGCGCGCTTAACAAACTTCCCATATAGAACTTTTGATTTATTTGGATTATAAACCTGCCCTGATAATTCAGCATAACGACTAAGAACATGATGTATACCCTCTATCGAAAGATCATCCCTCCTGCAAAATAGAAGTATATCATCAGCGTAGAAAAGGTATGGTGGAAAGGGGTTACTCCTTCCCGATCGGGCATTATTTATGCGTCCAGTATGTATGGAGTGTTGAATCCATAAGCCCAATGCTTCCTCTGCAATGCAGAATATAAGAGGTGAGAGGGGGTCTCCTTGACGTACGCCTCTTCCACAGGAAAAGAAACCATGAGGTGCTGATAGGGGTTTTCTCAACACACAAATTAATCCTCAAGTATAAGGATATCAATTGTAGTCGCGAAGATGACCAAGTTACAATATCGAACCCACGGGACGAGTAAATATCAATTTTGTGATCTTCTAGTATATTTTAGACTATGTTGGTAATTGTAAAGGTTTAATGGATAGTAACTTCTAATCGAATTAACAAAAGAAATAGCAAAAGTAGAGAGAAGTGAGTTGTGATCGGTAAGAATGATAGGTAGTTCATTGGGTCATCCAGTTTCACTAGCAATTCGTATTTTCGTATGATGGTGTCCGACTCTGCCCTGTGGTTTGTGGACGCATCACTAGACCATGCAAGTTTACTCTATAGACACAAGTAAATATGCGCTTGACACGTGTGAATAACATCGGAGCAAGAGATATGCTTCACCCCCCTTTCTAGGTACTATCATAATCAATTATCTTCTACGTCTAGAATCTAACCCGATTTGATCTCCCTTTTTAGGTACTATAAAGTTATACTCTTCGTACTATTCATCAACCCGAATTCAATTCAATTCATGAATATTCATATAAGACAGTTCTAATAATACTTCGGAATCCCTTCACTTAGAATCATAACAATAAACCCTGCTCAGTAGTGAACGCACTCAATCAATAACCATGTTATGTATTCAGACTCTACACAACGATCATTGATGCACAAAACGACTATGAGTATGGATTAAATATGCAATCTTATATAAAACAAACCACAGGTAGTGTTGTACGGAGTTTTACACACGAAACACGAATTACATCATGAAACTTTCATAACCCTAGAACTACCAAGGTGGTTCTAGTCCATGATTGATCTAGGAACAATCATGGTTAGATTAATCATTCTTACTTGAACCTTCAGTGAACCTCTGTCACAGCCCTCCGAATGGATCACCACCTCTACTCTTGTCTCTCCTACGATTGACGATCAAAAGCTCCCTTTATTCTCTGTATGAGCCTCCTTTTATACTTGTAATCACGTCTCTAGGGCTTGGAATGGGCTTTCTAAGTGATCTCACGCGTTTCGGCCTCGAAAATCCGGATAAGGTAAGTTCTCGCACACAGGTTCGACCACGTCAAGCAGGTCGAACCCCGAGCCACAGGTCGAACCCCAGGTCGAACCCCGCTACTGGAAGAATTCTGCACAGGTTCGACCTTCTGGACAGGTCGAACCACTTAGGTTTTGGTCGAACCCCAGGTCGAACCTCAGCACTGGACAACTCTTGCTCCCGATTCGACCAACGGGCAAGTCGAACCCCAACATCGTGGTCGAATCCTCCTTCTTGCAAACTGGTTCGACCATGGTTCGACCTGATGGCCAGGTCGAACCAACTGAGTCATGGTCGAACCCTTCTCTGTATTGTCCAGCAACGTTGGTTCGACCTGCTGGAGAGGTCGAACCCTCCTCCAGCCAGGTCGAACCCACCTACTTCTTGGGCGGTTCGCGTGGCTTCGACTCCGTCTCTTCGATTCTTGGCTCTTTCACTCCGTTTTTGCTAAGAAAACACTCAAATAGCTCCACTAACATATGATTCATGCTATTTCACAATATATATAGGTTTTCCACCTATTTCCACATCAAAACTCTCCAAAACTAGCACAAAACATAGCGCCAAACTTGTGAATTTACACACTCATCAAACCCCCAAACTTACATGTTGCTCGTCCCGAGGCAACCAATTTAAACCACAGGAGTCGTGTATAATTCAACAAGATCAAGTACAACACATATTACACATGCCACTTCATTGAATCAAACAAGAATTACTTGCATCAAATATGTCACTCATGTAAAATCAATCTAATCACACACCATTCGGAGCACTAAGTAATCTCACTGACAAGATAAGTCTTTACTCTCATTCACTCGTGCGTGAGGCACTATAGGCTAGTATAAACACTCATATCAATTCATATTCACGCGTAACCATAAGCTTGGCAAAGGTCTCAGAAATCAACTTACATTAGATTAACACTAGGATCACAAAGGACTTGTTTCTAGGTTGTAATGTTGGCTCTTTGGAAAGGGTAGGAAAATTTGATCATAGTAACTTAATACACTAGTAGAGAGTTACCTTGGAGGTTCTTGATTTCCCATTCGGCTTCATATACTCCTCCAATTCTTCTCTTGCACTTGCAATTATCAATTTTTCTTCTCTTCCTTGCATCAACATCATTCTTCTTTTAATTGCTCGGGTACCAGTTATAGGCACTACCCTTCTCGAACATCATTCGGCTGTTTCGTAGAAACTTCAAGCCCCATGTATAAGCAATTCGGGGTACCAATTTTAGGCACTATCCCTAACAAGATTTAACCATGCATATTTCTTACCGAACCTCATTCCATCTTCCCTTTGTTCCACACTCATTCACCTTATTCTCTCTACCAATGGATAGGGTATTTTCAAAGCTCAAATAAGGTAATTAAAGCTCATATATCTGGCTTGCCAAAGAAAAAGCTTTTAAAAGGCTCAAACAGGGCTACCAAAGATTTATAAGATCATTAGGAAAGGTGAAATTTGGCTAAGTGACTCAATTAATCAAAAATGGCCTAAGATCATATCCTAATATTTCATCAATTGTAAGTTTCACACAAGACTCCAAGCCAAGTTCTAGAATATGTTCATACGAATGATTCTCTCAAGAATAAACTATCATGATTAATCATGATGAAGGCTCAAATCCTCACATAGGTAATCAATTCCTAATACTCCTCATAGCACATAATCAAAATCAATTCCTCATGAATTCCATATACTTAACAAATTATTCATGCTCTTTCCAAATGAAAATAAACACGTAAACATATGAATGCACATAATCAACACCCATACAGAGCAATGATACAAGATCAACTATATCAAGTACATTCCACTCACACATGAATCACACCCCAATCTGTAAAAATAAAAAGAAAAATGGGAGATAAGATGAATCGGAGAAACCAAAAGAAAACCTGAAACTACTCCTTAGGAGCATCATCATCCTCATCATCATCGTCATCCTCATCCATTCTATTTTCCACAGCTCGGCACAAACTGGTAATGTGTTTGTCCATCATATCGACTCGACTACTCACTCTACCAACACGCTCATCCAAGGCAGAATACCATTCGTTCAGCGTGGCGTAGTTGGCGTTAGCGAGCGCGAGTTGCCTGTTCGTCTCTTGTTGTGTAGCTACCACCGCGATCAGCTGCTCATGAATTAAGCGAAGCTGCTCCCGAGTACCTGGAACTGCTCGCCGCTGCTGCGGTTCTGGAGCATGCTGAGGCGCATCGTGCTGCTCTCCTTCCGGAATCTCCATCTCCGGCTGCTCCTCTACCTGATCCTCCTCTTCAGACTGCTGTGGCTGAGGTGGACGGAACTCTCCTCGATCAACAATCTGCTGTAACTCAGCCATCCTTCCCTCAGCACACATCTGTGCTACCGCTCTCCAATCACCCCCCGACTTCGCTGCCACAGATAAAGCGGTGTGTCCTAGAGAATTCATTAGTCTATTCCTTGCTTCCCGAATAGTTGTCAAGTTGCTCACGTCGAAGGGGAACAAAAACCAATCTCCATTTCTAAAATGGGCAAACCCTCCCTTCGCGCACGTGCTCATAATCAAATCGGGTTCTCCTTCTACTGGTGTAACGCCGGTGAGGTCCAAATTGTAATGCTCAGCCAAAATCGTCAATAACCCTCCAATATTCACCTTTTGAAAACCAATGGTCTTGAATCGATTCAGCTGCGCAATAAAATAGGCTCCAACGTTGAACTTCACTCCGTGCAACATACACCACAAGGCATATAACTCTCCTCTAGACACAACACTGCCCTCCGAGCGGGCGAACAACGTGTTGCTTAGGATGCGGTCCATGTACCTCAAGACAGGGTTCTTTATTGCGGAAGCACGAGCCTGTCTAGTCTTGTAATCACGAATCTCCCCCGTGATCTCCCTCCAAAATCGCTTTACACCGAATGCAGCATTTTCTAAACGAGGGATCTCCAAAGGTGTCTCAAACATCTCATTGAAATCCTCAGACGTCCATCTCCTACTCACTCCACCAAGCTGAAACGTACACCGATAGGGGTATCCAAGCGGGTCCTTCTCCATCTCAAACGAACAAACCACTTCCGCTGTAACATGGAAGTACGTCGGCCTCTTCAGCTCCATGAATCTTCGGATCCCTACTTGATCAAACATCCAAAATATATCATCCCCTATTCTCATTATCCTCATCGCTTCATCATCTTGGTAACGAGTGCGAGCTATCTTGTCTGAAACTTCTTCCCACTTCTCTTTAATCTCATCCCAACCTTGCATCCTAATCTTGAAGTTATCAGGCAAACGGTCTTGTAACCTCAGTTTTCTTGTCACTTTGTCCAAGTTTGAAGGCCTGTCATGCCTCTTCTTTGATCTCTCCTCCTCTGCTTTTCCTTTCCCTTTGCTTGATACTTGTCCCTTTCCTGAAAACAAATACTTCAATCCAACCAACAAGACAAGAAAGCAAGTATTGCACTAGCACATCACATACTCTACTCAAGACTTCAAGCATCAATGCATATTCATACAAACTATCATCTCAACACCACTTGCTTATTCAACATTTTCAAAACATCTTCAATTATACCTTCTTTAATCATCAAAACAGAACCAACAAGCATGCATTAAGCAATTCAAGTAATTCAATCAAAAATTCGACATGCTTTCCTCCATAAACTACTTTAATTCTATCAATTTCAACCAAATCAACATGCTCATTCTATGATATATTCTATATCCTTGATTAATTCACATAAAAATCCAAGTTCTATCAATAATCAATCAACAACAATCCAAGAAACAAGAATTCATATGAAACCAATCAAAATATCAACATTCACCATGAAATTCAACCATACTCAACATCAATTCTCTATTACACATCAAATTGCTTACCTAAACCTTCAATCCTAGAGTAATTAAGTTGGAAAAAACGTACCTTGTGACTTGCCCATGGTGAAAAACCGATCGAAAACACAAAACACCCAGAAACGCGAATTCAGCCCTAACTTGCGACGAAATCCGCCCAAATCCGCGACCAAATCGATAATTCAAGGTGTAATGTTGTGTAATCGGTGCGAAATCAAGTGTAATTGAAGAATTTGTGCAAGGGTGTAGAGGTTCGAAGAGGGTTCGAGGTTTGATGTTTCGAAAAAGTGATCGAACCCCTCTGAAAATTCGAACTTAAAACGCGTACCTGGCTTGGTTCGACCTCGGGTTCGACCACCTGTACTGGTCGAACCATGGATGGCGAGGTCGAACCTCTCTTCTGGACAAACAATCTTCTTGGTTCGACCAGGGGTTCGACTTGCTAAACAGGTCGAACCTTTCATGAATTGGTCGAACCTCTCTTCTGGAAAACAGAGTGCTTACGACTGGCGGGTTCGACCTTAGGTTCGACCCCATGATCAGGTCGAACCACTATAGCTTTGGTCGAACCTCCTCTCTGGACAACTTTCAACGCCGGTTCGACTTCCTCTGCTTTTGTTCGACCTCTGGCTCTGGTCGAACCACTGCTAGACATGGTCGAACCTACCTCCTGATTTCCAAAACTGAGTGTTCTTCATTCACTACATACTTCAAACTTCAACTCAATCTCATTAGGTATAATCTAGAGCACAACTTCAGAAATTGTTCCACATAATATCATTCATGAGTATCTCCGTATAAGAAAAACACAACCAAAAACCACTGAACATTAGGCAAATTGTAAAAAATCGTCACATCAAAATCGATTAAAATTTCAACATGGCCGCAAAAACCAATTCCCCTAACAAACAATACAAAGAAAAGATTATACTCTTAATGCTTCAATGAGGTAATAACATCACACCCCCCCCCAAACTTAGTAAAAACGTAAGTCGAAACTAAGTTTGAAAAGAGATGTAATTGCCTATTGGTAAGCATCTTAAATACAAAAATTTCTTACTCACACGAAAAAATAAAGCAATAAAATGGAAGGGCAAGCCCCCAACAGGCGCTCATGTTTAACGTCGTAGAGTCACGACGGTACCAAATCAGAACAAGGTATCATCAAAAATGACACACGCATCATCCGGCGACCTATAATGCTTCAATCGATGCCCATTCGCCGCGATAACGTCACCATCTTTGTCAATAAGCTCATAACTCCCCCCTCCTAAGGCTCGATGAATCATGAACGGTCCCGTCCACTTAGACTTCAACTTGCCTGCAAAGAGCTTTAAACGAGAGTTAAAAAGTAGTACCTCATCTCCTTGCCTGAACTCCTTGTACGAAATTTTAGAATCATGCCACCTCTTCATTCTTTCCTTATAAATCTCTGAATTCTTGAAAGCACGACTCCTAAACTCATCCAATTGATTCATGTGAGTTAGCCTCAACTCCTTCACATCCCTAAGGGTCAAGTTCAAGCGACGCAAAGCCCAAAACGCTTTGTGTTGGATTTCTACGGGTAAGTGGCACGGCTTCCCATAGACAATTTGATACGGTGACATATCTAATACCATCTTGTAAGCGGTCCGGAACCCCCATAACACATCATCAAGCTTCATAGCCCAATCTTTTCGATTAGTTCCTACCACTTTCTCCAAAATTTGCTTTACTTGACGGTTGGAGACCTCCGCCTGCCCATTGGCTTGCGGATGATAGGGTGTAGTAACCCTATGCCTAACACCATAATCCCTAAGCACCTTCTCCAGAAATTTATTGACGAAGTGGGAACCTCCATCACTAACTAATGCTCTCGGAACTCCATAACGGGCAAAAATATGTTTCTTTAGGAAAGATAAAACAACTTTCGAATCATTAACACGAGTAGGAATTGCTTCCACCCACTTCGAAACATAATCCACCGCAAGAAGAATGTAGAGAAACCCATTCGACGGGGGAAAAGGTCCCATAAAATCGATCCCCCATACATCAAATATCTCCACGACTATGCTAGGCTGCAATGGCATCTCATCTCTCCTACCTATATTACCCATGCGCTGGCATCTATCGCAAGACGCCACATAGCTCTCACTATCTCTAAACAAAGTAGGCCAATAAAGAGCGGATTGAAGTACCTTAGCTGCAGTCTTTTGCGCTCCGAAATGCCCCCCATTCGGTTGTGCATGGCAGAACTCCAGCACACTTTCCATTTCCATCTCGGGTACACATCTTCGGACAATAGAATCTGTACAAATCTTATAAACAAACGGATCATACCATATAAATGTCTCAACATCCCTACGAAATTTTGCAAGTTGGTATCGGTTGAGATCCCTTGGAATTTCACCAATGACAATGTAATTAACATAATCCGCGTACCATGGATCCATACCTTGCGCTGCAACCACACATGCTCGCTCGGCCCCTTCAACAGCCACAGCCATGATCTTCTCATCAGGGAACATCTCTTCAATATACTCGAAAGAATTATCACAATGCTCCCTAGTCTCCAACCTTGACAAGTGATCGGCCAACACATTTTCTGTTCCTTTCTTATCCCGAATCTCCAAGTCAAACTCCTGCAGTAGTAGAATCCATCGTATAATCCTAGGCTTTGTCTCCTTCTTCTCCATCAAATAACGAATCGCTGAGTGATCCGTATACACAATCGTCTTCATGCCAACCAAATACTGACGAAACTTATCGAATGCATACACAACAGCCAAAAACTCCTTTTCAGTTACCGTGTAATTCTTCTGTGCCGCATCGAAAGTCTTACTCGCGTAGTAAATGGCGCAGAACTTCATCTCCCTTAGCTGCCCAAGCACCACACCCAATGCTACATCACTTGCATCACACATAAGTACAAACGGTTGCGTCCAGTCCGGTGTGATCAAGATAGGGGCAGTAATAAGCGCCTCCTTCAAAACTTGAAAAGCTGTTAAACACTCATCATTAAACACAAAAGGAATATCCTTTTCAAGTAAATGAGATAAGGGCTTAGAGTATTTTGAGAAGTCTTTAATGAATCTCCTGTAAAAACCGGCGTGTCCAAGGAAGGATCGCACTCCTCTTTCATTGGTCGGTGGTGGAAGCTTCTCAATTGCCACCACCTTAGCACGGTCTACCTGTAATCCCTTGGCGGAAACATAATGCCCAAGAACAATCCCATCTTTCACCATGAAATGGCACTTCTCCCAATTCAAGACAAGATTAGTTTCTTGACACCTTTTCAAAACAACAGCAAGGTTAGACAAACACTTATCAAAAGAAGAACCAAAAACTGAAAAATCGTCCATGAATACTTCCATGATCTTCTCTATCAAACCATCAAAAATCGCCATCATGCATCTCTGAAAAGTAGCAGGCGCATTACACAATCCAAACGGCATTTTCCTAAAAGCAAAAGTCCCGTAGGGGCAAGTAAAAGTAGTCTTTTCTTGATCCTCGGGAGCAATCATGATTTGATTATACCCCGAGTATCCATCCAAGAAACAATAGAACTCATACCCTGCAAGACGATCCAACATTTGATCCATAAATGGAAGAGGGAAGTGGTCCTTACACGTGTTCTCATTCAATTTCCTGTAATCCACACATGTACGCCATCCCGTAGGAATTCTCGTGGCTATCGCTTCTCCATCCTCAGTTTTCACTACAGTCATACCCCCCTTCTTAGCAACTACATGCAATGGACTCACATGGGGACTATCACTAATAGGAAATATAATTCCAGCATCCAACCACGTAAGAATTTGCTTCCTTATCACCTCTTGAATTGCGGGATTCACCCTACGCTGATTCTGAACACTAGCTTTGGCTTCATCCAACAACCTAATCCGATGCATACAATACGAAGGACTAATACCTTTCAAATCATCAAGTGACCACCCTATTGCAGACTGATACTTCCTCAAAATATCTAATAACTCCTCAAGTTGATCATCATTAAGAGAAGAAGATACAATTACCGGATATTGTGCATCATTACCGAGAAAAGCATACTTCAAGTGATCCGGCAATGGTTTCAACTCCTCTTTTCTTTTCTCCACTGGAGTGTTTTCATTATCCAAAGGCAAGTACTTCCTGGTCCATTTGACTTCTTCCACTTTATTTCTCTCCAATGCAAACCTGTCATCACCCAAAGCAAGTAAGTTTTCAAGAAATTCAATACATACCTCGTTAGAAAGTCCGTCAAGCTCCGTAGTGGGATAAGTAAGAGATTCCATCAAACATGTCTCAAGAGGATCCTTTGACAAGATCAAAGACATATCCTCCTTCACAATCTCCTCCACCACGTCAATACTATAACATTGGGACTCCATTGGCATTTTCATCGCTTTGTCCAAGTTGAAAAGTACTTCTTCTTTGTCCATTCTCAACTTCAGTTCTCCTTTCCGAACATCTATCATAGCTCCAGCCGTAGCAAGGAATGGCCTCCCCAAGATTAAAGGAACATTATCCTTGTCATCATCCATTTCTAATACAAGAAAATCCACAGGAAAAACTAGCTTCTCCACCTTTACTAGAACATCTTCAACTATTCCTTTCGGAAACGTCATTGATCTATCTGCCAATTGGAGAGCAACAGTTGTCGGGGTCATCTCCCCCAAACCAAGCTTCTGAAAGATGGACAACGGCATCAAATTGATGCTTGCCCCAAGATCACATAAAGCTTGCCGTGCTGGCCCCTTCCCGATCTCACAAAGAATAGTAAAGCTCCCCGGATCTTTCATCTTTGGTGGCAACTTCTTTTGAATAATTGAGCTACAATTCTCAGATAAGTTTACCGTTTCAACTCCGGTTAAGCTTCGCTTCTTCATCAATATGTCTTTAAGGAACCGAGCATAATATGGCATCTCCATGATTGCCTCTGAAAAAGGGATGTTCAAGCTTATCTTGTTCATTATCTCTGAAAACTTCTTGAACTTCTCTTCCATCCCTTTCTTCACTAGCTTGTAGGGAAACGGTGGAGGTATCTTTGTTTTGGGAATCCCCCATTCATCACGATCAACCTTTTCCGCTTTCTCCTTTTCGGCTCTTAATCGCTTAGCTCTTTCCCATTTTTTCTCAGCTATTATGTCTGTACTTTGCTCATTCCGTACCACTGGAATTGCATCAACATCAAAAGGAACAACAGGTGCATCAAACAACACATCTCGGCGAGGTTCGACTGGGGTTCGACCAGGCTGAAAGGTCGAACCAGGACTGTATTGGTCGAACCTCTCTCCTGGAAGACTGATCTCATTCTGCTCCGGAGGTTCGACTTGGGTTCGACCAACATTAGAGGTCGAACCACTGACCCTTTGGTCGAACCGCTTCACTGTATAATTTCCATCCTTCGGTTCGACCTGGGTTCGACCTGAAGAGTTGGTCGAACCTTCGTGATCGTGGTCGAACCGTTCCTGCGTCAAAACAGAGTGCTCTGGCCGATGAGGTTCGACCAGGGTTCGACCTGTAAAGTTGGTCGAACCCTCCGCGTGTTGGTCGAACCGTTCCTGCGTCAAAACAGAGTGCTCTGGCCGATGAGGTTCGACCAGGGTTCGACCTGTAAAGTTGGTCGAACCCTCTGCGTATTGGTCGAACCGCGGCTTAGAAAATTCCAACTTCGATTCCGGCCTCATCGGTCCCTCGTACTGCGTTCCTGACCTCAGTGTGATGGCATTACACGACTTTGGATTCTCTATACTCTGAGACGGAAACTTACCTTTTCCTACAGTTTGAGTCAATGTGTTCACATTCTCTGCAATTGTACCCATCAACAATGTGAGATCTTTCACTTGAGTGGACAAATCTCTGTGGTGATCATCAATCTTTTTCTCAAGCTTTGCCTCAAGGCGATTCACTCTTTCATCATTCTTTACCATGTACCGGTTCACAGTATCCTCGAACCCAGGCTTTCCTTCTTCCACCTTTTCTCCCGGATCAACACCCATCGGAAGTTGCACTGCATTGTTCGTATTGCTCCATGAAAATTCAGGCCTCCTTGGTTGCTGTTGATAACTACCAGATGGACCACGATTATTCAAGTTCCCTCGATAGTTCCCTTAGTAGTTCCCTTGGTAGTTCCGGTTTCCTTGATTTGGGTACCTCGTTCCTTGGATACTTTGACCCGTGGCATAATTTGCTTCCTCCAATTCGTCTTGGATGGTTCCATTATTCATCATCACTTGCTGCAAGATTGGCACTCGTTGGGATATCTCGCTGATCTGCTTCTGTTGAGACTCAAGTAGCTTGTTGATATTAGACAAGCTCGAAACGATCTCATCTTCTCTCTTAGTCTTCACCATTGCTTGTTCAACCTGAGCTACCTTTCCAAGAACATACGTACCTCTAACTCTATCAGTGGGCCAATCCCTCGAATTCATTGATATGTCTTCAAACAATCTCTCGGCCTCAACGGATGACTTTGTAAGTAATGCTCCATTAGAAGAAGCATCAAGTAGCACTCTTGATTCACAGTCCAATCCGTTATAAAATATACTGATATATTGGGCTTTAGATAACCCATGTTGAGGACACTTCCTGAGCATGTCCTTGAATCTATCCCACGCTTCATGAAATTTCTCTCCCCCACTGATAGCAAATTGGTTAATATCTTGCTTCATCTTAAACACCTTCGAAGGTGGCATATACCTCTCCAAGAATCTTAACTTCAATTGCTCCCACGTGGTGCACTCAGCTGCATTAATAGTATCGTACCAATCCCTCGCCTTTTCAGTAAGCGAGAATTTGAACAAAAGGATCTTCCTAGCATCTTCATGTTCTCCTACGTTTTTTTGAGTACTTGCATAGCCCAAGAACTTGTTCAGATGCTGCTGCGGATCCTCGAAAGACCCTCCTGAAAAGGAGTTCCTTTCTATCATGCTAATAAGAGCGGGATGAAGATCGAACGCTGTGTTAGTTCCCCTTGCTCCTAAAAGCTCATAATTTCCAGCCCCATTATTTCTGAAAACCTCACGGATGGCTAGATTATCCGGATTCGCTGCCATGTTGACTGTTACTACTTCCAAATTAACTTCAGTTGTAGCCTCAATCGCTTGCGAAATCTGCTCGTCAACCTCAACTCCAAAATTCAGAGCTTCAGTTGAGTCTATTGCCTTTGCCTTGCTCTTCTTCTTTTTTTTCTTTCTTGATGATGCTCCAATCTCAGGATTATACGGTTCAAGATTACCTTTCTTTGATCTTGTGAGCATACACCTAAAACGAATAAGAAAGAAAACAACAAAACAAGGTAAATAGTCCTAATAAACTAGAAATAATACAAAAAAAAATAGTTTACGCCGTCCCCGGCAACGGCGCCAAGAACTTGATAGGGGTTTTCTCAACACACAAATTAATCCTCAAGTATAAGGATATCAATTGTAGTCGCGAAGATGACCAAGTTACAATATCGAACCCACGGGACGAGTAAATATCAATTTTGTGATCTTCTAGTATATTTTAGACTATGTTGGTAATTGTAAAGGTTTAATGGATAGTAACTTCTAATCGAATTAACAAAAGAAATAGCAAAAGTAGAGAGAAGTGAGTTGTGATCGGTAAGAATGATAGGTAGTTCATTGGGTCATCCAGTTTCACTAGCAATTCGTATTTTCGTATGATGGTGTCCGACTCTGCCCTGTGGTTTGTGGACGCATCACTAGACCATGCAAGTTTACTCTATAGACACAAGTAAATATGCGCTTGACACGTGTGAATAACATCGGAGCAAGAGATATGCTTCACCCCCCTTTCTAGGTACTATCATAATCAATTATCTTCTACGTCTAGAATCTAACCCGATTTGATCTCCCTTTTTAGGTACTATAAAGTTATACTCTTCGTACTATTCATCAACCCGAATTCAATTCAATTCATGAATATTCATATAAGACAGTTCTAATAATACTTCGGAATCCCTTCACTTAGAATCATAACAATAAACCCTGCTCAGTAGTGAACGCACTCAATCAATAACCATGTTATGTATTCAGACTCTACACAACGATCATTGATGCACAAAACGACTATGAGTATGGATTAAATATGCAATCTTATATAAAACAAACCACAGGTAGTGTTGTACGGAGTTTTACACACGAAACACGAATTACATCATGAAACTTTCATAACCCTAGAACTACCAAGGTGGTTCTAGTCCATGATTGATCTAGGAACAATCATGGTTAGATTAATCATTCTTACTTGAACCTTCAGTGAACCTCTGTCACAGCCCTCCGAATGGATCACCACCTCTACTCTTGTCTCTCCTACGATTGACGATCAAAAGCTCCCTTTATTCTCTGTATGAGCCTCCTTTTATACTTGTAATCACGTCTCTAGGGCTTGGAATGGGCTTTCTAAGTGATCTCACGCGTTTCGGCCTCGAAAATCCGGATAAGGTAAGTTCTCGCACACAGGTTCGACCACGTCAAGCAGGTCGAACCCCGAGCCACAGGTCGAACCCCAGGTCGAACCCCGCTACTGGAAGAATTCTGCACAGGTTCGACCTTCTGGACAGGTCGAACCACTTAGGTTTTGGTCGAACCCCAGGTCGAACCTCAGCACTGGACAACTCTTGCTCCCGATTCGACCAACGGGCAAGTCGAACCCCAACATCGTGGTCGAATCCTCCTTCTTGCAAACTGGTTCGACCATGGTTCGACCTGATGGCCAGGTCGAACCAACTGAGTCATGGTCGAACCCTTCTCTGTATTGTCCAGCAACGTTGGTTCGACCTGCTGGAGAGGTCGAACCCTCCTCCAGCCAGGTCGAACCCACCTACTTCTTGGGCGGTTCGCGTGGCTTCGACTCCGTCTCTTCGATTCTTGGCTCTTTCACTCCGTTT
The DNA here is from genome assembly GCA_023678885.1 of Pogostemon cablin. Taxonomy (NCBI): domain Eukaryota; kingdom Viridiplantae; phylum Streptophyta; class Magnoliopsida; order Lamiales; family Lamiaceae; genus Pogostemon; species Pogostemon cablin. The sequence continues at coordinate 18,342,357 of CM043007.1, read as the reverse complement.
TTGCTAAGAAAACACTCAAATAGCTCCACTAACATATGATTCATGCTATTTCACAATATATATAGGTTTTCCACCTATTTCCACATCAAAACTCTCCAAAACTAGCACAAAACATAGCGCCAAACTTGTGAATTTACACACTCATCAGGTGCCCCATTAATCAATACTGATACCTTTGCAGATGCAAAAATTCCTTTCAACATATTGATAAAAGTCTCCGAGAATCCCATGCGACGTAGAATCTCCAAGATGAAATCCCATCGTAAGGTATCAAAAGCCTTACGAATATCAATTTTGAAAGCCATATTTCCCAATGTTGACGAATCAAGACAGTTAAAACATTCAGATGCTACAGCTATGCAGTGGTGAATGTTTCTTTGTGGTATAAATCCAAACTGATAAACTCCAAGATGTTTATGAAGGAGAGGCCCCAATCTTGTAGATAGTATTTTTGTGAAGACTTTGAAAAGAAAGTTGCATAGATTAATAGGTCTGAAGTCCTCCACTTTATTTGCACCAGTAGCTTTAGGAATAAGAGTAATAAAATTACAATTAACCCCACCCGGCAAAGTATTAGAGCTGAAAAAGAACCTGATTGCATTACAGAGGTCAGCCTTAATGATATGCCAGCATCGTTGAAAGAAAGCTCCACCAAAACCATCAGGGCCTGGGGCACTGTCCGGTGAAAGAGCAAAAACGGCCACTGTGATTTCCTCCTCAGTAGGTATTTGAGTGAGCCTCCTGTTGTCTCTCTCCGACATGAAGCTATTAATGAAACATAACTCCTCAAAGTCAGGTACGTTCAGGGGTTCAGCAAAAAGTGATTCATAATATCCCATCACATGTTCGGAGATAATTCCCTTATCATCAGTCAAAGATCCATCTACCAACATCGATTGGATATTGCTTCTTGCTTTATTACTTTTATTCATCTTGTGGAAGAAAGCCGAGTTGCGGTCTCCATCCTTTAACCAGGATGTTATGTTCTTCTGTGAGTAGTATTGCTGCTGCCTCTGCAATTTTTCATGGAGAAGGAAATGTGCATCCATTTCTTCATAGAAGATCTCCTCATTTTCTCCTTCCTCCTCCATACGCCGTTGTATATCACTGAGATTCTTCATGGCGTCGGAGACATCATCAAAAATATTACCAAATTGTGAATAATTCCACTCCTTGATATCACCCTTGAGTCTGCGGAGTTTTAGAGTGAACAGCACAATAGGATTTTGGGAGAATGTAGGTAAAGTCCATAAAGTTGCCGCCAGTATGTAGAAGTTTGTATCAAGGAGCCACATTTTTTGAAACCTGAAAGGCTTAGGCATTGCTTCTTGCAAGCTACATGTCAATAATATCGGAGTGTGATCCGAACAATGTCTCGCCAAAGAGGTAAGATGAAGGGAGTCCCAAAAATCTAAAAATCTATCAGTAACCAAAACTCTATCAATACGAGATCCCCTAGTAGCTCTAGTTGCTGATCTAGAAAGCCATGTGAATTGTGCTCCATGCAAATGCACATCTTGCAAGTCATTGAGGTTTACAAATTCCCCAAACTCCAACTGACTACTATTATCATGACTGAAAGGAAACATACGCTCATGTGTTCCAAGGGTCGCATTAAAATCTCCCATGAGGGCTGCACAAGAGGATAAGTGCTCAGTTGCATCCAACCATAGTTGTCTTCGATTAACATGGGAGTTATGGGCATGTATGAATCCAATCCTGAAAGTTTTTTGCTTGGAAAACAACATCAACAATTATTATTTGATTTGAAGAGAATATCACTACCCCATTGATAAAATAGGAGTTACAGAAAACCCATATGTCTCCCCTATCATTAGTTCCAACAAGAGAGAGGTTTAAATGATTCCAGTAATGAGGAGGAATTGTGGAGAGGGAACTTTTAGGCTCCGCAATGGCCAACAAAATTGGGCGGTGTTTGATGCATAAGTTTCTCAAGGCAGCTCGGGATGCATCATTCCCTATACCCCTGATATTCCAAAATAAAATCTTCATTTACGACCTAAATTACGACCGTGCTTCGGCGGTTTGGTGCTCATATGAGAGTAGGTTTTTCCTACAGTATTTTGCATATTCTTTGCAACAACAGAGCTCCTAGGATCCACCTGAGTGAGTCGAGCCTGTGATCTTGTAACTGGTGCTTCCTCCCGCACAAAGTGTTTAACACTATGTGCATCATACTTAATCTCAGCATTAGGATCATACACAGTGGCCTGCTTGCTTGCTGATGTTCCTGTCCCCATAGGCTCAACCTCCCCTTCGTATAAGACTATTCTTTTACCCGATGACACCTCTATGAAAGGGCTATCGAACTGCCCCTGTTCATCCCCCGATAGATTCACATCTTGCTCATTTTCAGAAGCCTCATCAGATGCTTCACTATCCTCTTCGTTTACCAAGTGCTCAAAGCTATTGTGTTGTACAACTGGTTCTTGCTCCGCCTCCTTTTCCTTCCAGATTTTTCTTGGTTTTTCAAACCCCTCAGCATCCTTTTGTGGCTTGTTCTTACGCTGCCCCTTCCTGCTCTTCTTTTTTAAACAATTCACTGTGGAATGCCCCAAAGTATGACAAGACCTGCAATATTCAGGCAAGTTTTCATAGCCAAAAGATATACGAATATTAGCATCAGGAGTGTTGATGTTCATTCCATTTGGCAGGTCATCAAGCAGATCAACCTCCACCAATACCCTAGCAAAGTGTCCCGTCGATCCATCAAGTGTTCGATCATCAATTCGAATTGGAGATCCGACTGCACTGGCCACATGTCTAATCACCTCCTCATGCCAAAGCTCCATCGGAAGTTCATATATTCTGATCCAGGTTGAGACGATTGATTATTTAACCTTGTAGGGGTTAAAAATTGGGGTCCATTGTTGAACCCTAATTTGTACGTCGCCAACTTCAAAAACCCTTTTTCGGAGTATTTGAACCTTGATCGTATCATCCATTAACATCACTGTGTAATATCCACGTCCGAGTGGTATCAGTAACATATCTGAAAGACCCCATAGTTTCTTCAGGAAGCATTCGACCTCCATCTGATTCATAGGTTTTACACCTTTAGGGTTGAGGATCCTAGCAATAAAAAATTGTGAAAATAACTTAATCCTACTATCATAGAAGGATTTGTTAATATGTAATGTAACGCTATCACCTGATTTTTCAATCGGCCTCGCCACGGGATCTGGGAAGGATCCTTTGCATATGGCCATCTTCATACGACTTGCAATATTCTCCGGTTGTTCGAAGTTTGTCTGCAAAAGATGGTGGATTTGTGGATCCACGTTTAGGGGATTGATGATCAGATTGTTCCTTCTACGATGATCCAGAACGATGATGCACGTCTGGTACATGGGGTTGATCAGATTGATCATGATGACCCCATTTCAAGCGATCGCGATCTGATTGATGTTGTGTCGAAAGGATAGGGGTCTCCGATTCTTTCAAGTAATCCGCATGTCCAGGAAACTGGATGCATAAGGCAGCGATGTCCAAGTTCACCGGTGGCGATACACCAGCCAAGGGAGGCAACGGTGAATCCCTGGAGAATTAGAGAGAAAATCTAGAGAGAGAAATTTTGGAGAGAGTCATCTTTTTTTTATGTACTTGAAAAGGTAGCACAGGTTGAACATCAAGTGGAGAAGTCGAATAGGGATGATGAGATCGTCTCTAGTCTAGCTAACATCAACAAGCTACTAGGATTTCTGCAGAGGCAGATTACAGAGTTGACACAAAAGGGGCCTAGTATCCAGGAGCACGAAGTGAAGAGTGTTGAAGATACCTTCAATCGATACATAGCTGAGAATAATGCAAGGGTTGACCACATCGAAGCTAGAATGAATGTTGATCATGTAGATTTATCTAAGCAGTTGAAGGACCTAACTTTGATTATGGGGCAGATGACTACAAACATGAATCAATTAACACAAAAATTGGAGAATAAAGCTATCACGTTAAGTTCTGGAACGCAGTATGAGGGTCCGATGATGCCGGTGAGTGGAAAAGAAAGGAACAGTGAAGTTGCTCAACCAAACCAAGTCTGTTCGACCACACTTGATGGTTGAACGGAGGTCGACCAATGCAATGATATTGGAAGCTCACGACAAGGCAGTTTTCTCGACCAGATACCTTCTGTTCGACCATGCTACCCAAGTCGAACGGAGGTCGAGCAAACTTCAGAAAAACAAAATTACGATGCTCTGTTTTTAGGTGCGCTGTTCTACTTGCACTCTCCCATTCAACCAGACAACCTTGGTCGAATGGAGGTCAAACAATGCATGGAAGACGAGAGCTCGCGATCGAGTAGCTTGCTCAACCAGAATCCATCCATTCGACCTTACTACCCAAGTCGAATGGAGGTCGAGCAACACAGTTCAGTGCCCGTTTCGATACCGAATGCTACACTTGTTGTTCAGAACACTCCAGTACCATCACAAGAGCAAGAAGAAAAGCTTAGACTGCAGATGGACAATGAAGATGTGGTTTTCTCTCTTAATCATGTAATGAAGATGCCCATAGAGACTCAATCATGCAAGAGAATAGATGTAGTTTCTAACTTATTTAATCTTGATTTTTCTAAGACAGATGGCTCTGAATTTAAGTGGAAGATTGACAAGGAGGTGTCTAGACAGTCATGGGATGAAGGAAATTCTGAGGATCATGTTTTTGTGACTAAGAAAGGTGAGGTGCTGAGTGTAGACAAGAAGAGGGAAAGAAAGTATTTGAAGATGAGAATGCGAGAAGACCATCCTCTACCGTCGTGACTCTTCGACGTTAAACATGAGTGCCTGTTGGGGGTTTGCCCTTCTATTTTAATGATTTATTTATTTCGTGTAAGTAAAAAATTTTTATATTTAAGGTGCTTACTAATCAGCAATTACATCTCTTTTCAAACTTTGTTTTGACTTACATTTTTATTAAGTTTGGGGGGTGTGATGTTCTTACCTCATTGAAGTACTAAGAGTATAATCTTTTCTTTGTAATGTTTGCTAGGGAAGTTGATTTTTTACGATATGTTGAAACTTTAATCGGTTCTGATGTGTCGATTTTTTATAATTTGCCTAGTGTTCAGTGGTGTTTCTAGTGTGTGGAGTCGATTAGAGAGTCAATTAAGTCTTTCTTATAGTTCTCCTATATTATTATTTATGAATCCTGTGATGATGAGTGTGTTTGAGCTTTGATGATAGAAAAAGGTAAAAGAATGGCAAGACGAGTTCTACGCTGAGGAGCTCGTGTATACGTTGAAGAAAAATCAGGTGTCCTCGTTTCCTTACTCTAATTTTTATATGAGCTTTTAATTCATGGAGTGGAAGGATTGAGTTTATGTTTTGGTGATTCATGTGAGCTCATATGTTTAAATTGTGCTTGAAATTCATATGCTATTGAAATTGATGAAGGAAGTGTACTTGAGTTATATTGCGATATGAAGTTCTATATGTACTTGTAGGATATTGCTTACCATGAAAAGTGCTCTATTACTTGTTAAAAACCCATGTGAGATTTTGAGCCTCGTTGATCATTTTACATAATCACATGATATTTCTTTCTGGTGAGTATTGATGCGCGTTTTCTCAATACACAATTAATCCCCAAGTATGAAGAATATCAATTGTAGTCTCGAAAGGTGACCAAGTGAATATCGAACCCAAAGGACGGCGTATTATCAATTTAATTATTTACTATATTAATTAAGACAAGATGACAATAAGATTGATGGATTTAATTAACAACTCCTGAACAGGTAATTAAAATAACAAATAAAATAAAGTATCACTCGAAGAATACAAAAGTGGATCAAGTAGGAGAATAGGTAGCTCTAGGGTAATACAGATCTACTACTTAATTTCCCTTTCATGTGTTGATGTCCGACTCTGCCTTGTGGAATATGGACGCATCACTAAACCATGCATATCTACTCTATAGACACAAGTAAACATGCGTGTAACACGTGTGAATAACCTCGAAGCAAGAGATGTAATTTTATCCCTCTTTCTAGGTACTTTAGTATCAATTATTTCCCCTCTAGGATTGGTACTCTAACCTGATATGATCTCCCTTTATAGGTACTATAAAATTACCCTCTTTATCCTACTTAATAACCCGAATTCAATTCAATTAATAAGTATTCATATATGATAGTTCTAATGAAGCTTCGGAGTCCCCTCATATAGAATCATAACATGGAATCCTGCTCAGCAGTGAACGCACTCAATCAATAACCAAGATATGTATTCAGACTCTACATAACAGTTAATGATGCACAAAACGACCGTGAGTATGGATTAAGAAAGCACAATCATATATAAAATAAATCCACAAGTAGTGTTGTACGGAGTATACACATGGAAGTTCAATTAACTAGATAAAACCTTTACAACCCTAGTTCTACCAAAAAGGCTCTAGCCCATGGTGTTGTAGGAAACACACATGGGTGTTGGATAGATCTTACCCGGATGTCCGGAAAATACAAGATAAATTAGGAAACAAATAAACCCTAGATATGGCGTCTTCATGTCCTTCTCCGTCTTGAATCCTCCTCTTGGTTCTCCTCTTGATTCCACAAACGAATCTTCAAAGTGATGGATAGATGAAGGAAAGGAAGTGGATGATGGATGGGGGGTGATCCCCCCTTGTGGGGTGTTGTATGGTTGTGGCTTTTCTTCTCTTCTCTTGTATTGTGTTCTCCCTTGATTTTGTGGCTTCATAGACCTCCTTTTATACTTGTAATCATGTCTCCTAGGCTTGGAATGGGCTTCCTTAATTATCCCACGCGTTTAGGCCTCGAAAAGACGGATTTGGTAATTTCCCGAACATTGGTTCGACCTCAGCAAACAGGTTGAACCACTAAGCACAGGTCGAATCCACAGGTCGAACCACCCTACTGGAAGCCCCAGGTGCTTGGTTCGTCCAGCCCAACAGGTCGAACCAGAATGTCTCAGGTCGAACCTAGGTCGAACCGATTTGCGCAGTCTTGCCGTTTTCCGTATAACTTTCACATCCGACCTCCAAATTGAATGATTTTTGTTCTCACACGATCCTCTCTTCCTGGGCTTTCTATTCATATAAAGAAATCACAAAAAATCTAAGAATTGAATCTATAACAAGCCATGGAAAGTAGAACATTTGTTCTGTTCGGCACAGCTCGCGCAGCATCACTACTTTGCTCATAACTTCCTCGTTTGGCCTCTGAATGGGATGTTCTTTATGCCAAAACGACCCTCTCTTCAGTGGCTTTCCAACCATATATCACATTACCAGTTTTGATCTCCACAAGAACACAGAATAATTACACAAGTTGGACATGCATTTCAGAGCATCCTCGCACAAATTGCACCTTTCTCCAACTTGGCACTTTTGATCCCTTTTTCCTCCTAAAACACAATAAAACACCTCAAGTGCACCTTCATATCACATATAATGAATATAAGACCATTATACTAATATATGACAATAATTCTCATCAAAAAGGTGTTAAATTGGATAATAAAACACGCTTATTTTCACTCTCATCAATCCCCCAAACTTACCCGTTGCTCCTCCCGAGTCAATAAAATAACATAAAAAGAGAGAGAGAGTATGAAAATTAGCAGGGAAACAAGGACAATGACCAATAGCCCATTCAAAATACAATTGTCATCAACTTAGGTTATGCAACTCTCATTATATATAATAATCAATTCATAGCATACAAGTTAAGACAATCACCACCAATTCAAATGCTCCGTCAACATGTTCTCACGGGAAGTATATATCACTCACACTCAAGTGTAAAAGATGTGCACTTATGGGTTAAGGTGTTTACGCTCAGATTCAATTCAAGTGCATGCCTAACCATAAGCTTGCCAAAAGTCTCAAACTCTCCACCACTAAAAGTATGATTCGACAATAGGACAAAAAGGACTTTTCTTTTGGATGTAATGTTGGCTCTTTGGTAAGGGTAGAAAATATATGGATAATGTAATTCAATTAGTAGAGAATTAAAATCGAAGATCTTTTGTACTGCAGATTTTTACACTTCAAGGCTATCCAGCTTCATGCTCTTCTAATTTTCTTCTCTCTCCTTTCCTTCAAGCTCAACATACTTTTTCTTTTCTTCAAGTACATCCTCTTTTTTCCCGAGGTACCAGTTTCGGGCACTACCTCACGCATCCTCCATAGGGTACTAGATTTAAGCACTACCCTAGGGTTTTTGATTCCATGGAGTACTAGATTTAAGCACTACTCCATGCTTCTCCTTAGATGTATTATCATAATCCATCACTATTAATTTCAACACCAATTTCATTCCTTCCCAAATTGTTATCAAGCACCATTAACACACTTTGACAGCATTTAATTCTCCACTAAATATAGGAATTTAAGGCTCAAATAGGATATCAAAGTGGTTATCTTCGTAGGTTGCCAAAGAAATAAGGCTTTTAGGCTCAACGGGGATAACTACGGATATATAATTATTTGGTAGGGAATTATTTGGCTATGTGACTCATAAATTCAAGGATGGCCTTAGATCATCTCCCATCATCTAACACACATGTAGTTTCAAGTAAGATAAGAGGCAAGTTCTAGAATACATACACAAGAACGATACTCACCAGAAAAGAAATATCATGTGATTATGTATCATGATCAATGAGGCTCAAAATCTCACATGGGTTTTTAACAAGTAACAGAGCACTTTTCATGGTAGGTAATATCCCACAAGTACACATAGAACTTCATATCACAATATAACTCATGTACACTTCCTTCATCAGTTTCAAGAGCATATGAATTTCAAAGACAATTTTAACAATATAAGCTCACATGGATCACCACCATAAACACAATCATTCACTCCATGAATTAAAAGCACATATAAAAATTAGAAAAAGAAAACGAGGGCACCTAATTTTTCTTCAACGTACGCACGAGCTCCTCGAGTCAAAGCCTCAATGTAGAACTTGTCTTGCCACTCTTTTACCTTTTTCTATCATCAAAGCTCAAACAAACTCATCATCACAGATTCATCAATAATAAAATAGGAGAACTATAAGAAAGAATTAATTGACTAACTAATCGACTCCACACACTAGAAACACCACTGAACACTAGGCAAATTGCAAAAAATCGACACATCAAAACCGATTAAAGTTTCAATATACCGCAAAAAATCAACTCCCCTAGCAAACATTACAAAGAAAAGATTACATTCTTGGTGCTTCAATGAGGTAATGACATCACACCCTCCCAAACTTAGTAAAAACGTAAGTTGAAATTAAGTTTGCAAAGATGTAATTGCCGAATAATAAGCACCTTAAATATAAAAATTTCTTACTCACACGAAAGAAATAAAGCAATAAAATGGAAGGGCAAGCCCCCAACACGCGCTCATGTTTAACGTCAGAGAGTCACGACGGATTACCGCTTTGTAGACTACTTGATCGGAGGACCGTCTTGTCGCATCCTCACCTTCAAATACTTTCTTTCCCTCTTCTTGTCTACACTCAACACCTCACCTTTCTTGGTCACAAAAATATGATCATTGAAATTTCCTTCCTCCCATAGCTGTCTAGACACCCCCTTGTCAATCTTCCACTTAAATTCAGAATCACCTGTCTTAGAAAAATCAAGATTAAACAAGTTAGAAACCATATCAATGCTCTAGCACGATTGAGTCTCCATGGGCATCTTCATTGCATGATCAAGAGTGAAAACCACATCTTCATTATCAATTCGCAGTCTAAGCTTTCCTTCCTTAACATCTATCATAGCTCCAGCTATGGCAAGGAACGGCCGTCCCAAAATAAGGGGAATATCACCCTTATCATCTTCCATGTCAAGTACAAGAAAATCCACGGGAAAAACTAAGTTATCCACTCTTACTAAAACATCTTCAATTAAACCCTTCGGACAAGTCATGGATCTATCCGCCAATTGAAGAGCAATATTTGAGGGAGTTAACTCCCCCAAACCAAGCCTTTTAAATATGGACAAAGGCATCAAGTTAACGCTTGCCCCCAAATCACACAAGGCTTTATGTGCCGACCCTTTTCCAATGTCACAAAGAATGGTGAAGCTTCCCGGAACCTTTAACTTTGCAGGTAGCTTCCTTTGAAGGATCGAGCTGCAATTCTCTGATAGGTTCACCATCTCCACTCCGTTCAAGCTTCTCTTCTTTGATATAATATTCTTGAGGAATCGGGCATAGTATGGTATCTCCATGATTGCTTCAGAGAAAGGAATGTTCAAGCTTACTTTGCTCATGACATCGTGAAACCTCTTGAACTTTTCTTCCAATCCCTTCTCGGCCAATCTCGAAGGAAACGGAGGAGGTATCTTGGTCTTTGGTCTTCCCCATTCATCACGTTCAACCTCCTTCGCTTTATCCTTCTTGGCTCTCAATCTCTTTGCTTCTTCCCACTTCTTCTCCATTGTAAGCTCAGTATTCTGCTCATGTAATGGTACTGGAGTAGCATCAACATCATGCGGAGCATTCGGCACAGAAATGGGCAACTTCTGGATGGGTTCGACCAGGGTTTGACCTGTGGAACAGGTCGAACCAGGCACGTACTGGTCGAACCTACCTTCTGGACAACTGCTCTCTTTTTGAATTTGAGGTTCGACCTGGGTTCGACCAGTGTTAGAGGTCGAACCACTGCCCCCTAGGTCGAACTGCCTCACTGTATAGTTTATATCCTCCGGTTTGACCTGGGTTCGACCTGCTGGGTTGGTCGACCCATTATGGTCATGGTCAAACCGTTGCTGTGACAAAACAGAGCACTCCAGATGAAGAGGTTCGACCATGGTTCGACCTGTATGCCAGGTCGAACCCTCTGGGTTTTGGTTGAACCGAAGATTTTTAAAAACAGAGTGCACTGCATGATGAGGTTTGACCATGGTTCGACCTGAGTGCCAGGTCGAACCTTCTGGGTGTTGGTCGAACCGAGGATTAGTCATGTCCAAATTTGATCCCAGCCTCATTGGTCCCTCGTATTGCGTTCCAGACCTTAACATGATGGCTTTATCTTCCAATTTTTGTGTCAATTGATTCAAGTTCGCGGTCATCTGCCCCATAATCAAAGTAAGCTCTTTCATCTGCTTAGATAAATCTGTAAGATCAACATTCATTCTAGCTTCGATGTGGTCAATCCTTGCATCGTTCTCAGCCATGTATCGATTGAAGGTATCTTCATCACTCTTCACTTCGTGCTGCTTCATACTAGGCCCCCTTAGTGTCAACTCTGTAATCTGCCTCTGCTGGGACTCTAGTAGCTTGTTGATGTTAGCTAGACTAGAGACGATCTCATCATCCCTATTCGGCTTCACCACTTGATGTTCAACCTGCGCTACTTCGCCAAGTACATATGATCCTCTATCTCTCTCTATTGGCCAGTCACATGAATTCATAGAGATGTCTTCAAACAACTTTTCCGCTTCAAGTGCTGTCTTAGAAAACATCGCTCCTCCTGATGATGCATCAATAAAAATACGCGACTCACAATCCAATCCATAGTAGAAGATGCTTATGTATTCAGCCTTCGGCATTCCATGCCGTGGACGCCTCCTGAGCATGTCTTTAAACCTATCCCACGCCTCATCAAATTTCTCACCCTGATTCATAACAAATCGGGTGATCTCTTGCCTCATCCTTAAAATCCTTGAGGGTGGCATGTATCTCTCCAAGAACTTCTGCTGCAGTTGGTCCCATGTAGTGCATTCTGTGGCATCAAGAGTCTCATACCAAGCTTCTGCCTTATCAATCAATGAGAACTTGAATAAGGCGATCCGCCTAGCATTATCATTCGCTCCAATGCCCTTTTGAGTGTTTGCATAACCAAGAAATCTTCGGAGATGCTGATATGGATCTTCAAAACAACCTCCAGAAAAGAGATTCTTCTCTACCATGTTAATAAGAGCGGGATTTATCTCAAAATCATCATCTTCCCCCCTTGCTCCTATCAACCCCATGTTAACATTCCCAAAGTCGTGAAAATTTCACGAATGGAAACATTATCTGGATTCTGCCTTGCTCCGGCCATGTTTAGATCAATGTGTTATTACTTCTTTTCCTTCCTCTCCTTTTACAAGCGCACAAGTAACTCGGAAAAATTCAAGGTTAGATAGAAATAAATAATCACAAATAAAAAAAAAAAGAAAAAAAATCTTAATCAACTAGAAATAATAAAATCAATAATAACAGCCGTCCCCGGCAATGGTGCCAAGAACTTGATGCTCGTTTTCTCAACACACAATTAATCCCCAAGTATGAAGGATATCAATTGTAGTCTCGAAAGGTGACCAAGTGAATATCGAACTCAAAGGACGGCGTATTATCAATTTAATTATTTACTATATTAATTAAGACAAGATGACAATAAGATTGATGGATTTAATTAACAACTCCTGAACAAGTAATTAAAATAACAAATAAAATAAAGTATCACTCGAAGAATACGAAAGTGGATCAAGTAGGAGAATAGGTAGCTCTAGGGTAATCCAGTTCTACTACTTAATTTTCCTTTCATGTGTTGATGTCCGACTCTGACTTGTGGAATATGGACGCATCACTAAACCATGCATATCTACTCTATAGACACAAGTAAAATGCATGTAACACGTGTGAATAACCTCGGAGCAAGAGACGTAATTTTACCACCCTTTCTAGGTACTATCAGTATCAATTATTTCCCCCTAGGATTGGTACTCTAACCTGATATGATCTCCCTTTATAGATACTATAAAATTACCCTCTTTATCCTACTTAATAACCCGAATTCAATTCAATTAATAAGTATTCATATATGATAGTTCTAATGAAGCTTCGGAGTCCCCTCACTTAGAATCATAACATGGAATCCTGCTCAGCAGTGAACGCACTCAATCAATAACCAAGATATGTATTCAGACTCTACATAACAGTTAATGATGCACAAAATGACCGTGAGTATAGATTAAGAAAGCACAATCATATATAAAATAAATCCACAAGTAGTGTTGTACGGAGTATACACATGGAAGTTCAATTAACTAGATAAAACCTTTACAACCCTAGTTCTACCAAAAAGGCTCTAGCTCATGGTGTTGTAGGAAACACACATGGGTGTTGGATAGATCTTACCCGGATGTCCGAAAAATATAAGATAAATTAGGAAACGAATAAACCCTAGATATGGCGTCTTCATGTCCTTCTCCGTCGTGAATCCTCCTCTTGGTTCTCCTCTTGATTCCACAAACGAATCTTCAAAGTGATGGATAGATGAAGGAAAGGAAGTGGATGATGGATGGGGGGTGATCCCCCCTTGTGGGGTGTTGTATGGTTGTGGCCTTTCTTCTCCTCTCTTGTATTGTGTTCTCCCTTGATTTTGTGGCTTCATAGACCTCCTTTTATACTTGTAATCACGTGTCCTAGGCTTGGAATGGGCTTCCTTAATTATCCCACGCGTTTAGGCCTCGAAAAGACGGATTTGGTAATTTCCCGAACATTGGTTCGACCTCAGCAAACAGGTCGAACCACTAAGCACAGGTCGAATCCACAGGTCGAACCACCCTACTGGAAGCCCCAGGTGCTTGGTTCGATCAGCCCAACAGGTCAAACCAGAATGTCTCAGGTCGAACCTAGGTCGAACCGATTTGCGCAGTCTCGCCGTTTTGCGTATAACTTTCACATCGGACCTCCAAATTGAATGATTTTTATGCTCACACGATCATCTCTTCCTGGGATTTCTATCCATATAAAGAACTCACAAAAATCTAAGAATTGAATCTGTAACAAGCCATGGAAAGTAGAACATCTGTTCTGTTCGGCACAGCTCGCGCGGCGTCACTACTTTTCTCATAACTTCCTCGTTCGGCCTCTGAATGGGATGTTCTTTACGCCAAAACGACCCTCTCTTCAGTGGCTTTCCATCCATATATCACATTACCAGTTTTGATCTCCACAAGAACACAGAATAATTACAAAAGTTGGGCGTGCATTTCAGAGCATCCTCGCACAAATTGCACCTTTCTCCAACTTGGCACTTTTGATCCCTTTTTCCTCCTAAAATACAATAAAACACCTCAAGTGCACCTTCATATCACATATAATGAATATAAGACCATTGTGCTAATATATGACAACAATTCTCATCAAAAAGGTGTTAAATTGGATAATAAAACACGCTTATTTTCACTCTCATCAAGTATCATTCTTGTGCACGTATTCTAGAACTTGCCTCTTGTCTTACTTGAAACTACATGTGTGTTAGATGATGGGAGATTATTTTTGGCCATCCTTGAATTTATAAGTCACTTAGCCAAATAATTCCCTACCTAATGATGTTTATTCGTAGTTAGCCCCGTTGAGCCTAAAAACCTTATTCTTTGGCAGCTTACGAGAAATAACCACTTTGAGCTTCTGAATTTTTTGAGCCTTGATTATCCTACTAGAAGAGAATTAATGGCTTTTCAAAGTGTGTTAATGGAGTTTGATAACAGTTTGGGAAGGAATGAAATTGGTGTGGAAATAGTGATTGAGCTTGAAAATGCATCTAAGGAAAATCATGGAGTAGTGCTTAAACCTAGTATTACATTGAATCAAACACCCTAGGGTGGTGCATAAATCTAGTACCCTATGGAGGATGCATGGTTAGTGCCCGAAACTGGTACCTCGAGAGAAAAGAAAAAAGAAGAAGAAAACAAGAGAAGAAAGAAAAATAGTTGTGCTTGAAGGTGGAGAAAGAATGAAAATCGTCTGCATTGAAAAGAAAGAGAGGATGAAAGTTGAAGTGATCAATCAGCTTTAGTTCTCTACTATTTGAGTCACATTGTCCATATATTTCCTACCTTAACCAAAGAGCCAACTTTACATCTTATTTAAAGTCCTTTTTGATCTCATTGGTGAATCATAATAATAGTGGTGGAGAGTTTGGGACTTTTGGCAAGCTTATGGTTATGCATGCACTTGAATTGAATTTGAGCGTAAGCACCTTAACCTATAAGTGTACATCTTTTACACTTGAGTGCGAGTGATATATAGTTCCCGTGAGGACATGTCAATGGAGCATTTGAATTGGTGGTGATTGTTTAAACTTGTATGCTATGAATTGATTATTACGTGTAATGAGAGTTGCATGACCTAAGTTGAGGACAATTGTATTTTGAATGGGGTATAGGTCATAGTCCTTGTATCCCCACTAATTTTCTTACTCTCTCTCTCTTTATTTTTATTTTGTTGTGTCGGGACGAGCAATGGGTAAGTTTGGGGGATTGATGAGAGTGAAAATAAGCGTGTTTTAGTGTCCAATTTAACACCTTTTTGTTGAGTATTGTTGTTATATATTAGCACAAGTGTCTTATATTGCATATATGTGAGAAAAAGGTGCACTTGAGGTGTTTTATTGTGTTTTAGGTGGAAAAAATGTGTAAAAGGCTCGCAATTAGAAGACACGATTTTGGAGGTGAGATTAGAGTGTTGTTTGACCAAGATAGCCTATTCGAACAACATCAGTTTGGTCGAACAGAGGGTGACAAGTCGAGCAGATTGTACATACCCATCCAGAAAGGTAGCTCGACTTGGAGGTGTTGCTCGACCAACATCGGCTTGGTCAAGCAAATGAGCAGAGGTCGAACAAAGTGGACAAAACTTACAGTAAGCTCATTCGACTTGAAGGGCTTGCTCGACCAAGCATCAATGTGGTCGAGTAAGAGCAGTTTGGTCGAACAGAATGCCAAAATCGTCCAGAGAGCTTGCCCGACTAGTAGCTCCTTGTTCGACTAGTATGCCTTGATCGAAAGATGTGTCGCTAATGCTATTTATGGTAATTCCGGATGTCTTTTACCAAATTTGACGTGTGCTTCAAGCAAATGCCCATCCTAAGCCCATAAGGAGAGCTCACAAGTATAAAAGGGGATGTAGATCACACCAAGAAGACAGAATACAATTGAATTGGAGAGAGGCCACACCAATACTACACCCCACAAGGAGGGATCACCCCCAACCATCATCCACATCCTTTTCTCCATCCATCCATCACTTTGAAGATTCGTTCGTGGAATCAAGAGGAGAACCAAGAGGAGAATTCAAGACGGAGAAGGATGTGACGACGCCCACATCTAGGATTTTATTCGTTTCCTAATTTATCTTATAATTTTCCAGACATTCGGGTAAGATCTATCCAATATCCATTATTATTTTTCGTAACACCATGGGCTAGAACCTCTTTGGTTGAACTAGGGTTGTGAAGGTGTTTACTAATTAATTAAACTTTCGTGTGTAAATCCGTACAACACTACTTGTGAATTTATTTTATATATAATTGTGCTTTCTTAATCCATATTCACGGTCATTTTGTGCATCTTCAATTGGTATATAGAGTCTGAATATATATCTTGGTTGTAGATTGAGTGCGTTCACTGCTGAATAGGATTCCACGTTATGATTCTAAGTGAGAGGACTCCAAAGCTTCATTGGAACTATCATATATGAATACTTATTAATTGAATTGAATTCAGGTTATTAAGTAGGATAAAGAGGATAATTTTATAGTACCTATAAAGGGAGATCATATTGGGTTTGAGTACCAATTGGCCAGGGAAATAATTGATATTGATAGTACCTAGAAAGGGGGGCGGAATTATATCTCTTGCTCCGAGGTTATTCACACGTGTTACACGCATGTTTACTTGTGTCTATAGAGTAGATATGAATGGTTTAGTGATGCGTCCATATTTCACAGGGTAGAGTCGGGCACCAACACACGAAAGGGAGATTAATGAGTAAAATTGGATTATCCTAGAGCTACCTATTCTCCTACTTGATCCACTTTCGTATTCTTCGAGTGATACTTTATTTTATTTGTTATTTTAATTCATTGTTTAGTAGTTTATAATAAATTCACAACTTTACTGCCAACTCGCCTTAATTAATTTAGTAAATAATTAAATTGATAATATGCCGTCCTTTGGGTTTGATATTCACTTGGTCACTTGCTTAAGCTGCAATTGATATTCTTAATACTTGGGGATTAATTTTGCGTGCAAAGAAAACGTGCATCAAGTTCTTGGCGCCGTTGCCGGGGATGGCTGTTATTATTGATTTTATTATTTCTATCTTGATTAAGATTTTTATTTGTGATTATTTATTTCTATCTAACCTTAAATTTTTCTGAGGTACTTGTGCATTAGGAAAAGTAGAGGAAGGAAAAGTAGGAATAACGCACAGTGCTAAACATGGCCGGAGCAAGGCAGAATCCGGATAATGTTGCCATACGTGAAATTTTCACGAACTATGAAATTGGCAACATGGGTTTGATAGGAGCAAGGGGGGAAATGATGATTTTGAGATACATCTCGCTCTTATTAACATGGTAGAGAAGAATCCCTTTTTTGGAGGTTATTTTGAAGATCCATATCAGCATCTCCGAAGATTTCTTGGTTATGAAAATACTCAAAAGAGAGTTGGAGCTAATGATAATACTAGGCGGAATGCCCTATTCAAGTTCTCTCTGATTGATAAGGTGGAAGCTTGGTATGAGACTCTTGATGCCACAGATTGCACTACATAGGACCAACTGCAGCAGAAATTCTTGGAGAGATACATGCCACCCTCAAGGATCTTAAGTATGAGGCAAGAGATTACCCAATTTGTTATGAATTAGGGTGAGAAATTTTATGTGTCTTGGGATAGGTTTAAAGACATGCTCAGGAGGTGTCCACTGCATGAGATGTCTAAAGCTCATTACATAAGTATCTTCTACTATGGATTGGATTGTGAGTCACGTGTTTTTATTAATGCATCATTAGGAGGAGCACTGTTATCAAAGACAGCACTTGAAGCAGAAAAGTTGTTTGAAGACATCTATATGAATTCACGTGACTGGCCTATGGAAAGAGTTAAAGGATCATATGTACTTGGTAAAGTAGCTCAGGTTGAATATCAAGTGGGGAAGCCGAATAGGGATAATGAGATCGTCTTTAGTCTAGCTAACATCAACAAGCTACTAGAGTCCCAGCAGAGGTGGATTACAGAGTTGACACTAAGGGGGTCTAGTATGTAGCAGCACGAAGTGAAGAGTGTTGAAGATACCTTCAATCGATACATGGCTAAGAACGATGCAAGGATTGATCGTCTTGAGGATACCATGAATGTTGATCATGCGGATTTATCTAAGAAGTTGAAGGACCTAACTTTGATTATGGGGTAGATGACCGTGAATGTGAATCAATTGACACAAACGTTGGAGAATAATGCCATCACATTGGGTTCGGGATATCGTATGAAGGTCCGATGAAGTCGGCGGACAAAAACGAAGAAGACAGGGCTCCCATTCGACCAAGCTTATGCCGTTTGACCAGACCTGATGGTCGAACGGTGGTTAAATGAGTTTTAGAAAAATGGAATTACGATGCTCTATTTTCAGGTGTGCCGTTTGACTTGCACTCTTCCGTTCGACCAGACCACCTTGGTCAAACGGAGGTCAAACAACACATGGGAGATGAGAGCTCACGATCGAGCCGCTTGCTCGACCAGAATCCATCCATTCAACCTTACTACCCAAGTCAAACGGAAGTCGAGCAACACATGGTGAACGAAAGCTCGCGATCAGGCACGTTGCTCGACCAAACCCTATCTGTTTGACCAGTCCCTTTTGGTCAAATAGAGGTCAAGCAACGTGGTGCAGTGCCCGATTCGATATCAAATGCTACGCCTATTATTCAGAACACCTTAGAGCCATCCCAAGAGCAGAATAGTGATCTTTTAGTTGAGAAGAAGTGGAAAAGAGCAAAGAGGTTGAGAGCCGAGAAGCTTAGACTGCAGATGGATAATGAAGATGTGGTTTTCTCTCTTGATCATGCAATGAAGATGCCCATGGAGACTCAATCATGCGAGAGCATAGATGTGGTTTCAAACTTGTTTAATCTTGATTTGGATAGGACAGACGATTCTGAATTTAAGTGGAAGATTGACAAGAAGGTGTTTAGACATCCATGGGAGGAAGGAAATTCCAAGGATCATATACTTGTTACCAAGAAAGGTGAGGTTCTGAGTGTCGACAAGAAGAGGAAAAGAAAGAACTTGAAGGTGAGGATGCGAGAAGACCGTCCTCTACCGTCGTGACTCTTCGATGTTAAACATGAGCACCTCTTGGGCGCTTGCACTTTCATTTTATTGTTTTATTTCTTTTGTGTGAGTAAGAAATTTTTATATTTAAGGTTCTTACTAATCGACAATTACATCTCTTTTCAAATTTAGTTTCGACTTATGTTTCTACTAAGTTTTGGGGGTGTGATGTTATTACCTCATTGCAGTACCAAGAGTATTATATTTTCTTTGTAATGTTTGCTAGGAGAGTTGATTTTTTGCGGTATGTTGAAACTTTAATCGGTTTTGACGTGTTAATTTTTGCAATTTGCCTAGTGTTTTGTGGTGTTTCTAGTTTGTGGAGTCGATTAGATAGTCAATTGATTTGTTCTTCTAGTTCTCCTATATTAGTAATGATGAATCCTGTGATGATGAAGTTTGTCGAGCTTTCATGATAGAAAAAGGTAGGATAGTGGCAAGACGAGTTCTACGCTGAGCAGCTCGTGTATACGTTGAAGAAAAATCAGGTGCCCTCATTTCTTTTTTCTAATTTTTATGTGTACTTTAAATTCATGAAGTGGAAGGATTGAGTTTATGGTTGTGATCCATGTGAGCTTATATGTTTAAATCGTGCTTGAAATTCATATCATCTTGAAATTGATGAAGGAATTGTACTTGAATTATATTGTGATATGAAGTTCTATGTGTATTTGTGGGATATTGCTTACCATGAAAAGTGCTCTGTTACTTGTTAGAAACCCATGTGAGATTTTGAGCCTTATTGATCATGTACATAATCACATGATATTTCTTTCTGGTAAGTATCGTTCTTGTGTGTGTATTATAGAACTTCCCTCTTGTCTTACTTGAAACTACATGTGTGTTAGATGATGAGAGATGATTTAAGGTTATCCTTGAATTTATGAGTCACTTAGCCAAATAATTTCTTACCAAATGATGTTTATCCGTAGTTAGCCCCGTTGAGCCTAAAAGCCTTATTTCTTTGGCAACCTACGAAGATAGCCACTTTTATATCCTATTTGAGCCTGAAATTCCTATATTTAGTGGAGAATTAAATGCTGTCAAAGTATGTGAGTTGATTTTCATGGAGTATTGAAAGGAATAAAATATTTGGAGCTGTACAAGTGATTATGAGCAAAAACAAAAATATGAGCTTAAAAATAAGTTGCTTAGGGGTAGTGCTCGAAACTGGTACCCCGAGATGTTAGAGGTAGTACCCGAAATTGGTACCTCGAAAAAAGAAAGAATGGAAAGAAAAAGTATGTTGAGCTTGAAGGAAAGGAGAGAAAAGAAAATTAGAAGAGCATGAAGCTGGATAGCCTTGAAGTGTAAGAATCTGCAGTACATAAGAACTCCGGTTTTAATTCTCTACTAATTGAGTCACTTTATCAATATATTTCCTACCTTAACCAAAGAGCCAACATTATGTCCTAATGAAAGTCCTTTTTGATCCCATTGTCGAATCATACTTTAAGTGGTGGAGAGTTTAAAACTTTTGTCAAGCTTATGGTTACGGATGCACTTGAATTGAATCTGAGCGTAAACACCTTAACCCATAAGTGTACATCTTTTACACTTGAGTGCGAGTGATATATACTTTCCGTGAGAGCATGTGAATGGAGCATTTGAATTGATGGTAATTGTCTTATCTTGTATGCTATGAATTGATTATTACATGAAATGAAAGTTGCACAACCTAAGTTGAGGACAGTTGTACTTTGAATGGGGTATTTATCATAATCCTTGTTTCCCCGCTAATTTTCTTACTCTCTCTCTCTCTTTATTTTTATTTTGTTGCCTCGGGACAAGCAACGGGTAAATTTGGGGGATTGATGAGAGTGAAAATAAACGTGTTTTTTTGGTCCAATGTATCACCTTTTTGATGAGTATCGTTGTTATATATTAGCATAAGTGTCTTATATTCTATATATATGAGAAAAAGGGGCACTTGAGGTGTTTTTATTGTGTTTTAGGTGGAAAATAGGTGAAAAAGGCTTGGAATTGAAAGATACGATTTTAGAGGCAAGATTGAGTGCTGTTCGACAAAGAGAGCAGAGGGTAACAAGTCGAGCAGATTGTACAGACCCGTCCAGAGAGGTAGCTCGACTTGGAGGTGTTGCTCGACCAACATCGGCTTGGTCGAGCAAATGAGCATAGGTCGAACAAAGTGGACAAAACTTACAGTGAGCTCGTTCGACTTGAAGGGCTTGCTCGACCAAGCATCAATGTGGTCGAGCAAGAGCAGTTTGGTCGAACAAAATGCCAAAATCATCCAGAGAGCTTTCACGACTAGTAGGTCCTTGTTCAACCAGTATGCCTTGGTCGAACGGCTTGTCGCTAATGCTATTTATGGTAATTCTGGATGTCTTTTACCAAATTTGACTTGTGCTTCAAACAAAGGCCCATCATAAGCCCATAAGGAGAGCTCACAAGTATAAAAGGGGATGTAGATCACACCAAGAGGACACAATACAATAGAATAGATTGAATTAGAGAAAGGCCACAATAATATTACACCCCACAAGGGAGGGTCACCCCCAATCATCATCCACATCTTTTTCTCCATCCATCCATCACTTTGAAGATTCGTTCATGGATTCAGGAGGAGAACCAAGAGGAGAATTCTAGACAGAGAAGGACGCGACGACGCCCTCATCTAAGGTTTATTCATTTCCTAATTTATCTTGTATTTTCCGAACTACGGGTAAGATCTATCCAACACCCATGATTGTTCTTCGTAACATCATGGGCTAGATCCTTTTTGGTAGAACTAGGGCTGTGAAGGTTTTTACCAATTAATTGAACTTTTGTGTGTAAAATCCGTACAACACTGCTTGTGGTTTATTTTATATATAATTTTGCCTTTTTAATTCATACTCACAGTCGTTTTGTGCATCATTAACTGTTATGTAGAGTCTGAACACATATCTTGGTTATTGATTGAGTGCGTTCACTGCTGAGCAGGATTCCATATTATGATTATAAGTGAGGGAACTCCGAAGCTTCATTAGAAATATCATATATGAATACTTATTAATTGAATAAAGAGGATAATTCATAGTACCTATAAAGGGAGATCATATCGGGTTAGAGTACCAATTGGCCAGGGAAATAATTGATACTGATAGTACCTTGAAAAGGGGTGGAATTATATCTCTTGCTCCGAGGTTATTCACACGTGTTACACGCATGGTTTAGTGATGCTTGTGTCTATAGAGTAGATATGTATGGTTTAGTGATGCGTCCATATTCCACAAGGTAGAGTCGGACATCAACACATGGAAGGGAAATTAATGAGTGAAACTGGATTCCCCTAGAGCTACATATTCTTTTACTTGATCCAATTTCGTATTCTTCAAGTGATATTTTATTTTATTTTTTATTTAAATTAATTATTTAGTAGTTTAATAATTAAATCCCAAACTTTATTGCCAACTTGTCTTAATTAATTTAGTAAATAATTAAATTAATAATACGTTGTCCTTTGGGTACGATAATTCACTTGGTCGCTTGCTTAAGCTGCAACTGAATCCTTAATACTTGTGGTTTAATTTTGCATGCAAAGAAAATGCGCATCAAGTTCTTGGCGCCGTTGCCGGGGTTTGATTGAGTGCGTTAACTGCTAAGCAGGATTCCATATTATGATTCTAAGTGAGGGGACTCCGAAACTTCATTAGAACTATCATATATGAATACTTATTAATTGAAGGGAATTCGGGTTATTAAGTAGGATAAAGAGGATAATTTTATAGTATCTATAAAGGGAGATCATATCGGGTTAGAGTACCAATTGACCAGGAAAATAATTGATACTAATAGTACCTAGAAAGGGGGGTGGAATTATATCTCTTGCTCCGAGGTTATTCACCAGTGTTACACGCATGTTTACTTGTGTCTATAGAGTAGATATGCATGGTCTAGTGATGCACACAAGGCAGAGTCAGACACCAACACACGAAAGGGAGATTAATGAGTGAAACTGGATTATCCTAGAGCTATATATTCTCCAACTTGATCCAGTTTCGTATTCTACGAGTGATACTTTTTTTTATTTGTTATTTTAATTCATTGTTTAGTAGTTAATAATAAATTCACAACATTATTGCCAACTCGTTGTAATTAATTTAGTAAATAATTAAATTGATAATACGCTGTCCTTTGGGTTCGATATTCACTTGGTCACTTGCTTAAGCTGCAATTGATATCCTTAATACTTGGAGATTAATTTTGCGTGCAAAGAAAATGCGCATCAAGTTCTTGATTGATGAGAGTTAAAATAAGGGTGTTTTAATATGTGATTTAACAATTTTTTTATGAGTATTGTTATTATATATTAGCACAAGTGTCTTATATTCCATATATATGAGAAAAATATGCACTTGAGGTGTTTTATTGTGTTTTAGGTGGAAAACAGGTGTAAAAGGCTCGAAATTGGAGACACTATTTTAGAGGCAAGATTCGAGTGTCGTTCGACAAAGAGAGCTTGTTCGACCAACATCACTTTGGTCAAACAGAGGTTGACAAGTCGAGCAAATTGTACAGACCCATCCAGAGATGTAGCTCGACTTGGAGGTGTTGCTCGACCAACATCGGCTTGGTCGAGTAAATGAGCATAGGTCGAACAAAGTGGACAAAACATATAGTGATCTCGTTCGACTTGAAGGGCTTGCTCGATCAAGCATCAATGTGGTCGAGCAAGAGCAGTTTGGTCAAACAAAATGCCAAAATCATCCAGAGAGCTTTCTCGACTAGTAGCTCATTGTTCGACTAGTGTGCCTTGGTCGAACGGCTTATTGCTGATGCTATTTATGGTAATTCTGGATGTATTTTACCAAATTTGACTTGTGCTTCAAGCAAAGGCCCATCCTTAGCCCATAAGGAGAGCTCACAAATATAAAAGAGGATGTAGATCACACCAAGAAGACACAATATAATAGAATAGATTGAATTGGAGAAAGGCCACAACAATACTATACCCCACAAGGGGGGATCACCCCCGAACCATCATCCACATCCTTTCCTCCATCCATCCATCACTTTGAAGATTCATTCGTGGAATCAAGAGAAGAACCAAGAGGAGAATTTAGGACGGAAAAGGACTCGACGATGCCCACATCTAGGGTTTATTCATTTTATAATTTATCTTGTATTTTTTGGACTACGAGTAAGATCTATCCAACACCCATGACTGTTCTTCGTAACATCATGGGCTAGAGCCTTTTTGGTAGAACTAGGGTTGTGAAGGTTTTTACCAATTAATGGAACTTTAGTGTGTAAAATTCATACAACACTACTTGTGGTTTATTTTATATATAATTTTGCCTTTTTAATTCATACTCACGGTCTTTTTGTGCATCATTAACTGTTATGTAGAGTCTGAATATATATCTTGATTATTGATTGAGTGGATTCACTGCTGAGCAGGATTCCATGTTATGATTCTAAGTGAAGGAACTCCGAAGCTTCATTAGAACTATCATATATGAGTACTTATTAATTGAATTGAATTCATGTTATTAAGTAGGATAAAGAGGATAATTCATTGTACCTATAAAGGGAGATCATATCGGGTTAGAGTACCAATTGGCCAGGGAAATAATTTATACTGATAGTACTTAGAAAGGGGAGTGGAATTATATCTCTTACTCCGAGGTTATTCACACGTGTTACACGCATGTTTACTTGTGTTTATAGAGTAGATATGCATGGTCTAGTGATGCACACAAGGCAGAGTCAGACACCAACACACAAAAGTGAGATTAATGAGTGAAACTGGATTATCCTAGAGCTACATATTCTCCTACTCTATCCACTTTCGTATTCTTCGTGTGATACTTTTTTTATTTGTTATTTTAATTCCTTATTTAGTAGTTAATAATAAATTCACAACTTTATTGCCAACTCGTCGTAATTAATTTAGTAAATAATTAAATTGATAATACGCTGTCCTTTGGGTTCGATATTCACTTGGTCACTTGCTTAAGCTGCAATTGACATCCTTAATACTTGGAGATTAATTTTGCGTGCAATGAAAACACGCATCAAGTTCTTGATTTATGAGAGTGAAAATAAGGGTGTTTTAGTGTCCAATTTAACACCTTTTTTATGAGTATTGTTGTTATATATTAGCACAAGTGTCTTATATTCCATATATGCGAGAAAAAGGTGCACTTAAGGTGTTTTATTATGTTTTAGGTGGAAAACAGGTGTAAAAGGCTCGAAATTGGAGACACTATTTTAGAGGCAAGATTCGAGTGTCGTTCGACAAAGAGAGCTTGTTCGACCAACATCACTTTGGTCAAACAGAGGTTGACAAGTCGAGCAAATTGTACAGACCCATCCAGAGATGTAGCTCGACTTGGAGGTGTTGCTCGACCAACATCGGCTTGGTCGAGTAAATGAGCATAGGTCGAACAAAGTGGACAAAACATATAGTGATCTCGTTCGACTTGAAGGGCTTGCTCGATCAAGCATCAATGTGGTCGAGCAAGAGCAGTTTGGTCAAACAAAATGCCAAAATCATCCAGAGAGCTTTCTCGACTAGTAGCTCCTTGTTCGACTAGTGTGCCTTGGTCGAACGGCTTATTGCTGATGCTATTTATGGTAATTCTGGATGTATTTTACCAAATTTGACTTGTGCTTCAAGCAAAGGCCCATCCTTAGCCCATAAGGAGAGCTCACAAATATAAAAGAGGATGTAGATCACACCAAGAAGACACAATATAATAGAATAGATTGAATTGGAGAAAGGCCACAACAATACTATACCCCACAAGGGGGGATCACCCCCGAACCATCATCCACATCCTTTCCTCCATCCATCCATCACTTTGAAGATTCATTCGTGGAATCAAGAGAAGAACCAAGAGGAGAATTTAGGACGGAGAAGGACTCGACGATGCCCACATCTAGGGTTTATTCATTTTATAATTTATCTTGTATTTTTTGGACTACGAGTAAGATCTATCCAACACCCATGACTGTTCTTCGTAACATCATGGGCTAGAGCCTTTTTGGTAGAACTAGGGTTGTGAAGGTTTTTACCAATTAATGGAACTTTAGTGTGTAAAATTCATACAACACTACTTGTGGTTTATTTTATATATAATTTTGCCTTTTTAATTCATACTCACGGTCTTTTTGTGCATCATTAACTGTTATGTAGAGTCTGAATATATATCTTGATTATTGATTGAGTGGATTCACTGCTGAGCAGGATTCCATGTTATGATTCTAAGTGAAGGAACTCCGAAGCTTCATTAGAACTATCATATATGAGTACTTATTAATTGAATTGAATTCATGTTATTAAGTAGGATAAAGAGGATAATTCATTGTACCTATAAAGGGAGATCATATCGGGTTAGAGTACCAATTGGCCAGGGAAATAATTTATACTGATAGTACTTAGAAAGGGGAGTGGAATTATATCTCTTACTCCGAGGTTATTCACACGTGTTACACGCATGTTTACTTGTGTTTATAGAGTAGATATGCATGGTCTAGTGATGCACACAAGGCAGAGTCAGACACCAACACACAAAAGTGAGATTAATGAGTGAAACTGGATTATCCTAGAGCTACATATTCTCCTACTCTATCCACTTTCGTATTCTTCGTGTGATACTTTTTTTATTTATTATTTTAATTCCTTATTTAGTAGTTAATAATAAATTCACAACTTTATTGCCAACTCGTCGTAATTAATTTAGTAAATAATTAAATTGATAATACGCTGTCCTTTGGGTTCGATATTCACTTGGTCACTTGCTTAAGCTGCAATTGACATCCTTAATACTTGGAGATTAATTTTGCGTGCAATGAAAACACGCATCAAGTTCTTGATTGATGAGAGTGAAAATAAGGGTGTTTTAGTGTCCAATTTAACACCTTTTTGATGAGTATTGTTGTTATATATTAGCACAAGTGTCTTATATTCCATATATGCGAGAAAAAGGTGCACTTAAGGTGTTTTATTATGTTTTAGGTGGAAAACAGGTGTAAAAGGCTCGAAATTGGAGACACTATTTTAGAGGCAAGATTCGAGTGTCGTTCGACAAAGAGAGCTTGTTCGACCAACATCACTTTGGTCAAACAGAGGTTGACAAGTCGAGCAAATTGTACAGACCCATCCAGAGATGTAGCTCGACTTGGAGGTGTTGCTCGACCAACATCGGCTTGGTCGAGTAAATGAGCATAGGTCGAACAAAGTGGACAAAACATATAGTGATCTCGTTCGACTTGAAGGGCTTGCTCGATCAAGCATCAATGTGGTCGAGCAAGAGCAGTTTGGTCAAACAAAATGCCAAAATCATCCAGAGAGCTTTCTCGACTAGTAGCTCCTTGTTCGACTAGTGTGCCTTGGTCGAACGGCTTATTGCTGATGCTATTTATGGTAATTCTGGATGTATTTTACCAAATTTGACTTGTGCTTCAAGCAAAGGC
Organism: Pogostemon cablin; assembly: GCA_023678885.1. Taxonomy (NCBI): domain Eukaryota; kingdom Viridiplantae; phylum Streptophyta; class Magnoliopsida; order Lamiales; family Lamiaceae; genus Pogostemon; species Pogostemon cablin. The sequence goes on along the minus strand of CM043007.1, from coordinate 18,314,834 downwards.
CCATCCTTAGCCCATAAGGAGAGCTCACAAATATAAAAGAGGATGTAGATCACACCAAGAAGACACAATATAATAGAATAGATTGAATTGGAGAAAGGCCACAACAATACTATACCCCACAAGGGGGGATCACCCCCGAACCATCATCCACATCCTTTCCTCCATCCATCCATCACTTTGAAGATTCATTCGTGGAATCAAGAGAAGAACCAAGAGGAGAATTTAGGACGGAGAAGGACTCGACGATGCCCACATCTAGGGTTTATTCATTTTATAATTTATCTTGTATTTTTTGGACTACGAGTAAGATCTATCCAACACCCATGACTGTTCTTCGTAACATCATGGGCTAGAGCCTTTTTGGTAGAACTAGGGTTGTGAAGGTTTTTACCAATTAATGGAACTTTAGTGTGTAAAATTCATACAACACTACTTGTGGTTTATTTTATATATAATTTTGCCTTTTTAATTCATACTCACGGTCTTTTTGTGCATCATTAACTGTTATGTAGAGTCTGAATATATATCTTGATTATTGATTGAGTGGATTCACTGCTGAGCAGGATTCCATGTTATGATTCTAAGTGAAGGAACTCCGAAGCTTCATTAGAACTATCATATATGAGTACTTATTAATTGAATTGAATTCATGTTATTAAGTAGGATAAAGAGGATAATTCATTGTACCTATAAAGGGAGATCATATCGGGTTAGAGTACCAATTGGCCAGGGAAATAATTTATACTGATAGTACTTAGAAAGGGGAGTGGAATTATATCTCTTACTCCGAGGTTATTCACACGTGTTACACGCATGTTTACTTGTGTTTATAGAGTAGATATGCATGGTCTAGTGATGCACACAAGGCAGAGTCAGACACCAACACACAAAAGTGAGATTAATGAGTGAAACTGGATTATCCTAGAGCACATATTCTCCTACTTGATCCACTTTCGTATTCTTCGTGTGATACTTTTTTTATTTGTTATTTTAATTCCTTATTTAGTAGTTAATAATAAATTCACAACTTTATTGCCAACTCGTCGTAATTAATTTAGTAAATAATTAAATTGATAATACGCTGTCCTTTGGGTTCGATATTCACTTGGTCACTTGCTTAAGCTGCAATTGACATCCTTAATACTTGGAGATTAATTTTGCGTGCAATGAAAACACGCATCAAGTTCTTGATTGATGAGAGTGAAAATAAGGGTGTTTTAGTGTCCAATTTAACACCTTTTTGATGAGTATTGTTGTTATATATTAGCACAAGTGTCTTATATTCCATATATGCGAGAAAAAGGTGCACTTAAGGTGTTTTATTATGTTTTAGGTGGAAAACAGGTGTAAAAGGCTCGAAATTGGAGACACTATTTTAGAGGCAAGATTCGAGTGTCGTTCGACAAAGAGAGCTTGTTCGACCAACATCACTTTGGTCAAACAGAGGTTGACAAGTCGAGCAAATTGTACAGACCCATCCAGAGATGTAGCTCGACTTGGAGGTGTTGCTCGACCAACATCGGCTTGGTCGAGTAAATGAGCATAGGTCGAACAAAGTGGACAAAACATATAGTGATCTCGTTCGACTTGAAGGGCTTGCTCGATCAAGCATCAATGTGGTCGAGCAAGGCAGTTTGGTCAAACTTGATCCACTTGATCCACTTTCATATTCTTTGAGTGATATTTTATTTTATTTGTGATTTTAATTACTTGTTTAGTAGTTTAATAATTAAATCCTAAAACTTTATTACTTTCATCTTAATTAATTTAGATAATAATTAAATTGATAATACGCTGTCCTTTGGGTTCGATATTCACTTGGTCGCTTGCTTAAGCTGCAACTGATATCCTTAATACTTGAGAATTAATTTTGCGTACAAAGAAAACACGCATCAAGTCCCGAAGATTCGTTTGTGGAAATAAGAGGAGAACCAAGAGGAGGATTCAAGATGGAGAAGGACGCGATGACTCCCACATCTAGGGTTTTATTAGTTTCCTAATTTATCTTTTACTTTTCAAACATTCAGATAAGATCTATCCAACACCTATGATTGTTCTTCATAACATCGTGGGCTAGAGCCTTTTTGGTAGAACTAGGGTTGTGAAGGTTTTTACAAATTAATTGAACTTTCATGTGTAAACTCTGTACAACACTACTTGTGGATTTATTTTATATATGATTATGCTTTCTTAATCCATATTCACGATCATTTTGTGCATCTTCAATTGGTATATAGAGTCTGAATATATATCTTAGTTGTAGATTGAGTGCGTTCACTGCTGAACATGATTACATGTTATGATTCTACTTGAGGGGACTCCGAAGCTTCATTAGAACTATCATATATGAATACTTATGAATTGAATTGAATTCGGGTCATTAAGTAGGATAAAGAGGATAATTTCATAATACCTATAAAGGGAGATCATATCGGGTTAGAGTACCAATTGGCCAGGGAAATAATTGACACTGATAATACCTAGAAAGGGGAGTGGAATTATATCTCTTGCTCTGAGGTTATTTACACTTGTTACATGCATGTTTACTTATGTCTATAGAGTAGATATGCATAGTTTAGTGATGTGTCCATATCCCACACGGCAGAGTCGGACATCAACACATGAAAGAGAGATTAATGAGTGAAACTGGATTATCCTGGAGCTATCTATTCTCCTACTTGATCCACTTTCGTATTCTTCGAGTGATATTTTATTTTATTTGTTATTTTAATTAATTGTTTATTAGTTTGATAATTAAAACCTCAAACTTTTATTTCCATTCGTCTTAATTAATTTAGTAAATTATTAAATTGATAATACGCCGTCGTTTGGGTTCGATATTAATTTGGTCGCTTACTTAAGTTGCAATTGATATCTTTAATACTTGGGAATTAATTTTGCATGCAAATAAAACGCGCATCACACACCCGTAGGGGGAGAAGTACCTGATGCTACTGCAAATGTTGCAGTTGAAAGCTCTGGTTCCAGGGGAGTTGTGATTGAGGACATCACTGATGTAGCTGAACAGGTTACAAGGGTTGATGCTGTAAGTGCTGCTGTTGATGCTGCTGGTAATGCTGCAGATAAGGATTCTGATCCTCAGGGGGAGCCAAGTCAAGTTGAGCCAAGTCATGATTGATGCTGAACTATCTGGAAGTTAACATTGGATACTTTGATACTAACTATTTGATCTAACTATTTCGTAGATGGATTGTTGAACTGATGGAAACACTTTGCTGATTTTATTTCCTGATGAATTTATTTGACTTTAAATAGTTGGATATTTTATTTAGTTTATCTAGGTCATTAACTTATTGGTTAAGTAGTCTTGATTAGCCTTCATCATTATTACTTTGATTGACTTAGATATTTACACTGCATTTCGAACTAACCTCTGATGTTTTGAAATTTGTTATCCTATTATATTCTATCTTTCTTTGTAAAAATAAAGAGAAAGAGTAAGAAAATTAGCGGGGAAACAATGACTATGACCAATACCCCATTCAAAATACAATTGTCATCAACTTAGGTCATGCAACTCTCATTATATGTAATAATCAATTCATAGTATACAAGTTAAGACAATCACCACCAATTCAAATGCTCCATCAACATGTTCTCACAGGAAGTATATTCACTCGCACTCAAGTGTAAAAGATGTACACTTATGGGTTAAAGTGTTTACGCTCAAATTCAATTCAAGTACATGCGTAACCATAAGCTTGCCAAACGTCTCAAACTTTCTACCACTAAAATTATGATTCGACAATGGGATCAAAAAGGACTTTTCTTTTGGATGTAATGTTGGCTCTTTGGTAAGGGTAGGAAACATATGGATAAAGTGACTCAATTAGTAGAGAATTAAAACCGGAGTTCTTATGTACTGCAGATTCTTACACTTCAAGGCTATCCAGCTTCATGCTCTTCTAATTTTCTTTTCTCTCCTTTCCTTCAAGCTCAACATACTTTTTCTTTCCATTCTTTCTTTTTTCGAGGTACCAATTTCGGGTACTACCTCTAACATTTCGGGGTACCAGTTTCGAGCACTACCCCTAAGCAACTTATTTTTAAGCTCATATTTTTGTTTTTGCTCATAATCACTTGTACAGCTCCAAATATTTTATTCCTTTCAATACTCCATGAAAATCAACTCACATACTTTGACAGCATTTAATTCTCCACTAAATATAGGAATTTAAGGCTCAAATAGGATATCAAAGTGGCTATCTTCGTAGGTTACCAAAGAAATAAGATTTTTAGGCTCAACGGGGCTAACTACGGATAAACAATTATTTGGTAGGGAATTATTTGGCTAAGTGACTCATAAATTCAAGGATGGCCTAAAATCATCTCCCATCATCTAACACACATGTAGTATCAAGTAAGACAAGAGGCAAGTTCTAGAATACATACAAGAATGATACTCACCAGAAAAGAAGTGATTATGTATCATGATCAACGAGGCTCAAAATCTCACATGGGTTTTTAATAAGTAACAGAGCACTTTTCATGGTAAGCAATATCCCACAAGTACACATAGAACTTCATATCACAATATAACTCAAGTACACTTCCTTCATCAATTTCAAGAGCATATGAATTTCAAAGATAATTTTAAAAATATAAGCTCACATGGATCACCACCATAATCTCAATCCTTCCACTCCATGAATTAAAAGCACATATAAAAATTAGAAAAAAGGAAACGAGGGCACCTGATTTTCTTCAACGTACGCACGAGCTCCTCGAGTCAAAGCCTCAATGTAGAACTCGTCTTGCCACCTAGTTATCCTTTTCTATCATCAAAGCTCAAACAAACTCATCATCACAGGATTCATCAATAATAAAATAGGAGAACTATAAGAAAGGATTAATTGACTATGTAATCGACTCCACACACTAGAAACACCACTGAACACTAGGCAAATTGCAAAAAATCGACACATCAAAACCGATTAAAGTTTCAATATACCGCAAAAAATCAACTCCCCTAGCAAACATTACAAAGAAAAGATTATACTCTTGGTGCTTCAATGAGGTAAGTACATCACCCCCCCCCCCAAACTTAGTAAAAACGTAAGTTGAAACTAAGTTTGCAAAGATTTAATTGCCGAATAATAAGCTCCTTAAATATAAAAATTTCTTACTCACACGAAAGAAATAAAGCAATAAAACGGAAGGGCAAGCCCCCAACAGGCGCTCATGTTTAACGTCGTAGAGTCACGACGGTAGAGGACGGTCTTCTGGCATCCTCACCTTCAAATACTTTCTTTTGCGCTTCTTGTCTACACTCAACACCTCACCTTTCTTGGTCACAAGTATATGGTCATTGAAATTTCCTTCCTCCCATGGCTGTCTAGACTCCTCCTTGTAAACCTTCCACTTAAATTCAGAATCACATGTCTTAGAAAAATCAAGATTAAACAAGTTAGAAACCATATCAATGCTCTTGCACGATTGAGTCTCCATGGGCATCTTCATTGCATGATCAAGAGAGAAAACCACATCTTCATTATCCGTCTGCAGTCTAAGCTTCTTCGCTCTCAACTTCTTTGCTCTTTCCCACTTCTTCTCCATTGTAAGCTCAGTATTCTGCTCATGTAATGGTACTGGAGTAACATCAACATCATGCGGAGCATTGGCGCAGCAATAGGCATGTTTCGGATCGGTTCGACTAGAGTTTGACCTGTTGGAGAGGTCGAACCAGGCACGTAGTGGTCGAACCGATCATCTGGAAGGTTGTTCTCACTTTGAAGTCGTGGTTCGACCTGGGTTCGACCTTCAGGCCAGGTCGAACCACTTTCCCTCAGGTCGAACTGGCTTACTGTACTATTTCGCCTCCCAGTTCGACCAAGGTTCAACCAGATGGTTTGGTCGAACCATGTCCGTCGTGGTCGAACCGTTGTTGTGACAAAATAGGATGCTCCGGACATTGAGGTTCGACGTGGGTTCGACCTTCAGAACAAGTCGAACCACCCTTGCTTTGGTCGAACCGATAATCTGGAAAAATAGAGTGCTCCGCATGGTATGGTTCGACCATGGTTCGACCTGTAGGCCAGGTCGAACCAGAGGCTGGTTGGTCGAATCGCTGTCTGGATATGTCCATTTTTGATTTCGGCCTCGTCGTTCCTTCATACTGTGTTCCAGACCTTAACGTGATGGCTTTATCTTCCAATTTATGTGTCAATTGATTCACGTTCGCGGTCATCTACCCCATAATCAAAGTAAGCTCCTACATCTGCTTAGATAAATCTGCATGACCAACATTCATTCTAGCTTCGATGTGGTCAATCCTTGCATCATTCTCATCCATGTATCGATTGAAGGTATCTTCATCACTCTTTACTTCTTGCTGCTTCATATTATGCCCCCTTTATGTCAACTCTGTGATCTGCCTCTACTGGAACTCTAGTAGCTTGTTGATGTTAGCTAGACTAGAGACGATCTCATCATTCCTATTTGGCTTCACCACTTGATTCAACCTGCGCTACCTCGCCAAGTACATATGATCCTCTATCTCTCTCTATTGGCCAGTCACGTGAATTCATAGAGATGTCTTCAAACAACTTTTCCGCTTCAAGTGCTGTCTTTGATAACAGCGCTCCTCCTGATGATGTATCAATAAAAATACGCGACTCACAATCCAATCCATAGTAGAAGATGCTTATGTATTCAGCCTTAGACATTCCATGTTGTGGACACCTCCTGAGCATGTCTTTAAACCTGTACCACACCTCATAAAATTTCTCACCCTGATTCATAATAAATCGAGTGATCTCTTGCTTCATTCTTAAGATCCTTGAGGGTGGCATGTATCTCTCCAAGAACTTCTGCTGCAGTTGGTCCCATGTAGTGCAATCTGTTGGATCAAGGGTCTCATACCAAGCTTCCATTTTATTAATTAAAGAGAACTTGAATAAGGCGATCCGCCTAGCATTATCATTCGCTCCACTGCCCTTTTGAGTGTTTGCATAACCAAGAAATCTTCGGAGATACTGATATGGATCTTCAAAACAACCTCCAGAAAATGGATTATTCTCTACCATGTTAATAAGAACGGGATGTATCTCAAAATCATCATCTTCCCCCCTTGCTCCTATCAACCCCATGTTGACATTCCCAAAGTTCGTGAAAATTTCACGAATGGAAACATTATCCGAATTATGCCTTGCTCCGGCCATGTTCAGCTCAATGTGTTATTTGCTCCTTTCCTTTCTCTCCTTTTTTCAAGCGCACAAGTAACTCGGAAAAATTCAAGGTTAGATAGAAATAAATAACCACAAATAAAAGAAAAAGAAAAAAAATCTTAATCAACTAGAAATAATAAAATCAATAATAACAGTCGTCCCCAGCAACGGCGCTAAGAACTTGATGCGCGTTTTCTCAACACAAAATTAATCCCCAAGTATGAAGGATATCAATTGTAGTCTCGAAAGGTGACCAAGTGAATATCGAACCCAAAGGACGGCGTATTATCAATTTAATTATTATCTAAATTAATTAAGACAAGTTGGCAATTAAGTTTGAGGTTTAAGATGATTAAACTAATAAACAAGTAATTAAAATAACAAATAAAATAAATATCACTTGAAGAATACGAAAGTGGATCAAGTAGGAGAATAGGTAGCTCTAGGATAATCCAGTTTCACTACTTAACTTCTCTTCCATGTGTCAATGTCCGACTCTGCCTTGTGGAATATGGACACATCACTAAACCATGCATATCTACTCTATAGACACAAGTAAACATGCGTGTAACATGTGTGAATAACCTCGGAGCAAGAGACGTAATTTTACCCCCTTTCTAGGTACTATCAGTATCAATTATTTACCCCTAGGATTGGTACTCGAACCCGATTGATCTCCCTTTATAGGTACTATAAAATTACCCTTTTATCCTACTTAATAACCCGAATTCAATTCAATTAATAAGTATTCATATATGATAGTTCTAATGAAGCTTCGGAGTCCCCTCACTTAGAATCATAACATGGAATCCTGCTCAGCAGTGAACGCACTCAATCAATAACCAAGATATGTATTCAGACTCTACATAACAGTTAATGATGCACAAAACGACCATGAGTATGAATTAAAAAGGCACAATCATATATAAAATAAATCCACAAGTAGTTTTGTACGGAGTATACACATGGAAGTTCAATTATCTAGATAAAACCATCACAACCCTAGTTCTACCAAAAGGCTCTAGCCCATGATGTTGCGAAGAACAATCATGGGTGTTGGATAGATCTTACCCGGATGTCCAGAAAATACAAGATAAATTAGGAAATGAATAAACCCTAGATGTGGCATCATCGCGTCCTTCTCGCTCTTGAATTCTCCTCTTAGTTCTCCCCTTGATTCCACAAACGAATCTTCAAAGTGATGGATGGATGGAGAAAATGATGATGGTTGGGGGGTGATCCCCCCTTGTGGGGTGTTGTATGTTGTGGCCTCTCTTCTCCTCTCTTGTTGTTGTGTTGTGTTCCTCCTCTTTTTGGGGCTGTATAGACCTCCTTTTATACTTGTAATCACATCTCCTAGGCTTGGAATGGGCTTTTCAAGTGATCACACGCGTTTAGGCCTCGAAAATACGGATTTGGTAAGTTTTTGCACGATGGTTCGACCTCAGCAAACAGGTCGAACCATTGAACACAGTTCGAACCACAGGTCGAACCTACCTACTGGAAGTCCCAGGTGCATGGTTTGACCTCAGTTCGACCTCAAGCAGGTCGAACCGATTTGCGCAGTCTCTCCATTTCGCGTATAACTTTCACATCCGACCTCCGAATTGAGTAATTTTTGTGCTCACGCGATCCTCTCTTCCTTGGCTTTCTATCTATATAAAGAAATCACAAAAAATCCAAGAATTGAATATATAAAAGGCCATGGAATGTAGCACTGCAATTCTATTCGGCACAGCTCGCGCGGCGTCACCTCTTTTCTCATAACATCCTCGTTCAGACTTCAATTATGGTGTTCTTTATGCCAAAACGACCCTCTCTTCAGTGGCTTTCCAACCATATATCACACCATCAGTTTCGAGCTCCATAACAATACAGAATAATTATGAAAGTTGGATATACATTTTTAGCATTCTTGCACAAATTGCACCTTTTCTCCAACTTTGCACTTTTCATCCTTTTTCCACCTAAAATACAATAAAACACCTCAAGTGCACGTGATTCTCACATATATCGAATATAAGACACTTGTGCTCATATAAGACTACAATATCAATCAAAAAGGTGTTATATTGGATATTAAAACACGCTAATTTTCACTCTCATCACTTTGCATCAAGTGTGTGGTTGCTGAAAGGCGTGATTGGGGAAGATTGTCGATGTGAAGTGTTGAGAACAGTGTTATCATATTTGGAATCACACCAGTCATCACCGATCCTTATTATTTTTGTCTAACCGTTAACAGATTTTCTGGTGTTCGATTTGTGTTTATTTAATATTGTTTCAGGTGTGCCATATTTGGAAGCTTCTGGAGTCTTCAAGATGAGTTGAAGCTGTTTGATGGAGTTAAAGTAATGCAGACGCTGATGGAACATTCTAGAAGGCTTTGCCAAGTAGTGGGCGATTATGCTTCATACCTTGATGTGTTCCCACTCTCTCAGACCACTACTCACTTTGGCATGATCTCTGTAGTCTCCCACGTATATATAAAGGGATGTTGGATAATCAAGACAACTAGTTTTTCTTTAGAGATTCCCATTGCAGATAGAGAGATCATCCTTAGAGATTTTATCTTTATGTTTCTTCTATAATTTTTTTACAAGTGTTGTCACACCTCGTGTAACACTTAGTGTATACTGTTATTCCCGTGCGTTTTGTGTGTACTGTTCATAGGCAGTGGAAGTACACATATGAAGTAGGCTTAGATCCAACAATCTAGGTTTGCCATTTGGGAACGTGTTTAGATATTAGATCCGATCTGTCGGGTGCCCAAGATGTAAAGTGTGTTTTTAACGATGATTTTATCCTAAGTGTGGTAACACTTTGTACAACACTCTGTGTATCAGAATGTAAACTTGACTAAGTTTAGAAAAAGTTTTAAATTAGCGAAAGACTTAACACACTGATTACTCAATCTTTCCACAAACGTTTGCAAGTTTGTGGTGGCCTCATGGCATAAATATCACTATTGGAAAATGTGATTACAGAAACAAATTCTAAGAGATGGAAATCTTCTTCCACTCTTCGAATACAAAATCGGATCTAATATCCAAACACGTTCCCAAAGGGCAAACCTAGATTGTTAGATCTAAGCCTACTTCATATGTGCACTTCCACTGCTTGTGAACAGTACACACAAAATGTCCGGGAATAACAGTATACACTAAGTGTTACACGAGATGTAACAACACTTGTGAAAACATTACAGACGAAACCTAAAGATAAAATCTCTAAGGACAATCTCTCTATCTGCAATGGGAATCTCCCAAGAAAAACCAGTTGTCTTGATCATCTAGCAGCCCTTTATATAGACGTGGGAGACTGCAGAGATCATGCCAAAGTGAGTAGTGGTCTGAGAGAGTGGGAACACCTCAAGGTATGAAGCATAATCGCTTACTACTTTGCAAAGCCTTCTAGAGTGTTCCATCAGCGTGCGCATTACTTTAAGTCCATCAAACAACTTCAAACTCATCTTGAAGACTCCAGAAGCTTCAAGATATACTGCACACCTAAAACAACATTAAACACAACACAAATAGAACACCAGAAAAACTGTTAATGGTTAGACAAAAACAATAAGGATCAGTGAGGATCGGTGTGATTCCAGATGTGATAACACTGGCCTCAACACTTCACATTAACAATCTTCCCCAATCACGCCTATCCGCAACCACATGCCTGATGCAAAGAAAGATAGAATATAATAGGATAACCAGTTTCACAACATCATAGGTTAGTTCAAAATGCAGTGTAAACATCTAAGTCAATCAAAGTAATAATGATGAAGGCTAATCAAAACTACTTAACCAATAAGTTAAGGACCTAGATAAACTAAATAAAACATCTAACTAGTTAAAGTCAGATAAGTTCATCAGGAAATAAAATCAGCAAAGTGTATCCATCAGTTCAACAATCCATCCCCCAAATAGTTAGATCAAATAGTTAGTATCAAAGTATCCAATGTTAACTTCCAGATAGCACATCATCAATCATGACTTGGCTCCCCCTGAGGATCAGCATCTTTATCAGCAGCATTGCCAGCAGCATCAACAGCAACACTTGCAGCATCAACCCTTGTAACCTATTTAGCTTAATTAGTGATGTCCTCAATCAAAACTTCCCCGGAACCAGAGCTTTCAATCGTAACATTTGCAGTAGCATCAGGTACTTCTCCCCCTGTGGGTGTGGATAGCGAACTTGTCCAGAACTGAGCTCTTTATTCTAGAAAGTCAGCTTGTCTGTTTAGAGCATAGGCTTGGAGTCTGAGATGGGACACTTGTTTAGCAAGGGCAGCTGCTTGCTCTTCAATGTACCTGCGATACACAGTGATAGAAACTACTTGTCCATACTGAGCAGGTGCATCAGTGCGAACAGTCGTGTTGTCAGCATCAGTGGCAACATTTTCTTGTTCAGGTTTAGGAGCAGGGGCAAGAGCAGGGTTTACATAAGGTAGATCAACAATGCAGTTTCCTTCAAGGAGAGGCTTGGCAACACCCAAAATAAGAGCTTGTGAGGATAGAAAATCACCTCTTTCTCTCACAGCATCTTGATCCAACAATAGAGAATGAATCAAGGCAGGATAAGGTAGCTTGCCAACCTTGTACCAGAGTAGCTCACAATATTGGAGTAAATAACCTCACCAAGATTGAAGGGTAGGTTCTTACCAATCTTATAGATTAAACAGGCTTGCTCAGTTGTGTTTGAAGAAGGTAACCAATTATATACACAAAGCTTATGCAACACAGCATACAGGCTAGGGTTCCATACGTTTATAAATCAGTGGAAGCAAGACACATAGAAATGTATTTTCTCCAGGGTATATTGAAGAGGAACATGAATTCTCGCTGACAACCTGTGCAGGCTCACCGTTTTGGGCATAACTCTCTCATCTAATCTCCGATTTGAATGATCTACGTGCCAAAACGATCCTCTCTTCAGTGTCTTTCCAAAAGTGTATCACAAGTTCAGTTCTGATTTCTGTATGATTTTAGAAAAATCGGACAAGTTGATGGACAACAGCAGCAAACAACCTTCTGGTCTTCTGCTGTATTCCCAAGTCCAATCTCGACGTCATGTGGGCGACGATCTTCGAGATCTTCTCAATCTGCTATTCCCTCACCCTCCTCACAGTGTTAGGCGTGAATTATGTTTTTTTTAGTTATGGTTTCTGGACAGATGAGATGACTTATATATGGGCTACAGCAGGGACCAGGAGGAAAAATTAGAGTTGGGCCTCCATTGGGCTTAAGTATCCAAGCTTAGCCCAAAGCTTATACTTAAGTCCAATAATAATAATATATACCACTAAAATATTATTACTGCACTATCGTTCTAATCCCATAATTACGTTATGGGCTCCTTATTATGAGCCTGTTAGTCTCCCCATGTTTAATATATACAATGCCCATTAATTAATTAAGTTACTGACAACTCCATTAATTAATATCTTATCCGAGAGTAGTACCACTCAACATTATTATCATGCCGGAATAAGTCCACCTGCAGTGTTTACATGATAATCCTTATGAGCTCCTCAAGGAGACATCATCAACTTATAGCGGACATTGTTTTCTTGTACAATCAACAGCACACCATAGAGACGGCACTATTTCCCAACTTACCGAGTTTATTAATTTAATTGCATGTAAATCTCACCCATTGATGAATCAAAAAAATACATACTGCCTTACGTGTCGAGATTATTGTATAGGGATTAAGAGCACGAATATCCATAACAACAGAGATCAAGTTCTCCTATATAGTCAGTATAAATCAAACGATCTCAAGAGATCCTGCTCAATACACACGAAGTGCACTAATGTGATTTGATGAGTGTGTAAATTCACAAATCTTGCGCCTGGATTTGTACTATTATGGAGTGTTTGAAGGATGAAATCAATTATAAACCGATATATATTGTATGACATCACGAATCAAATGTTGTTGGAGTTATTTGAGTGGTTTTTCGAAGGAAATCAGAGTGGAAATGTTGAAAACTGAAGAAAGGAAGTCGAAGCCATTTGTTGGGCGAAGCAGGAGTGCAATTTGACCTGAAGGAGATCAATTTGACCAGCCTTCAGGTCGAATTGGCAGCACACATGAGCAGAAGGTGGATTCGACCACGACAGGGGCGATTTGACCTGGGCATCAGGTCGAATCAAGGTTGAATCGGTTGGCGGAGATATCGATTCGACCTCGTCACTTCGATTCAAGCAGGGCAGTTGGTCGAATCGAGCACTGGGACTTACAGTGTGCCAATTCAACCTGCGATTCGTCTTGGAGGGATCAATTCGACCTGTTGCTGAAGTTGAATTGAGGCTCAAGAACTTACCCTATCCGTATTTTTACACCGTCAATGCGTGTGATCACTCAAAAAGCCTATTCCAGGCCCGAGAGGCACGATTACAAGTATAAAAAAGGCTTATGCAGTAGTATAGGGGATTCGAAAAGGAGAAAACATAATACACGAGAGGAGAAGAGAGGCCACAACATACTACACCCCACAAGGGGGGATCACCCCCAACCATCATCCCTTCCTCCATCCAACCATTACTTTGAGGATTCGTTTGTGGAATCAAGGGGGGAACTAAAAGGAGAATTCAAGAGCGAGAAGGACGCGATTGTTGGTAATTGGATCGTGCGGTTCAACATGATCCGTTAGGGAAAACTGGCAAACAATCAGCGGAAGTGAATATAAACTTGTTTACCGTACTTCTGGGTTGATGTAGAGGATGAACCGTTGCAGAGAACCACCTCTCAATCTTCTGCTGTATGTCCCAAGTCGAATCCTGCTGTTGTGTGGGCAACAATCCGCAGGATTCTCTCAATCTGCTCCTGTTCTTTCTAACTGTCAAATGAGGCACTGACTTAGGGTTAACAGGAGCTGAGATGACTTATATAGTTGGGCTACAGCAGGGACCAGTAGGAGAAATTGGGCTGGGCCTCAATTGAATTTAATTAACCAAGCTTAGCCCAAAGCTTTTAATTAAATCCAATAATAATAATATAGTCCACTAAAATATTATTACTGCACTACCCGTCCAATCCCAAAATTATGTTCTGGGCTCCTTCTTATTATAAGCCCGACAGTCTCCCCATGTTTAAGATATACAATGCCCATTAATTAATTAAGTTACTGACAACTCAAATTAATTAATATCTCATCCGAGAGTAGTACCACTCAACCTTATTATCATGCCGAAAATTAATTCACTTGCAAGATTTACATGATAAACCTTATGAGCTCCTCAAGGGGACATCATCAACCTATTACGGACATAAATTCCTTCTACAATCAACAGCACACCATAGATACAACACTACTTCCCAACTTACCGAGTTTGTTGATTTAATACTTATAAATCTCACCCATTGATGAATCAAAGAAATACATACTGCCCTACGTGTCGAGGTTATTGTATAGGGATTAAGAGCATGAACTCCCATAATAACATAGATCAAGTTCTACTATATAGTCAGTATAAGAAGAATGATCTCAGGCGGTCCTGCTCAATACACACAAGTGCACTAATGTGATTCTATAGCCAAGACAAGCTAATACCAAACCACACTACAACCATACCGATAGAGAGTCCCCGTCTATCTCAGTTGTGAGCATCTGTTTATACTTTATGAGGAAACCGATAATATGATCTTCTGCGTGTTGTCGCACAACATATTATCTACAGTATAAAGTAAATGGACTATTGCATCATGCATATAAAATAAATTATAAGATGCAATCATTTGATCAATGATTCTCATTTCAAATATTGTTATAACATTGTTCATACTAAAGCTAGACTTTTAGTATACAATCCAATAATCTCCCACTTATACTAAAAGACTATGCTGTCATGTCTTCTGCCATACATCTGATTCCTACTCCCACTTACATGACCATTAAAAGCTCTCGCCTTAAGGTCCTTGTAAATGGTTTACTAGGTCATCATCCGATGCAATCTAGGCGACAACAATCTTTCCCTCATCATACGATTTCTCGTAACAGGTGGTACTCGCGCTCCATGTGTTTAATTGCCTTATGGACTTGTGATTTCTTCAAGTTTGCAACTGCACCAATATCATCAATGTAAATTGTGATTACCTTGGGCAAACTTTGAAACACTACAAAGTCCATCATGAAGTCTCTAGAGTCATATAGATACTTTGGCTGCCTCATAGGCTCCAATTTATCATCTTTCCATGATGGAGTCCGGAGTTTGAAATATATTTCTATATAAGACTCCTCCACATTATGACTCTACTTCCTAAAATTAAACACATAACCTTTGAGGAGAATTTACTACCTTCCAATTTGACTAAAAAATCCAAATCTACGTAATCCACAAGAAGCAGTGAATCTATCCAATAAGTCCACATATAATTTCCAGTCCTTCTCAGGCACTTTATAAATGTCTTACCACAGTTCATCATTCTTGTTCCGGGTTACGTTGATACCCACTTTTCATGCATTCAGCAAAACAGATATCCAACATCGTTCATAGCATTCCTTAGATTAAGCTTCCTTATTCGCCGAAGCATAAGGAACCGCTTTCATCATCTTTATCTTCTTCTTGTGTCTCAAAGACACATTCACTTAGATAAATTTACATGCTAAACGAGTATGGACTGTATCATTTTATGAAACTTGAGATAAGCATAATATCCTTTCTTGTGATCCGTATTACCGTGATCAAAAGGATATATTTTGCCTTTCTTAAGTCCTTCATCTCTACCGCTTTATTTACCATACCCATACGCCCGATAATACTCTTTCATTGTCTCCAATGAGCAAGATACTATCTACATATAGTCCAAGAAATACCACCACGTTTTTGTCACTCTTTACAACACACAAGACTCATCCGCTCATTGATTTAAATCCATGCCACTGGATTACCTAATCAAAACAGATGCTTCACGATCTTAAAGCTTGCTTTAGTCCATCGCTGGACAATTTTAAGCTTACTATCAAAATGCTATTAGTACTTTGCAATGAATCACTCTGGTTGCTTCGCATAGATGTTTTCCTCAAGACTTCCAATCAGGAAAGCTGTCTTTGACATCTATTTGCTGTTCCTCATAGCAGCAATAAAAGAATCCAGATCAATATAAGCATAGCTACCAGCGAACATGTGTCCTCATAATCGAACCATTTCTTTCTGAGTACACCTTTTCGCAACAAGCTTTGCTTCCAAGGGTGGGTTTTCACCTTACCGTATGATCCTCTTTTATTTCCTATGACCACTTCCAATGGCTTTTACACTATTTAGTGGTCCTTCAAGTTCCCAGACTTAATTTAGAATCCGTAGATTCTATTTCAACATACATTGCAACTTACTAAGATTCCGCATTTTAATCTTGTAGTGCTACGTCGTATTCGTGGGATAATACCATGTTTACTAGGGACCAAGTCTCACGACTCTCCCAAAACATATATCTAACGGGTAGTTGAACAACCCTCCCACTACGACAAGGCATTAGATGTATTTGTGTATCAGACATGACATGCGTTGCAGTTTACCTTGTGGTATATCCTCTTGTACACTTGGTACTAATACTTTGTGTTTTCCTCTCACTACCTTTAGAACAACTTATACATGGGCTTGTGATTTATTACATAGTCCTTTTCCAAAAAATCTGGTGTTTGTGTTAACAGTCACCCTTCGATCTTTTGGACTAAATAAATCACTCTTCATTTTTCTAGGATGTCCCACAAACAGACAAAACATTTTACGAATTACTGTATCTAGGGCATATCCATAAGATGAATTTAATTATTCCAAATAATTCATCATCAATCTAATCATAACCATAAGAGCCTTATTCCTTCTATCCACCACACCATTCAGTTTGGGGCATACCCGGTGTAGCTAACTTGAGATTTAATCTCAACTTCTGATCAATAGCTCCTAACTATCCCAAGAGGTATTCGCCATCATGATTGAATCGTAATGACTTAATATATTTTCCATGATGCTTCACTGTACCAGCCTTACAATTCTTGAATTAATCAAAGAACTTAGACATGCAGTGCATCATATAAATATATTGGTTTCCAGAATAATCTTCGAATATTCATAACCACCTCTCGCCTGGATAATATTAGGTTCGCTTGAACTAGAATGAACTAATTCCAACATATATATCTTTGGCTCTACACACCACAGCCTTGAAAAGGTAGTTAATCATTTTTACTTCCAAGCAAGACTCGCAAGTCCGATAGTTTCCACTTCAGATAAACCTTACGGTCTATCAGCTATCAACTTTTGAATCCTACTCAAGTAAAATGAATTAGTCACAGACGCCAAATGTATGTTTAGTTCATTTTCGAAAGTTCCTTTCTCTTACTAATATTAGAAGATGCATTATTTAATTATTATTTATTGCATCTGCGGGATGTACATGATTCAAGAGTATACTTTTTATCCACCAACATACTTTAACGGATTATAGCCTCATCCCTCATTACTATGACCATGTCATTTAAATGAAATGAAGTATCCATCCGTTAATGCATAGAAACCGAAATTAAATTCTTTCTATGAAACGTACGTAAAGACAATTTCTCATAATCAATCGTTTATTCTTATCATGAGATAAATAAACAACTCCCACTGCAATAGCCACTATCTTTGTAGTTTTACCCATGTTATTAACAATCTTATCCTTACTTAGTGATAAACATTTAGTGATTCCAGTATCTACGTACTTCGTGTCAGTAGATGCCATCACTAATCATGTTTAAACCATTAGTAAATAAGATATTAAACTTGTTCACATCATGATGAAAAATGGCTTTCTTTTGCCACATGTTTTGTCAGAAGTTTTCCACCATATACATCCTCTTGTAATTCAGGTGGAACTTACTCAAAACATCTAGGCAATTATGGAAAATAAAATTAACTTATGTTTCCCTTTCAACTTCTATTTCATGTATTTCTAATTCATTCATCAGATTCTATCATGATCTTGCGCCTTTTAAATTACTCAAGTATCCGAAGTTACATAAGACCATCATATTTCTATGAACCTCTCATCTCTTCACTAGAGACTTTAACAGGCATCATGAGCCGTGCTATGTGAGAATACATTTTTATTTTCTTAAGCAGTAATTTTCAAAACCAAGATTCTTTTCTAATCATCTAATTTGGACAAGTAAATGTAATTTCTTTTAGTAAACAAATAGTGAGATAAAACCATTCGAAATTCAGAGAATCACAAATAAATTTACCGATCAAATCTTCGAATTTTATTCTTTTATATTGATTCCCTCAAAACAATATAAAATAAAATTCACCGACATCTCAAGCACCGTGAGTCTGCAAGCCACGATAGTGTGGATGTTTACAAACCCGAACATTTACAAGAGAAGGTTTTACCCATTAATTTTATTTGTCAACCTAACTTTATGATAAAATAATTAATAGTCGGTTCCTCTTTTGCCATGCAAATAAAAGCAGTGACTCCGATGGGGAGGATACTTACTATTTACATCTAAGTGTACACCATTATTTGACCCCAAGTCCGCGGCCCAAGCTTATGTGCCTTACAGATAGAGAAGTACACACGCGCTCGGATAACTTCCTACAGTCATCAATTACAAGTTTGTACCAGTGAACCGCATATAAACTCATCCGATAGGGAGGAAGGTCTATGCCAACGCGCAAGTTCATATGCATCACATTACAAACGTAATATTTAATGAAGTCTGTTCCAGCAATCCATGAATAAACTCATCCGATTGGGAGGAAGGCTCTAATGCCGACGCGCAAGTCTATTCACATTGCTAACAAACCAATAATGGAGGCCGCGGGAATTAATTACTAATCCCCTCTCCCACTTAGTTTTTAACACGGAGGGTTTTTAACATGAATATAATATTCAAAAATAAAATATACATCCTAGCATGCTTCTATTAACATCAATTTAAATAAATAAATCGCATAGAACATGCCTTACATATATAACAATTAATTGTCAAGTTAAAACAATTAAATCAGTTATATATCTCAATTAATTGCATAATAAATAGTGGATCAATAAAATGGGCCCAGTCTACTCAAGCAACAACAGCATAAAATGAGCAACCCATTAATAAATTAATTAAGCCCATTTATCCCGCTAATTTTTGCTATAAACTTGGCCCAACACAAATTCCACAATTAATTAAATCCAGCAATTAATAATGGCCCAGCAGCCCATAAGCATTTTAATTAAAATTGGGCCCAAACCCCAAAACCAAATTAAAATAGAGCAAAGGCCCATCTGACAACCCATTAATCCAAAACATGCGTCCTTGCTGCCCAAATACACTAATAAAAATTGGGCTCAATAAGTAAACTAGGCCCAACAACCCATTAGCCAAAATTGGATTCAGAAACCCTGCTCCTTCCAATTTCGTCAGCCGCACTCTGAAAAACGATTCCACAGAGCCCACGAAGAATTTGCCGGTAAGACTCAATCGAGACTGCTCATGACTCGCGCCTGCAACAATCCTCTTCCGACGTCCAAGCCTTGCCGTTGCTAGCTGTCATCTATCCCGATGACCAAAACAATAGCCGACCCAATCGGAAGAGAATACAGATCCGCCCTAGCAGTAGAAAGACTGGCCTAGAATCCGACTTGGTCTCGACGGGAAGCCCTTCAGACCTGCCTTGAAAATGGCCAGGAGACTCGCCTGGAACCAGCAGTTCTCGTCTGAAAACCCAGTCAGCCACGCGAACCTCCATATCCCGTCGCCATTGATGATGGCATCCAGCAGTTCTCGCCGTCCATGATTGATGCCACCCAGAAACTACTGTCGACGATCATGACTCAAGCGATCAGTTGACGCCACCGTCTGGTTCTGCAGCATCGCCACCCGATCGAACAGAGATGCTCCGCCCGGATAATCAGTTTGCAGCGCTTGAAGACCACAGCGACCAACCTCCGTTTTCACTCCCGGATGCTCCAGTCCGCTTCGGTGGTTATTACTCCAGGCACCGCCTCGATGCCTCCCGTCAGCCTCATCATACCAGCGTGTTGGTTTCTCTTTCGTCACTCGAAACAGTATGTGTTGTATTCCGAGTTCGATCAACATCGATAACACATAGCAGAAAGGATTTCAAGGAGAAGATAAAAAACAAAACCCTTTCTTCGCCCACGATCACAACTTACTCACCATGGAACAACCGTGTGTTAATCGTGCAGTGTTAGTTAACCAACGATAACACATAGCAATAGCAGTAGATAGGGTTTCATGGATAAACAAAATACATAGCCCTAGCTATCTCAAGCGATGATTTCCAGATTATTCACATAATCACATAATCACTTTTATATATGCTATCAATACGACAATAAACACACGAATGGCCTAAGCCTATCCAACGTCTCACGTTTCACCACGAAACCAATGCTCTGATACCAATTGTTGGCAATTGGATCTAGCGGTTCAACGTGATCCATTAGGGAAAACAGGCAAACAATCAGCGGAAGCGAATATAAACTTGTTTACCGTACTTCTGGGTTGATGTAGAGGATGAACCGTTGCAGAGAACCACCTCTCAATCTTCTGCTGTATGTCCCAAGTCGAATCCTGCTGTTGTGTGGGCAACAATCCGCAGGATTCTCTCAATCTGCTCCTGTTCTTTCTAACTGTCAAATGAGGCACTGACTTAGGGTTAACAGGAGCTGAGATGACTTATATAGTTGGGCTACAGCAGGGACCAGGAGGAGAAATTGGGCTGGGCCTCAATTGAATTTAATTAACCAAGTTTAGCCCAAAGATTTTAATTAAATCCAATAATAATAATATAGTCCACTAAAATATTATTACTGCACTACCCGTCCAATCCCAAAATTATGTTCTAGGCTCCTTCTTATTATAAGCCCGACAGTCTCCCCATGTTTAAGATATACAATGCCCATTAATTAATTAAGTTACTGACAACTCAAATTAATTAATATCTCATCCGAGAGTAGTACCACTCAACCTTATTATCATGCCGGAAATTAATCCACTTGCAAGATTTACATGATAAACCTTATGAGCTCCTCAAGGGGACATCATCAACCTATAACGGACATGGATTCCTTCTACAATCAACAGCACACCATAGATACAGCACTACTTCCCAACTCACCGAGTTTATTGATTTAATACTTATAAATCTCACCCATTGATGAATCAAAGAAATACATACTGCCCTACGTGTCGAGGTTATTGTATAGGGATTAAGAGCACGAACTCCCATAATAACAGAGATCAAGTTCTACTATATAGTCAGTATAAGAAGAACTATCTCAGGCAGTCCTGCTCAATACACACAAGTGCACTAATATGATTCTATAGCCAAGACAAGCTAATACCAAACCACACTACAACCATACCGATAGAGAGTCCCCGTCTATCTCAGTTGTGAGCATCTGTTTATACTTTATAAGGAAACCGATAATATGATCTTCTGCGTGTTGTCGCACAACATATTATCTACAGTATAAAGTAAATGGACTATTGCATCATGCATATAAAATAAATTATAAGATGCAATCATTTGATCAATGATTCTCATTTCAAATATTGTTATAACATTATTCATACTAAAGCTAGACTTTTTGTATACAATCCAACAGCGATGACGCCACATCTAGGGTTTATTCGTTTTCTAATTTATCTTGTATTTTTTGGACATTCGGGTAAGATCTATCCAACACCCATGATTGTTCTTTGCAACATCATGGGCTAGAGCCTTTTTGGTAGAACTAGGGTTGTGAAGGTTTTATCTAGTTAATTGAACTTCCATGTTTATACTCCGTACAACACTACTTGTGGATTTATTTTATATATGATTGTGCTTTCTTAATTCATACTCACAGTCCTTTTGTGCATCATTAACTGTTATATATAGTTTGAATACATATCTTGATTATTGATTGAGTGTGTTCACTGCTGAGCAGGATTCCATGTTATGATTCTAAGTGAGGGGACTCTGAAGCTTCATTATAATTATCATATATAAATACTTGTTAATTGAATTGAGAATTTGGGTTAATAAGTGGGATAAAGAGGATAATTTCATAGTACCTATAAAGGGAGATCATATCGGATTAGAGTACCAATCCTAGGGGGAAATAATTGATATTGATAATACCTAGAAAGGGGGGTGAAATTATATCTCTTACTCCGAGGTTTTTTTAACACGTATTACACGCATGTTTACTTGTGTCTATAGAGTAGATATGCATGCTTTAGTGATGCGTCCATATACCGCAAGGTAGAGTCGGACACCAACATACGGAAGGGAAGTTAAGTAGTAAAACTAGATTTTCCCTGGAGCTACCTATTCTCCTACTTGATCCACTTTCGTATTCTTCAAGTGACTTTATCTTATTTATTATTTTAATTTCTTGTTTAGTAGTTTAATCATTCAATCCTCAAACTATATTGCCATAATCGTCTTAATTAATTTAGATAATAATTAAATTGATAATACGCCATCCATTGGGTTCGATATTCACTTGGTCACCTTTCGAAACTACAGTTGATATCCTTCATACTTGAGGATTAATAGTGTGTTGAGAAAACGCTCATCATGATTCTATAGTCAAGACAAACTAATACCAAATCACACTACAACAATCCCGATAGAGAGTTCCTGTCTATCTCGATTGTGAGCATCTATTTATACTTTATAAGAAAATCGATAACATGATCTTCCGCGTGTTGTAGCACAACATATTATCCACAGTATAAAGTAAGTGGATTATTGCATCGCACATATAAATAAATTATAAGACGCAATCATTTGATCATATGATTCTCATTTCAAATAAATTATTACAACATTGTTCATACAAAAGCTAGACTTTTAGTATACAATTCAACAATCTCACATTTATACTAAAAGACTATGCTGTCATGTCTTCTGCCATACATCTGATTCCCACTCCCACTATTTGACCATCAAAAGCTCTCGCCTTTTAGGTCCTTATAAATGGATTTACTAGGTCATCATCCGATGTAATCTTGGTGACAACAACCTTCCCCTCATCATATGATTTCTCGTAACAGGTGGTACTTGCACTCTATGTGTTTAATTGTCTTATGGGCTCGTGATTCCTTCAAGTTTGCAACTTCACTATTATTATCACAATAAATTGTGATAATCTTGGGAAAACATAGAAACACTTTGAAGTCCATCATGAAGTTTCTAGAGTCATATAAATACTCTGGCTACCTCAGAGGCTCCAATTTATCATCTTTCCATGATGAAGTCCGGAGTCCAAAATATATTTCTATATAACACTCCTCCATCGTATGACTCTACTTCCTAAAATTAAACACATAACCTTTGAGGTAAATTTACTGTTGTCCCTATCTTATTTGAAAAATGTGAATCTATATAACTCATAAGAAGCAGTGAATTTATTCGGTAAGTCCACATATAATTTCTGGTCCTTTTCAGGTACATAAGTATATGTATTACCACAGTTCATCATTCTTTTTTTGGGTTACCTTGATACTCACTGACCATGCCCAAGGTGTAAAGTGTGTTTTTAATGACGATGTTGTCCTATGTGTGGTAACACTTTGTACAACATTCTATGTATCAGAATGTAAACTTGACTAAGTATAGAACAAGTTTTAAATTATCAGAAGACTTAACACACAGATTACTCGATCTTTCCACAAACTTTTGGAAGTTTGTGGTGGCCTCATGGCATAAATATCACTATTGGAAAATGTGATTACAAAAACAGATTCTAAGAGATGAAAATCTTCTTCCACTCTTCATATACAAAATCGGATCTGATATCCAAACACGTTCCCAAATGGCAAACCTAGATTGTTAGATCTAAGCCTACTTCACATATGCACTTCCACTGCCTGTGAACAACAGTACACACAAAATGCATAGGAATAACAGTATACACTAAGTATTACACGAGGTGTGACAATACTTGTGAAAACATTACAGAAGAAACCTAAAGATAAAATCTCTAAGGACGATCTCTCTATCTGCAATGGGAATCTCTCAAGAAAAACCAGTTGTCTTGATCATCCTGCAGCCCTTTATATAGACGTGGGAGACTGCAGAGATCATGCCAAAGTGAGTAGTGGTCTGAGAGAGTGGGAACACCTCAAGCTATGAAGCATAATCGCCCACTACTTGGCAAAGCCTTCTAGAATGTTCCATCAGCGTGCGCATTATTTTAAGTCCATCAAACATCTTCAAACTCATCTTGAAGACTCCAGAAGCTTCCAGATATATGGCACACCTGGAACAACATTAAACACAAGACAAATCGAACACTAGAAAATCTGTTAACGGTTAGACAAAAACAATAAGGATCGGTGAGGATCGATGTGATTCCAGATGTGATAACACTTGCCTCAACACTTCACATTAATAGTTTTGTGCATCATTATCTGTTATATAGAGTTTGAATATATATCTTGGTTATTGATTGAGTGCGTTCACTGCTGAGAAGGATTTGATGTTATGATTCTATGTGAGGGGACTCCGATGCTTCATTAGAACTATCTTATATAAATACTTATTAATTGAATTGAATTCGGGTTAGTAAGTAGGATAAAGAGGATTATTATATAATACCTATAAAGGAAGATCATATCGGATTAGAGTATTTAGTGCACGGGAAATAATTAATATTGATAATACCTAGAAAGGGGATGTAATTATGTTCTTACTCCAAGGTAATTCACACGTGTTACATGCTTATCTACTTGTGTCTATAGAGTAGATTTGCATGGTTTAGTGATGCGTCCATATACAACAAGGCAGAGTCGGACATTGACATACGGAAGAGAGATTAGTTAGTGAAACTGGATGGCCCGAAGAGCTACCTATCTTCTTGCTTGCTTAACTCTCGTTTATTCTATATTATCTCTATTTTAATTGTTATTCTATTATTCTGTTTACTAGATTCGTAACCATTATACAATCAGATTGCCAAACATTAGTTCCTTTTAATTTAGATAATAATAAATTGATAACCAATCGTCCTTTGGGTTCAATAATATAACTTGGTCGCTTATCTAAGCTACAATCACATCCTTCATACTTGGGGATTAATTGTGTGTTAAGAAAACACCTATCAAGTTTCTGGCGCCATTGTCGGGGAGGGTTGTCTTTATTAATTTTATTGTTTTTATTTTAATTGGAACTCCTACATACTTATTTTTAGTTTCTAACATTTAATTATCTTAGGTGTATACACACTAGGTCCAAGGGAGCACCATTAATACCTTTTGATCCAGAAATTGGAGCATCGTCAAGGAATAAGAATGTAAAGAAAAAAAAGAACAAGAATATAGAAGCAACTAAGACTCTTGATCTAGGAGTTGAAGTTGAAGTACTAAATTCAAAAATGATTAAAGATGAAACCGAAGACAATTCAGAAGTAGAACCAGTCAACATGGCCCAAGATAGGGTAAATCCGGACAATGTTACCATCCGTGAAGTCTTTAAGAATAACGGAGAGGGCAATGTGGGACTATTAGTGTTGACGTTTGATCATTTGATTAATGTGAACCGTTAGGGTTCCATACGTTTCTAACAAGCAGCGGAAGCAAGTAAACAAGAAACGCATTACCTTTCACCAGGGTATGTTGGAGAAGATGAATTCTCGCCGGCAGCCTGCGTAGTCTCACGAGAATGGCCTTAACTTCCTCATTCGATCTTCGATTGGGATGATCTACATGCTCAGACGATCCTCTTTTCCGTGGATTTCCGTTAGCATATTACACGTTCAATTCCAAGGTCTGTCCAATTTTATAAAAATTATACAATGTGGCAGACAGCAGCAGCAAACGACCTTTCGGTCTTCTGCTGTATTCCCAAGTCCAATCTCGACGTCGTGTGGGCGACGATCCTCGAGATCTTCTCAATCTGCTGTTCATTCTCTAACTCATGTATGTTAGGCACAGAGAATTAGGTTTAGAACAGTTGAGATGACTTATATATGGGCTACAATAGGGACCAGGAGGAGAAATTAGAGTTGGGCCTCCATTGGGCTTAAGTATCCAAGCTTAGCCCAAAGCTTATACTTAAGTCCAATAATAATAATAATACCACTAAAATATTATTACTGCACTACCGTTCTAATCCCATAATTACGTTATGGGCTCCTTCTAATTATGAGCCTGTTAGTCTCCCCATGTTTAAGATATACAATGCCCATTAATTAATTAAATTACTGACAACTCCATTAATTAATATCTCATCCAAGAGTAGTACCACTCAACCTCATTATAATGCCGGAATAAATCCACCTGCAGGGTTTACATGATAATCCTTATGAGCTTCTCAAGGGGACATTATCAACCTATGATGGACACGGATTCCTTCTACAATCAACAACACAGCATAGAGACAGCACTACTTCCCAACTCACCGAGTTTATTGATTTAATTACATGTAAATCTCACCCATTGATGAATCAAAGAAATACATATTGCCCTATGTGTCGAGGTTATTGTATAGGGATTAAGAGCACGAACATCCATAATAACTGAGATCAAGTTCTTCTATAAGTCAGTATAAGTCGAACAATCTCAAATGGTCCTGCTCAATACACACAAAGTGCACTAATGTGATTCTATACCCAAGACAAGCTAATACCAAACCATACTACAATTATCCCGATAGAGTGTCCCCGTCTATCTCGGTTGTGAGCATCTATTTATACATCATAAGGAAACTGATAATGTGATCTTCTACGTGTTGTCGTACAATATATTATCTACAGTATAAAGTAAATGGACTATTGCATCTACATATAAATAAATTATAAGACACAATCATTTGATAATATGATTCTCATTTCAAATAAATTGTTATAACATTGTTCATACTAAAGCTAAACTTTTAGTATACAATCCAACAATCTCCCACTTATACTAAAAGACTATGATGTCATGTCTTCTGCCATACATCTGATTCCCACTCCCACTACATGACCATCAAAATCTCTTGCCTTAAGGTCTTTGTAAATGGATTTACTAGGTTATCATTCAATGCAATCTAAGAGACAACAACCTTCCCCTTATCATACGATTTCTCATAACAGGTGGTACTCGCGCTCCATGTGTTTAATTGGCTTATGGGCTCGTAATTCCTTCAAGTTTGTAACAGCACCATTATCATCAAAGTAAATTTTGATATCCATGGGCAAACTTAGAAACACTTCAAAGTCCATCATGAATTTTCTAGAGTCATATAGATATTTTGGCTGCCTCATAGGCTCCAATTTATCATCTTTCTATGATGGAGTCCGGAGTCTGAAATATATTTCTATATAACCCTCCTCTATATTATGACTCAACTTCCTAAAATTAAACACATAACCTTTGAGGTGGATTTACTGCCGTCCCTATCTAATTTGAAAAATTTGAATCTATGTAACCCCTAAGAAGCAGTGAATCTGTCCGGTAAGCCCACATATAGTTTCTAGTCCTTTTCAGGTACTTCAAAATTATGTGTTACCACAGTTCAACATTCTTAATTCAGGTTACCTTGATACCCACTGTTCATGCCTTCGGCAAAACAGTTATCCATATTTGTGCATAGCATTCCTTAGTTTAAGCTTTCTTATTCGTCGAAGCATAAGGAACCACTTTCATCACCTTTATCTTCTTTTTGTGTCTCACGACACATTTCCATAGATAAAAGTCACATGCTAAACAAATAAAGATCGTACCATCTCATGAAGCTTGAGACAAGCATAAAATCCTTTCTTGTCATCCGTATAACCGTGATCAAAAAGATATTTTTTCTTCTCTTAAGCCCTTCATCTCATACCGCTTTATCAACCATACACATATGCCCGACAATACTCTTTCATTGTCTCCAATGAGCAATATATCATCTATGTACAGTACAAGAAATACCACCACATTTCCGTTACTCTTTTTCAATACACAAGACACATCCGTACATTGATTAAATCCATATGACTGGATTACCTCATCAAAACAGATGTTTCATGTTCTTGAAGTTTGCTTTAGTCCATCATTGAACACTTTTAAGCTTACTATAAAAATGCTCTTAGCGCTTTCCAATGAATCATTTTGGTTGCTTCACATAGATGTTTTCCTCAAGACATCCAATCAGGAAATCTGTCTTGACATCTATTTGCTATCCCTCATATTCCATATGAGTAGAAACAGATAAAAGATTCTGGATCGACTTAAGCATAGCTACCGGTGAATAGGTTTCTCATAATCGAACCTTTTTTTTCTGAGTATATCTTTTCGTAACAAGCTTTACTTCCAAGGTTTTCATCTTACCGTATGATCATCTTTTATATCGTATGACCACTTCCAATGACTTTTACACCATTTAGTTGTCCTACAAGCAGCTAGATCTAATTTAGAAT
This sequence comes from Pogostemon cablin, assembly GCA_023678885.1. Lineage (NCBI taxonomy): Eukaryota > Viridiplantae > Streptophyta > Magnoliopsida > Lamiales > Lamiaceae > Pogostemon > Pogostemon cablin. The sequence continues at coordinate 18,286,263 of CM043007.1, read as the reverse complement.
CCATCAATTCTATTTCAACATTCATTACACTTTGCTAAGATTCCGCATTTCGATCTTATAGTGCTTCATCGTATCCGTGGGTCAACTCCATGTTTACTAGGGACCAAGTCTCATGACTCTCCCAAAACATATATCTTATAGGTTGTCGAGCAACCCTCCTACTATGACAAGGTACTACAGGCAATTGTGTATCAGACGTGACACACGTTGCAACTTACCCTGTGGTATATCCTCTTGTATACTTGGTGCTAATACTTTGTGCTTCCCTCTCACTTCCTTTAGAACGATTTATACATCGGTTTATGATTTAATACATAGTCCTTTTCCAAAAATCTAGTGTTTGTGTTAACAATCACCATTCGATCTTTTGGACTAAATAAATTTCCCTTTATTTTTCTAGAATATCCCACAAACAGACAAACGTTACATGACATGCTTTTTCTAGAATGAATTTAGTAATTTCAAATAATTCATCATCAATCTAATCATTTCCATAAGAGTCTTTCTCTTATTAGGATTAGAAGACGCATTATTAATTACTATTTGTTGCATCCGTGGTATAAACATGATTTAAGAGAACAAATTGTCACTAACGTACCATAATAGATTATAGCTCCATCCTTCATTACTATGACCATGTCATTTGAATGAAATGGAGTATCCATCCGTAAATACATAAAAACTGAAATAAAATTATTTATATGAAAACGTACGTAAAGACAATTTCTCATAATCAAACATTTATACATATCGTAAGATAAATAAATAACTCCCACTGCAACAACCACTACTCTGTAGTTTTACCCATGTATATTATAATTTCATCATCACTTAGTTGTATGCTTTTAGTGACTCCGATATCTACACACAACGTGTTAGTAAACGTCATCACTAATCATGTTTCAACAACTAGTGAATGAGATACTAACCTTTTTCACATCTTGATGAAATTGGATATTCTTTGCCACATGTTTTGTCAGAAGTTCCCCACCATATAAAACCTCTTGTAATTAAGGTGGAACTTGCTCTAAACATCTAGGCAAACAACGAAGAATAAATTGACCTAGGTTTTCCCTTCAATCTCAACTCCGAGCATTTCCAATTCATTCATCAATTCAACCATGACTTCTTGCCTTTTAACTTCACCCAAGTATCCGAAGAGTATCATCATACCATCATACTTTTATGAACCTCTCAACTCTTCACTAGAGACTTTAAAAAACATCATGGAACATCCTTAGTAAGAATACACATTTATATTTTCTTAAGCAGTAAAATTCATAATCAAGATTCTTTTCTAATCATCTAATTTTGGACCAGTAAATATATTTCTTTTAGTAAACAATACGCGAGATAAAACCAATTTGAAAATTCAGAGAATCATAAATAAATACACCGATTAAATCTTCAAATTTATCCACTTATATTGATTCCCTCAAAACAATATAAAATTAAAATTCACCGACATCTCAAGCACCGTGAGCCTGAAAGCCACATTAGTGTGGACGTTTACAAACCCGAATATTTATGAGAGAAGGTTTACCCATTAATTTTATTTGTCAACCTAACCTCATGACAAAATAATTAATAGTCGGTTCCTCTTTAGCCATGTAAATTATAGCAGTGACTCCGTTGGGGAGGATACTAATTATTTGAACCTAAATGTACACCATTATTTGATCCCAAGTCCATTGCGCGAGCTTGTGTGCCTTACAGTTGGAGAAGTACACATGCGCTCGGATAACTTCCTACAATCATCAATTATATATTTGTACCAGTGAACCGCAAATAAACTCATCCGTTAGGGAGGAAGGTCTATGCCAATACGCAAGTTCATGTGCATCATATTACAAACAATAATTATTTAATGAAGTCTATACCAGCGATCCGTGAATAAACTCATCCGATGGGGAGGAAGGTCTATGCCAACACGCAAGTTTACTCACATCACTTACAAACCTATAATGGAGGCCACGGGAATAAATTACCAATCCCCTCTCCCACTTAGTTATTTAACACCGATGATTTTTACATGCATATAATATTCAATAATAAAATACGCATTCTAGGATGCTCCCATTACGGCAAATAAGGCAGTAAATCAAATAGAACATGAATCTAATCCAAATATATAACAATAATTGGCAAATAAAAACAATTATAACCATTATATATAAGGAATAAAAAACAAGGAGTTGACTTAGTCAACACTCCAACCAACTAATTAGGTGATGTGCACGTGAAGTAAGTTTTCTTGTTCACCAAGCCAACCACCATTCACACGGATCCACAACCACCTAGAAACAGTGGCATGTCTCGGTGCCACTCCATCCTTGAGTCTCATCATCTACCAGAAAATAGCAGCTCGCCAGAACACTGCTGCTCACTCTCCGGCAACAGTTACAAGAAACGCAGACTGTTTTCAGCCATCTCCTACCAGCCTCCATCCTCATGGCTTTACTGCCAACACCGACGGCCCTACTTTCATGACTGTCCGCCGAAAAAAAATAGTAGAACTCTCATCTTGTACCGAAAGCCACTGCTATGGTGGCGCCGCTATATTCAAGTAGTGTCATCATCGCCGGATATATACACAGCCTTGCATCGAAACTACGTCAGAACCGATTGCACCGTCTGCTGCCGGCATCTCTTCCAATAGTGACTCCTGGCCATCTCAACCATACGATAAGACATCTTCTATCATGAATGCCATCGCTGTACAACTTTTTTCTTCCCGATGTGCACCCTGAAGGATATCTCCATCCCGCCTTCCAATGCCGTCGCCTAGGTGTACTCTCACCATGGGCCATGCTTCGTCCGCCGATTTCATCGATTACTACCTGCTCTGGCTCACGCTAGATAGCCACTAGTCATCGATGAGCTACTGTCATCCGACTAGCTCTATCGAGTTTCACACATCCATGAATGGACACAGTCCCCGCCGGAACCACGCTTCACGATAAGCAGCGAAGAACCGCCATCGTATGTTTCCAACCTGGGCTATGCAGACTCAGTCGACAACCTGGAAGACTCGCTCGGGAACTCATTGAGACTCGCTTGGACGTTACACCAAGCTTGATCGAAGCCTCATCAAGGCCCGTAAAACGCCGCCTGCCGCCTACACCCGATGCTGATAGAATCAACCCAGAAGATGAAGGACTCGTTCGAGATGCCTTCAGGCCCGTCCTGAACAGCCGCCGAAAAATGCATCGTGGGCTTCTGGGATTCCTCGCCTGCCTGCATCAACACTGAATGCCGTGCTATGTCAACCCAAGGGTTGCATCATGGTAATGACCCAGCAACTTCCGCCGCTGAATCACCACTCAAGCACCAACCTGTCGGGCTTTCAAGCAAGCAGCAGCAATAACACCCTGAACCACCATGTTCCTCCAGCCCCGCCTCATTGTCATCGTGCCTTTTAGCCGCCTTTCATCGCTTTCATTAACCAGCATCATCAGCCACACAATTTCATCATGGAATTTCATACAATGGATAAAATAACCCACCGTCGATTATCAGCCACTGTGCCATCTTTTCTGGCGTTCACCACAGTGCAACCGCCGCTCAATACCCCCGATGAGCCATCGTGTGTGTGGTGTACAATTAGGGTTTCATGAATCATCGGATATGAACTTAATGAAACAAGCTCTTTCACATAGGGATTTCCATGGATTCAATTCACAAAACTAAAACTCAAATCTCATGCGATTATAATTTCAAAAAATTAAATCACATTAATCCTAGCCTAACGTTTTACGCTTCACCACGAAACCGAAGCTCTGATACCAATTGTTGGTATTCGATCATTTGATTAACGTGAACCGTTAGGGTTCCATACGTTTCTAACAAGTAGCGGAAGCAAGTAAACAAGAAACACATTACCTTTCACCAGGGTATGTTGGAGAAGATGAATTCTCGCTGGCAACCTGCGCAGTCTCACGAGAATGGCCATAACTTCCTTATCCAATCTCTGATTGGGATGATCTATGCACTCAGACAATCCTCTTTTCCGTGGCTTTCCGTCAGTATATTACACATTCAATTCCGAGATCTGTGAGACTTTATAAAAATTGTACAACGTGGCAGATAGCAGCAGCAAACGACCTTCCAGTCTTCTGCTGTATTTCCAAGTCCAATCTCGACGTCATGTGGGCAATGATCCTCGAGATCTTCTCAATCTGTTGTTCACTCTCTATCCCACGTATGTTAGGCACAACGTTAGGCATGATTAATCTCATAGATTAGGGTTTTCGGACAGCTGAGATGACTTGTATATGGGCTACAGCAGGGACCAGGAGGAGAAATTAGAGTTGGGCCTCTATTGGGCTTAAGTATCCAAGCTTAGCCCAAAACTTATACTTAAGTCCAATAATAATAATATATACCACTAAAATATTATTACTGTACTACCGTTCTAATCCAATAATTACGTTATGGGCTCCTTCTTATTATGAGCCCGTTAGTCTCCCCATGTTAAGATATACAATGCCCATTAATTAATTAAGTTACTGACAACTCCATTAATTAATATCTCATCCAAGAGTAGTACCACTCAACCTCATTATCATGCTGGAATAAATCCACCTGCAGGGTTTACATGATAATCCTTATGAGCTCCTCAAGGGGACATCATCAACCTATGACGGACGCGGATTCCTTCTACAATCAACAGCACACCATAGAGACAGCACTACTTCCCAACTCACCGAGTTTATTCATTTAATTACATGTAAATCTCACCCATTGATGAATCAAACAAATACATACTGCCCTACGTGTCGAGATTATTGTACAGGAATTAAGAGCACGAACATCCATAATAACTGAGATCAAGTTCTTCTATAAGTCAGTATAAGTTGAACGATCTCAAGTGGTCAGTATAAAGTAAGTGGATTATTGCATCTACATATAAATAAATTATAAGACGCAATCATTTGATCATATGATTCTCATTTCAAATAAATTGTTATAACATTGTTCATACTAAAGCTAGACTTTAAGTATACAATCCAACAATTAGGAGCGCGTGGCGCCGATGCCGATTTTTATCTTCATCCCGCTCTTATCAGTATGATAGAAAGGAACTCTTTCTCTGAGGGAACTTTCGAGGATCCTCAACAACATCTTAATAAGTTCCTCGATTATGCAAGTACACAAAAGGATGCAGGAACTCATGAAGATGCAAGGAGGATCATCTTATTTAAATTTTCACTTACTGAAAGAGTGAGAGATAAGCATCACACTCTTAGTGCGCTGATTGTACTACCTGGGAGAAATTGAAAGTTAAGTTCTTGGAGCGATACATGCCACCTTCAAAGGTGTTTAGGATGAAGCAAGTCATCAATCAATTTGCTATCGATAATGGTGAAAATTTTCATGAGGCTTGGGACAGATTCAAGGACATGCTTCAAAAGTGTCCACAGCATGGGCTATCTAAAGTTCAATATATCAGTATTTTCTACAATGGGTTAGATTGTGATTCTCGAGTTCTACTGGATGCTTCATCAAATGGAGCATTACTTACTAAAACACTCGTTGAGGCCAAAAAACTCTTTGAGGATATTTCGATAAATTTAAGAGATTGGTCAACTAATAGAGTGAGAGGCACTTATGTACTTGGAAAGGTAGCGTAAGGTGAGCACACTATGGTAATGTCGAGTAGAGAAGATGATATCGTCCAGAGCTTGGCAAACATCAACAAGCCACTTGAATCCCAGCAAAAGCAAATAACAGAGATGTTGCAGAGAGTTCCAATAATGATGCAGCAGGATGTTATTGAAGAAAGATCAATCCAAGAGGAATTAGAAGAGGCGAACTATGCCATGGGTCAAAGTATTCAAGGAACTAGGTTTCAAAATCAAGGGAACAAGAATTACCATAGGAATTTTAACAATCGTGGTCCCCCAGGTAATTATCAACAACCAAAGAGGCTGGAATTTTCATGGAGCAATCTGAATGCAGTAATCGAATCTTCTATGGGTGTTGATCCTGGTGCTAAGATTGAAGAGGAAAAACATAGTTTGGAAGATACTGTGAACTGATATGTGGCTAGAGATGATGTAAGGGTGAATAGTTTGGAAGTAAAGATAGATTCAAATCATGAGGAATTATCCAAGCAGATGAATGATCTTACTTTGTTGAGAGATGGCGGGGAATATGAATAAGCTTACGCAGCCAATAGAGAAAGGTAAGTTTCCTTCTCAAAGCATAACAAACCCAAAATCTTATAATGCCATCACTTTGAGGTTATGAACGCAGTATGAAAGTCCAACGCTACTAGTCACATAAAATGGAGAGAATGTGTCTCCGCTCGACCACCACTCGACCAAGATTCTTGGTCGAGCGGCATTCTGAGGTTCTGAAAAGTCATGATCAGAGTACAGGCACTTTGCTCGACCAAATCAACACCACTTGACCAGACCTGTCTTCTCAAGCTAAGGTCGAACAGACTCCTGTACACTTGAATAGCCAAACTCAGATTATAGGTACATTGCTCGACCATTATCAGGTCGCTCGACCAACCCTTTTTGGTCGAACGGAGGTCGAGCAAGGTCATTTGACACTGATTTTTGTACATGACGTTACACCTGCAGTTCAGAAAACTTTAGTACTATCACAAGAATAGAATACTGAGCAGATAGTTGAGAAAAAATGGGAAAGAGTGAAGAGATTGAAAGCCGAGAAGGACAAGCTGAAGGAGGTTGAACACGATGAGTGGGGAATTCCTAAAACAAAAATACCTCCTCCGTTTCCTTACAGGTTAGTGAAAAAGGGATTGGAAGAAAAGTTTAAAAGGTTTTCTGATATTATGAACAAAATAAGCTTGAATATTCCTTTCTCCGAAGCAATCATGGAAATGCCGTACTATGCCCGATTTTTGAAAGATATCATATTGAAGAAGAGGAGCTTGAACGAAGTTGAAACTATTAATCTATCCAAGAACTATAGTTTGATCATTCAAAAGAAGCTGCCAGCAAAGTTGAAAGATCTAGAAAGCTTCACTATTCTATGTGAAATTGGAAAGGGGCCGGCACGAAAAACTTTGTACGATCTTGGTGCAAGCTTCAACTTGACGCCTTTATCTATATTTAAGAAGTTAAGTTTGGGGGAGCTTGCCCCCACGACAGTGGCTCTAAAATTGGTGGATAGGTCCATGACCACTCTGAAAGGGGTGATAGAAGATGTATTTGTAAAAGTAGAGAAGCTTGTCATTACTGTGGATTTTCTTATGCTAGAGATAGACGATGACAAGGATAATGTCCCTCTTATCTTAGAAAGGCCATTTCTTACCACAAATGGAGCTATGATCGATGTCAAAAAGGCAGAACTTAGACTTCGCATGGATAATGAAGAGGATCTGTTCAACCTCGACAAAGCAATGAAGATAACTATGGAGACACAGTGTTACAACATTAATGTGGTGGAGGAGATCGTGAAGTAAGACATATCCTTGATTCTTTCAAAGGATCCCTTGGAGACATGCTTGGCAGAATCTCTTACTTTTCCCACTATGGAGCTAGATGAGCTCTCCAATGAGGTATGTATTGACTTTCTTGAAAATTTACTTGCTTTGGGTGATGATAAGTATGAACCGAAAAGAACCAAGTTTGAAGAGGTGAAGTGGACTAGGCATTACCTACCCAGAGTTGAAGCCGCTACCGGAACACTTGAAGTACACCTATATGGGTGAATCATGGAGGATTATGTGAAAAGGAGAATAATTGTGCTCCAAAAAATAGGTAATTTTCGAAAATTTTCAAAAATTCTCGGAAATTCTCGCTGGAAGCTGCTCGACTTCACGATTTTGAGCATAACTTCCTCTTCAAAACTCCGATTTGAGTGATTCTTATGCTCACACAATCTTATCTTCCTTGGCTTTCTATCCATATAAGGAATTCACAGAAACTACAACATTTGAAGGTGTAACAAGTCATGCAAAGTGACAAAGCTGTGCTGAATAGAAACAGCTTGCGCGACATCACCATTTTGATTGTAACTTTTTCGTTTGGAATCTGATTGGGGTGTTATTTATGCCAAAACACACCTTTATTCTATGGATTTCCAACCATATATTACACTTCTAATTCAGAGCTCCACACAAACAAAAAAAATTACACAAGTTGGATGTGCATTTTCAGCATTCCTCTAACTTTGTACTTTTGATCCTTTTTCCACCTAAAACACAATAAAACACCTCAAATGAACCTTTTTCTCAAATATATTGAATATAAGACACTTGTGCTAATATATAATAAGAATTCTTATCAAAAAGGTGTTAAATTGGATACTAAACACGCTTATTTTTACTCTCATCAATCCCCCAAACTTACCAGTTGTTTGTCCCGAGGCAACAAAATAAAATAAAGAGAGAGAGAAAGCAAGAAAATTAGCGAGAAAACAAGGACTATGACCAATACCCCCTTTAAAATACAATTATCCTCAACTTAGGTCATAGAACTCTCATTACATGTAATAATCAATTCATATTATACAAGATGCAATCACCACCAATTCAAATGCTACATTGACATGTTCTCACGGGAAGTACATATGACTCTAACTCAAGTATAAAGGATGTACACTTATGGGTTAAGGTGTTTACGCTCAAATTCAATTCAAGTGCATGCGTAACCATAAGCTTGCTAATTGTCTCAACTCTCCTTTTACTTGTAGCTAGCAAATCGTGGATCAAAAAGGTCTTTTATTTGATTGTAATGTAGGCTATTTTAAAAAGATAGGAAATATATGGATAAGTGACTCAAAACTCGGATCGATCAAGCGGCTGTCTCTCTCAATCTTTCATTCTTTTCCTCATCACTTTCTATTCAAGCACAACATTTTCTTCAAACTCTCCATTTTTCTCCTTCAAGCACAACATATTTTTTTCAACTTTTTCTAGCTCTTCAACTCCATCATTCTCCTTTTCTTCACTTTTTTTTTCTTTTTCTTTTTTTTTCTTTTTTTTCTTTTGAGGTACCAGATTTGGGCACTACATCTCACATCCTGCATAGGGTACTAGATTTAAGTACTACGCTAGGGTGTTTGTTTCTATGGAGTACTAGATTTGAGTACTACTCCATGAATTTCCTTTTTATCCTTAAGATTCTTCTTTCATCATCCTTATGTCCCTCAAATCACCACTCTCTTCAATTAAGCTTTATTGGCTATCAAAATAATGGATTTAAAAAGGCTCAAACGGGCAGACTAGAGATTTAATGAATTCAGGTAAAGAGTATGGGAAAAGATAGGTTAAATAGCAAAGATGGCCTAATATCATTTTTATAATCCGCTAGACTAATCTTGAATATTCAAGGAGACTCAAGGCACATTCTAGAATACACGCACAAGAATGATACTCACTAGAAAAGAATTATCATGTGATTATGTACATTAATAAGGCTCAAATCTCACATGGGTTTCAATAGGTAACAGAGCACTCTTCATGGTAAGCAAAATCCCACAAGTACACATAGAACTTCATACCACAATATAACTCAAGTACACTTCCTTCATCAATTTCAAGAGCATATGAATTTCAGGCACAATTCTAAAAATATAAGCTCATATGGATCACCAAAAACAAAAACTCAATCCTTCCACTCTCATAAATTAAAAGCGGACATAAAAATTAGAATAAGAAAATGAGGGTACCTGATTTTTCTTCAACGTATGGACGAGCTCCTCGAGTTGTTCAACTCGATCAGGTCAAAGCCTTAGTTTACCTATTTCTATCATCAAAGCTCAACATACCTCATCATCACCGGATTCATAAATAATAATATAAGAGAACTATAAGAAAGACTCAATTGACTATCTAATCGACTCCACACACTAGACACACCAACACAACATAATAAATATTAGGTAAGTTGCAAAAAATCGATATACGAACACCGGTTAAAATATTAATATGCTGCAAAAAATTAACCCCCTAACAAAAAACAACCAACGAAAGGAAAAATTATACCATTTATGCTCATAAGACGAGGTTCGTACATCACACCCCCCAAACTAAGTAAAAATGTAAGTCGAAACTAAGTTTGAAAAGAAATGTAATTGCCGAAATGTGAGCACCTCAAATATAATAAATCCTCACTCACAAAAAAGAAATTAAGCAATAAAACGAAAGGGACAAACCCATGACAAACGCTCATGTTTAACGTCGGAGAGTCACGACGGTAGAAGTCTTAATCAACTAGAAATAATAAAATCAATAATAGCAGTCGTCCCCGGCAACAACGCCAAAATCTTGATGCGCATTTTCTTTGCACGCAAAATTAATCCCCAAGTATTAAGGATATTAGTTGCAACTTAAGCAAGCCACCAAGTTAAATATTTAACCCAAAGGACGGCGTATTATCAATTTAATTATTTACTAAATTAATTAAGACAAGTCACAATTAAGTTTGAGAATTAAATTATCAATCTACTAACAAATTATTTAAAATAACAATTAAAATAAAACACTTAGAAGAATTCGAAAGTGACTCAAGGATGGAGAATGGGTAGTACTAGGATAATCCGATTTCACTCATTAATCTCTCGTTCGTGTATTAATGTCCGACTCTGCCTTGTGGAATATGAATGTTGAGAGTGAAAATAAGCGTGTTTTAGTGTCCAATTGAACACCTTTTTATGAGTATTATTGTCATATATTAGCACAATGGTCTTATATTCGTTATATATGAGAATAAGGTGCACTTGAGGTGTTTTATTGTATTTTAGGTAGAAAAAGGATCAAAAGAGCCCAGTTTGAGAAAAGGTGCAATTTGTGCAAGAATACTGATAAACGCACGTCCAACTTGTGTAATTATTCTGTATTGATGTAGAGCTCTGAATTAGATTTGTGATATATGGTTGGAAAGCTATAGAAAAGAGAGGGTCGTTTTGGTGTAAAGAACATCCCAATCAGATTCCGAACGAGAAAGTTATGAGCAAAGTGGTGACGTCGCGCGAGCTGTGCCGAACAGAACTGATGTGCTACATTCCATGGCTTATTACAGATTCAATTCTTGGAGTTTTAGTGATATCTTTATATTCAGAGAAAGCCAAGGAAAATAGGATCATGTGAGCGCAAAAATCACTCAAATTGGAGGTCGGACGAGGAAGTTGTGCTCAAATTCGTGAAGTCGCGCAGCTGTTGGCGAGAATTTCCGAGAATTTTCGAAAACTACCTTATTTATCCGGATCTCTTTTACCAAATTTAACGCATGTCTCTTACCAAATTTGACATATGCCTAAATTTGGGTCATTTCCGAGACCTACAAGGAGAGCTCACAAGTATAAAAAGGGGTGTAGATCACACAATACATACAACACAATATATTAGAAGAAGAGAGATCACAACCATACTACACCCCACAAGGGGGGATCACCCCCCAACCATCATTCTTTCCTCCATCCATCCATCACTTTGAAGATTCATTTGTGGAATCAAGAGGAGAACCAAGAGGAGGATTCAAGAGCGAGAAGGACACGATGACGCCACTTCTAGGGTTTATTCGTTTTCTAATTTATCTTGTATTTTCTGGACATTCGGGTAAGATCTATCCAACACCCCTGTGTGTTTCCTACAACATCATGGGCTAGAGCCTTTTTGGTAGAACTAGGGTTGTGAAGTTTTTATCTAGTTAATTGAAATTTCGTGTGTACACTCCGTACAACACAACTTGTAGATATATTTTATATATGATTGTGCTTTACTAATCCATACTCATAGTCGTTTCGTGCATCAATAATCGTTGTGTAGAGTCTGAATACATAACATAGTTTTTGGTTGAGTGCGTTCACTGTTGAGCAGGATTTTAAGTTATAATTCTAAGTGAAAGGGATTCCGAAGTCTTATTAGAACTATTTTATATGAATACTTATTAATTGAATTGAATTTGGGTAAATAAGTAGGATAAAGAGGATAATTTTATAGTACCTATAAAGGGAGATCTATCGGGTTAGAGTACCAATCCTAGGGGGAAATAATTGATACCGATAGTACCTAGAAAGGGGGTGAAATTATATCTCTTGCTCCGAGATTATTCACACGTGTTACACGCATGTTTACTTGTGTCTATAGAGTAGATATGCATGGTTTAGTGATGCGTCCATATTCCATAAGGCAGAGTCGGACATTGACACATGGAAGGGAAGTTAATTAGTGAAACTGGATTATCCTAGAGCTACGTATTCTCCTACTTGATCCACTTTCGTATCCTTCGAGTGATAGTTTATTTTATTTGTTATTTAATTTCCAGCATATTAGTTGTTAGATAACCATTAAAACGTAATTGCCTTGTCTTAATTAATTTAGATAATAATTAAATTGATAATACACCGTCCCTTGGGTTCGATATTCACTTGGTCACCTTTCGAAACTACAATTGATATCCTTCATACTTTGGGATTAATTGTGTGTTGAGAAAACACTCATCAAGTTCTTGGCGCCGTTGCCGGGGACGGCTGTTATTATTGATTTTATTATTTCTAGTTGATTAAGATTTTTTTTCTCTTTTTCTTTTATTTGTGATTATTTATTTCTATCTAACCTTGAATTTTTCCGAGTTACTTGTGCGCTTGTAAAAGGAGAGGAAGGAAAAGAAGGAATAACACATTGATCTAAACATGGCCAGAGTAAGGCAGAATCCGGATAATGTTTCCATTCGTGAAATTTTCACGAACTTTGGAAATGTCAACATGGGATTGATAGGAGCAAGGGGAGAAGATGATGATTTTGAGATACATCCCGCTCTTATTAACATGGTAGAGAAGAATCCCTTTTCTGGAGGTTATTTTGAAGATCCATATCAGCATCTCCGAAGATTTCTTGTTTATGCAAACACTCAAAAGGGCAGTGGAGCGAATGATAATGCTAGGCGGATCACCTTATTCAAGTTCTCTTTAATTAATAAGGCGGAAGCTTGGTATGAGACCCCTTGATTCAACAGATTGCACTACATGGGACCAACTGCAGCAAAAGTTCTTGGAGAGATACATGCCACCCTCAAGGATCTTAAGGATGAGGCAAGAGATCACCCGATTTGTTATGAATCAGGGTGAGAAATTTGATGAGGCGTGGGATAGGTTTAAAGACATGCTCAGGAGGTGTCCATAGCATGGAATGTCTAAGGCTGAATACATAAGCATCTTCTACTATGGATTAGATTGTGAGTCGCGTGTTTTATTGATGCATCATCAGGAGGAGCGCTGTTATCAAAGACAACACTTGAAGCAGAAAAGTTATTTGAAGACATCTCTATGAATTTACGTGACTGGCTAGTAGAGAGAGATAGAGGATCATATGTACTTGGCAAGGTGGCGCAGGTTGAATATCAAGTGAAGCCGAATTGGGATGATGAGATAGTCTCTAGTCTAGCTAACATCAACAAGGTACTAGAGTTCCAGCAGAGGCAGATCACAGAGTTGACACAAATGGGGCCTAATATAAGCAGCAAGAAGTGAAGAGTGATGAAGATACCTTCAATCGATACATGGCTGAGAACGATGCAAGGATTGACCACATCAAAGCTAGAATGAATGTTGATCGTGCAGATTTGTCTAAGTAGTTGAAGGAGCTTACCTTGATGATGGGGCAGATGACCACGAACGTGAATCAATTGACACAAAAATTGAAAGATAAAGCCATCACGTTAAGGTCGGGAACACAGTACGAGGGACCAATGATTCCGGAAGCAAAATCAGACATGACGAGGAGCCAGTTCGACTTCAGTTCGACCAACCATGCAGGTCGAACCGAGAAGGGAAGGTCGAACTGGGCTTCTGAAAGTGTTCCAAGAGCAGCAGGCACTCGATTCGACCTGGGGGGCATTGATTCGACCAGGCCATCTGGTCGAACCCAGGTCGAACCACCCCATCTGGAGCACTCTGTTTTCACAAATTCTCGGTTCGGCCACAATTCTATTGGTTCGGTCAGTCCATCAGGTCGAACCCAGGTCGAACTGGCGACCAGAAATCTTCCAGAAGACCGGTTTGACCACAGCCTTATTGGTCCGACCTGGATACCAAGTCGAACCCTGGTCGAACCGTATCAAGTGAAACACTCTGTTTCAGATCATCATCGGTTCGACCACGTCACTCATGGTTCGACAACACCTACTGGTCGAACCCAGGTCGAACAGGAGGCCAAAGACCATGCAGAGAGCAGATTCAACTTGGGGGAAAGTGGTTCGACCTGGTCACAAGGTCGAACCCAGGTCGAATCACATAATCAGAGAGAGAATCAAGTTTCAGAAGAGTGGTTCGACCACTACGTGCCTGGTTCGACCTGTTGAACAGGTCGAACCCAGGTCGAACCCAAATTGAAAAGTGAGAATGGACTTCCAGGAGCTTGGTTCGACCACTATGTACCTGGTTCGACCAGTACCCCTGATCGAACCCAGGTCGAATCCTCTCAGAACGCACATGTTTTTGCACCGAATGCTCCACATGATGTTGATGCTACTCCCATGCCATCCCAAGGACAGAATGCTGAGCTTACTATGGAGAAGAAGTGGGAAAGAGCAAAGAAGATGAGAGCGGAGAAGCTTAGACTGCAGATGAATAATGAAGATGTGGTTTTCTCTCTTGATCATGCAATGAAGATGCCCATGGAGACTCAATCATGCAAGAGCATTGATATGGTTTCTAACTTGTTTAATCTTGATTTTTCTAAGACAGGTGATTCTGAATTTAAGTGGAAGGTTGACAAGGAGGAGTCTAGACAGCCATGGGAGGAAGGAAATTTCAATGATCATAATTTTGTGACCAAGAAAGGTGAGGTGTTGATTGTAGACAAGAAGAGAGAAAGAAAGTATTTGAAGGTGAGGATGCGAGAAGACCGTCCTCTACCGTCGTGACTCTACGACGTTAAACATGAGCGCCTGTTGGGGGCTTGCCCTTCCGTTTTATTGCTTTATTTCTTTCATGTGAGTAAAAAAATTTTATATTTGAGGTGCTTACTCATCGGCAATTACATCTTTGCAAACTTAGTTTCAACTTACGTTTTTACTAAGTTTGGGGGGTGTGATGTTATTACCTCATTGAAGCACCAAGAGTATAATCTTTTCTTTGTAATGTTTGCTAGGGGAGTTGATTTTTTATGGTATATTGAAACTTTAATCGGTTTTGATATGTCGATTTTTTGCAATTTGTCTAGTGTTCATTGGTGTTTCTAGTGTGTGGAGTCGATTACATAGTCAATTAATTCTTTCTTATAGTTTTCCTATTTTATTATTGATGAATCTGTGATGATGGAGTGTGCTTGAGCTTTGATGATAGAAAAAGGTAAAAGAGTGGCAGGACGAGTTCTACATTGATGCTTTGACTCGAGGAGCTTGTGCATACATTGAAGAAAAATCAGGTGCACTCGTTTTCTTTTTCTAATTTTTGTATGTGCTTTTAATTCATGGAGTGGAATGATTGAGTTTTTGGTGGTGATCCATATGAGCTTATATTGTTTAAATTGTTCCTAAAATTCATATGCTCTTGAAATTGATGAAGGAAGTATACTTGAATTATATTGTGATATGAAGTTCTATGTGTACTTGTGGGATATTACCTACCATGAAAAGTGCTCAGTTACTTGTTAAAAACCCATGTGAGATTTTGAGCCTCGTTGATCATGATACATAATCACATGATATTTTCTTTTCTGGTGAGTATCGTTCTTGTGTGTGTATTCTAGGACTTGCCTCTTGTCTTACTTGAAACTACATGTGTGTTAGATGATGGGAGATGATTTTAGGCCATCCTTGAATTTATGAGTCACTTAGACAAATAATTCCCTACCAAATAATTATATATCCGTAGTTAGCCCCGTTGAGCCTAAAAGCCTTATTTCTTTGGCAACCTACGAAGATAGCCATTTTGATATCCTATTTGAGCCTTAAATTCCTATATTTAGTGGAGAATTAAATGCTGTCAAAGTGTGTTAATGGTGTTTGATAACAATTTGAGAAGGAATGAAATTGGTGTTGAAATTAATAGTGATGGATTATGATAATGCATCTAAGGAGAAGCATGGAGTAGTGCTTAAATCTAGTACTCCATGGAATCAAAAACCCTAGGGTAATGCTTAAATCTAGTACCCTATGGAGGATGCGTGAGGTAGTGCCCGAAACTGGTACCTCGAGAGAAAAAGGATGTGCTTGAGACAAGAAAAAGTATGTTGAGCTTGAAGGAAATGAGAGAAAAGAAAATTAGAAGAGCATGAAGCTGGATAGCCTTGAAGTGTAAGAATCTGCAGTACATAAGATCTCCGGTTTTAATTCTCTACTAATTGAGTCACTTTATCCATATGTTTCCTACCCTTACCAAAGAGCCAACATTACATCCAAAAGAAAGTCATTTTTTATCCCATTGTCGAATCATACTTTTAGTGGTGGAGCGCTTTGAGACTTTTGGCAAGCTTATTGTTCGCATGCACTTGAATTGAATTTGAGCGTAAACACCTTATCCCATAAGTGTACATCTTTTACACTTGAGTATGAGTGATATATACTTCCCGTGAGAACATGTCAATGGAGCATTTGAATTGGTGGTGATTGTCTTAACTTGTATGCTATGAATTGATTATTACATGTAATGAGAATTACATGACCTAAGTTGAGGACAATTGTATTTTGAATGGGGTATTGATCATAGTCCTTGTTTCCCCACTAATTTTCTTACTCTCTCTCACACTTTATTTTTATTTTGTTGCCTCGGGACGAGTAACGGGCAAGTTTGGGGGTTTGTTGAGAGTAAAAATAAGCGTGTTTTAGTGTCCAATTGAACACCTTTTTTATGAGTATTATTGTCATATATTAGTGTTGGCGCTCAATCGTTTGGTTAACGTGACCCATTAGGGTTCCATGAATTTCTAACAAGCAGCGGAAGCAAGTAAACATGAAACGCATTACCTTTCACCAAGGGTTGATGTAGAGGTTGAATTCTCGCTGGCAGTCTGCGCAGTCTCACGAGAATAGCCATAAGTTCCTCTTCTGATGTCGGAATTGAGTGATCTTTATGCTCAGACGATCCTCTCTTCGACGGCTTTCCATCAGTATATAATACAACAAAATCGAAGAACTGTACGATTTTATATGAATTTTGGAACATGACAAACTGCAGCAGCAAACGACCTTCCGGTCTTCTGTTGTATGTCCCAAGTCCGATCTAGTCGTCGTGTGGACGACGATCTACGAGACCTACTCAATCTGCTCTCAACCCTCATCACACGTGAATAATGAATTAGATTAGGGTTCCAGATAAGTTGAGGTGACTTATATACATGGGCTACAGCAGGGACC
Organism: Pogostemon cablin; assembly: GCA_023678885.1. NCBI lineage: Eukaryota > Viridiplantae > Streptophyta > Magnoliopsida > Lamiales > Lamiaceae > Pogostemon > Pogostemon cablin. The sequence continues at coordinate 18,268,984 of CM043007.1, read as the reverse complement.
AGGAGGAGAAATTGGGTTGGGCCTCCATTGGGCTTAAGTATCCAAACTTAGCCCAAAGCTTATACTTAAGTCCAATAATAATAATATATTCCACTAAAATATTATTACTGCACTACCATACCAATCCCAAAATTACGTTTTGGGCTCCTTCTTATTATGAGCCCGTTAGTCTCCCCATGTTTAAGATATACAATGTCCATTAATTAATTTAAGTTACTGACAACTCAATTAATTAATATCTCATCCAAGAGTAGTACCACTCAACCTCATTATCATGCCGGAATAAATTCCACCTGTAGGGTTTACATGATAATCCTTATGAGCTCCTCAAGGGGACATAGAGACAGCACTACTTCCCAACTCATCGAGTTTGTTGATTTAATTACATGTAAATCTCACCCATTGATGAATCAAAGAAATACATACTGCCCTACGTGTCGAGGTTATTGTATAGGGATTAAGAGCACGAACTTCCATAATAACTGAGATCAAGTTCTCCTATAAGTCAGTATAAGTCGAACGATCTCAAACGGTCCTGCTCAATACACCAAGTGCACTAATGTGATTCTATAGCCAAGACAAGCTAATACCAAACCACACTACAACCATCCCGATAGAGAGTCCCCGTCTATCTCGGTTGTGAGCATCAGTTTATACTTTATAAGGAAACCGATAATATGATATTCCGCGTGTTGTCGCACAACATATTATCTACAGTATAAAGTAAGTGGACTATTGCATCGAACATATAAATAAATTATAAGATGCAATCATTTGATCATATGATTCTCATTTCAAATTAATTGTTACAATATTGTTCATACAAGAAGCTAGACTTTTAGTATACAATCCAACAATCTCCCACTTATACTAAAAGACTATGCTGTCATGTCTTCTGCCATACATCTGATTTCCACTCCCACTACACGACCATTAAAAGCTCTCGCCTTAATATCCTGTAAATGGATTTACTAGGTCATCATCCGATGCAATCTAGGTGACAACAACCTTCCCCTCATCATACGATTTCTCGTAACAGGTGGTACTTGCACTCCATGTGTTTAATTGCCTTATGGGCTCGTGATTCCTTCAAGTTTGCAACTGCACCAATATCATCAATATAAATTGTGATATCCTTGGGGAAGCTTAGAAACACTTCAAAGTCCATCTTGAAGTTTCTAGAGTCATACAGATACTTTGGCTGCCTCATAGGCTCCAATTTATCATCTTTCCATGATGGAGTCCGGAGTCTGAAATATATTTCTATATAACACTCCTCCACATTATGACTCAACTTCCTAAATTTAAACACATAACCTTGAGGTGGATTTACTGTCGTCCAATCTGACTAAAAAATCCGAATCTACGTAATCCACAAGAAGCAGTGAATTTGCCCAGTAAGCTTACATATAATTTCTAGTCCTTCTCAAGCACTTCATATATGTCTTACCACAGTTCATCATTCTTGTTCCGGGTTACGTTGATACCCACTGTTCATGCGTTCAGCAAAATAGATATCCATTCTCGCGCATAGCATTCCTAAGATTAAGCTTCCTTATTCGCCGAAGCATAAGGAACCGCTTTCGTCACCTTTATCTTCCTTTTGTGTCTCAAGACATATTTTCTTAGATAAAGTCACTTGCTAAAACAAGTAAGGATCGTATCAATTCATGAAGCTTGAGACAAGCATAATATCCTTTCTTGTGATCCCTATTACCGTGATCAAAAGGATATTTTTGCTCTTCTTAAGTCCTTCATTTCATACCGCGTTATTATCCATACACATACGCCCGACAATACTCTTTCATTGTCTCCAATGAGCAATATATCATCTACGTATAGTACAAGAAATACCACCATGTTTCCATCACTCTTTTCAATACACAAGACCCATCCGATCATTGATTAGATCCATGTCACTGGATTACCTCATCAAAACGGATGTTTCATGATCTTGAAGCTTGTTTTAGTCCATTAATGGACACTTTTAAGCTCACTATCACAATGCTTTTAGCTCTTTGCAATGAATCACTCTGGTTGCTTCACATAGATGTTTCCCTCAAGATTTCCAATCAGGAAAACTGTTTTGACATCTATTTGCTATCCCTCATATTTCATATGAGTAGCAACAGATAAAAGAGTCCGGATCAACATAAGCATAGCTACTGGTGAACAGGTTTTCTCATAATCGAACCCTTTCTTTCTGAGTATACCTTTTCCCAACAAGCTTTACTTCTAAGGTTTTCACCTTACCGTATGATCCTCTTTTATTTTGTATGACCACTTCCAATGGTTTTCACACCATCCGTGGTTCTACAATCATCCAGATCTTATTTAGAATCTATTGATTCTATTTCAACATTTATTGCAATTTGTTAAGATTTCGCATTTCTATCTTGTAGTTCTTCGTCGTATTCGTGGGTTAACTCCATGTTTACTAGGGACCAAGCCTCACGACTCTCCCAAAACATATATCTATCAGGATTTAGAACAACCCTCCCACTACGAGAAGACACTACACGCAATTGTGTATCAGATGTGACACGCGTCGCAGTTTACCTTGTGGTATATCCTCTTGTACACTTGGTACTAATACTTTGTGTTTTTCTCTTACTTGCTTTAGAACAACTTATACATGGGTATTTGATTTATTACATAGTCCTTTTTTCAAAAATCTAGTGTTTATGTTAACAATCACTCTTCGATCTTGTGGACTAAATAAATCATCCTTCATTTTTCTAGGATATCCCACAAATAGAAAACATTCTTACGAATTACTGTTCCTAGGGCATATCCATAAAATGAATTTAGTAATTCCAAATAATTCATCATCTATCTAATCACTACCATAAGAGTGCTATTCCTTCTATTCGTCACACCATTAAGGTGGGAAATTCATTTCCGAAGGTACCTTTCTCTTACTAGATTAGAAGACTCATTATTAATTACTATTTGTCGCATCCAGGGGATAAACATGATTTAAGAGTGTACAAATTATTCACCAACGTACCATAACAGATTACAACTCTATCATTCATTATAATGACCATGTCATTTAAATGAAATGGAGTATCCATCTATTAATGCATAGAAACCGAAATCAAATTCTTTCTATGAAAATGTACGTAAAGACAATTTCATAAAATCAAACGTTTATTCATATCGTAAGATAAATAAACAACTCCAACTGCAATAGCCACTACTCTTGTAGTTTTACCCATGTCATAACAATCTTATCCTCACTTAGTAATAAACATTTAGTGATTCCAGTATCTACACACTTCGTGTCAGTAAATGCCATCACTAATCATGTTTTAAACAACTAGTGAATAAGATATAAAACTTGTTCACATTATGATGAAAATGGCTTTCCTTTGCCACATGTTTTGCCAGAAGTTTTCCACCATATACATCCTATTGTAATTCAGGTGGAACTTACTCAAAAACATCTAGGCAATTCACAAAGAATTAAATTGATCTAGGTTTCCCTTCAATTTATACTCCATGCTTTCCCAATTCATTCATCAAATTAAATCATGATCTTCTGCCTTTTAACTTACTCAAGTATCCGAAGAGTTACATGAGACCATCATATTTCTATGAACCTCTCATCTCTTCACTAGAGACTTTAATAGGCATCATGAGACGTCCATTGTGAGAACACACATGTATTTTCTTAAGCAGTAAAATTCAAAACCAAGATTCTTTTCTAATCATCTAATTTTGGACCAGTAAATATAATTTCTTTTAGTCAACAATAAGCGAGATAAAACCATTTGAAATTACAGAGAATCAAAAATAAATATACCGATCAAATCTTCGAATTTTATCCTTTTATATTGATTCCCTCAAAACTATATAAAAATAAAATTCACCGACATCTCAAGCACCGTGAGTCTGCAAGCCACGTTAGTGTGGACGTTTACAAACCCAAACATTTACAAGAGAAGGTTTTACCCATTAATTTCATTTGTCAACCTAACTTTATGACAAAATAATTAATAGTCGGTTCCTCTTTAGCCATGCAAATAATAGCAGTGACTCCGTTGGGGAGGATACTAATTATTTACACCTAAGTGTACACCATTATTTGATCCCAAGTCCACTGCGCGAGCTTGTGTGCCTTACAGTTGGAGAAGTACACACGCGCTCGGATAGCTTCCTACAATCATCAATTATAAGTTTGTACTAGTGAGCCCCACATAAACTCATCCGTTAGGGAGGAAGGCCTATTGCCAACACGCAAGTTCATGTACCACATTACAAACAATAATTATGTAATGAAGTCTGTACCAGTGATCCGTGAATAAACTCATCCGTTAGGGAGGAAGGCCTATTGCCAACACGCAAGTTTACTCACATCACTTACAAACCAATAATGGAGGCCGCGGGAATATTTACCAACCCCCTCTCCCACTTAGTAATTTAACACCGAGGGTTTTTACATGCATATGATATTCAGAATAAAATACGCAACGCTAGCATGCTTCTATTACGGCGCATAAGGCAGTAAATCACATAGAGTCATGCATACATATATAACAATAATCAATAATTAAATCAATCATTAACAGTTATATATCAGCGAATTCGATTGTTCGCCACCAGGCACGAATATCAGCAAAGACTTCCAGACTATCAAACTTTCAAAATTTCCAGATTGTCCAATTTTTGAAACCATCGATATCAACCGTCGATGTCGTCCAGATTATCAAAATCATCGATATCGACTAGATTATCAAATATTCGAAAAACATCAAGATTATCAAAATTTCGAAGCTATCGATATCGATCGTCATATCGTCTAGATTATCAAAATCATCGATATCGACGAGCAACCATATATAACAATAATAGATAATTAAATCAATTATGTCAGTTATATATTAGGAATCAATTCAACATCCATATATAACAATAATAGACAATCAATTATAGCAGTTATATATTAGGAATTAATTCGAAATTCATATATGACAATAATTGATTATTAAATTAATTATAGCAGTCATATATTAGGAATTAATTCGACATCCATATATAACAATAATATACAATCTATTATGGCAGTTATATATTAGGAATTAGTTTTCCTAAAATTGGATGTCTTATCCAACACTCTAGCAATACATGCATATAATATACCAAATATAATACGCAATCTAGCATGCTTCTATATAAGACAATAAATCATAGAGATCAGGCATCCATATATATATAACAATAATAGACAATTAAATCAATTATGACAGTTATATATATTAGGAATAAAAACGCCTCTAAATTTTAATGTCTTGTCCGACACTCTAGCAATACATGCATATAATATACCAAATATAATACGCAATCTAGCATGCTTCTATATAAGACAATAAATCATAGAGATCAGGCATCCATATATATATAACAATAATAGACAATTAAATCAATTATGACAGTTATATATATTAGGAATAAAAACGCCTCTAAATTTTAATGTCTTGTCCGACACTCCTACTGTGGAATCGATGCCTTGCGCAACAAGCAGGATTGCTTGTGCCCCAAGACGTCCATCGTCATATCCCACCACCAATCATGTCAGGGAGCGCCCCAAGTGCCTTGACGAGCGCCCCTCGCCCGGACTGTCGCTCGTCCAAGGGCCTACTTGCATGGAACCAAGTTCAGCCCAACGCGCAACACCAAACTATACCAACTGTCGTTTGTAGTTCGAACCTGAAAGAACCTCAGAATCCAATCTCCACCGTCCAGATTCTACTACTGTAAGTCCTAAACATTCTGTCCAAATTACAAATCAATCCAACGGTTATTTTATGAGAAACGGCTCTTTTCTCTCGACTGCGCAAAACAGAATCGCCCAAATATCTGCTTCTATTTTCAGCGTACTCCCAGCAAGAAAAGGCTCCAAATTCAATCTCCACCATTCATAATGTACATCCACAAGGTCTGAACGTGTTGACCAAATTACAGCTCGATCCAACGATTAGTTTGTCAGAAACAGCACTTTTCCCTCGACTGCGCAAAACAGAATCGCCCAAATATCTGCTTCTGTTTTCAGCGTACTCCTAGCAAGAAAAAAAACTCCAAATTCGATCTCCACCGTTCATAATGTACATCCACAAGGTCTGAATGTGTTGACCAAATTACAGCTCAATCCGACCGTTGAAACTCTGGTTATTGCCTCTGCAATATCACTACGCTGGATTTTCTCTCAAAAGCGTGATTCTATTTTTGCCCTCTCTTTCTTCCTTGCATGTGAAATTGACGAACAGTTTTCGTCGAATCCTCTCACACACAACCATGGACGAATAGATATGATATAGGGTATATATTACATAGGGATATTCATGGTTTGCGCAATAAAACCAAAACCCTAAACATGTGATCCTAATTCCGAAAAATTAATCACATAAACCCTAGCCTAACGTGTCACGCTTCACCACGAAACTGAAGCTCTGATACCAATTGTTGGTGCTCGATCGTTTGGTTAACGTGACCCATTAGGGTTCCATGAATTTCTAACAAGCAGCGGAAGCAAGTAAACATGAAATGCATTACCTTTCACCAAGGGTTGATGTAGAGGTTGAATTCTCGCTGGCAGTCTGCGTAGTCCCACGAGAATAGCCATAAGTTCCTCTTCTGATGTCAGAATTGAGTGATATTTATGATCAAACGATCCTCTCTTCGACGGCTTTCCATCAGTATATAATACATCAAAATCGAAGAACTGTACGATTTTATATGAATTTTGGAACATGACAAACTGCAGCAGCAAACGACCTTCCGGTCTTCTGTTGTATGTCCCAAGTCCGATCTCGACGTCGTGTGGACGACGATCTACGAGACCTACTCAATCTGCTCTCAACCCTCATCACACGTGAATAATGAATTAGATTAGGGTTCCAGATAAGCTGAGGTGACTTATATACATGGGCTACAGCAGGGACCAGGAGGAGAAATTGGGTTGGGCCTCCATTGGGCTTAAGTATCCAAGCTTAGCCCAAAGCTTATACTTAAGTCCAATAATAATAATATATTCCACTAAAATATTATTACTGCACTACCATACCAATCCCAAAATTACGTTTTGGGCTCCTTCTTATTATGAGCCCGTTAGTCTCCCCATGTTTAAGATATACAATGTCCATTAATTAATTTAAGTTACTGACAACTCAATTAATTAATATCTCATCCAAGAGTAGTACGACTCAACCTCATTATCATGCCGGAATAAATTTCGCCTGCAGGGTTTACATGATAATCCTTATGAGCTCCTCAAGGGGACATCATCAACCTATGACGGACACGGATTCCTTCTACAATCAACAGCACACCATAGAGACAGCACTATTTCCCAACTCATCGAGTTTGTTGATTTAATTACATGTAAATCTCACCCATTGATGAATCAAAGAAATACATACTGCCCTACGTGTCGAGGTTATTGTATAGGGATTAAGAGCACGAACTTCCATAGTAACTGAGATCAAGTTCTCCTATAAGTCAGTATAAGTCGAACGATCTCAAGCGGTCCTGCTCAATGCACCAAGTGCACTAATGTGATTCTATAGCCAAGACAAGCTAATACCAAACCACACTACAACCATCCCGATAGAGAGTCCCCGTCTATCTCGGTTGTGAGCATCAGTTTATACTTTATAAGGAAACCGATAATATGATCTTCCGCGTGTTGTCGGACAACATATTATCTACAGTATAAAGTAAGTGGACTATTGCATCGAACATATAAATAAATTATAAGATGCAATCATTTGATCATATGATTCTCATTTCAAATTAATTGTTACAATATTGTTCATACAAAAAGCTAGACTTTTAGTATACAATCCAACAATTACCACAATGGTCTTATATTCATTATATATGAGAATAAGGTGCACTTGAGGTGTTTTATTGTGTTTTTGGTAGAAAAATGATTAAAAAAGCCCAGTTTGAGAAAAGGTGCAATTTGTGCAAGAATGCTGATAAACGCACGTCCAACTTGTGTAATTATTCTGTATTAATGTGGAGCTCTGAATTAGATTTGTGATATATGGTTGGAAAGCTATAGAAAAGAGAGGGTCGTTTTGGTGTAAAGAACATCCCAATCAGATTCCGAACGAGAAAGTTTTGAGCAAAGTGGTGACGTCGCGCGAGCTGTGTCGAACAGAACTGATGTGCTACATTCCATGGCTTATTACAGATTCAATTCTTGGAGTTTTGGTGATATCTTTATATTCAGAGAAAGCCAAGGAAAATAGAATCATGTGAGTGCAAAAATCACTCAAATTGGAGGTCGGACGAGGAAGTTATACTCAAAATCGTGAAGTCGCGCAGCTGTTGGCGAGAATTTCCGAGAATTTCCGTAAACTACCTTATTATCCGGATCTCTTTTACCAAATTTAACGCATGTCTCTTACCAAATTTGACATATGCCTAAATTTGGGTCATTTCCAAGACCTACAAGGAGAGCTCACAAGTATAAAAAGGGGTGTAGATCACACCATACATACAACACAATAAATTAGAGGAAGAGAGGTCACAACCATACTACACCCCACAAGGGGGGATCACCCCCCAACCATCATTCTTTCCTCCATCCATCCATCACTTTGAAGATTCGTTTGTGGAATCAAGAGGAGAATCAAGAGGAGGATTCAAGAGCAAGAAGGACACGATGACGCCATATCTAGGGTTTATTCATTTCCTAATTTGTCTTGTATTTTCCGGACATCCGGGTAAGATCTATCCAACACACATGTGTATTTTCTACAACATCATGGGCAAGAGCCTTTTTGGTAGAACTAGGGTTGTGAAGGTTTTATCTAGTTAATTGAACTTTTGTGTGTACACTCCGTACAACACTACTTGTGGATATATTTTATATATGATTGTGCTTTATTAATCCATACTCATAGTCGTTTTGTGAATCAATAATCGTTGTGTAGAGTCTGAATACATAACATGGTTATTGGTTGAGTGCGTTCACTGTTGAGCAGGGTTTTAAATTATAATTCTAAGTGAAGGGATTCCGAAGTCTTATTAGAACTATCTTATACGAATACTTATTAATTGAATTGAATTCGGGTTAATAAGTAGGATAAAGAGGATAATTTTATAGTACCTATAAAGGGAGATCATATCGGGTTAGAGTACCAATCCTAGGGGGAAATAATTGATACTGATAGTACCTAGAAAGGGGGGTGAAATTATATCTCTTGCTCCGAGGTTATTCACACGTGTTACACGCATGTTTACTTGTGTCTATAGAGTAGATATGCATGGTTTAGTGATGCGTCCATATTCCACAAGGCAGAGTCGGACATTGACACATGGAAGGGAAGTTAATTAGTGAAACTGGATTATCCTAGAGCTACCTATTCTCCTACTTGATCCACTTTCGTATCCTTCGAGTGATAGTTTATTTTATTTGTTATTTAATTTCATGCATATTAGTTGTTAGATAACCATTAAAACGTAATTGCCTTGTCTTAATTAATTTAGATAATAATTAAATTGATAATACGCCGTCCCTTGGGTTCGATATTCACTTGGTCACCTTTCGAGACTACAATTGATATCCTTCATACTTGGGGATTAATTGCGTGTTGAGAAAACGCTCATCAATGAACGTATCACTAAGCCATGTAAATCTACGTTATAGACACGAGTAAATATGCGTGTAACACGTGTGAATAATCTTAGAGCAAGAGATATAATTTCACCCCCCTTTCTAGATACTATCAGTATCAATTATTTCCTTGGCCAATTGGTACTCCAACCCGATATGATCTCCCTTTATAGGTACTATGAAATTACCCTATTTATCCTACTTACTAATCCGAATACAATTCAATTAATAAGTATTTATATAAGATAGTTCTAAAGAAACTTCGGAGTCCCCTCACTTAGAATCATAATATAAAATCCTGATCAGCAGTGAACGCACTCAATCAATAACCAAGATACATATTCAGACTCTATATAACAGTTAATGATGCATAAAATAACTCTGAGTATGAATTAAAAATGCATAGTCTTATATAAAATAAATCCACAAGTAGTGTTGTACAGAGTATACACACGAAAGTTCAATTAATTCATAAGAACCTTCAAAATTCTAGATCTAGCAAAATAGTTCTATCCCATGATGTTACGAAGAACAATCATGGGATTGGATAGATCTTACCCATATGTCTGAAAAATACAAGATAAATTAGGAAACAAATAGAACCCTAGATGTGGGCGTCATCGCATCCTTCTCCGTCTTGAATCCTCCTCTTTGTTCTTCTCTTGATTCAGCAGACGAATTTTCAAAGTGATGGATGGATGGAGAAAAGGATGTGGATGATGGTTGCGGGTGATCTCCCTTGTGGGGTGTAGGATGATTGTGTTGCTCTCCCTCACATGAATAATGATGTAAAATATATATAGGTGTGAGAAGGGAATTAAATAATAAAATAAAAGATATATGTGAATCATGGAGGATTATGTGATAAGGAGATTAATTGTGCTCCAAAAAATAGGTCATTTTTGGAAATTTTCGAAAATTTCTCGCTGCCAGGTGCACGACTTTATGATTTTGAGCATAACTTCCTATTCAAAACTCCGATTTGAGTGATTATTATGCTCACGCAATTCTATTTTCCTTGGCTTTCTATTCATATAAGGAAATCATAGAAACTCCTATATTTTAAGGTATAACAAGTCATGCAAAGGTACATAATTGTGCTAATTAGAAACAACTTGTACGATGTCACCTTTTGATCATAACTTTTTTGTTTGGAATCCGATTGGGGTGTTCTTTACGCCAAAACAATCCTCTATTCTGTGAATTTCCAACCATATATCACACTTCTAATTCAGAGCTCCACACAAACAAAGAAAAATTACACAAGTTGGACGTGTATTTTTCAACATTCCTCTAACTTTGTACTTTTGATCCTTTTTCTACCTAAAACACAATAAAACACCATAAATGCACCTTTTTTCCTATCAAAAAGGTATTAAATTAGACACTAAAACATGTTTATTTTCAATCTCATCAGGCACAAGCTTGGGTAATGGACTTAGTATCAAATAATGTTGTACACTTATGTGAAAATAATATGTATCCTCCCCATCTGAGTCACTGCTATTATTTGTATGGGTAAAGAGGGACCGACTATTAATTATTTGTTATAAGGTTAAATTGACAAACAGAATTAATGAGTAAAACATTCTCTTGTAAATGTTAAAGTTTGCATACATCCACACTATCTTGGCATGCAAATTCACGGTGCTTGAGATATCGGTGAATTTATTTTATATTATTTTGAGAAAATTAATATAAATTTTAAATTCAAAGATTTGATCGGTGTATTTATTTATGTGATTCTTTGTATTTTCAAATAGTTTTTTATTTCATTTATTGTTAACCGAAAGAATATATTTACTGGTCCATAATTAGATGATTGTAAGAATCTTGGTGTTAATTCTTACTGCTTAGGAATATAAATGTGTATCCTCACTAAGGATGCTCTCTGATGCCCATTAAAGTCTCAAATGAACAGGTGAGAGATTCATAGAAATATGATGGTCAATCTCATGAAACTCTTCGGATACTTGAGTGAGGTTAAAAGGTGGAGGTCATGGTTAACTTGATGAATGAATTGGATATGCATAGAGTAGAAATTGAAGGGGAAACCTAGGTCAATTTTATTCTCTGTAGATTGCCTAGATGTTTTGAGCAAGTTCCACCTGAATTACAAGTGGTTGTACACGGTGGGAAATTTCTGACAAAACATGTGGTGAAAGAAAGCTATTCTCATCAAGGTGTGAACAAGGTTAGTATCTTGTTTGCTAGTTGTTGAAGCATGAATAGTGATGGCATCTACTAACACGTGTGTAAATAACAGAATCACTAAATGTCTGCAACTAAGTGATAATGAGATTACCATATACATGAGTAAAGCTACGAAGGTAGTGGTTGTTGCAGTGGGGGTTGTTTATTTATTTATGATAGGAATAAACATTTGATTTTGAGAAATTGTCTTTACGTACGTTTTCATAGAAAGAATTTAATTTCAGTTTTTATGTATTTACGGATGGATACTCCATTCATTTAAATGACATGGTCATTATAATGAAGGATAGAGCTAAAATCTATTATGGTATGTTGGTGACAATTTGTACACTCTTAAATTATTTTTCTCTAACGATGCAACAAATAATAATAAATAACGCATCTTCTATTCTTAGTAAGAGAAAAGAACCTTCGGAAATGAACTAAACATACCTTTGGCATCTAAGACTAAATCATTTTAACTTGAGTAGGATTCAAAGTTAGATAGCCGATGGATCATTGGGTTTATTGAAAGTGGAAACCATCTAACTTGCGAGTCTTGCTTGGAAGTTAAAATGATTAACGACCTTTTAAGGCAAAGAGGTGTAGAGCCAATGATATGTTAGAAATGGTTCATTTTGATTTAAGCAATCCTAAGACCATCTCGACGAGAGGTGGTTATGAATATTCGTCACTTTAAAAGATGACTATTCTAGACACCGATATATTTATTTGATGCACCACATGTCTAGGTACTTTGATTAACTCAAGGAGTACATGGCTGATGAGGTGAAGCGTCATGAAAAATATATCAAGTCACTGCGATTTAATCATAGTGGCGAGTATCTCTTAGGATAGTTTAGGAGCTATTTATCAGAGGATGAGATTAAATCTCAAGTGGTCTACATCGAGCAAACCCCAGCGGAATGGTGTGACAAAAAGAAGGAATAGGACTCTTATGAAAATGGTTAGATAGATGATGAGTTATTTAGAATTACTAAATTCATTTTATGGGTATGCCTTAGAAACAACATGTCATATTGATGTTTATGGGATATCCTAGAGAAATAAAGGGTGATTTATTTAATAGTCCGAAGATAAAGAGAGTGATTGTTAAAACGAATACTAGATTTTTTGAAAAAGGACTATGTAATAAATCACAAACCCATTAATTAAATGTTTTAAAAGGTGTGGAAGGGGAAATAAAAAATTTTAGTACCAACTGTACTAGAGGATATGCCACAAGTAACTGTACTGCGTGTTACATCTGATACACAATTTCCTGTAGTGCCTTGTCATAGTAGGAGGGTTGTAATACAACCAGATAGATTTATATTTTGGGAGAGTCGTGAGACTTGGTCCCTAGTAAACATTAAATCGGCACCATGGGTATGGCAAAGCACTACAAGATAGAAATGCAGAATCTAAGAAAGTTGTAATTTTTTTTTGAAATAGAATCTATGGATTCTAAATCAGATCTGAGAGCTTGTAGAACCACCAAATGGTGTAAAAGCCATTGGATGTGTGGGTCTACAAAATAAAAGAGGATCAGACGGTAAGGTGGAAATCTTTGGAAGCAAAGCTTGTTGCGAAAAGGTATACTCAGAAAAAAGGGTTCGATTATGAGAAATTTTTTTTGTCAATAGCTATGCCTAAGTTGATCCGGATTCTTTTGTCGATTGCTGTTCATATTGATTATGAGGTATAGCAAATAGATATCTATACAGTTTTCCTGAATGGAAGTCTTGAGAAAAACATCTATGTGAAGTAACTAGAGTAATTCGTTGCAAAGTGCAAAGAGCATTTTGAGTGTAAGCTTAAGACTGTCCATTTATGGACTAAATCAAGTTTCAAGATCATGGAACATTTGTTTTGATGAGGAAATCTAGTCATATGAATTTAATCAAAGCTCGGATGGGTCTTGTGTGTTGAAAAGAGTCACAAAAATGTGGTGGTATTTCTTGTATGTATGTAGATGGTATCTTGCTCATTAGAAATAATAAAAGAGTATTTTCGGGCGTATGGGTATGGTTGATAAAGCAGTTTGAAATGAAGGGCTTAAGAGAAGCAAAACATGTTCTTGCGATCATGGTGACAAGGATCTCAAGAAAGGATGTTGCGCTTATCTCAAGCTTCATATGTTGATATGTCTTAAGACACAAAAGAAGAAAAAGGAGAAAAAGGAGATGAAGGCGGTTCCTTATACTTTAGCGAATAAGGAAGCTTAATCAATGGAATGTTATGCACGAGAATCAATATCTGTTTTGCTGAAAGCATGGTTAGTAGGTATCAAGGTAACCCAAAACAAGAATGTTGAACTGTGGTAAGACATATATTTATGCACCTGAAAAGAACTAGAAATAATATGTGGGCTTACTGGAGAGATTCATTGCTTCTTGTGGGTTACATAGATTCGAATTTTCAAATCAGACAGAGATGGCAGTAAATCTACCTCAAGGTTATGTGTTTATTTTGGGAAGTTGAACCATAATATTGAGGAGTGTTATATAGAAATATATTTCAGATTCCACCACGGAAAGATGATAATTTGGAGCCTCTGAGAAGCCTAAGTATCTGTATATCTCTAGAAACTTTATAATGGTCTTGGATGTGATTCCTAAGTTTGCCCAAGGTCATCATAAATTATTGTGATAATAATGGTGCAGTTGCAAACTTAAAGAAATAACGAGCACATAAGGCAATTAAACACATTGAGAGCAAGTACCACCTAATACAAGAAATCATATGATGAGGGGAAGGTTGTGGTTGCCAAGGTTGCATTGGATGATAACTAGGGATGACAATGGGTAGGGTAGGGTACGAGTATGGCAAACCCACATACTACCCTATACCCTACCCTCCCTGCCCATACCCTACCCTATTACCCTAAAATAGAACTTCGCGTAGGGTATGGGTATACCCATCAGATATAAGGATAATACGCGGATAAATGGATACCCGCAATCTTGGTAGATTTTGCGAATAATCCACGATTACCCGAACCCACCTGATCCTATCTGACTCTACCCGCCCCAATTTTTTTAAAAAAAAAACGTAATCCACTAAAAAAATAATTATAATACATAAATAAATAACCTAAAATAAAACATGCAAAAAATAAAGTCAATAACAAAAACGTCTAAGTTCATGTGCGTTAAAAAGAAAACATCATAAATTCATAGTTAGTCAAATAAAATCATAAAACAAACATCATAATCCAACAATTGCTTTCATAGTTTGTGAGAACATTTTAAAAGAAAGTGATAATGTATTTAATAAAAATTGATAACTTATTATGAAAACGAAAAACATGATATGGTTTCTCCGCGAAACAGTCTCAAACAAGACAGTTTCTTTCTTAAATAGCTATTACTACATTTTATCAAAGATATTAATATTATTTTTCATTAAAAATATTATTACCTTTTATTTATACACATAGATTATTCATAAAATAATTCACTAAACCACTATCATTTTTAGTAATTCGAATATCATTTTCTTGTTAAAATATATATTAAAAAAATAATTATAATTCTAAATTAATGTAAATAAGTATTATTATATTATTTTTGATTAAAAATAATTATAAATAACACATAATATTATAACATAGAACAAGATTTATTATAACTCTTAATTACTTATATTTATATTAGGACAAGAATATAAATTTTAATTAAAATATTAAATATATTATAATAAATAAATATTACATACTCCCTCCGTCCCAAAGATATTGACACACATTCCTTTTGGGGTTGTCCAACAGAAATTGACATATTTTCTTTTTAAGGATATGGGACCCACACAAAAATAATTTATTTATTTACATGGGCCCACACACACATCACACTCACCATTAATACAACTACCCATTATATATTAAATATTATTTCTGTCACTTCACTTTATATTAAATTATTTTACTCCTTAATCTTCGTGTCCAAAAAAATGTGTCAATTGTTATGGGACGGAGGGAGTACATCATAAATTTTACATCAATAATATTATTATATTAAAATAAAATATTAGATTTAGACATTTAATTAAATATATAATACTGTTATTATATATATATATATAATATACATATTCGGATAAAATTCGGGTCGGGTACGGGTAAAAATAAGAGAACCCATACCCTACCCTTACCCGCATAGTTTTCTTTTGGGTTCGGGTAATACCCGATCCCTTACCCGATTTTACCTAATTTTTTACACCCGATATGTGGGTACCCATCGGATAATCCGACCCAATGGGTAAAATTATTATCCCTAATGATAACCAATTAAATCTTTTTACAAGAACCTTAAGGCGAAAGCTTTTGATGGTGATGTAGAAGGAATGAGAATCAGATGTATGGCAGTTAACATGGCAGCTTAGTCTTTTAGTATAAGTGGGAGAATGTTGGATTGTATACTAAAAGTTTAGCTTTTTATATGAACAATATTTTAACAATTATTTTGAAATGAGAATCATATGATCAAATATTTTGCATATTATAATTTATTTATATGTCTTTGCAAAAGTTTATTTACTTTATACTGTACATAATATGGTGTGCATCGTCGCACGAAAGATCATATTAGCGGCTCCTAATAAAGTATAAAGAGATGTTCACAACTGAGATAGACGGGGACAATCTATCAAGATGGTTGCAGTGTGATTTGGTATTAGTTTGCCTTGACTATAAAATCACATTAGTGCATTTATATGTATTGAGCAGGACCGCGTGAGATCGTTTGATTTATACTGAGTATATAGGAGAACTAAATCTTAGTTATTATTGATGTTCATGCTCTTAATCCCTATACAATAATCTCAACACGTAAGTCAGTATTCGTTTCTTTGATCAGCAAAGGGTGAGATTTATTCATTAAATCAATATACTCGGTGAGTTGGGAGGTAGTGTTGTCCTTGTTGGCAATTGGATCGTGAGGTTCAAACGTGATCGTTAGAAAAGCAGATAAACGGTAACAGCGGAGGTGAAATAAAATGTTTATCGTACTTCTGGGTCGATGTAGAAGATGAAGATCTATGATGAATACCTCTGATATTCTACCGTATGTCCCAAAGTCAACTCTGGTATTGGGTGGTCAACAATCCCCAGAGTTATCTCAATCTGCTCTCTGTTGTCTCCCGTATGTCAAATGAGAGGCACTGACTTAGGTTTAACAGGAACTGAGATGACTTATATACTTGGGCTACAGTAGGGACCAGGAGGAGAAATTGGACTGGGCCTCAATAGAATTTAATTAACCAAGCTTAGCCCAAAGCTTTTAATTAAATCCAATAATAATAATATAGTCCACTAAAATATTATTACTGCACTACCCGTCCAATCCCAAAATTATGTTCTGGGCTCCTTCTTATTATGAGTCCGACAGTCTCCCCATGTTTAAGATATACAATGCCCATTAATTAATTAAGTTACTGACAACTCAAATTAATTAATATCTCAACCGAGAGTAGTACCACTCAACCTTATTATCATGCCGAAAATTAATCCACTTGCAAGATTTACATGATAAACCTTATGAGCTCCTCAAGGGGACATAATCAACCTATAACGGACATAGATTCCTTCTACAATCAACAGTACACCATAGATACAGCACTACTTCCCAACTCACCGAGTTTATTGATTTAATACTTATAAATCTCACCCATTGATGAATCAAAGAAATACATACTGCCCTACGTGTCGAGGTTATTGTATAGGGATTAAGAGCACGAACTTCCATAATAACAGAGATCAAGTTCTTCTATAAGTCAGTATAAGTCGAACGATCTCAAGCGGTCCTGCTCAATACACACAAGTGCACTAATGTGATTCTATAGCCAAGACAAGCTAATACCAAACCACACTACAACTATACTGATAGAGAGTCCCCGTCTATCTCGGTTGTGAGCATCTGTTTATACTTTATAAGGAAACTGATAATATGATCTTCTGCGTGTTGTCGCACAACATATTATCTATAGTATAAAGTAAATGGACTATTGCATCATGCATATAAAATAAATTATAAGATGCAATCATTTGATCATATGATTCTCATTTCAAATATTGTTATAATATTGTTCATACTAAAGCTAGACTTTTAGTATACAATCCAACAATCTCCCACTTATACTAAAAGACTATGCTGTCATGTCTTCTGCCATACATCTGATTCCTACTCACACTACACGACCATTAAAAGCTCTCGCCTTAAGGTCCTTGTAAATAGTTTACTAGGTCATCATCCGATGCAATCTAGGCGACAACAACCTTTCCCTCATCATACGATTTCTCGTAACAGGTGGTACTCGCGCTCTATGTGTTTAATTGCCTTATGGACTTGTGATTTATTCAAGTTTGCAACTGCACCAATATAATCAATGTAAATTGTGATTACCTTGGGCAAACTTAGAAACACTTCAAAGTCCATCATGAAGTCTCTAGAGTAATATACATACTTTGGATGCCTCATAGGCTCCAATTTATCATCTTTTCATGATGGAGTCCAGAGTCTGAAATATATTTCTATATAACATTCCTCCACATTATGACTCTACTTCCTAAAATTAAACACATAACCTTTGAGGAGAATTTACTACCGTCCAATCTGACTAAAAATCCGAATCTTCGTAATCCACAAGAAGCAGTGAATCTTCTCAGTAAGTCTACATATGATTTCCAGTCCTTCTCAGGCACTTCATATATGTCTTACCACAGTTCATCATTCTTGTTTCGGGTTACGTTGATACCCATTGTTCATGCATCCAGCAAAACAGATATCCAACTTTGTTCATAGCATTCCTTAGATTAAGCTTCCTTATTCGCCGAAGTATAAGGAACCACTTTCATCTTCTTTATCTACTTTTTGTGTCTCAAAGACACATCCACTTAGATAAATTCCATGCTAAACGAGTATGGACTGTATCATTTTATGAAACTTGAGATAAGCATAATGTCCTTTCTGTGATCTGTATTACCGTGATCAAAAGGATATATTTTGCCTTTCTTAAGTCCTTTATCTCTACCGCTTTATTAACTGTACCCATACGCCCGATAATACTCTTTCATTGTCTCCAATGAGCAAGATACTATCTACGTATAGTACAAGAAACACCACCACGTTTCTGTCACTCTTTACAACACACAAGACACATCCGCTCATTGATTTAAATCCATGCCACTGGATTACCTAATCAAAACAGATGCTTCACGATCTTAAAGCTTGCTTTAGTCCATCGCTGGACAATTTTAAGCTTACTATCAAAATGCTATTAGTACTTTGCAATGAATCACTCTGCTTGCTTCACATAGATGTTTTCTTCAAGACTTCCAATCAGGAAAGCTGTCTTTGACATCTATTTGTTGTTCCTCATAGCAGTAATAAAAGAATCCAGTTCAACATAAGCATAGCTACCAGCGAACATGTTTCCTCATAATCGAACCATTTCTTTCTGAGTACACTTTTTCGCAACAAGCTTTGCTTCCAAGGTTTTCACCTTTCCATATGATCCTCTTTTATTTCCTTTGACCACTTGCAATGGCTTTTACACCATTTAGTGGTCATACAAGTTCCCAGACTTAATATAGAATTCGTAGATTTTATTTCAATATTCATTGCAACTTACTAAGATTCTGCATTTTCATCTTGTAGTGCTACATCGTATCCGTGGGATAATACCATGTTCATTAGGGATCAAGTCTCACGACTCTCCCAAAACATATATTTATGGGTTGTCATACAACCCTCCCACTACGACAAGGCACTACATGTAATTGTGTATCAGACGTGACACGCGTTGCAGTTTACCTTGTGGCATATCCTCTTGTACACTTGGTACTTTAAGTTTGTGTTTTCCTCTCACTTCCTTTAGAACAACTCATATATGGGTTTGTGATTTATTACATATTCCTTTTTCAAAAAATCCAGTGTTTGTGTTGACAATCACCCTTCGATCTTTTGGACTAAATAAATCACCCTCCATTTTTCTAGGATATCCCATATACAGACAAATGTTTCACGAATTACTGTATCTAGGGCATATCCATAAAATGAATTTAATTATTCCAAATAATTCATCATCTATCTAATCATAACCATAAGAGTCTTATTCCTTCTATCCACCACACCATTCAGTTTGGGGCATACCCGGTGTAGTCAACTTGAGATTTAATCTCAACTTCTGATCAATAGCTCCTAACTATCCCAAGAGGTATTCGCCATCATGATTAAATCGTAATGACTTAATATATTTTCCATGACGCTTCACTATACCAGCCTTACAATTCTTGAATTAATCAAAGAACTTAGACATGCAGTGCATCATATAAATATATTGGTTTCCAGAATAATCTTCGAATATTCATAACCACCTCTCGCCTGGATAATATTAGGTTCGCTTGAATCAGAATGAACTAATTCCAACATATATATCTTTGGCTCTACACCCCACATCCTTGAAAAGGCAGTTAATCCTTTTTACTTCCAAGCAGGACTCGCAAGTCCGATAGTTTCCACTTCAGATAAACCTTATGGTCTATCGGCTATCAACTTTTGAATCCTAATCAAGTAAAATAAATTAGTCATAGACACCAAATGTATGTTTAGTTCATTTCTGAAGGTTCCTTTCTCTTACTTATATTAGAGGATGCATTATTTAATTACTATTTATTGCATCTGTGGGATGTACATGATTCAAGAGTATATTTTTTATCCACCAATGTACTTTAACGGATTATAGTCTCATTCCTCATTACTATGACCATGTCATTTAAATGAAATAAAGTATCCATCCATTAATGCATAGAAACCGAAATTAAATTATTTCTATGAAACGTACATAAAGACAATTTCTCATAATCAATCATTTATTCTTATCATGAGATAAATAAACAACTCCCACTGCAATAGCCACTACCTTTGTAGTTTTACCCATGTTATTAACAATCTTATCCTTACTCAGTGATAAACATTTAGTGATTCCAGTATCTACATACTTCGTGTCAGTAGATGCCATCACTAATCATGTCTAAACCATTAGTAAATAAGATATTAAACTTGTTCACATCATGATGAAAAATGGCTTTCTTTTGCCACATGTTTTGTTAGAAGTTTCCCACCATATACAACCTCTTGTAATTTAGGTGGAACTTTCTCAAAACATCTAGACAATTATGGAGAATAAAATTGACTTAGGTTTCCCTTTCAACTTCTATTCCATGTTTTTCCAATTCATTCATCAAATTCTATCATGACCTATCACCTTTTAAATTACTCTATTTTCCGAAGAGTTACATGAGACCATCATATTTCTATGAACCTCTCATCTCTTCACTAGAGACTTTAATTGGCATCATGAGCCGTCCTTTGAGAGAAGACACATGTATTTTCTTAAGCAGTAAAGTTCAAAACCAAGATTCTTTTGTAATCATATAATTTGGACAACTAAATGTAATGTCTTTAAGTTAACAATTAGTGAAATAAAATCATTCGAAATTCAGAGAATCACAAATAAATATTCCGATCAAATCTTTGAATTTTATCCTTTTATATTGATTCCCTCAAAATAATATAAAAATAAAATTCACCGACATCTCAAGCACCATGAGTCTGCAAGCCACGATAGTATGGACGTTTACAAACCCGAACATTTACAAGAAAATGTTTTACCCATTAATTTCATTTGTCAACCTAACTTTATGACAAAATAATTAATAGTCGGTTCCTCTTTAGCCATGCAAATAACAGCAGTGACTCCGATGGGGAGGATACTTATTATTTACACCTAAGTGTAACCATTATTTAATCCCAAGTCCGTGGCCCAAGTTTGTGTGCCTTACAGATGGAGAAGTACACATGCACTCGGATAACTTCCTACGATTATCATAAAGAAGTTCGTACCAGTGATCCGTGAATAAACTCATCCAATGGGGAGGAAGGTCTATGCCAACACGCAAGTTTATTCACATTACTTACGAACCAATAATGGAGGCCGCGGGAATTTATTACCAATCCCCTCTCCCACTTAGTTATTTAAACACCGAGGGTTTTTAACATACATATAATATTCTGAAATAAAATATACATCTTAGCATGCTTCTATTAACAACAATTTAAATAAATAAATCACATAGAACATGCCTTTCACATATACAACAATAATTGACAATTAAATCAATTAATTAGTTATATAACAAAATTAATTGAATAATTAGTGGATCAATTAAATGGGCCTAAGACCGACAAATAAGCACAAAATGAGCAGCAGACTAAATTAATTAATCAGACTCATTGTCCATGGCCCATAATCTTAGCCCAAAACCAAATTAAATCCACCAAGCCCACTAGCACAAAATTAGCCCATAAATAAATAACTTCATGCTTGGCCCATTACCCACAATTAATTTAAAATTAGCCCAGCAGCCCGTTGTCCATTTAATTAAAATTGGGCCCATGACCACAACCCAAAGCCAAATTAAAAAAATGATCAGCCCTTTATTAATCCACAGCCCATTAGCATTTTAAAAAAAAAATTGGACCCATGAATAAACCAGGCCCAAAAACAACTTATTAAAATTGAGCCCAGATCATCAGTGCTGCCCTATCTTTCCTCCCAGCCGCAATGATGGAGCTCTCGCCGGCATGACTAGGTGACTGCTGCTCTCGGCGATCATTTCGTCAGCCAAGTGCCGTGCTGCTTCCTGCTCCAACAACAGCAACCACCAGCGTCGGTACCGACTGGAAGGCCTCCGCTCACAAAAATGTTGCACACTACCCTACAGCGCCGCCGCCGATCTGTAGTCTCGGAAATATGCAGGGACACCTGGTGATTAGACCAGCTCGCCTGGTATCAGCGACGATCGAGTCCCGCGTCTGGATTCGACACAGACTTGCCCAGAAAAAATAACATGCAGAGCCAACCATCGCTTCGATTCTGACGCTCAGCCATCACTCGCCGCCAGATCATCACCGATCTGCTCTGACGCACTGCCGCCTTCAGTCCGTGATTCCCAGGATGCGCCGACGCATCGCCAAGAACCACCTTCGCCGTGAAGTCGCCACCGTGTTTGCTGTCCACACCAGCACCGCCATCACCGATCTTCCGTCATACAACAGATCGGCCGACTCCAGCGCCTGCTCCCTCAATTGCCACCACCCGCCACCGTTACCCGAACGCCCATCGTGAGGCTCTGTCGGAAGCGGGTTTGCCATTGACCAGTCACGCGCCGATCAGTCACTCACCACCAATCACAGTCACAATCAACACGCGCCGCCGGATTTCAGGGTCGCCGTCGTGCAGGGCGTGTGTATTGTGTGTAAAATTAACAACAGACTGTCTGATTTCTTTCTATCTTTCTCAGACGTGTTGGTGTATGTAATAAGTGTGTACAGTTTGATAGAAAGTGGATGGGTTTCGAGCAGTGTGTGTTGTGTCCAGGGTATTAATCCATCAACAAATACACGCCCATAATCATCAACAAAGCACATAGGAATTTAGGGCAATTCACACTTATCCAATCCCTTTCATCATGCCTTGAATCAATGATTTATAAACATAGAATTTTCATAAATAATACAAAATTATTTAAATTCTAATTCACATGCTATCAAACGATAACTACCTAACGTCTCATGTTTTACACCGAAACCAACGCTCTGATACCAATTGTTAGCAATTAGATCGTGAGGTTCAAACGTGATCGTTAGAAAAGCAGATAAACTGTAACAGCGAAAGCGAAATAAAATGTTTACCGTACTTCTGGGTCGATGTAGAGGATTAAGATCTGTGATGAACACCTCTGATCTTCTACCGTATGTCCCAAAGTCAACTCTGGTGTTGGGTGGTCAACATTCCCCAGAGTTCTCTCAATCTGCTCTCTGTTGTCACCCGTATGTCAAATGAGAGGCACTGACTTAGGTTTAACAGGAACTGAGATGACTTATATACTTGGGCTACAGTAGGGACCAGGAGGAGAAATTGGACTGGGCCTCAATTGAATTTAATTAACCAAGCTTAGCCCAAAGCTTTTAATTAAATCCAATAATAATAATATAGTCCACTAAAATATTATTACTGCACTACCCGTCCAATCCCAAAATTATGTTCTGTGCTCCTTCTTATTATGAGTCCGACAGTCTCCCCATGTTTAAGATATACAATGCCCATTAATTAATTAAGTTACTGACAACTCAAATTAATTAATATCTCAACCGAGAGTAGTACCACTCAACCTTATTATTATGCCAGAAATTAATCCACTTGCAAGATTTACATGATAAACCTTATGAGCTCCTCAAGGGGACATCATCAACCTATAACGGACATAGATTCCTTCTACAATCAACAGCACACCATAGATACAGCACTACTTCCCAACTCACCGAGTTTATTGATTTAATACTTATAAATCTCACCCATTGATGAATCAAAGAAATACATACTGCCCTACGTGTCGAGGTTATTGTATAGGGATTAAGAGCACGAACTTCCATAATAACAGAGATCAAGTTCTTCTATAAGTCAGTATAAGTCGAACGATCTCAAGCGGTCCTGCTCAATACACACAAGTGCACTAATGTGATTCTATAGCCAAGACAAGCTAATACCAAACCACACTACAACCATACCGATAGAGAGTCCCCGTCTATCTCGGTTGTGAGCATCTGTTTATACTTTATAAGGAAACCAATAATATGATCTTCTGCGTGTTGTCGCACAACATATTATCTACAGTATAAAGTAAATGGACTATTGCATCATGCATATAAAATAAATTATAAGATGCAATCATTTGATCATATGATTCTCATTTCAAATATTGTTATAACATTGTTCATACTAAAGCTAGACTTTTAGTATACAATCCAACAGTCCTATGGTGTGTTGTTGATTGTAGAAGGAATTTGTGTCCTATTAAATAGGCTGATGATGTCCTCTTGAGGAGCTCATAAGGATTATCATGTAAACCCTGCAGGTGGATTTATTCCGGCATGATAATAAGGTTGAGTGGTACTACTCTTGGATAAGAGATTAATTAATAGAGTTATCAGTAACTTAAATAATTAATGGACATTGTATATTTTAAACACGAGGAGATTAATGGGCTCATAAAAAGAAGGAGTGCATAACGCAATTTGGGATTAGAGTGGCAGTGAAATAATAATATTTTTTAGACTATATTATTATTATTGGACTTAAGTATAAGTTTTCTGCTAAACTTAGATACTTAATCAAAATGGGAGACCCAACTCTAATTTCTCCTCCTGGTCCCTGGTGTAGCCCATATATAAGTTATCTCATCAGTCCGGAACCCTAACTGCGTGCCTAATACCGTGAGAAAGAAAGGGAGGATTGAGATTGAGTGTGTCTTGAAGATCGTTGCCCACATGAAGTCTAAACTAGGCTTGGAAATACAGCAGAAGATCAGAGAGGTCGTTTACTGCTCCTGCTTGTGTTAGATTGTATACTAAAAGTCTAGCTTTTGTATGGAACAATGTTTTAACAATTTTATTTGAAATGAGATCATATGATCAAACGTTTTGCATATTATAAATTATTTATTTATATGTTTGTGCAAAAGTCCATTTACTTTATACTGTAGATAATATGTTTTGCGACAATACGCGGAAGATCATATTATCGGTTTCCTTATAAAGTATAAACAGATGCTCACAATCGAGATAGACGAGAACTATTTATCGGGATGGTTGTAGTGTGATTTGGTATTAGTTTATCTTGACTATAGAATCACATTAGTGCACCTTGTGTGTATTGAAAATGACCGCTTGAGATCGTTCGACTTGTACTGTCTATATAGGAGAACTTGATCTCAGTTATTATGGATGTTCATGCTCTTAATCCATATACAATAACCTCGACACTTAAGGTAGTATATATTTCTTTGATTCATCAATGGGTGAGATTTACATGTATTAAATCAACAAACTCGGTGAGTTGGGAAATAGTGTTGTCTCTATAGTATGCTGTTGACTGTAGAAGGAATCCATGTCCGACATAGATTGAATATGTCCCCTTGAGGAGCTCATAAGGATTATCATGTAAATCTTGCAAGTGGATTAATTCCGGCATGATAATAAAGTTGAGTGGTACTACTCTCGGAAGAGATATTAATTAATTTGAGTTATCAATAACTTAATTAATTAATGGGCATTGTATATCTTAAATATGGGGAGACTTTGGGGCTCATAATAAGAAGGAGCCCATAACGTAATTGTGGGATTGAAAAGGCAGTGCAGTAATAATATTTTAGTGGACTATATTATTATTATTGGATTTAAGTATAAGTTTTGGGCTAAGCTTGGATACTTAACCCAATGGAGGCCCAACCCAATTTCTCCTCCTGATCCCTGCTGTAGCCCAATATATACGTCATCTCAGCTTCCTGGAACCCTAAGTCTGCGCCACTTTTGACGTGAGAAGAGGGAAGAAAGCAGATTGAAAAATCCTGAAGATTGTTGGCCACACAACATCAGGATTGGACTAGGGTCATACAGCAGAATATCAAGAGGTAGTTCTCTGCAGTAGATCTTCAGCATAATTCCTTGGTGAAAGGTATTGTAAACTTTAATCATTGCTTCCGTTGTTATAGTTTACATGGATCCCCTAACGAATTACGCTAACCAAATGATCCAAAAAGCCAACAACTTGACCTATACGTACTCAATCCTTGGTGAAAGATAATTTATTCTATTTGTTTCTGCTGTAATAAAATTATATGGAACCCGAACGTATCATGTGGACAAAAAGATTCGATCAGCAACAAAAATTTGGGGAAAAAATGAGGCCGAAACTATATGCTCAATCTTGTATCTTCAATATTACATAGAATTTTTCCTTTGTCCAACTTTTCAGATTCTGAATTATAATAAGAAAAATTGATAATATAACAATGTAAGATCAGCTCTGATATGTAAATAAGAAGGAAAAAAATTCGTACCATAGAAATACTAAATCATGCATAAGATAAATGAACGAGGCAAGATCATTTTTCATAATCATTCCACAGTTTCAACGGGTATTTTCCTCTTTTTCTCAGGATATTCACCGTAGGAAGGTATTTTATTTTTTTATTGACCCGGGGGGTCGTTTCAAAATGAATGCAAGAATCTTATTTTCACTTTTAGACTTAAATTCAAGCCGACTGGTTTTACCGATAGGATCAAAATTAAACAAATACTTACAGATCATGATTTTGAATTGAGATGGTTACAGTCGACAATGATTTCCTATACTTTTACACTCTAACTTTGATGTGTATTCAATTTGAAGAGAGAATTCAAATATTTTTTATTCTTATGGAGAGAGAACTAGAATATAGGAAATTAAATAATCACGCAAACTGAAATTTCTAACTAACTAATTAATTATGAGTTATGTATTCAATCGATTATGTATGAAAGGCTAATTAAGAATTTATTATACTTTTGTACGTGATAGTAATATAATTTATATTTTGTATCTAGTAGTAATATTAGCTTATATATTGTACCTACAAGTAATAATTCCTTTTATTTATAATATAAACTATTCATGAAATATAATTCACAATAAAGTTATCACTTTTCGTCAATTCAATATCACATAGTTGATCGTAGTCATTTCACCTAGATTTTAGTGTCTTTATTTGTGTATTTTCGGATGTTTTTATCTGTATTTGTGTTACTTTTGGTGGAGTTATTGTTATTTTGAGAAATGTGGTATAGATTGATAGAATTGTATAAATGAGCTTAAATATATGTAAAACAAGTCAAGAAATGGACAAAAATGGATTCGGGAGCGAAAAGGAGACGAAAGAACAGGGAATGTTGGTACACGGGCAGTATCCGGAACATGGCCCTGTACCCAATAGCCGTGTAGTGTCATCAGAACTCGCTGCTCGCCCAGGAGGATGGCCGTGCACTGCTGTACGCCCCATGTGCGGAGCACGGCCATGTAAGAAGAAGCCGTGCATTGTCGTCAGAAAATGCTACATGGCCATGACCATGGCCGTGTAGAGCAGCTTGAGCCATATCTAGAGCACGCATAACACACCGAAGTAGGTGTGCCCTATACGGGCCGTGTGCTGCTGCACGGGCCGTGTAGGTACAAAATCCTGTGTAATTTTCAGAATGTTCTGGAAGCTTCTAGAAGGTCCATAAGTGATATAAAACCATGACTTGTGCGAAATTTGAAGGGGGAATTCATTAGAAATCAGACTAGAGCAGTTACACACACCAAAACACCACATTTCCTCACATAGTAGATCCATCTTCCATCTCTACCATCTAGATCCATCAAATCACCATTTGATCTACATTTTCAATCCATAAAACCTTCATTCCATCCATCCTACCACCATTTGAGAAGATTGGAGCATCAATTGTTAGAGAAGTTAATCAATTGAAGAGGAGGAAGGCTTTTCTTATGCAAGGGAAGCAAATCTACTTTCCAATTGTTAATTTTCTTCTTATTATGGCTCAAATGGAGCAAAGATTGATTTGTATTGAATTAATTACCATGTTTAGTGGCTAGTCCTATAGTAGGGCTAATCATATGAATGGTTGAGGTAAAGAGTTAGATATGTAGAACTTGAGTAATGATTTAAATTGATTTGTGGATTTCCTTTTATGATATATCAATCATGTTTCATTTCAATGTTTGTGAGATTAAATCTTCTATTCATAGTATTAGGATAGCCATTCCAATGTTGTGAGTGGATACTTAATTGAATCATATATTGAATTGTGCATGCATGTTAGTATAAGGGGAGGTAAGTCATACCCTCCTTAGGCTTAGAACATTCTTAGAGGGACACTTAAGAAATTGAGTGAAAAGAACCAATTTATGATCATAGTACCTTAATGGAATTGAGATTAAGAACAATCATAGGAGATTTAGGCTTGTAAAAGAGTCGAGAACCTAGTTGCCTTGGCCATAGGGACTAGAGGTAAAATTGTGATTGCTTTTAATCCACAAGTTAATGAAAATTATCATCAAGAGTTTTGTATATCTGGCTCAAGTCTTAACCATAAGTATGATTAGCCTTGCTCTCTTCTCAAGTGCATTCTACATCCATTTCATTAATCATTTGCTTGCTAATTGATCATTTGCTTTGATAGTTTAATTTCTAGTTGATTGAGTAGAATCATAAGCATTAGTTTAAATACCAAATCTTCAAACATATTACCTTTACAAAGCATAAATCGATGAACAATTCGGATACTAGCCAATGTTTGCTTTCCCTTGGGATGACACTCTTATAAATTTTACACTTGGTCACGCGTATACAACAATGATAGAGTACACTTGCTCTTAAACATTTTACTCAAAAAGGAGACTAAATTGCGACTAAGTTCATGGCACCGTGGCCAGGAAAATGTTAAACATTTGGCTGTAACGAGTTTGAAGTTGATTTGTTTTGATAAGGATTTCTTTTATTTGTTATTTGTTTACTTGTCTTGGTTGTTTTGGGAGCTAACTTGGAATTTCTTGTAGGTTCATGCAAACTTGTTCTAGGTCTCAATCTATTGATGAACTTGGAATTGGAAGTTACTTTGAGAAGATAAAGAAGAGGAGTGTTGGAACCTACGGAAGAAAATATGGAAGAAGTAAGGGATAATGCAAACATGGTTGATGAAGAAGGTAATTTGAGAAATTTTCAAGGTGGTGATAATGCTAGAGGAGGTTATGGTAATCAAGAATATGTTCCACAAGTTTATGCTCAATAAATGCACTTGCAAAACCAACAAATGCAAGCTATTATTCAAAACTTGTTGGCACAACAAGAAGCAAGGAATAATCCTCCAGTGGTGCAAAATCAACCCCATGGAAATGGAAATAATTGAGTGGGAATAAATGTCCGTGATTATTTTCAACCACAATATGGGAATTACAAAATGGGTCCGCCACTGAATGTGAATAATTTTGAGATCAAGATAGGATTGATCAACATGGTGCAAGCAAATCAATTTGGTAGTGGTACTATGGAGGACCCAAATGCTCACTTAGCCCAATTTACGGAGTTGGCAAATACGATAAAGATAACGGGGTAAGTGAGGATGTGATGAAAATGAAGCTTTTCTCGTTTTCATTGAGAGATAAGGCTAAGGCTTGGTATCATACTATACCACCGGGATCCTACACCACATGGAGAGAGTTGGCTCAAAGATTCTTGAGCAAGTATTTTCCACCATCGAAGATGTTGCATCTTAAAGGGCAAAATTTTCAATTCAAGCAATTGCCACTTGAGACATTTAGTGAGGCATGGGACCATTTCAAAGAGATGCTAAGGAAATGTCCACAATATGGATTCTCCGAGGAGCAACAAATAGAATTTTTCTATACCAGTTTACATGAAAGTGAAAGGATGCTTATTGATGCTTCGGCGGGAGGTATGATTTTGGGATAAACTCTGGAAAGAGCAATTGCCATATGTGAGGAAGTAGCTTTGAATACGGGTCAATGGCCCATGGATCGTGCACCGAGAATGTATGAAAGGGAAATGATTGCTAAGATGGAAGAAGTGTGTTTGCAACAAGTGAAAAATATGGAAATGCCTAAGGAAGATGTGATCGATAGGGCAATCACGGAGATATTAAAAAGGATGAATGCTAGCATGCAAATGTCTCCAAATTTTACGCCGGTGGTGAATCAACAAATACTTGCAATTTCTCAACAAGGCATGACTATGCCTAATTTAGGTCCATCTTCTCAAAGTTGTCAATTGCCTACCTCTATGCCTCAACAAGGTATGTTCTCTAATTTTGGAATGCAAGATGCATGGTGTTCACCGGATATGACGCTTGAGGAAGTTGCCTTCATGCAAGGAAGGAACTTCCAAGGAAATTATGGTGGAAATTTTGGAAGTCATGGAGGAGGATATCCACAAAGGCAAGGAGGATGGGGCCAAGGAAACTTTCAAGGGAATTTTAATCAACCTCGTAGGTATGAGAACTTATCTTATGAAAATCAAGGAAATGCACTTACTCTACCACCGGGCTCCAAATGGTGAAGGAAATGCTACAAATGAAGATCAATTCACAAAAATTTTTGAATTTATGAAGCAAGAAAAAGAGGTGAATGATAAGATGTATGATTTTATAAAACAAGAAAAGGAGTTGAATGAGAATAGATTCAAGGCTTTGGAGACACAAATGAGTCAAATGGCAAGTGAAAGGGGGGATGTTCATCGGCAAGGGAGATTTCCATCTACAAACATTACCAATCCGAAGGAGCAATGTAAGGCGATTGAACTTCGTAGTGGAATAAAATATGAAGGGCCTTCTATGCCAACGGAAGTGGAGGAGGTAGAGTATGAAGTTGAGCCCATGGAAAGCTTGGATGAAGAAGGGAAAGAGAAAGGAATTGACATTGTAGAAAAAGATGAAAGTTCCCCTGTAATTGAAGAAGAGAAAGTGAAGTCTCCAAAGAAGTGGGAAAGATGTAGAGAAGCAAAATGAAAAGAGAGAGAGGAGAAGTTTGAAAGAGATGAATGGGGAATTCCGAAGTTGCCCGTGGCAATTGCGTCTCCACAAAGGTGTTTGAAAAAGGGATTAGAAGAAAAATTTGTCAAGTTTGTTGAGATGTTGAAGAAGATACATGTGAATATTCCTTTTGCGGAGGCTCTACTTCAAATGCCCAACTACTCCAAATTTTTTAAGGATATTTTGTCAAAGAAAAGAAGCTTGGGAGAGTTTGAAACGATGAACCTTACGGAGGAATGTAGTGCAATCTTGCAAAAGAAACTTCCCCTAAATTGAAAGATCTGGGGAGTTTCACCATTCCATGTGAGATGGGAGAGCATGAGAATTACAAAGCTCTATGTGATTTGGGAGCTAGCATTAATTTGATGTCGTTGTCAATCTTCAAGAAGTTGGGTATTGGTGAGGTCAAGCCAACATCGGTTACACTTCAATTAGCCGATCGATCATTGACTTATCCAAAAGGAATTGTTGAAGATGTGTTGATCAAAGTTGATAAGTTCGTATTTCCCATTGATTTCGTGGTATTGGATATGGATGAAGATTCAAATGTTCCCTTAATACTTGGTCATTCATTTCTTGCCACGGGAAAAGCATTAATTGATGTGGAGAAAGGAGAGCTTACTTTGAGGGTGACTGAAGAAGAAGTTATTTTTTCAATTAGATAAGCTATGAGGTACCCTAAGAACAAGGAAGAATTCGGAAGATTGGAGGTTGTGGATAACATGGTTGAAGAACATATGTATCATCTTCACTCCAAGGATCCGTTGGAACTCATCATAAGCCATTCTTACTCTATTGAATCTCTTAAATCTAAATCTTCTTTTTGTTTGGAAAATGATAAAATAATTGATGGATTGCATGGTTTAAATGCTTGTAGGGCACTTACAAATGAGGAAACAAAAGAAGCAAAGGTGGAGAAACTTGATGAAGGACCAAAAGAGGAATAACAAGAGAAAAAGAAGGTGGAGTTGAAATCATTGCTGGAGCATTTGAAGTATGCTTACTTGGAAAAAGATGAAACGTATCCGGTAATTGTATCCTCTTCCCTTAATGATTTAGAATTAGAAAAGTTATTAAGAGTTTTGAGAGAGCATAAATCCTCTATTGGATAGAACATTAAATATTTAAAAGATATTAGTCCATCTATGTGCATGCATAAGATTCACTTGATTGATGATGAGAAGTCGTGTGTTCAAAACCAACGTAAATTGAATCCTATAATGCAAGAAGTGGTAAGAAATGAGGTATTAAAATGGTTTGATGCGTGAATAATCTTTTCAATAAGTGATAGTCAATATGTAAGTCCCTTACATGTAGTGACAAAAAAGGGTGGTATGACCATTGTTAGATCCGATACAAATGAAACCATTGCCACTAGAACTATTACGGGTTGGAGAGTGTGTATTAATTATCGTAAATTGAATGAAAACACTCGTAAAGATTATTTTCCATTGCCATTCATAGATCTAATGTTGGATTGTCTTGCGGGGCATGAGTACTATTGTTTTCTTGATGGTTACTCCGGGTACAATCAAATATTGATTGCACCGGAAGACCAAGAGAAGACAACTTTCACATGTCCCTATGGTACATTTGTATTTCGAATGATGCCGTTTGGTCTATGTAATGCCCCCGCCACTTTTCAGCGTTGTATGATGGCTATCTTCGATGGTTTGATTGGAAATATTATGGAGGTATTCATGGATGACTTTTCTGTGTATGGTGCTTCTTATGATATATGCTTGACTAATCTCACTGTGGTGTTGCAGAGGTGTGAAGAATCAAATCTTGTGCTAAATTGGGAAAAGTGCCATTTTATGGTGACAGATGGAATTGTCTTATGGCATCATATCTCAAAGCATGGCTTAAAAGTTGATAGAGTTAAAGTGATAGCCATAGAACGTCTTCCTCCTCCTACTAGTGAGAAGGGGGTGAGATCGTTCTTAGGCCATGCGGGCTACTATAGATGCTTCATTGAGGATTTTTCCAAAATTGCTAAACCTCTTTGTAAATTGCTTGAAAAAGATTGTCCATTTAACTTTGATGACGAATGTCATGTATCATTTCAGGTGCTAAAGGATGCTCTCACTTCATCGCCAATACTCATCACTTCGGATTGGAGTTTGCAATTTGAATTACATTGTGATGCTAGCGACAAATCCATTGGAGTGGTGTTGGAATAAACAAGGGAGAAGAAATTTAGAGCAATCTATTATGCCTCAAAAACCTTGAATGCATGCTAAGTCAATTATACCACCACGGTGAAGGAATTTTTAGCCGTAGTGTATGCTTTTGAGAAGTTTCGATCATACTTGATTGAACACAAATGATTGTTTACACGGATCACGCGGCTATAAAATACCTTATGAACAAGAAAGATGCTAAACCTCATTTAATCCGTTGGGTATTGCTTTAACAGGAATTTGATGTGGTGATCAAGGATAAGAGAGGTATGGAGAATGTGATAGTGGACCATTTGTCTAGATTGGAAAATGGAGGTGAGAATGAGGATGTAAAGCCAATTGGGGATGAATTTCCGGATGAAGAAATTTTGCTATTGGAAGTTGAGCAAGTATGTTCTCTCATTGTGAATGTTCCACCTTGGTATGCCGACAATGTTAACTTCATCGTTTGTGGAATTGAGCCTATATTACTTAATGAGTACAAGGAGAAGAAGTTTCATGTTGAAGTGAAGAAGTACTTGTGGGATGAATCTTACTTGTTTAAAATTTATAATGATGGAGTGATAAGAATATGTGTGGCCGAAGAAGAAGTTATGGGGATTCTTGAACTTTGTCATTCATCTTTGTGTGGAGGTCACTTCGCTCATCAAAAGACGGGGGCTAAAGTTTTGCAATCTGGGTTCTATTGGCCAACATTGTTTAAGGATGCAAAGAAGTTTGCGGCTAAGTGTGATCGATGCCAAAGGATAGGGGGAATAGGTAAGAGAGATGAAATGCCCATGACCTTGAGAATTGATGTGGATATATTTGATGTATGGGGCATTGATTTTATGGGACCATTTCCCTCATCGAAAGAATATGTATACATCTTGCTAGCCGTGGATTATATGTCAAAGTGGGTGGAGGCAATTCCCACTAAAACAAATGATGCTATGATAGTGCAAAGGTTCTTGAAGAATAATATTTTTGCTAGGTTTAAATTTCCACGGGCTTTAGTAAGTGATGGAGGATCACACTTTGTCAACAAGTTGATGGAAAATTTGTTGAAGAGATATGGAGTGAAGCATCGAGTGGCTACACCGTACAACCCTCATGCAAATGGTTTAGCAGAGGTCTCAAACTGCCAAATCAAGTTAGTTTTGGAGAAGACAATCAATGGAGGGAGAAAGGATAGATCGGATAAGCTTGATGATGCTTTATGGGCATATAGAACTGCTTTTAAGACCATCCTTGGTGTGTCACCGTATCAATTGATCTATGATAAAGCTTGTCACCTCCCCGTGGAGTTGGAATATCATGCATTGTGGGCTATCAAACACCTCAAAATGGATGAAAGGGAGAGTGGTCAAGCAAGGTTGTTGAAGTTAGTTGAGTTGGAGGGGTTTAGAGGAAGAGTATTTGATAACTCAATCATCTACAAAGAGAATATGAAGAGATGGAATTATGCTAAAGTGAAGGAAAAGACGTTTGCTCCGGGGAATAAAGTTCTTGTATTCAATTCGAGGCTTAAGTTGTTTCCCGAAAAGCTTAAGTCTAAATGGATGGGGCCATATGAAGTGCTTGAAGTGTTGAATGGACATACATTGAAGTTCAAGGGTCCGAATAATGAGTTTGTGGTAAATGGTCATAGAGTGAAGCATTACATATCTCTTTCTCAAAAGGAGATAGTGTATGTGGATACTCTCTCTTCCTAAACTTCTTTGTTTGTTTGTAGAGTAGTGTAGATTTTATTTTCTTTTTGTTGTGTTTGTTAGTTTTCTTGTAGATTTGGTATGAAGGTGGTTAAGCTCATGAGAAATGCATAAGAGGAAGGACAAGGATGCTAAAGATAGAATGATAATGTATGCCTCACCACTCTTTACAAACTATGTGGTGGTCATACTTGATCATACGAAAGGAGAAAGATGCGCAAGAGTCATCGGGGGAAAAGTTCATGAAGAGGTACGTCTTACCACTTTTTGTAAACTTAATTCGCAACTTGTTTTGATTTAAGTTTGAGGGGAGAGTGTGTGGTGTGACCTAACTAAACTTTGTTTAATTGAGTGATGAATCATGTGTATTATGTTATCTTGTGTTGTCTTGCAAAATGGTCAATATTTTGAAAATTTTCTCACGAGTAGTTGAGTTTTGGTATGTTGAGTTTTGGTATGTTTGGTGATGTTTTTAGTACATTTCGATCCATTTTTGATCATGAGTGTAGTGTGAATGATATTGAGAAGTGTTTAAGCATGAATAGGGTGTGTGAAAAGTGGAAAAATAGGGCAAGAATGAAGTGAAGTAAGAAAAATGGAGCAACAGGGCAAATTGCTACACACACCATGCTCCACACATGGCCCTGTAGCAATTGGCCGTGTAGCATCATCAGAAAATGCTACACGGCCAGGAGAAAGGCCGAGCTCTACAGCTCGAGCCGTACAGAAGAGAAGGTACACGGGTCGTGTTCCGCACATGGCCCTTAACACTTAGCCGTGTAGTGGGATCAGAAAATGCTACACGACCTCACTTAAGGCCGTGTAGCGTAACACGGGCCGTGCAGGGCTTCATCCAGTTTTTTTAAATAGGCCATTCCGTACTCATTCCATGAGTCTTCTCTCATCCATACACACCCAATTCATAATTCCAAGCATACAAATCTTCCACCCATGTTAGTTTTGAAGGATTGTGAGTGAAGTTCGTCGATTTTGCACATCAAACATACTTCTCCACATCCAATTGTCGAAAGGTATGAACTTCTTGAACCCTAACTTGTGAATGTTGATATGAATTGATTGAATTGATGTATGGGTTTTGTTATAATATGAATTGTATTCTTAATTGATGATATTCATACATTTTTAATATGAATTTTTGAATTTTTGAAAAGATGAATTGGGGTTCATGAGGAATAATTTGGGAATTGTGTGAGAATCATGAGTTTGAATAATTGTGTTGTGTTAATTGATGAATTACATGAGTATGATGGTTATTTGTGCTAAATTAGCCTTAGATATTGAGGATTTGGGCATGAGGCTATGTAAATTGTATGTTGAATAGATGTGTAAATTTTGTACATGCCAAGTGTTTGATGAAATGTCTAAGAGAGAATTTTGTTAAAATTTGATGATCATATATGAATAATGTTTGATGATAATTGAATTTGGAATTCATATGTGTGATATTGATTAGAAGTTGGTTAAGAAATTGATAATTGAGATAAATGATGGTGAAGTACATATTATGTCTAAGTTTGAAGTTTTAATGATATGAATGAGCTATGTTGATGCATAATAGGTTCCATACTAAGTTGAATAACTAGGGTGGAATTTAATTAGGTGCATTAACATTCATATAAAGGTCATTGGTTATAACTTGAGAATTATTGTTCTGTAGATGGTCGAGAGGAGAGTTAGACCCAGGAATGAGGACTTCATTGTGATAACCGATCCAGGGGAGTTGGCTACTTTGAATGCATAGTTGACTATAGAAGGAACACATCTGGATGATTTTGGGGTTGAGTTTGAGGATTATTGGGGAAAGTACGTGCTTCGTTGGCAAACGTTAGCTCCGAAAATCAAGTCCACTCATTTTCAAGACACAGAAACGATGAGAGGATTTGAGAAAGCTTTTCAGATTTGCACATATGGAAGCATTCTTTGACAAGAGGCCACCAACCTATTATCATTTAACTGCTGAGTTCATGAGCACGCTGCAAGTGAAGAAGGATCGGAATGGGTTTCCTCTGTGGGTGACATTTCAGTTGGACAATGTGTTGAGAGAAAAGGTCCCGTTGGCTGTTTTGAATGAGTGTTTTGAGTGCCCCCCATGCAAATTTCGTCAGAGCTTTTATGCAGGAGGCACTTTCAACCAACAAGAATGGTGGAAAAGTCTAGTGAACGATGGAATTGAAAGAGCAGGATACGTCTCTAGTGCTTCAAAGGGAACGGCCATTTGGAATCCAGTAATGAGATACTTAGAGAAGATCGTCTCACATACAATCTTAGGAAGATTTGAAGGTGGAGCTATTGGAGAGAAGCAACTTTATATTATGTATTGCTTATACAAAGTGCTACCATTGAATGTTGAAGCACACTTTGTACAACATGCGGAAAGAGTTGCTAAGAGACAATCATCTCAAGGTCTAATGCTAGGAGGGATGATTACTATGATAGCTCAAGGATTGGGAGTTAATGTGGCAGGTATGGAGAATCGAATGGTGAGTAAAGGGCTGAACTACCAACAATTGATGCGGATGGAGTTCTTGACCACGGTTGGGAATCAATATTGTTTGAGGCAGGAGAAGGGAGCTCCATTTTCCTTGCCAACTCCGGAGCTCACCACGGTGTACACTAGAAGGAGGCTTGCTAATTTAGCTATGGGTAGTGTGAACTATTCCAGAGTGGTGAAATCTTTTTATAGAAGAAACAAGAATGAAAAGGAAGAGGTTCTTAGACAAACTAGAGTTGAAGAGAATGAAGAGTTAGCCAACTTAAGAGCAGAGCCAGTGCCAATGGAGGGCGATGAGCCAGATGCACCGGAGCAGGTGGAGTTTGATGAGCAAGGTCCTGAGCTACAGTAATTTGAGAAAGAAGGAGAGCAGCCCCCAGTGGGACCCAGCCAAGGTAATGAACGATGAAATTACATGATGGATGAGGTGCGAGACATGAGGCACGTGCGGCAGACATATGGGGCACAAATCAGGGAGATCCGAGAGGTTCAGCAAGAGCATGGAAGGCATATTGAGGAGGTTAGAGCTGGAGAACGTCGTAGGGAGTACTACGAGGAGCGTTCACGAGTGCATGCCAACAACATGGAAGAGATGCTAACGATGATGTTCAACTTCTAGTTCCCCAGATCGCCTCGTGCATACATCTCATGGAATTCCTATCATCCACCTCCGCCTCCAGAGCAATGAAGGAAGTATTTTGAGTGCTTGGCACTTTTGTCCATTCATCTAGTTATTGTTAGACTTTTGGAAGATTGTTTGGATTGATTTGATTCGATTGGATTGTACTTAGATTGTTTGTTTTTGGGAGGTTTCCTTTATTTTGGGATTTTATTTTTAGTTTTATGTGATTCTCTTTTAGTTATTTTGGTATTTTGGTTTGATTTCTATTATTTGGATGTGATGGGAATTTGATTTTCATTGTTATGGATGTGAATTGATATTTTGACACTTTGAGATGGGTGATTTGGTTTATGCATGTTATATGTTTTTGTATTGTTTGGTTATTCTTTGACCATTGTGTTGTGTTGTTGATTTTATTCTTATAGGGAAGGTTTGGTGGTATGTTTTTGGGAAGGTGTTGATTATTTTTTAATACAAGCTATGATGCATTGTGTATGATGAGTGATGGCAAGCATATTAATGGTTTTTACTTGTTGAAATTGTGACATGAATTATATAATTTGTTCAATTTTGAGAAATATGAAGGGTAATTAGGTTTCTTTTGGTTCAAGCAAAAGGTTGTGAGACTTGAGCCTCAACCGTGCCTCCATGGTTGATTCTTGATGAGAGGACCGGTTGTACTTAGACAAACTAGAATTTGCTCATGGACTATAGGAACGAAGTCCGAATGGTTAAAATTTGTGAAATGATCTTAGGCCATCCTTGTTAAATAAAGTCATAGCCATAAAATTTTCTTATCAAAAACATTATTCCTAGTAAACCACTTTGAGCCTATAAGCCTTTTTCTTTATGATTAAAGCACAATACAAACCTTTAAAACCATCTTGAGCCTTATATATATAACCTAAGTGTGGGTGATTGAGGAGATGGTGGTTTACAATGTTCGATGTGAGAATTATGCTAGAAAAGAAAGGAAAAGGTTAACAAATAAGAAAAGGATGTAAAGGAGCTAAACAAAATGTACATGCGACCTAAAAATAAGAAAAATGAGTAAATCAATAAAAATGTGCTCATGAAGTTCAAAAGTTGAAAGAAAGAAAGCATGCAAGTCAAATTGAGCTCGAGAAATCTAAGAAATGATCATGTTTAATGCTTTTGATTAAATAAGAAATTCAAGGAAGTTTGAAAGTGAAGAAGTTGGAGAAAATAATCATCTCTTCGATTATCTACACTTGAATAGTCACTATTATCCAAAGTTTCCTACCCTACCAAAGAGCCTAAACATTACATCCTAAGATAAAGACGTTTTTGATCACTTATTGAAACTAGGGTGGCTTGTGAACATAGTCCATGAGCAAGCCTATGGTGAGTCGGTTCTAACCGATTGATGAGTGATGTTAAAAACCCTACTCTATAGAGTGTTGAGTGAATTTGATATCCTATGAGAGACTTGGATTGAAAGGGATTGGATTACTCTTTTGTCGTTCTTAAGATTGAACTTGTTAATCTTTCATGTTATAAGTTTGATGATATAGGGATACTTAATGTGATTTTGTAGTCTTTATTACTTGTGATGTATTGTGGTTTATGTTCGTTAGATGTTTTCTAGGTGAAAATTACTCCTCTTGTTTATCATTTTTCATTGTTCGAGGACGAACAATACTTTAAGTTTGGGGGGTTGATCGTAGTCATTTTCACCTAAATTTTAGTGTCTTTATTTATGTATTTTCGGATATTTTTATCCGTATTTGTGTTACTTTTGGTGGAGTTATTGTTATTTTGAGGAATGTGGTATAGATTGATAGAATTGTGTAAATGAGCTTAAATATATATAAAACAGGTCAAAAAATGGACAAAAATAGAGTCGGGAGCGAAAAGGAGACGGAAGAACAGGGAATGTTGGTACACGGGCTATGTGCGGTACATGGTCCTATACCCAACAGCCGTGTAGTGTCATCAGAACTCACTGCTCGCCCAGGAAGATGGCCGTGCGCTGGTGCACGGGCCGTACGCTGCTGCACGTCCCATATGCGGAGCACGGTCCTGTAAGAAGAAGCCATGCATTGTCGTCAGAAAATGCTAAACGGCCTTGACCATGGCCATGTAGAACAGCTCGAGCCGTGTCCGGAGCACGCACAATACGCCGAAGTAGGTATGCCCTACACGTGCTGTGTGCTGCTGCACGGGCCGTGTAGGTGCGAAACCCTGTGTAATTTTCAGAATGTTCCGAAAGCTTCTAGAAGGTCCATAAATGATATAAAACCATGACTTGTGTGAAATTTGAAGGGGGAATTAATTAGAAATCAGATTAGAGCAGTTACACACACCAAAACACCACATTTCCTCACATAGTAGATCTATCTTCCATCTCTACCATCTAGATCCATCAAATCACCATTTGATCTATATTTTCAATCCATAAAACCTTCATTTCATCCATCCTACCACCATTTGAGAAGATTGGAGCATCAATTGTTGGAGAAGTTGATCAATTGAAGAGGATGAAGGCTTTTCTTATGCAAGGGAAGCAAATCTACTTTCCAATTGTTAATTTTCTTCTTATTATGGCTCAAATGGAGCAAAGCTTGATTTGTATCGAATTAATTATCATGTTTAGTGGCTAGTCCTATAGTAGGGCTAATCATATGAATGGTTGAGGTGAAGAGTTAGATATGTAGAATTTGAGTAATGATTTAAATTGATTTGTGGATTTCCTTTTATGATATATCAATCATGTTTCATTTCAATGTTTGTGTGATTAAGTCTTCTATTCATAGTATTAGGATAGTCATTCCAATGTTGTGAGTGGATACTTAATTGAATCATATATTGAATTGTGCATGCATGTTAGTATAAGAAGAGGTAAGTCATACCCTCCTTAGGCTTAGAACTTTCATAGAGGGACACTTAAGAAATTGAGTGAAAAGAACCAACTTATGATCATAGTACCTTAAGGGAATTGAGATTAAGATCAATTTTAGAAGATTTAGGCTTATAAAAGAGTCGAGAACCTAGTTGCCTTGGCCATAGGGACTAGGGGTAAAATTGTGATTGCTTTTAATCCATAGGTTAATGAAAATTATCATCAAAAGTTTTGCATATCTAGCTCAAGTCTTAACCATAAGTATGATTAGCATTGCTCTCTTCTCAAGTGCATTCTACATCCATTCCATTAATCATTTGCTTGTTAATTGATCATTTACTTTGATAGTTTAATTTCTAGTTGATTGAGTAGAATCATAAGCATTAGTTTAAATATCAAATCTTCAAACATAATATCTTTACAAAGCATAAATCGATGAACAATTCGAATACTAGCCAATGTTTGTTTTTTCTTGGGACGACAATCTTATAAATTTTGCACTTGGTCACGCGTATACAATAATGATAGAGTACACTTGCTCTTAAATATTTTACTCGAAAAGGAGACTAAAATGCGACTAAGTTCAATAGTATACATTTAAAATTTTTTAATTAAAAAATAAAGTAAATAAATAACAAATTTAAAATTGTAAGAAATTTTGAATAATAAAAAATATAAATTAAAAGAGAAAGACATAATATATATATATATATATATATATATATATATATATATATATATATATATATATATATATATATATATATATATATAT
Organism: Pogostemon cablin; assembly: GCA_023678885.1. Taxonomy (NCBI): domain Eukaryota; kingdom Viridiplantae; phylum Streptophyta; class Magnoliopsida; order Lamiales; family Lamiaceae; genus Pogostemon; species Pogostemon cablin. The sequence continues at coordinate 18,227,030 of CM043007.1, read as the reverse complement.
ATATATATATATATATAATATAAAAGACCCAATTAATTTAGTTCCACGATTGATTTCTCAATTTTCTAATTAATTTGAATACAATCAAACAGCGCCTTTTAAAATATAGTATTTAATGGGTTACTGAATGATCTGTCTCACATAAGGGGATTCGTATGACAGTCTCATCCAAATTTTTGCCAAAAATTAATGTTATGAAAAAAATAAATATATATTCTACGATTTAATTAATAAATTATATATTGTAATATACTAATTCTTTCCGTTCAACGAACTATGAGTAAAATTTAGTATTAATATACTAAAGAAGAGTTGAATTTTGATGAGGTGTCGTCACCAGAATTAATCTAAATTATTTTAATTTTTAATTAAAATTAAAAATCTCAATTATTCTAATTATTAATAAAATTTAATATAGATAAATACATATATTATTTTAAGATTTGAATATAATATTATCAATTATTATTATTTAGAAATAAATATAGATAAATACATATATTTTCTTTAAAATTTAGAATATTTATCCCCTCTCCACCTATAAATAATACTATTTATTAATTCGTTTTACACACATAATTTATTCATCATGACGAACAAAAGTTTTCTTCAAATTCTAAAGAAAGGTATTCGTTTTTATTATTATTATTATTATTGATTATGTTTCATTGTTGCGTTTATATTTCATAAAGTTTTATTTAATTATTTATTTATTTATTTTCGTTTTTTTTTAAATTGTTAGTATATAATTTTATAATCTTATGATTTTCTACGCAATGAACATTATTTTTCATGATTAATTTTACAAAAAAATTTAATTAATTTTTTTTATGATTTTACTTTTGTTTATATTTTACTTACTATTTTTTATATTTTCTTTTGATTATTTTTTATTTTTATTTAATTTTTTTTCTTTTAGTTCTGTTTTTCTTTTTTCTTTTAATTTATAGTATGTAATTTATTAATTTAAAAAAATGTTAATTCATTTTGTTATGGTTTTATTTTGATTATACCTTTTTATTTAATATTTTTGTTTCGTTTTAATTCTATTTTTTTATTATTAGTATGTATTTTCTTTTTTATGTTATCAATTTTTTTTGTGATTTTACAAATTTATTTAATTAATTTTATTATAATTTCTTTTTATTTTCTTATTTGTATTAATTTATTTTTTATTTTGTATAATATATATTATTTTTATTTTAGTCTTTTTTATATATTTTTTTAAAGTTTTTAAATTACTTTCCGTTATTTCCGTCAAATTTTATTTGTTTTAATATTTTTTTGTCTTTTCTTTAATATATTTTAACCAACATTAAAATTTAATGATACCTAAATATTTTTTTTTAAGATTGAATATTAATTTGATATATTTTTTTTAATATATTTTTTATTACTTTCCTTTTTTAAGATTGAATATAGATGTGATATTTTTATTTTTATTTTTATAATTTTTGCTGTTTTTTTTATATTTTTTAAAATTTTTTTTATTAATTTTTGTTTTTATTCTGTTTTTTTATGAGTACGCGAGTTTTTTATCTTTAAATTTTTACGTTAATAATTTTTTTTATGTTAAGTTTTATTATTTTTTAATTAAATTTTTTATGATCTTTCTTTAGATTATTTTTTGTATTTATTTAATTTCTTTTTTTTTAATTAGTTTTTTTTAAATTTTATTAGTAATTTTTAATCTTTTGATTTTTTTATGTTATTAAATTTTTTTCATGATTAAATTTAAAAAAAAAATAAATTTTAATGACGTGTCTCACCTGAATTAATTTTAATTTTAATAATTACTAATTAATATTTTGTGATAAATACATAAATATTCTTATCAATTTTCTTTAATGTTCGAATATTTATATTGATTTGATTAAATAAAAATCAAATCTAATCTAATATAATCTTATCTTTAATATAGTAAAGGAGAGTTTAATTTTAATAAGGTTTCACCTCCATAAATTTTCTAAATTATTTTAATTATTATTTAATATAGATAATTATGTATGTTTATTATAAAATTTGAATATGAATGTGATCCAATCAAAAATAATTATTAATTAAAATTTATTGTAGATAAATACATGTATTTACTTAAAGATTTGATTACGTATTTGATATAATCAAATCAAAATAAAATCTTATTTAGTTAAATAAATAAATTTAATTTTCTCTTCACTTATAAATAAAACCCTTTATTCATCCATTCAATTATATATAAAGAAATTATACCTTTCTTCAAATTAGTATTTAATTATTTATTTATTTTATTTAATTTTCTTTTGATTGTTTGTTATATTTTATTTTTAATTTCTTTTGATTCATAAGTATTTATTTCTTTTGAAATTTTTTATATTTTAAGTTCAATTTTCAGAAATTATTCTCTTCAAACTTTCTTTAACTTCTAAAGAATAGATGCTATTCTATTTTTAATTTATATTATTTAATTTTTTTAATTAATTTTGTTATATTTTTATCATATATTTTTAATTATTAAATTTAATTAGAAGGTAAACCACTTGCGTCATGGCGTGCATAAATTCAAATTTCACAATCTTTAATATATTAAATTAAAAGAGAGCATAATAATAAAAAAATTAAATTAGAAAAATAATTATATTAAATTTAAATCATATATTTTTTTAAAATGATAACTTTGCATAAACATAAAAATTAAATTAAATTAAATTAAATTAAATTATCCCTCTCCACCTATATAATAAGAATATTTATTTATTTGTTCACATAAATTATTCACCACAACAAACAAAATCTATCTTCACTTTTTAAAGAAAATTTTTAATTTTTTTTTTTTTTATTGATTAATTTTTGCTGTTTCTTTTATATTTTTTAGATTCTCTTGTACTTATTATTTTGTTTCTATTTAAACTTCTTTTTGGTTTTTATTTATTTTTATTTTTATTTTTTTGGAATTTTTCATTTGAATTTTTGTGCAAATAATCTACTCTTCACATATAAATAAAACTCTTTATTCGTTCTTTATACAAACACATGTAAAGAACAAATTTTTTTTCAAGTTCTACTCAAAGTTTGAAGAAAGATATCTATTTTTTATTATAATTTTGTTTTTCTTTTAATTTTTTTTATATTTTAATCTTTTAATTTATTTACATTACTATTTTTTTCATGGTTAATATTATAATTTTTTAAATTAATTTTGTTAAAAAAAAATTTTATTTCATCAAATTGATTTATATTGATTTTTTTATTAATTAACTTTATTATAAATTTTTTTCTTTAATAATTAAATTAACATATTTTAAAAAAATTTTGATTAATTTAATTATGCAAAAAAATTATAACAAAAATTAAGAAACCAATTCTATTAATTTTTTAAATTTTTTTTGGTAAATCAATTTAACAACGATATTAAACTTTTACCAATTGAAGCAAATTTATATATGAATATATATATAAATTGAATTTTACTCTTCAATTCACTTATATTAGATTATAATTGAATAAATAGTTATATTAAACTTGAATTATATTTTCTTTAAAATTGTAACTTTACAACCCGTGTAATACACGAGATCCATACTAGTATATATATATATATATATATATATATATATATATATATATATATATATATATATATATATATATATATATATATATATATATATTTGGGATTATTTTGTGAATATAATTAATACTATTAATTTATTACAAGTGCTTGCCAAAAATAAAATCTTTGAATTGTGTATATGTCGACGCCATGTTACTCTATAAAATAATTTGTGTATGTGGTGTTGCTATGTTCGTTCTTGATAAATTTGTGTATGTGGTGCTCTCACGTTAATCCAGCAATTAATGTTTTATTTCAAGTAATTTAATATTTTAAATATAATTTTATTATGTGGCGTCGTCACATTCGTTCTTAAAAAAATATTGTGTATGTGACGCTAGCTTATGTTAATCAGGCAATTAATATTTTATTTTAATTAATTTAATATTTTAATATAATTTTATTTAATTACTCCTATTAATAATTTAATAATGCAATTAATATTTTATTTTAAGTAAAAATAATTAATTTTTTATAATCTTATAATTTTTATTTTATTTTAAATAATTTTTTCATGAAAATTTAATTTAATCTAATAAGAGTGTTTAAGTAATTTTAATAAAATTTTATTATTTTAACTAATAATTGATTTTTATATATTTAAAAAATGTTTTAATTTTTTTTATTATGTATGTGGCTTCATCACATTCGTTCTTGAAAATTTTCATAGCGTCACCACTTTTCTTCCTACAAAAAATTTGTATACGTTATTTTTTCATGTTAATCTTGCTACTAATATTTTGTTTAAAGTAATTCAATATTTTAACTAATGTTTTATTTAGTCTTTCCTATTAATAACTTATAATTAATATTTAAATAATTAACAATAATAATGAGTTTTAATACTCCCTCCGTTCCAGGCTAAGAGGTTCATTTTTTCATTTTGGTCGTCCCACCGAAAGAGTCCCCTTTCCTTTTTTACACATGGGACACACACACCCCCTCTAATACAATTAAAATATGGGACACACACTTCCACTAATACAACTACCCACTACACATTAAATAATAATACTTCTTAATCTACGTTCAAAAAAGCAAATGGCCCTCTTACGCCGGGACGGAGGGAGTATATTTTTACATTTAAATATTTTATAGTGTTATATTATAAAAAAAAGTAAAAGATTAAAAAAAAAAGAGTGATGCTCAATTAATAAATAATTTTACTACTAATAATAAGTTTAATATTTTTGTGATATATAATTGTGATAGTAAAAATATTAATGCATGTCACTTCATTTTTTATAGTTTTATATATTCAAGCTTATAATTGGAGTACAGAAAATATTTTAAACCCAAAATTAATAATTTGCCTATTTTTCATGTTTTGGATAAAAAATACTCCCTCCATCCATTTTTAGGGTTCAACTTATTAGAGGGCTATGATACCCCTGAAAGTGGATGGAGGGAGTATTTAATAGGTACATCACTTCCTTTTATATTAATAAAAAAATTCATCTACTTAATACGAGAGTAAATCATATATTTTTAATTGTAAAGTAAGACAAAATATATATATATATATATATATATATATATATATATATATATATATATATATATATATATATATATATATATATATATATATATATAATCAAAAGAAAACATATTATGATAAAATATTATATTTTTAAAATAAAAATATCACAAATAGTAGAACTCGTGTAATACGCGGGATCAAAATTAGTATAATGATAATTGTGAAGTAAAAAATTTAAATTTAAAAATAAAATCATTACTACTATTAATTTACAAGTGCTTCCCAAAAATAAAATCTTTGAATTGTGTATGTGGCGGCGCCACGTTGCTCCAAAAAAAATTTGTGTATATGATATCACCGCGTTCGTTGTTGAAAAAATTGTGTATGTGGCGGTTCCATGTTAATCATTCAATTAATGTTTTATTTTAAGTAGTGTAATATTTTAAATATTTTTTTATTCAATCCCTCCTATTATTTAATAATCTTAATAATACAATTAATAATTTATTTAATTTAATATTTAAAGTAATTAATATTTTATAATCTTACAATTAATATTTTATTTTAAGTAATTTTTTCATGAAGATTTAATTTAATTTAATAAGAATATTTTTAAGTTTAAGAGACTCTCTTGTGAAACGGGTTATTTGTGAGACGGATGTGAAACTGGTCGACCCATCACTAAAGTATGCTTATTATTATATAGTTAAAGTATGCTTATTTGTAGTTAAAGTATGTTAATAATAAATCATATTATAACATACTAAAATCATATTTAAATGCATAATCTAATATATTTTAGAAAACATACTTTAACAATCATTTAACATATTTTATATATATAATAAGCATACTTTATTGATGGGTCAACATGTTTCACACCCGTCTTACAAGAGACTTTGTCTTTAAGTTCTCTATTATTTTAATCATAATAATTTTATTTACATGTGTTTAAAATATTTTAATGATGTATGTGACGTCATCACATTGGTTCTTGAAAACTTTTGTATATTTAGTCTCACCTATTATTAATAATTTTAATCTTTCAATTAATATATATTTTATAAAAAATAATAATTTTGTAGGTGGCATCATCACATTCTTACTTGAAATTTTCGTGTACATTTTAACTACTGTTTTATTTAGTCTCTCCTATTAATAACTTACAATTAATATTTAAAAATAATTAATCATAATAATGACTTTTATTATATTACAACATTTAAATATTTATGTTGGGTTATTCAATATGAAAAAAGTAATAAAGTAATTTAATTAATTAATAAAAATAAAAGATAAAAAAAAAGATAATCTGTTATTAATTAATTTACTATTAATAATTTTTGTGACTAATTGTAATAGAAAATATATTTTTTGACATCGCTTCCTTTTTTATATAGTTTTATATATTTCAAGTCCATAGTGGATAAAAATAATAATCCCGGCCCGAATTGATAATTTACCTGTTTTTTTCAGGTTTTAAATTGAAAATATTCATATTACGGCATATCGCATCTTTTTATATTAATAAAATGTTCATTTTTAAATACGGAGGTAAAAAATACATTAAATAGTAAAGTGAGATGAAAAATAAACAAAACAAATATATACATTTAATAATAAAATATAAAATCATAAAAAATATTTTTATAAATTATATTTTTAAAACAAAAACATCAAACATAATAGAACCCATGTAATACGCGGGAGACAAAACTAATTATAATATAAATAGTTGGTTAAAATTAAAGTAAATAAAATTAAATATATTTCTAATAAATAATCTAATGGAACATGTCGATCATCACTTCTCTTAAATAATGTATCACTTTTTATTAAAATATTATTCTCCCAATTATAGGAGAACGTTCATCTAGAACTTGAGACAAAATGAGTATATCATTTTATTCTTTCTAAAATTGTGCATGCATAAATAGTTGTAATTACTCTTCTTTTACTAAAAAAATATTACTTTATATTCATACAACAAATCGTTTAAGAAATAGTTTAATTGAATATTTAATCACTTATGTTAAAGGATCACCTCATCTAAATTATTACAGATTTAGCTTTTTATTAAAAAAATATTACTTTATATCCAGATTACAAATTGTTTAAGAAATACTCCCTCCATCTCGAGCTAACATTTATGTTTTCTTTTTCCACGTAGATGATCGTAGTCATTTTCACCTAAATTTTAGTGTCTTTATTTGTGTATTTTCAAATGTTTTTATCTGTATTTGTGTTAATTTTGGTGGAATTATTGTTATTTTGAGAAATGTGGTATAAATTGAAAGAATTGTGTAAATGAGCTTAAATATATGTAAAACAGGTTAAGAAATGGACAAAAACGGAGTCGGGAGCGAAAAGGAGACGAAAGAACAGGGAATGTAGGTACACGGGCCGTGTGCAGAACACGACCCTGTACCCAACAGCCGCGTAGTGTCATCAGAACTCGCTGCTTGCCCAGGAGGATGGCCGTGCGCTGGTGCCGGGCTGTATGCTGTTGCACGCCACGTGTGCGGAGCACGGCCCTGTAAGAAGAAGCCATGCATAGTCATTAGAAAATACTACACGGCCATGACCAAGGCCGTGCAGAGCAGCTCGAGCCGTGTCCGGAGCGCGCACAACATGCCGAAGTAGGTGTGCCTACACGGGCCGTGTGCTGCTGCACGGTCCGTGTAGGTGCAAAATCCTGTGTAATTTTTAGTATATTCCAGAAGCTTCTAGAAGGTCCATAAGTGATATAAAACCATGACTTGTGCGAAATTTGAAGGGAAAATTTATTAGAGATCAGATTAGAGCGGTTATACACACCAAAACACCACATTTCCTCACACACTGATCCACAATCCATTTCTACCATCTAGATCCATCAAAACACCATTTGATCTCAATTTTTACTCTATAATTCTATCATTTCATCCATCCTTCCACCATTTGAGAAGATTGGAACATCAATTGTTGAAGAAGTTGATCAATTGAAGAGGAGGAAGGCTTTTCTTATGCAAGGGAAGGAAATCTACTTTCAAATTGTTAATTTCCTTCTTATTATGGCTCAAATGGAGCAAAGCTTGATTTGTATTGAATTAATTACCTTGTTTAGTGGCTAGTTTTATAGTAGGGCTAGTCATATGAGTGGTTGAGGTGAACAGTTAGATATGTAAAACTTGAGTAATGATTTGAATTGATTTGTGGATTTTCTTTTATGATATATCAATCATGTTTCATTTTAATGCTTGTGTGATTAAATCTTCTATTCATAGTATTAGGATGGTCATTCCAATGTTGTGAGTGGATATTTAATTGAATCATACATTGAATTGTGCATGCATGTTAGTATAAGGGGAGGTAAGCCATACCCTCCTTAGGCTTAGAACATTCATAGAGGGACACTTAAGTAATTGAGTGAAAAGAACCAACTTATGATCATAGTACCTTAAGGGAATTGAGATTAAGACCAATCTTAGGAGACTTAGGCTTGTAAAAGAGTCGAGAACCTAGTTGCATTGGCCATAAGGACTAGGGGTTAATTTGTGATTGCTTTTAATCCACAAGTTAATGAGAATTACTATAAATGGTTTTGCATATCTAGATCAAGTCTTAACCATAAGTATGATTAGCCTTGCCTTCTTCTCAAGTGTATTCTACATCCATTCCATTAATCATTTGCTTGTTATTTGATCATTTACGTTGTTAGTTTAATCTTTAGTTAATTGAGTAGAATCGTAAGCAATAGTTTTAAATACAAAACCTTCAAACATATCATCTTTACAAAGCACAAATCGATGAATAACTTGGATACAAACTTAGGTTTTATTTCTCTTGGGACGATATTACTATAAATTTTGTACTTGGTCGCATGTTTACTCGACGATAGAGTCTCTTACAAGAACACATTGAAAAACGCGACTAAGTTCATGGCGCCGCTTGCCCGAAAAATATTAAACATTTGTTTGTAACGAGTTTAAAGTTGATTAGTTTTGATAAGGATATTTCTTTTATTTTGTTACTTGTTTACTTGTCTTGGTAGTTTGAGAGCTAATTTGAAAATTTTTGTAGGTACATGCAATCTCTTTCTAGGTCTCAATCTATTGAACCTTTGAACTTGGAATTTGAAGCTACTTTTAGAAGACAAAGAAGAGGAGTGTTGGAACCTACGGAAGAAAATACGAAAGAAGTAAGGGATAATGCAAACATGGTTGATGAAGAAGGTAATTTGAGAAATTTTCAAGGTGGTGATAATGCTAGAGGAGGTTATGGTAATCAAGAATATGTGCCACAAGTTTATACTCAACAAATACACTTGCAAAACCAACAAATGCAAGCTATTGTTCAAAACATGTTGGCACAACAAGAAGCAAGGAATAATCCGCCGGTGGTGCAAAATCAACTTCGTGGAAATGGAAATAATAGAGTGGGAATGAATGTCCGTGATCATTTTCAACCGCAATATGGGAATTATGGAATGGGCCCGCCATTGAATGTGAATAATTTTGAGATCAAGACAGGGTTGATCAACATGGTGCAAGCGAATTAATTTGGTGGTGGTACTATGGAGGACCCAAATGCTCACTTAGCCCAATTTATGGAGTTGACAAACACGATAAAGATAAATGGGGTAAGTGAGGATGTTGTTAAAATGAAGCTTTTCTCATTTTCATTACGAGATAGAGCTAAGGCTTGGTATCATACTCTACCACCGGGATCATACATCACATGGAGAGAGTTAGCATAAAGATTTTTGAGCAAATATTTTCCACCATCCAAGATGTTGAATCTTAAAGGGCAAATATTTCAATTCAAGCAATTTCCACTTGAGATATTTAGTGAGACATGGGATCGATTCAAAGAGATGCTAAGGAAGTGTCCACAACATGGATTCCCCAAAGAGCAACAAATATGATTCTTCTATGCCGGTTTGCATGGAAGTGAGAGGATGCTCATTGATGCTTCGATGGGAAGTTCGATTTTGGGGCAAATTCCGAAAAGAGCAATTGCTATATGTGAGGAAGTAGCTTTGAATACGGGTCAATGGCCTATGGATCGTGCACCGGGGATGTATGAGAGGGAGAGAATTGCTAAGATGGAAGAAGTGTGCTTGCAACAAGTAAAAAAGGTGGAAATGTCTAAGGAAGATATGACCGACAAGGCAATCACGGAGATACAAAAAAGGATAAATGGTAGTATGCAAGTATCTCCAACCTCTACACCAATGGTGAATCAACAAGTGCTTGCAAATCCTCCACAAGGTATGTCAATGCTTTTGATGAATCAACAAATGTTTTCTAATCCTCAACAAGGCATGGCTATGCCTAATGTAGGCCAATCTTCTCAAAATTGTCAAATGCCTACCTCTATGCCCCAACAAGGTATCTACTCTAATTTTGGAATTCAAGACACATGGTGTCCACTGGATATGACACTTGAGAAAGCTGCCTTCATGCAAGGAAGGAACTTCCAAGGAAATTATGGTAGTAATTTTGGAAATCATGGAGGAGGATATCCACAAAGGCAAGGAGGATGGGGGCAAAGTAATTTTCAAGAGAATTTTAACAAATCCCGTAGGTATGAGAATTTGTCGTATGAAAATCAAGGGAATGCCCTCACTCTTCCACCGGACATTAATCCGGGGGAGAAAGCTCAAAATAGTGAAGGAAAGCCTACAGTAGAGGATCAAATGGGTAAAATATTTGAGCTCATGAAGCATGAGAGGGATGAGAGGTTGCTAGAGAAAGAAGAAAAACGGCAAAGAGATGAAGTGATTGATAATATATTTAAAGCCTTGAAAACACAAATAAGTCAAATGGCAACCGAGCAAGGTGAAATGCATTGTAAGGGTTAGTTTTCCTCCACTACCGTTACTAATCCTAAGGAGCAATGCTTGTATGTTACCGTGTGTAATATGGAAAGTAAGGTGGAGAAAGGGTTGGTGAAAGCAACAAACATTGTTTCAAAGGTTGAAGAAGTAGTTTGTGATGAAGTTGTGTCAAACGTGGAGGAGGAAATTATCATAGATGGTTATTTGTCTTTTGATGATGAGAGAATTATTGATGAATTTTTGTCTTCATTTGTTGATGAAAGTAAGTGTGATAAAGAGTTGTGGTTGGAACAAGATCATGAAATAGTTGAAGTTGATGCTTCATTAAAGGTGGAATACCCCGGTAAATTCGTGCTTACTTGTAAAATTAGAAATGGGAAATACTTTAATGCTATATGTGATCTTAGTTCAAGCATTAATGTGATGCCTTTGGAAATTTTTGAAAAACTTGGCATTGGGAGGTTAAAGGAAATGGATGTGGAAATCGGAATAATAAATGGTTCAATGATAAAGACCCATGGAGTTGTGAAGGATATGCTTGTGAAAATAGAGAATTTTGTCTTTCCGGTGGATTTTATGATAATTGAGAAGCAAGCGGATCCTTTGATCCCATTAATTTTTGGAAGGCCATTTTTGGCAACCGGAAGAGCAAAATTTGATATGGATAAGAAGGAACTCACACTCCATTCAAATGAAAGAGAATTGGTGCTCTCAAGCAAGAATTTAAAAGGGGAAGATCTTCATTTGAAGCCACCCATTAAGCCTCCGGATGATCGAGATCGAGCAGTAAGTGAAATTTTAAAAGATGAAGATTTAAGTAACTTTTTACTTGAATTTTAAGGAAATTTTTCTTCAAGGAGGAATAAGCTTGGGGGAGATCCACAAGTTGATTGGAAGATTGATAAAGGACCTCCGGGATTTAAAAACGTGAGAAAAAGAGGTAATGAATTGAGTTCAAGTGTTGAAGGAGCACGAAGTGTTGATAAAAAGGTTGTTAAAGAGATGTTTAAAGTGAAGGTGAGACCCGATGGGGTCTTGGATTTCTCTGATTGTTAAGAGTTTAAATGCATCTAACTTGACGACATTAAATCGAGCACTTGATGGGAGGCAACCCATTTTAGTAAGTTTTCTTATTTAGTTTTATTTTCTTGTAGTTTGGTATGTAGGTGGATTGTACTCATGGAGAAAAATACATATGGAGAAGACGAAATGTGTTCAATTTGGAATGAAGATGTATGTCACACCACTTTGTTCAAACTTAAATTTAACACTTGTGTTAATTTAAGTTTGGGGAGAGTGTGTGGTGGCCATACTTGAATTTTGGAGGTACACACACATCGACACAAGGTAACTTCATGAAGATCATTGGAACCTACAAGGGTAAGTCCCACCACTTTTTGCAAACTTAATTCTCAACTCTTATTTTGATTTAAGTTTGGGGGGAGAGTGCGTGGTGTGACTCACCACTTGAGTGTATTATAGATCATGATTAATGATTGATTGAGGGGCACTTTGTGTACTCACCACTTGAGTGTGTTATAGATCATGATTAATGATTGATTGAGGGGCACTTTATGTAAAATTGTGTCAATTTTAAAATTTTCTCATGAGTTTGGTTATAATTTTGTTTTGTTTGGTTGTGTTGAAGTGTATGATAGTCCTTATTTTTATTGCAATTGTTGAGCTAATAGTTTTTGATGAGTTGCTTTAGCATAAATGGAGTATTGTGGAAGCATGAATTGAGTCTGAAGATCAAATCGAGAAAACATTGTGGATACAAGGCGGAAGATCATGCCAACCATTTCTATTCTCAAATATTTAAGAGAGTTTACTCTACATCTTATCACTTCTAATTGCTTGACATGAATTGATATTGATTTGAATTGTTTGGTGATGAGAGTGAAAATTAGCGTGTTTTAGTGTCCAATTAAACACCTATTTGATTGATATTGTTGTAATATATTAGCACAAATGCCTTATATTTTATATATGTGAGAAAAAGGTGCATTTAAGGTGTTTTATTGTATTTTAGGTGGAAAAAGGATAAAAAAATGCAAGGTTGGAAAAAAGGTGCAATTTGTGCAAGGATGATGAAAAACACACGTCCAACATTCATAATTTTTCTGTGTTGAATGTGGAGATCAAAACTAATGGTGAGATATATGTTTAGAAAGCCACTGAAAAGAGGATCGTTTTGGCGTAAAGAACACTACAATCAAGTTCCAAACGAAGAAGTTATGAGCAAAATGGTAACGTCGCGCGAGCTGTGCCGAACAGAACTGTTTTGTTACTTTCTATGGCTTTTTGCACATTCAAATCTCGGAATTTTTTGGAGTTATTTATATGGATAGAAAGCCAAGGAAGAGAGGATCGCGTGAGCGGAAAAATTATTAAATTTGGAACTCGGATGTGGAAGTTATACGCGAAACGGTGAGACCGCGCAAATCTGTTCGACCTTCATTGACGTCGAATTGAGCTGCTGGACAGCTTAAACGTCTGATTTCGTTCGGTTTCGACTTCCATTGCTCAATTTCCGACATTTCCACTTCAATCACACTTCAATACAGCCAAGAAACAACACTCAACAGCATTTGATTCCTTGTGATTCTTGAAGAAGCATCAAACAACCATCTACTTTCATTAAAAATGAAGATGAAAGTGATGTGAAAACAACTCTACCTACAAGATCACTTGTCTTATGCATGGAAGATGCTTTCAATGACTCACCACCACCTGCCAATTCATTTGTTTATGCATGGAAGATGCCTTCTTCATCATTCAAGCCACCAACAAGGCATCCATGGAAGCACTATATAAAGGGCAGCAACATACACTCCATGACATCCCATTGAATTCACACAACACAACACACACAAGAGGGGGAGTGAGCTGCAAGTGCAGCTTGCTGCACTTGCAGCAGCAAGAGCAGCAACGTTTTGTGGTTGGAAGCAACCAAAGGAGGAGAGGAAGAAGAGCTCAACATGGAGATTCAAGTGTGATCAACTCAACTTGATCTTGCTGAAAATTCTTGTTTGCTCAAGTAAGATCATTTCACTTCACCATGGTTGATCTTCAATCAATCATGGAGTAGAGCCTCTTTGGTAGTTCTTAGATTATGAAAGTTTCATGAATTAATTTATCTTTCATGTGTAAAACTACGATAACACTACTTGTGATTTAGTTTATATAAGATTGCGCGTTTTTAATCCATACTCACAGTCGTTTTGTGCATCGTTAATCGTTGTGTAGAGTCTGAATACATAACATGGTTATCGATTGAGTGCGTTCACTGCTGAGCAGGGTTTGTCGTTATAATTCTAAGTGAAGGGATTCCGAAGTTTTATTAGAACTATCTTATATAAATATTTGTTAATTGAATCATAGCTTATTCGGGTTAACAAGTAGGACAAAGAGTATAATTTCATAGTACCTATAAAGGGAAATCATATCGGGTTAAAGTACCAATCCTAGGGGGAAATAATTGATATTGATAGTACCTACAAAGGGGGGGTGGAATTATATCTCTTGCTCCGAGGATATTCACACGATGCATACGTATATCTACTTGAGTCTATAGAGTAGAAATGCATGGTTTAGTGATGCGTTCATAAATCACAAGGCAGAGTCGACTTTTGCACACGAATGATGGATTAATGATTGGAACCGGATTATCTTAGAACTACCTACTTTCTTGTTTGCTAACAACTTCATTATCGTTGCTGTTATTTTCTTTTAATTGTTATTTCATTTCTCTTCTTATTCAACCACAACATCACTTCCATTATACTCTCCATGATAGTCTTGATTTACTAGAACATAATCAAAGTGATAGTTACGCTGTCCTTGGATTCGATATTCACTTGGTCACCTTTTGCGACTACAATTGATATCCTTAACCTTGGGGATTAATATTGTGCGCTGAAAAAGCGACGATCAAGTTCTTGGCGCCGTTGCCGGGGAAGGCATATATTATCTTTTGATTATTTCTAGCTTTATTAAGACTATCATCAACAAAGGAGGATCAAACCTCCAACCATAATCCACTTTCTTTCCTCTATCCTACCTATGGAATCACATTTTTATGATATGTGGAACTTCACCTTGTCTAATGAAGAATTTGAAGATTTATCTAATGATGTATGTATTGACCACATCAATGCAAGAAGGAATGTTGATCATACAGATTTATCCAAGCAGTTGGAGGACCTTAAATTGATGATGAGGCAGATGAACGATAACATGAATCAACTTATACAGAAATGTGAAGATAATGCCATCATACAATGCGAGGGAAGGTTGAATGAGACCACTGGTGATTTGGAAGAGCCAGCGCATCGATTCGACCAACATCTAGGTAACTCAACCTGGCCCTCAGGTCAAATACAGCTCGAAGATCATTTCGACCACCATGTGCCTATTTCGATCAGATCTTCAGGTCAAATTGAGGTCGAATCAAACATACAGGATGAGAATGAACTACTTGCCCAATTCGACCACTATGTACCCGTTCTGACTAGAACAATTGGTCAAATTGATGACGAATTGACCCATTCATCACCTGTGTCTTCACCGAGCACTCCTAAAGATGTGATCATTACTCTAGTACCATTACATGAGCATAATACTGAGCTTACAATGGAGAAGAAGTGGGAAAGAGCAAAAGAGTTAGGAGCAGAGAAGCTTAAACTGCAGATGGATAATGACGATGTGGCTTTCTCTCTTGATCATGAAATGAAGATGCCCATGGAGATTCAATCATACAAAAGCATATATGTGATTTCTAACTTGTTTAATCTTGATTTTTCTAAGACAGATGACTCTGAATTTAAATGGAAGATTAACAAGGAGGTGTCCATACAGACATGGGAGGAAGAAAGTTCCAACGATCATATCTTTGTGACCAAGAAAGGTGAGGTGTTAAGAATAGACAGGAAAAGGAAAAGAAAGTATTTAAAGGTGAGGATGCGAGAAGACCGTCCTCCGATCAAGTAACCTACAAAGGTTACATCCGTCGTGACTTTCCGACATTAAACATAAGCGCTTGTTGGGCTTTCCCTTCCATTTTATTGCTTTATTTCATTTGTGTGAGTAAGAAATATTTATATTTAAAGTGCTTACTTATCGACAATTACATCTCTTTGCAAACTTAGTTTCAACTATATAGTTTCTACTAAGTTTGGGGGGTGTGATGTACTTACCTTAATAAGCACCGATCGTATAATTTTTTCTTTGTAACGTTTGTTAGGGGAGTTACAGATTTTTATAACTTGCCTAATGTTTAGTGTTTTTTTTTGTTTGAGTTTTGTTTTGAGTGATTGCTTTGGGTGACGACAGACATGCAATAGAAAACACCAAGAAAGAAGAAGTGAAGTGGACCAGAAAGTATTTACCATTAGATAGGGAAAGCACTTCAAAGGAAGGAAAGAAAGAAATACTGAAGCCATTACCAGAGCATTTGAAGTATGCATATCTTGATGCCAATGAAGAATACCCGGTAATTGTATCTTCTTATCTCAATGATGTCAACTAGTTTAATTTAAGTTTGGGGAGAGTGTGTGGTGGCCATACTTGAATTTTGGAGGTACACACACATCGACACAAGGTAACTTCATGAAGATCATTGGAACCTACAAGGGTAAGTCCCACCACTTTTTGCAAACTTAATTCTCAACTCTTATTTTGATTTAAGTTTGGGGGGAGAGTGCGTGGTGTGACTCACCACTTGAGTGTATTATAGATCATGATTAATGATTGATTGAGGGGCACTTTGTGTACTCACCACTTGAGTGTGTTATAGATCATGATTAATGATTGATTGAGGGGCACTTTGTGTAAAATTGTGTCAATTTTAAAATTTTCTCATGAGTTTGGTTATAATTTTGGTTTGTTTGGTTGTGTTGAAGTGTATGATAGTCCTTATTTTTATTGCAATTGTTGAGCTAATAGTTTTTGATGAGTTGCTTTAGCATAAATGGAGTATTGTGGAAGCATGAATTGAGTCTGAAGATCAAATCGAGAAAACATTGTGGATGCAAGGCGGAAGATCATGCCAACCATTTCTATTCTCAAATATTTAAGAGAGTTTACTCTACATCTTATCACTTCTAATTGCTTGACATGAATTGATATTGATTTGGATTGTTTTGATTAGCATGCTACTTCATGTGTTATGTTTGTGGGAGGTTTACTTTCGTAATCTAGGATTTCATTTTCAATTAAGGATGGGATGTTTGTTGAGCTTATTTGTTATGGATGATGAGGTGATGTGTTTTGATTTCTAGTGATGGATGATTTTGGTCATGTATGTTATGTGCTTTTGTTATGTTTTTAGTTTGTGAGTCTTTTCTTATGTGTTGTGTTGTTGATTTTATTCTTATAGGGAAGGTTTGGTGGTATGCTTTTGGAAAGGTGTTGATTATTTTTGAATATAAGCTATGATGCATTGTGTGTGATGAGTGATGGCAAGCATGTTAATGGTTTTTACTTGTTGAAATTGTGACATGAATTACATAATTTGTTCAATTTTGAGAAGTATAATGGGTAATTAGGTTTCTTTTGGTCCAAGCAAAAGCTTGTGAAACTTGAGCCTCAACCGTGCCTCCATAGTTAATTCTTGATGAAAGAACCGATTGAACTTAGACAAACTAGAACTTGCTCTTAGACTATAGGAACGAAGCCCGAATGGTTGAAATTTATGAAATGATCTTAGGCCATCCTTGATGAATGAGTCATAGCCATAAAATTCCTTACCAAAAATATTATCCCTAGTAAATCACTTTGAGCCTATAAGCCTTTTTCTTTGTGATTAAAGCACAATACAAACCTTTAAAATCCTCTTGAGCCTTATATATATAACCTAAGTGTGGGTGATTGAGGAGATGGTGGTTTACAATGTTTGATGTGAGAATTGTGCTAGAAAAGAAAGGAAATGATTAACAAATAAGAAAAGGATGTAAAGGAGCTAAACAAAATGTACATGCGACCTAAATATAAGAAAAAGGAGCAAATCAATAAAAATGTGCTCATGAAGTTCAAAAGTTAAAAGAAAGGAAGCATGCAAATCAAATTGAGCTCGAGAAATCCAAGGAATGATAATGTTTAGTGCTTTTGATTAAATAAGAAATGCAAGAAAGCTTGAAAGTGAAGAAGTTGAAGAAAGGAATAATCTCTCCAATTGCTTACACTTGAATAGTCACTATTATCCAAAGTTTCCTATCCTACCAAAGAGCCTAAACATTACATCCAAAAGTAAAGTCCTTTTTGATCACTTGTTGAAACTAGGGTGGCTTGTGAACATAGTCCATGAGCAAGTCTATGGTGATTCGGTTCTAACCGGTTGAGGAAGTGATGTTAAAAACCCTACCCTAAAGAATGTTGAGTGAAATTTAAAATCTATGAGAGGCTTGGATTGAAAGGGATTTGAGTACTTTATTGTCATTCTTAGGATTGAACTTGTTAATTTTTCATGTTATAAATTTGATGATGTAGAGATACTTAATATGAATTTGTAGTCTTTGTTACTTATGATGTGTTGTTGCCTATATTCCTTTAGTGTTTTCCTAGGTGAAAATTACTCCTCTTGTTTATCATTTTTCATTGTTCGAGGACGAACAATACTTTAAGTTTGGGGGGTTTATCGTAGTCATTTTTACCTAAATTTTAGTGTCTTTATTTGTGTATTTTCGGATATTTTTATCTGTATATGTGTTACTTTTGGTGGAGTTATTGTTATTTTAAGGAATATGGTATAAATTGATAGAATTGTGTAAATGAGCTTAAATATATGTAAAACAGGTCAAGAAATGAATAAAAATGGAGTCGGGAGCGAAAAGGAGACGGAAGAACAGGGAATGTTGGTACACGGACCGTGTGCGGAATACGGCCCTATACCCAACAGCCGTGTAGTGTCATCAGAACTCGCTGCTCGCCCAGGAGGATGGCCGTACGCTGGTGCACAGGCCGTTTGCTGCTGCACACCCCGTGTGCGGAGCCTGGCCCTGTAAGAAGAAGTCGTGCATTGTCGTCAGAAAATACTACACGGCCATGACCATGGCCGTGCAGAGCAGCTCGAGCCGTGTCCGAAGCACTCACAATAAGCCGTAGTAGGTGTGCCCTACACGGCCGTGTGCTGCTGCACGGTCCATGTAGGTGCAAAATCCTGTGTAATTTTCAGAATATTTTGGAAGCTTCTAGAAGGTCCATAAGTGATATAACACCATGACTTGTGCGAAATTTAAAGGGAGAATTCATTAGAGATCAGATTAGAGCAGTTACACACACCAAAACACCATATTTCCTCACACACTAGATCCACAATCCATTTCTACCATCTAGATCCATCAAAACACTATTTGATCTCCATTTTCACTCCATAATTCCATCATTTCATCCATCCTCCCACCATTTGAGAAGATTGGAACATCAATTGTTGAAGAAGTTGATCAATTGAAGAGGAGGAAGGCTTTTCTTATTCAAGGGAAGCAAATATACTTTCCAATTGTTAATTTTCTTCTTATTATGGCTCAAATGGAGCAAAGCTTGATTTGTATTGAATTAATTGTCATGTTTAGTGGCTAGTTTTATAGTAGGGCTAGTCATATGAGTGGTTCAGGTGAAGAATTAGATATGTAAAACTTGAGTAATGATTTGAATTGATTTGTGAATTTCCTTTTATGGTATATCAATTATGTTTCATTTTAATGCTTGTGTGATTAAATCTTCTATTCATAGTATTAGGATGGTCATTCCAATGTTGTGAGTGGATGTTTAATTGAATCATACATTGAATTGTGCATGCATGTTAGTATAAGGGGAGGTAAGCTATACCCTCCTTAGGCTTAGAACATTAATAGAGGGACACTTAGGTAATTGAGTGAAAAGAACCAACTTATGATCATAGTACCTTAAGGGAATTGAGATTAAGACCAATCTTAGGAGACTTAGGCTTGTAAGAGAGTAGAGAACCTAGTTGCCTTGGCCATAGGGACTAGAGGTAAATTTGTGATTGCTTTTAATACACAAGTTAATGAGAATTACTATAAATAGTTTTGCATATCTAGCTCAAGTCTTAACCATAAGTATGATTAGCCTTGTTTTCTTCTCAAGTGTATTATGTTGGATTGTATACTAAAAGCCTAGCTTTAGTATGAACAATGTTATAACAATATTTGAAATGAGAATCATATGATCAAATGATTGCATCTTATAATTTATTTTATATGCATGATGCAATAGTCCATTTACTTTATACTGTAGATAATATGTTGTGCGACAACACGCGGAAGATCATATTATCGATTTCCTTATAAAGTATAAACAGATGCTCACAACCGAGATAGACGGGGACTCTCTATCGGTATGGTTGCAGTGTGGTTCGGTATTAGCTTGTCTTGGCTATAGAATCACATTAGTGCACTCGTGTGTATTGAGTAGGATCGCCTGAAATCATTCTTCTTATACTGACTAGATAGTAGAACTTGATCTCTGTTATTATGAAAGTTCGTGCTCTTAATCCCTATACAATAACCTCGACACATAGGGCAGTATGTATTTCTTTAATTCATCAATGGGTGAGATTTATAAGTATTAAATCAACAAACTCGGTGAGTTGGGAAATAGTGCTGTATCTATGGTGTGCTGTTGATTGTAGAAGGAATCCATGTCCGACATAGGTTGATGATGTCCCCTTGAGGAGCTCATAAGGTTTATCATGTAAATCTTGCAAGTGGATTAATTTCCGGCATGATAATAAGGTTGAGTAGTACTACTCTCGGATGAGATATTAATTAATTTGAGTTGTCAGTAACTTAATTAATTAATGGGCATTGTATATCTTAAACATGGGGAGACTTCGGGCTCATAATAAGAAGGAGCCCAAAACGTAATTTTGGGTTGGAGTGGGTAGTGCAGTAATAATAATTTAGTGGACTTTATTATTATTATTAGGTTAAATATAAGCTTTGGGCTAAGCTTGGATATTTAATCCAATGGAGGCCCAACTCCAATTCTCCTCCTGATCCCTGCTGTAGCCCAGTATATATAAGTGAACTCAGCTTCTTGGAACCCTAAGTTTTCCTGCGCCTCTTTTGGTGAGACAAAGGAAGAAGCAGATTGAGAGATCCTGCAGACTGTTGCCCACACAACAGCAGGATCACACTTGGGACATACAGTAGAAGATCAGAGGTAGTTCTCTACAGATCATCCTCTACACCAACCCAGAAGTACGGTAAACAATTTTAATTGCTTCCGTTGTTATCGTTTATCTGAATTCCTAACGGATCACGTTGATTCAGATGATCCAATTGCCAACAATTGGTATCAAAGCGTTAGTTTCGTGGTGAAACGTGAACCATAAGGTTGGGGTTTTTGTGATTATTTGATTATATGTTTTAATCTGGGATTAATCGCATGATTTAGTCAGCATATTTATGGGGTTGAATAATCTTGAATTATTTATGATAATCCTGTGTATTCATTGCTGCCAACCATATGTATATTATGACACGACATACACACACCACTGCACTATAAGAACGATGGGTTGTAGAAAGCGAGTCGCCCACATGATCTGATGAGTGTTAGCGACGGATGCTGTTGCGCGTGGCAAGGTGGTGGCTGGACAAAGAACAGCTGTTGGTCATGATGTACGCCCTGCATCGATTTCTCGCACCGAAAGGGCATCGCTGGACAGGCGATGTGACCAGGGGATACTAGCGATGAGACCTGGGTAGACATACAGCGGAGGCTGCAGCTGCTTGATGTTCCAGCGGAATGAATGATGCTTGGGATTTGTCAGCGAATGGCTCGTCAATCGACTGCACATGGTAATGGCGTTTTCTGGACCTTTTTCCAGCGGGAGACGGCGTCTGTGTCAGATGAGTAGCGGCGTTCCATGCGAGTCCCTTGAAGGTTCTGTTCAAGTCCAGTGTGAGTCCCAGCGAGTCATGAAACGATTCCGAGCTATTCTGAAGCTCCTTCCCGTTGAGTCTGCAACCCTTTACAGATCGGGTCTATTGAAAGGAGTGATTGATGATTGAGAATAGTGTGGCTTCGACTGGAAGTAATTCACGATGGTAATTCACAGTAGAATTCAGCCCATGACCGACGGTGTTGCAGCAGTGGCGATGGGAAAGTGCTGATGAGGCGAGACAGCGACGCCACATGTCTGATGGTGGTTGTCGGTGCATTTTATCAGGCGATCGGCGAGGCTGGGGGCTCCGTGGCGGTGCTGATGGTATCGTCTTTCGACATCGATCGGGGCTGCCAACAGCCGACGCCTTCCGGTGGTCGTAATCGGGTGCACAGGTTGGGCTGACGGCAGATGTTCTGCCTGGAGGCTCATTTCTAGACGGCTGACGGAGCGACTCCGGTGGGTTGAGGCGTAACCTCCGGCAGCAGCGGCACCAAGTCGTCGGTGATAGCTGCGTGTAGAAGCAACAGCGGTTGTTTCTTTTTAGGGCAGCGATGATGATCTTGATGCTGGTCCTATTTTTCTTATAAAATGGAAATGGGCTGCTGGGCCCAATTTTATTAAGGAGTTTATGGGCCCAATTCAGTAATAAATAAAAGGCTGCTCAATTTTTAATTTGGTTTTGGGCTGTTGGGCCCAAATTTTATTAAAATGAAAATGGGCTGCTGGGCAATATTTACTGCTGGATTAAATTAATTGTGGGGTTGATGTTGGGCAAGGTTAAATATTGGGCTATACCTTAATGAAGAAATTGGCAGGGTAAATGGGCTTAATTATTTTATTAATGGGTTGCTCATTTTATGCTAAATAAAGTTTGGGTCAGCTGGGCCTATTTAATTGATCCAACATTTTATGCAATTAATTTTGTTATATAACTGATTAATTGATTTAATTGTCAATTATTGTTATATATGTGAAAGGCATGTTCTATGTGATTTATTTATTTAAATTACTATTAATAGAAGCATGCTAAGATGTATATTTTATTTATGAAATATTATATGCATGTTAAAAACCCTCAGTGTTAAATAACTAAGTGGGTGAGGGAATTGGTAATTAATTCCCGCGGCCTCCATTATTAGTTTGTAAGTGATGTGAGTAAACTTGCGTGCTGACTTAGACCTTCCTCCCCATCGGATGAGTTTATTCACGGATCACTGGTACAGACTTCATTAAATAATTATTGTTTGTAATGTGATGCAAATGAACTTGCGTGTTGGCTTAGACCTTCCTCCCCATCGGATGAGTTTATTTGCGGATCACTGTACAAACTTATAATTAATGACTGTAGGAAGTTATCCGAGCGCGTGTGTACTTCTCCATCTGTAAGGCACATAAGCTTGGGCTGCGAACTTGGGGTCAAATAATGGTGTACACTTAGATGTAAATAATAAGTATCCTCCCCATCGGAGTCACTGCTTTTATTTGTATGGCTAAAGCGGAACCGACTATTAATTATTTTGTCATAAAGTTAGGTTGACAAATGAAATTAATGGGTAAAACCTTCTCTTGTAAATATTCGGGTTTGTAAACGTCCACACTATCGTGGCTTGCAGACTCACGGTGCTTGAGATGTCGGTGAATTTTATTTTATATTGTTTTGAGGGAATCAATATAAAAGAATAAAATTCGAAGATTTGATCGGTAAATTTATTTGTGATTCTCTGAATTTTGAATGATTTTATTTCACTAATTATTAACTAAAAGAAATTATATTTACTTGTCCAAAATTAGTTGATTAGAAAAGAATCTTGGTTTTGAAAATTACTGCTTAAGAAAAAATACATGTGTGTTCTCACAAAGGATGTCTCATGATAATTTTTTTTTTTTAAAAAAAGGTCTCTAGTGAAGAGATGAGAGGTTCATAAAAATATGATGATCTCATGTAACTTTTCGGATACTTGAGTAATTTAAAAAGGTGATAAATTATGATAGAATTTGATGAATGAATTGGAATAATGTGGAATAGAAGTTGAAGGGGAAGCCTAAGTCAATTTTATTTTCCATAATTGTCTAGATGTTTTGAGTAAGTTCCACCTGAATTACAAGAGGATATATATGGTGGGAAACTTCTGACAAAACATGTGGAATAGGAAAGCCAATTTCATCATAATGTGAACAAGTTTAATATCTTATTCACTAGTTGTTTAAATATGATTAGTGATGGCATCTACAGACACGAAGTGTGTAGATACTGGAATCACTGAATGTTTATTACTAAGAAAGGATAAGATTATTATAACATGGGTAAAACTACATAGGTAGTGACTATTGCAGTGGGAGTTGTTTATTTATCTCATGATAAGAATAACAATTGATTATGAGAAATTGTCTTTACGTACGTTTCATAGAAAGAATTAAATTTCAGTTTCTATACTTTAACGGATAGATACTTCATTTTATTTAAATAACATGGTCATAGTAATGAGGAATGAGGCTATAATCCGTTAAAGTACGTTGGTGGATAATATGTAAACTCTTGAATCATGTACATCCCACAGATGCAATAAATAGTAATTAATGCATCTTCTAATATTAGTAAGAGAAAGGAACCTTCGGAGATGAACTAAAACATACATTTGGCATCTAAGATTAGTTCATTTTACATGAGTAGGATTCAAAAGTTGATAGCCGATAGACCGTAAGGTTTATCTGAAGTGAAAACTATCGGACTTACGAGTCTTGCTTGGAAGTAAAAATGATTAACTGCCTTTTCAAGGCTGTGGGGTTTAGAGCCAAAGATATATATATTGGAATTAGTTCATTCTGATTCAAGCGAACCTAACAATATCCAGGCGAGAGGTGGTTATGAATATTCAAAGATTATTTTGGAAACCGATATATTTATTTGATGCACTGCATGTCTAAGTTCTGGGATTAATTCAAGAATTGTAAGGCTGGTACAGTGAAGCGTCATGGAAAATATATCATATCATTACGATTCAATCGTGATGATGAAAACCTCTTAGGATAGTTAGGAACTAATAATCAGAAGTTGAGATTAAATCTCAAGTTAACTACACCAGGCATCCCCAGCTGAATGGTGTGGTGGATAGAAGGTATAAGGCTCTTATGGTTATGATTAGATAGATGATGAATTATTTGGAATAATTAAATTCATTTTATGGATATGCCCTAGATACAGTAATTCGTGAAACGTTTGTCTGTATATGGGATATTCTAGAAAAATGGAGGGTGATTTATTTAGTCCAAAAGATCGAAGGGTAATTGTTAACACAATAACTAGATTTTTGGAAAAGGACTATGTAATAAATCACAAACCCATGTATGAGTTGTTCTAAAGGAAGTGAGAGGAAAACACGAAGTAAAAGTACCAAGTGTACAAGAGGATATACCACAAGGTAAACTGCAACGCATGTCACGTCTGATACACAATTATATGTAGTGCCTTGTCATAGTGGGACGGTTGTTTGACAACCCATAAATATATGTTTTGGGTGAGTCGTGAGACTTGATCCCTAGTAAATATGGTATTGTCCCACGGATACGACGTAGCACTACAAGATGAAAATGCGGAATCTTAGCAAGATGCAATGAATGATGAAATAGAATCTATGGATTCTAAATTAAGTCTGGAGCTTGAAAGATCACTAAAATGGTGTAAAAGCGGATCATACGGAAAGGTAAAAATCTTGGAAGCAAAGCTTGTTGCGAAAACATGTACTCAGAAAGAAATGGTTCGATTATGAGGGAACATATTCGCTGGTATCTATGCTTAAATTGATCCGGATTCTTTTATTTATTGCTGCTCATATTGAATTATGAGGAACAACAAATAGATGTTAAGACAGCTTTCCTGATTGGAAGTCTTGAGGAAAACATCTATGTGAAGCAACCAGAGTAATTCATTGCAAAGTGCTAATAGCAATTTTGATAGTAAGCTTAAAAGTGTCCAGCGATGGACTAAAGCAAGCTTTAAGATCGTGAAGCATCTGTTTTGATTAGGTAATCCAGTGGCATGGATTTAAATGAATGAGCGGATGTGTCTTGTGTGTTGTAAAGAGTGACAGAAACGTGGTGGTGTTTCTTATACTATACGTAGATAGTATCTTGCACATTGGAGACAATGAAAGAGTATTATCAGGCGTATGGGTACGGTTAATAAAGCGGTAGAGATGAAGGACTTAAGAAAGGTAAAATATATCCTTTTGATCACGGTAATACGGATCACAGAAAGAACATTATGCTTATCTCAAGTTTCATAAATGATACAGTCCATACTCGTTTAGCATGTGAATTTATCTAAGTGAATGTGTCTTTGAGACACAAGAAGAAGATAAAGAGGATGAAAACGGTTCCTTATGCTCCGGCGAACAAGGAAGCTTAATCTAAGGAATGCTATGAACGATGTTGGATATCTGTTTTGCTGGATGCATGAACAGTGGGTATCAACGTAACCCAGAACAAGAATGATGAACTGTGGTAAGACATATATGAAGTGCCTGAGAAGGACTAGAAATTATATGTAGATTTATTGAGCAGATTCACTGCTTCTTGTGGATTACGTAGATTCGGATTTTTAGTCAGATTGGACTGTAGTAAATTCTCCTCAAAGGTCATGTGTTTAATTTTAGGAAGTAGAGTCATAATGTGGAGGAGTGTTATATATAAATATATTTCAGACTCCGGACTCCATCATGGAAAGATGATAAATTGGAGCCTATGAGGCTGCCAAAGTATCTATATGACTCTAGAGACTTCATGATGGATTTTAAAGTATTTCTAAGTTTACCCAATGTTATCACTATTTACATTGATGATATTGGTGCAGTTGCAAACTTGAAGGAATCATGAGTCCATGAGGCAATTAAACACATGGAGCGCGAGTACCACCTGTTATGAGAAATCGTATGATGAGGGAAAAGTTGTTGTCGCCTAGATTGCATCGGATGATGACCTAGTAAACCATTTACAAGGACCTTAAGGCGAGAGCTTTTAATGGTCGTATAAGTGGGAGTAGGAATCAGATGTATGGCAGAAGACATGACAGCATAGTCTTTTAGTATAAGTGGGAGATTGTTGGATTGTATACTAAAAGCCTAACTTTAGTATGAACAATGTTATAACAATATTTGAAATGAGAATCATATGATCAAATGATTGCATCTTATAATTTATTTTATATGCATGATGCAATAGTCCATTTACTTTATACTGTAGATAATATGTTGTGCGACAACATGCGGAAGATCATATTATCGGTTTCCTTATATAGTATAAACAGATGCTCACAACTGAAATAGACGGGGACTCTCTATCGGTATGGTTGTAGTGTGGTTCGGTATTAGCTTGTCTTAGCTATAGAATCACATTAGTGCACTCGTGTGTATTGAGTAGGATCGCCTGAGATCGTTCCTCTTATACTGACTAGATAGTAGAACTTGATCTCTGTTATTATGAAAGTTCATGCTCTTAATCCCTATACAATAACCTCGACACGTAGGGCAATTTGTATTTCTTTGATTCATCAATGGGCGAGATTTATAAGTATTAAATTAACAAACTCGGTGAGTTGGGAAATAGTGCTGTATCTATGGTGTGCTGTTAATTGTTGAAGGAATCCATGTCCGACATAGGTTGATGATGTCCCCTTGAGGAGCTCATAAGGTTTATCATGTAAATCTTGTAAGTGGATTAATTTCCAGCATGATAATAAGGAGCTCATAAGGTTAATCATGTAAATCTTACTCTTATACATTAAAAAATGCGACTAAGTTCAATAGATTAAAAGATATAATATTTTAATATGTAGTGGGGTGAG
The DNA here is from genome assembly GCA_023678885.1 of Pogostemon cablin. Lineage (NCBI taxonomy): Eukaryota > Viridiplantae > Streptophyta > Magnoliopsida > Lamiales > Lamiaceae > Pogostemon > Pogostemon cablin. The sequence goes on along the minus strand of CM043007.1, from coordinate 18,199,383 downwards.
GGAAATAATATTTAATGTGAAGTGGATAATTGTATTAGTGTTGTGTGTGGACCCTACATGAAATAATTAATTATTGTGTGGGGGTCCAACTTGACAAAAAAGAATTACAAATCTTAACTTGGGATAAATCAAAATGAAAAACGTAAACCTTAACGCCAAAAGGAGAGGTTAGTTTAATTGGATGATTATCACTTTTGTTAAATGATCATCTCATCTAAAAGGTTAAGTAGGTAAAGAAAAATATCAATTAATATTTAATCAGTTCACTTTCACTCACCCTATCATAAGCAGACAGAGTTAATTAATTTTTTCTTAAACTTTGCATGTGGATTTTTTATTTTTTATTTTTAATTTATAAATGGGTGATGGTAAGGTTCGAACTTTAGACCTTTGTTAGACATTGGTTCTAATACCATGGTAAATTAATGACTACCTCTTCTAAAGGTTTAACCTAGTACAAATGAGTAATTTTAATATTTAATCAAGTGACTTTAGCACGCCCTCTTACATACACATATATGTCAATTTGCCTCAGTTTAGCACATGGAATATTTAAATGAGTGGCAGTGATGTTTGAAACTTACACCTTCATTTGGCCATAACTCTGATACTATATTAGATGATCACCTTATCTAAAAGTTTGATGAGTTGATCATTAAACATGGTATCAGAGCATGTTTAATGACCTCCTCATCTAAAAGTTTAAGCTAGAAAATATGAGTATCAATTAATACTTAATTTCTTTACTCTCACAACTTTTCAATTATCAAGTATTACTTTTTATTTAATATATTATCACTTTTTATATCTCCTATAAAATGTTTATATATTAAATAATTCAACTAACTATATATCATCACTTTTCCTTAATCATGTTTAAAAAAATGTAATCATTTTTCTGTGTCATACAAAACACGAATTGATCATAAGATAACTTAATTAGATGATTATTACATTTTTTTTAATTAAGTATCACATTTTGTTAAAAAAATTATCATTTTTGTTCTTCTTGCAAATTGTTCATGAATGAAACAATTCAATTGATCATTGTTACTGTTCCTCCATCATGTATAACTTTTAATCAAGGAATTATTTGTGAAATAACTCTTTGGACAATATCACTTTTTCTTGATTATGTATCACTATTATTAACAAATAATATTATTTTTTATTTATCCAAGGAATTGTATGAGAAATACCTCATTTGAACACATATCAATTTTTATAAAAATGTTATTGTTTTTATATTCAATACATAAATTGTTCATGAAATAATTTAATTAGATGCATGTATACCATTTTTTGGTTATTTATTAAAAGAGTGATGTTATCACTTTATATCCATACTGCAAATTATTTTTAAAATAATGTAATTGAACGATTATCACTTTTCTATAATCATGTATCATTTTTTTATTTAAAACGTTATCACTCTTGTTTCTTTTATAAGTTGGTAGTGCATGAAATAATTCAATTTCTGGTCATCATTCTTCCTCAATCACATGCATGTATCACTTTTTATTAAAAATTAATTACTTTTACATGACATTATTAATAAATAAAAAGAACATTTAAAATTAAGATAAAATAAAAGAAGGCAAAAACTTCTGTGCACCTGGGAGCATGGACCAAATTCCGTGCGCCTTTAGAATTTTGTGTTAAATTGTATACCCTTTAGCCTTTAGTATAAAGATGTGTACACTTTATTTTCTAAAGAAATTTATTGTGTGTATCTGGGCGCATGGACAACACTCCGTGCGCCTTTAGAATTTTGTATTAAATTTCATACCCTTTAGTATAAAAATGAGTACCCTTTATTTTCTAAAGAAAAAAAATATTAATGAAAAGAGTATACCTTTTAGAATAAAATGGTGTACCTTTTATAATTAAAGTGTATACCTTTAGACCAAAGCAATGTACCGTTACCCATAATAATAAATTTCTAAAGGCGCACGTAATGTGTTCTCGTGCGCCGGGCGCACGCAAGCCTCACTCATAAAAGAATATTGAAATTTAAGTTAAGAAAATAAAATAATAATAATATATTTTTTAGTCATTAAATTAAAAAAATTATAATTTAAACTAAAAAAAACAGCTGTACCTTATTTTAAATATATGTTATAATGGTGCTCATTCACATTGACCATGATTAAATAAACAATAGAATTTGTGAATTGTTTATGTGATCTGTTTCCAGTATTAGATACCATATTCTCTTGTGTTGTGTTCTATTCTATTCCCACTCCCATAGGAATACAAGCAGTAGCACATATTTTGGTTCCAGCCATTGGTTGCTTGACCCTACCCCACCATTAATGTAATGGATGCAAAAAAGGATGGATTGCCTACATTTGGAAATTTTCGCTTGTTTCTCTTATGCCAAAATTTTGTTAATTTCTTGCTCAAAGTAATAAATCTTGACCTACTTGATAGGGGTGGCCGCGCTCTCTTATGAAACGGTTTTATTTGAGATGGATAGTAAAACAGGTCGATTTGTTGTTAAAGTATAATTCTTATATTAGTAAAGTATGCTTATAAGTAATTAAAATATAATTGCAGTGAATCATACCAAAACACTTTAAAAACATATTTTAATTTATTATTCATCATACTTTAAAAAAATATATTTTAACTACAAATTAACATACTTTACCTATATAACAAGCATACCTTTAACAACTGGTTGACTAATTTCACAATCCATCTCACGTAATTATCTTCTCACAAAATCAGACTTTGTCAATAGGGTATTTTTTCTTAACAAAAGTACTATTATCCGATAATAACTATTTGAAAAGCAAAAATACCTACATCACTTAATTAAAAATCTATTCACTTTTAATACAATTTGACAATAATACCCTTAGTTTGACCTACAGTTTTTTTAATTAAATATTTCTGCCAATCTTTATAATTTAAAATTAAAATATTAATTTCGAAAAACATCTGTGATTGATTTAAATAGATTCTGTCAATTAAATGATTGCCCGAATAGAATAAAAATAATTAACAGAAAATATTGAACAAATTGAATTAAAATAACATTGACCGAATAGAAAAAAATTTACAGAATTTAAAAAATATGGGCAAGTCTTGCGTGAGACCGTCTCACGTGAGATCATGTTGTACTTTTTAAATTAGTTATCACTTTTGATATAAAATGTTATCACTTTTCATTTATATTATAAATTGTTCATGAAATAATATTATTACTTTTTATTAATTAAGTATCACTTTTCATTATAAAAATTATCACTTTTTAAGCGTCTCACATAAACTCTTACGTGAGACGATCTTACACAAGTTTTTGCCAAAAAATAATGAAAGAAAAATTTGAGAAACATATTGATTGAATAAAACAAATAAATATTGCCCGAATGGAAAAAAAAATGAAAGAATTCACAAAACATTGACAGAAAATTTAACAACACACATTGAATGAATAGAATAAAAAAATAGTGCCCGAATAGAAAAAAAAATTAATAGAATACACAACATTGACAGAAAAATTTACCACACACATTGATCCAAGTTGCTTGACCCCCATCCTCAATTTTTTTCTTTTTGCAAAGACTTCGACGCAGTTTGAGCCCAGTAAATTATGTATCATCTTATTAGTCACATTCTATTTTATTTGTGGAATTAAATTAATATATAAGTGAGGCTCCTGTGCACTTGGGCACACGGAACACATTACGTGTGCCTTTGTAATTTTCGTATCCTTTACAATTTAAATCTCTAGCAATACATACACAGATTTAAATAAAAAAATATAGGGGGAGGGTTGTGTTCACATCGGGACACTCTGCGTCCCCGGGGGCGCAGGAGCTTTTGCCTTAATATATTCTCATAATTCATCTAATATTGGTAAAGACTTCTATGAAACTGATTCATGGAATGATTTATGTGAGACGTATAAAAAATAATAATATTTCAATAGAAAAGTGATATTTAAATGCTGAAAAGTGATAATGTTTCAATGATCTATTCAATGAACAATTTATAATACAAATAAAAATGATAGTAATATTTTAAAAGAAAAGTGATGTCATTTTTAATAAAAGTGATAACTAATTACGAAAGTGTAAAATAGACTTACCATGACACGGTTTCACAGTTTCAGACAAGACTGGTCTTATTTATTTTGATATCTAAATACTGGATGATCTTAACTATTAAATTAAGTGTTACTATAATCTTTACCATTAAGTAAATTAAATAAAATAATAAAAAATTAAAAAAATCAATAATTACTACCTAATACACCTTATTTTAAAATTATCAATCTTAGTGTGCACCCAAAATCATGCCTTTTATTAATTTTGTGGTATATGTTTTATTTTATTCAGATTTAATATTTACCATTAAAATAAATTTACAATGCTTGATTTATATATTCCTTGAATTAATATTGTGATTGTTTACACAATTACACTTAAATGGACTAATTTTTCCTCTTAAACCACGAATAAAAATTAAGGAACCAAATGAAAATGTAATCTATATATGCGGAATATTTTATGTTGCAATACCTCAAAAAACTTAAATAAAATTACGTACAGATTATTGGCCACATGAAAATGTATAAAAAATTAGACACATCACTAAATTATCTAGAGCAATTATAGGCTCAATTAGAGATTTTATATTTGATCAATATTGTGTATTTCATTGTCATGGGAGAGATTGTAGCACTCTCTTTTGTATATAAACATATAAATTTAATTATTTTGAAATACAATTTACTTTACAATTATATCTCTCTACTCATTATGTTATATAGAGTACTTATGCGCATACCTTTACAAATCGAAACAATATTTAAACTAAATTCTTAATACATAATTGGAAATAGTGAATTTATAGTTAGGAATGCAATCGAATCGAGATTAGCCGAATACTACTAAGCTTGAGAATCATTTGTTAAGGAATAGTCGAACTCGAGCCCGAGCTCTAACTTATCGAAAAAAATATATTGAACTCGATCTCGAACTCAAACTGTTTGATAAAGCTCGTGAACGTGTTTACGAACACATAAAGTAACTTTTTCATGAACATATTAATATTTTTGTTAGTATACATTTAACGAATATTTTGTTACTTAACATTTAATGTTATTCATGAATGTTAATAAACAAATCCATAAAAGATAATAATAAAAGTTAAAAAGATATTTAAATATTTAAATATTTTTGTTTATAATATAAATATTTAATTATTAAATACTAATAAGGAGTATATAATAATATATATATATATATATTAATTAAACATAATAGTAAAATTTACGAACGCGTTCGCGAGCCATTAACGAGCCAGTTAATGAATATGCTCGCTAGCTTTCAAGCCGAATACCCTTAAGCTAGAGTTTGGTTTGATAAACTATTCAAACAACAAATTTTAAGCTTGGTTTGACTCGTTAAAGTTAGCGAACGAGTTCGAACGAATACTTTATCGAACCGAGACTCGAATAGTTCGCGAACGGTTTGATTTTCTTACATTCCAACTTATGAGTTACATGAAAGTACATATCATATATTTAAATTAGATACAAATGGAAGCTCTCTTCGGGTTTTTATGAGATGAGTTATAAGATTGACTAACTCATTCTTAAAGCACGCTTATTATACAAGTAAAATATACTTATTTGTAATTAAAGCATGTCGAATTATATTATAACACCATAAAATCATACTTTAATACATCATTCATCATGCTTTAAAAACGTACTTTAACAATCATTATACATACTTTATTTATAGAGTGAATTGCAATACTAGTTCCACCCATCATAATCCCATTTGGGTTTGGACCCAATAATCTTGAATTCCGTCCTAAACATTTTTTATTCAATTTTGATCCTGCCGTTAAATTTTTCATTATTCCCGTTAAGCAATATTCGTCCCATTTGACAATCCTTAAGTATTGAGACAAAAAATGCAAGAATTTTGCATTTTTGTTTCCAAAGCACCTGTGCAATCCATTTTGGAGCGCAAAATTGGATAATTTTTGGCGGGCAAACTATTCCAAAAGATCCACCATGCAGCTATAGTGATTGATGCATGGTTTGACTCCATAAGATGACTACATTGTTTCAAAAAAATGCCGACCTTGATCAACCAACCCACCATGGATACATGCAATAAGAATCCCTATGAATGTCACCAAGTTGGGCATCACATCTGTTCGGACCATCTCCTCAAACAATTTCATGGCAGAATCAGCGTGCCCGTGCATTGCTTAGCCATTGATCATTGAACTGTAGGAGTAGACATTCTTCTTACGCAAATTGTCGAACACCTTATATGCTTCTTCCAGACATCCACACTTGGCGTACATGTCGATCATAGCTGAACCCACATGCACATCATTAGAAGGGCTTAGCCCCAAGTTTTCTGCGATCAGTCTAACCTAATTGGCATACTCCCAGTTGCGCACAAGCGTTGATGACGATAGTTAATGTTACCTTATCAGTTTGAACACTGGCATTCTGCATCTACCCAAAATCCTCAATTGCTTCCTTTGGCCTAGCGTTTTGCACGAAACAAGTCACCATGTTAGTCTATGTCACCATACCCTTCATTGGCAACCGATTAAACAACTCCCTTACAAAATCCATTTCGCCAGCCTTTGCATAAGCATCAATCATTGAGGTCTAGAAAATTGAGTCCCATTCAGGCATTTCATCAAACACCCTGCCCCCGTAGTTCAACCACCCACATTTCCGTAATCTAGCGAAGTAATCTGGAGCTGAGAATCGAACGAGGATTTTTTTCGCCACATCGTGATGTCGAAACTCCAAAATGGTGAGATGAGAGAGGGATTCGACGGGAAAAATTTGATTTGGGAAGGGAATTACGACGGACTTAAATTAGGGGGGAATTAGGGATTAGGGTTCGTTAGTTCATCTGGGGTCGTTTGGGTACAGAGAACGCATTTCTATCAACCTAACTGCCATGTGAGAAACATGTGAGCCTCTCCATTATATTTAGACGGCAGTGGATGAAAATTTTAAAAAAATAATATAAAATTGTGTGGGATCATTATTGCTGGAAAAAAATATTTTAGACTGAATTCAAGACTATTGGGTCCAAGCCCAAATAGGACTATGACGGGTGGACTGGTATTGCAATGTACTCTTTATCTATATAATAAAAGTATTTTAACACGCCTCACAAACCGTCTCATATAGTAACGTCTCACAAGAGACTTTGTCCCAAATAAATATATATAGTACTCTCTCCGTCTCATGGACTGATACTATGTAGAATAATGATGTATGAATATAATTGATTATTCTGTCTTTATATAAGATTCGTGTACACTTATATACACACCAGATTCCTATCTATACAAGGAAAGAGCCATAAAATTAGGAAAGAAATTTTTTACAATTATGTTACGTTATTTCTTGAATATCTCTAATACTTCATAATTTTTAAATTCATTGGCAAGCTTTCTTCTAGACTTTACTGTTGCTTGTAACACCGCATGCTAAGTTTTTTTTTCTTTTTTTTAATTAGGGGAAGGTTCAAAAGTCTGATTTATGACCTAGACTTCAAATTTTTTTAATCCACAGATTTCTTTTTCCTTTATTGAAGCGTTTAAAACTTATATAATTTTGTTTCTTAATTCCTACTTCAATTATAGATGTTAGCTTATTATAGATGTTAGCTCAAATTGGTATGTATGATAGGAATTTGAATATGTTCAGAATTATATTTGTCATTGTGGTGATTGAAGGGACTTATTCTAAATAACCTTTAATTATTAGACATTCAATCTAAAATATCTGATAATCTTGCAAAATATAATTGTGGAAATATTTTGATAAGAAAAACCTAGAACCAAGTTTTTAGTTTCTATAGAGGATTGATATTACAGCCTTTTATGCAATTTGCATGAACCAAATTTTTTAGTTTCTATCGAGGAATGATAATACAGCCTTTTATGCAATTTGCATGAATCGCTTAGGAATGGAATAAGGGATGATGAGTATTTGCAAATTTAATTCTTTAATATCTAGAAAGATTATTTTTTTAGGGTTAATTGCGCCAAAAACCCTGGCCTTTTCGCGAATTTCAAATTAGTCCAAACTTTTCAATATTTACAAATAAGTTCTCGACCTTTAACCCTTTTTTCAAATAAAGTCTCCAGGCAGCGGGAGGCCTGCCCGATGCTGACGTGTCCATCTCTCTTCCACGTTACCTTCCACGTGTACAAAATGATATCGTTTCGGCCTTCCACCTGTCGAAAAGTTTATTGCATAAAAAGTCCCAACCTTCCGCCGATTGCGAATTAGTTCAAACTTTTGAAAATTTTGCAAATAAGTACCTGACTTTAAGCTCGTATTGAAACTCGAACCACCGGGTGAAGGGCTGTCCGGACGCTGATGAGTAATTGTATATGCCACGTTACTTTACACTAGTTAACAAAATACGTTGTTTTGATTTTTTTAATTTATTAAGATTTCCAAAAAAAAAAATCTCTCATATATCACACATTAATATTATTTGATCAAAATATGAATCACGACAGTAGATAGAGAGAGAAAATCCTACAATGTACTTCTACATAGTTAAGGCCAAGAACAGATCAGCCACAGAATTGAAGGAGCCGATTAATCACTATTCTTGTCCCCAAAACTATTTTCTACACTCTAATTGTTAAATAGCAACAACAATTATCGTATGGATCATCTAATCGAAATTCAGAAGTTGTCATCCACAACCCCTCACACATGGTGAATTTTGATAGATAATGTTAATGTGTGATATATGAGGACGTTCTTTTGGATATACATTAAATTTTAATTAAAAAAATTAAAACAAAGCCCTCTTGTTAATAAATATAGAGTGACTTGGCTTATACAATGACACGACAGCGTCCGGATAGACCTCGAGCTGCCTGGTGGTTCGATTTGCAATACGGGCTAAAGTTGGATACTTATTTGCAAAATTTTCAAAAGTTTGGACTAATTCGCAATCGGCGAAAAGATTGGTACTTTTCATGAAATTAACTTTTCGACAGGTGAAAGGCCGAAACGATGTCGTTTTGTATACGTGGAAGGTGACGTGGAAGAGAGATGGACACGTCAGCACCGGGCAGGTCTCCCGCTGCCTGGTGGCTTGATTTGAGAAAAGGGTTAAAGGTCGAGAACTTATTTGTAAATATTGAAAAGTTTGGACTAATTTGAAATTTACGAAAAGGTTAGGATTTTTGGCGCAATTAACCCTATTTTTTATTACTTGTAATCGTTAAATCTGGCTAGATCAAAGTGATTAAGGATGCTTGAACGATCATTCCTATAACAAGTGTTTGCTTGAATGTGAATTATCGGTCATGGAAATTAATTTGTATGATTGAATTAGATTATCTTAATAGTACATGTTATATATCTTGAAATATTAATTGTTTTCTCCCTATCGTTTTTATTTTAATAAATCGTGAAACATCTATTTTTTGAAAAAAAAGAAGTGAACGGATCTACTAAAAGAGGGGATTTTCTATGATTCGTAATTGATTTAGTGGATTCCAATAATTTAGGAGGTCACTATATTATAGTAACTATTATATTATATTAATTTCTAAATTATTAATTAATTAATTAATGGGTTAATTGATAAAAAATTTCAATCTTTACCCCTACTACAAATTAATCTCAATTTTTTTAGAAATTGTAAAAAAGAACACCACCTTTAAATATTATTTCGAAACGCACCCAATTTGTGATTAAAAGTATAATTTCTTTTGAGAAATTGAGTGTATTTTGCAACGAGACTTAAATGTGGTATTTTAATGTTCATATTTTTTTTTCAATTAACCCGTTAGTTAATTAATTATCCCTCTATCCCTCTTAAAAGATATCATTTTTTCATTTTGGATGTCCGCTCCAAAAGATAATATTTTCCTTTTTTTAGAAATATGGGAGACACACCTTATTAATACAAGTATTCACTATAAATTAAATAATTATATTTTTAATCAACGTTTAAAAAGTAAACGATTTCCTTAAGGGTAGCGGACGCATGTAGTATTATAACGATTTGACTGATCTTACAACCTGTCTCACAATAATCCGTCTCACAAGAAAATATCATTTTAAAAAGTTGTACTCATTCCATCCCAATGAAATATACACATTTTGCCATCCCAATACAAAATATGTATTTCCTTTTTTAGTAAAAGAGATTCACACAAATTAATTATTTTTCTCTCCATGGCCCATACATCACACTAATACATATACCAACTTTATATCAAAATATTATCTTTATATTCTCACATCACATTAAAATATTATATCTCTTAATTTACGTGTTAAAAGCAAATGTCCACCTTTTAATGAGATGGAGGGAGTATTTATTATTAAAAAAATAGAGAAATTGAATATTATCTTTTATATTAAAACAATTTGTAATATAAAAGCTAATAATGTATTATATTGAAAGTAGAAAAAGAAGATACAATAACTTTGTGTTCTAGAACAAACATTTATTTATTGGGTAGGTCTTGCATGAGACCGTCTCACGTGAGATCATTTTATACAATTTAAAATAGTTATTACTTTTGCTATAAAATGTGATCACTTTCGCTATAAAATGTTCACTTTTTATTTATACTATAAACTATTCATGAAATAATATTATCATTTTTCATTCATTTAGTATTACTTTTCAATATAGGAGTTATCACTTTTTGACCGTCTCACGGAAGCCCTTATATGAGACAGTCTCACATAAGTCTTTGTCTTATTTATTTTAGCAAAAATAATTTATGTGATACTGTTAAATAAGTTTCAAGTAATGCATTTCGTGAAACATATAAAAGTGATAACATTACTATTATTTAAAAATATCATAATCAATTGGTAAAGGCAATAATTGTTTAATTAAATCATTTTAAAAATAATTAACGGTAATGATTAAAAATAAGGGTAGGTCTTGTGTGAGACCGTCTCACGGGAGACTATTTTTTACTTTTTAAAATATTTATCACTTTCGCTATGAAATATTATCACTTTTTATTTATACTATAAACTGTTCATGAAATAGATTATCAACTTTCATTAATTTATTATCACTTTCCTATAAAAAAGCTATCACTTTCTGACCGAGACAGTCTCACACAAGTCTTTGTCTAAAAATAATAGAATCTTAGATTAAAAAAATGTAATAATTAATAAAAATAATGAAAAGTCTTGCGTGTTCCCGGAAGTATCGTGCCCTGAAAATTGACGTTTTTCCAAAGTTGTACCATTTAGTTTTAAATGTTTATACTCTTTAGAAAAAAAATGTCCTGATGAAGAATTATACCCTTAATTTTATAAGAAAAAAACTTAATTTTTTTCTAAACAATCATTTATACTATTTATATTTCAGTCGATATTTTTAATGAAAAAATATACTTTTATTAATTAAAGTATATACTACTTAAAATAAATTGTTATACCCTTATATACCTTGTACACATTAAAACAAAAGACAAACACTCCAAAAATAATAAGTAAGCCAATTTCAAATTTCATTTGAGACAATCAAACCCAAAACTTGTGTATATGCCTTAATAGTGACTGCCCCTTTGGAAAGTTGACCTAATAAAGTATTATCCAGGGGCCAAATATTTCAAATTCACTATTCCTCCCATACATTATCTTTTTCTTCTTTGTTCTTTGTTCTTTTTTTTTTTTTTTTTTCTCTTTTGCTTTCTGACTCCATTATTTTGATCCCATTTCTCTTCCTATATAAATGGTGCAAGGATGCCCGAATTAGACACTATTTACATTAAAATTTTGGAGCACTATTCTATTGAGATCTTGCATGAAGAGGCACAGAGTGGAGTGCAGCCAAGGATGACTTGCCGGCTACATTTTATAAGATCACTATAAGTGTACATATTTATATTCGATATTCGGCAAGTTGTTCTTGGCTACAATTTAATCTGTTCTTCTCATGTGATGCTCAATAGATCTATATGTTTGATATAATTTTTCTATTTAAATATTTTTATATCCTATAACATGAAATGCATAAGCATGAATATTACTACTGTAAGCAATTAAAATTTACGGTCCAATTAAATGGCGACATGTGGATTTTATTGATTAAATATTAATTTATTTTGGAATTTAAATAAATTAATTCCTAAAGTAAATTAATAAATAATTTGAGCCCAATACAATAAATAGGCTTAAATTAAATGAGGCTTGACCCAAGTCAACTAAGCCCAAGTCAAATGAGGCCAGACCCAAGTCAATTAAGCCCAAGTCAAATGAGGCCTGACCCAAGTCAAACAAGCCCATATAAATTAAAGCAGACCCAAATCAAATAGGCCCAATTATGGTTCAATCAAGATGGAGCCCAAGCCCACTAAGTGAGGCCCAATGGCCTGGACCTCCCTTCTCACCTATAAAAAGGGGTCTCCACCATTCATTTGGAGGAGAGACACACACACATTCAAGCACTCAAAGACGACGCACTTGAAGAGATCGAGAACACGAGTAAAGCTCCCTCCAGATCTTCAAGCGAAGAACGTTCGAGGATCTTCAAGTCTTCAAGCGATCTTCAAAGCGTCTTCAAATCTTCAAAGCTTCAAGCGAAGAACGTTCGAGGATCTTCAAGTCTTCAAGCGATCTTCAAAGTATCTTCAAGCCTCTAAAGCTTCAAGCCCAAGATCTTCAAGTCTTCAAGCCTCGAAAGCTTCAAGCTCAAGATCTCCAACAAGTCTTTAAAGCTTCAAGCCTCTAAAGTTTCAAGCTCAAGATCTTCAACAAAGCTTCAAGTTTTCAAGCCTCTAAAGCTTCAAGCTCAAGATCTCCAACAAGTCTTCAAGCCTCTAAAGCTTCAAGCCCAAGATCTTCAAGTCTTCAAGCCTCGAAAGCTTCAAGTTCAAGATCTCTAACAAAGCTTCAAGTCTTCAAGCCTCCAAAGCTTCAAGCCTCAAAGCATCTTCAAGCTTCAAGTCAAGAACAGCTACTAATCCGGGATCAAGGCTCCAAGTCCCCCAGATCAAGTGTTCTTCGTGGAAAGCTCTCAGTCAACGTTTAATCCAAACAAAGGTTCAACGCCTCTGGGTCAACGTTCAAGACTACACACTCGAGCTCGGACAAGCTTCGTTTGAAGATCCGACTCAACACACAAGTCAAGTCAACACAAGCTGTTAACACAGTCAGCATACACTTCGTCAAAGAAGTCAAAGTCAAGAATCACAAGTCAAGTCAAAGTCAAAGTCAAAGTCACGTTTGTTCGAGAGAAGAATCAGAGGATTGTTTGAGATTGTAACCCGCTTACATATTCTCCAAATTAAATCCATCTCAAATAATTTTTGTACCCAATTTGTATTTATTTTATTATAAATACAAAATTTGTTGTTACAAATTTTGGCACGCCCAGTGGGACAATCTCTACCTCTCATCTCTTCTCCCTACAAAGATACAACATGACTCCTGTCAAGATCACAGTAGGAAGGACTTCTGCCTCCAAACTCTCCGCCTCGTTGAGTGAACAAGTTGATGTTGTTACAAGGAGTATGTCAATGAAAGCTCAGTCAGAGGCCTCCTCCGGCTCTAATTTTTCGGTTGAAATGGCTTCAAGAAAACAGCTACCCATGAAAGAGGATAGTGATGAAGATTCTGCATGCTCACATCCTCGTTCATTCTCAAGCTCTTCATCGGACTCAATTGCAGCCCCGGTAATGATGGCCGGCACTACAACTATTGAGGAGCAATTAGCAAATATGATGAAAGCTATCGAAGGGCTCACGAAACATATAGAAGCTCAAGACACCAAAATCTCCCAATTGATGGAAAAAAGAGACGTTGCGGAGACTAGCCGTACAAATGGAAAAGGAGTTGTGGACGAGAGTGAGGTGGAAGAGTCCACAAAACGCCAAACTACTAAAAAAGAGCAAACTGAAAGAGGAGTGCAACTTTCAGCTGATGGAATGCTCCAAGTGGAGCAACTCAAAGATATTATACTTGGAACAATAAAAGAAAGGTTTGAAGAGAATGCCAAGCCTACCGTCACTTATGTTAAGCCTTACACAAAAAGAGTGAATAACTTAAGGTTGCCACCTGGTTATCAGCCTCCTAAATTCCAGCAATTTGATGGCAAAGGAAACCCCAGACAGCATGTGGCACATTTCATTGAGACGTGCAATGATACTGGTACTTATGAAGACTATATGGTGAGACAATTCGTTCGTTCTCTCAAAGGAAATGCCTTTGATTGGTATATCGACTTGCAGCCTGAGTCCATCGACAGTTGGGCACAAATGGAATATGAATTCCTCAATCGTTTCTACAGCACGAGGAGAATCGTTAGCATGACTGAGCTAACTAATACTCGTCAATTGAAGGACGAGCCTGTGATTGATTATATCAATCGATGGAGAAACTTGAGTTTAAATTGCAATGATCGATTATCCGGAGAGTCTGCTATCGAAATGTGCATCCAAGGGATGGAGTGGAGTTTACTCTACATACTCAAAGGCATTCAGCCAAAGACTTTTGAAGAGTTAGCTACAAGAGCTCATGACATGGAATTGAGCATGGCTGCTAGTGGAATTAAACATTTACCACTGTCAGATTCTTACAAGTCTAGAGATAGACAAGAAACCGAGAGAGGGGGCATGCCTTATGCCAGGAACTCCAACAAAGAATCAATGGTCACAAATGCTACTACTGTCAAGGTTCGAAAGAATGGAGATGACAAGAAAGACAAAGGGAAGCAAGTTTCCCAAGAGTGGGGGCAAAGAAGATTAACCCTAAAGGAGATGCAAGAAAAGGAGTATCCATTCTTGAACTCTGATGTTTCCGGCATATTCGATGATCTGATAAAAGACAAACTCATCGAACTCCCTGAGATGAAGCGCCCAGAGGAAGCCAATCGAACCAATGACCCAAAATATTGCAAGTACCATAGATTGGTGGGTCATCATATTCATGATTGTTTCATCTTCAAGGAAAAGATCATGCAATTGGCCAAGGAAGGGAAAATTGTGTTAGAGGATGAAGCAGCTGCAAACTTCACTTCTGTAAAAGAAAGTCGTGGCAAAAGCTCATGTCATGTGGTGAGTGAGGAGGGTAGCGAAGGTGAACAAATTGAGGCTAAGGGAAAAGCTTACTCCATGAAGGTGACCTTCACAGATGAAGATATGTTGTTGGGTACACAACCTTATAACCGACCTCTATTTGTAACCGGTTATACACAAGGGCTACGAGTAAATCGTATACTTGTTGATGGAGGCTCAGCAGTGAACATCCTGTCTTTAAAAATGTTGAAGAAGTTAGAAATACCGGTGAATGAACTCAACCATAGCCGATTGATGATCCAAGGGTTCAACCAGGAAGGGCAAAGAACCCTCGGCACTATTGTTCTTGATTTACTGATTGATGAAATGAAATCAATGGTGCTCTTCCATGTAATTGATGCAAAAACTTCATACAATATACTTTTGGGGCGCCCATGGCTACATGAGAATGGCGTGATCCCTTCTACATTACACCAGTGCTTCAAGTATAGTGAAGGCAACAGCGTGAAAAGGGTATTCGGTGATGACAATCCGTTTACTGAAACTGAAACTTACTTTGCAGATGCGAAATATTTCTTCAAAAATATAAAGGAAGTGAAGAGTGAAGAAGTCCCAGCACGAGATGATGGAGGCAGTAAACAAATAAATGAGGAGGGTAGCACATCGTCTGCCACTCTAAAAAAGAATAAAAGCAAAGAGCTTGAGACCTTGGAAGAATTGACGTTGCCTTTAACAAAAATTGATGCAAGTAAACCTTCATCTCCACCACTCGAAGGATTCACACGTCCTGTTGAAGGAGCAAAAACTGAACATGGTGAGGTGTTTGAGGCAGAAATAGCCAAGTCATATGGCCCACAAGCTTTCAAGCTCCTCAAGAAGGCTGGTTATGAACCAAAGGAAAAACTGATGACAAGCAAGTTGCCTTAAGAGACTGTCATCCCATCTGAACATGGGCTTAATGCCACTCAGAAAATATTGAAAAATAGTGGCTACACTGTCAAAAATGCTAAGCCAGGTTTGGGATATGTCCCTCAAAAGCCAGTCCGCATTGCAATTAGAAGAGCAAGTACAAACTATATCACCGAGGGAGAAGCTTCATCCACGGAAGATATATTTGATGAAGGTGGAAGGAAAATCAAGAGAAGCTCTGTCATCGAAAGGCTTGGGAGTGTCTTCGAAAGGCTTTGGACCCTGTGAGAGAAACAAGTGTGGCAAGAAAAATAATTTCAAGTCTCCTAGCTTCAACAAACTCCGGAGTCGAATTCCCTCTCGCATGAAAAGACGAAACATTTTGACTGTGTCATGTAGAAGAGTGTTGAAAGCTAAGATGCAGATAATTGTCTTTACTAAAGATGATAATGATAATGATAGAGAAAGCATAGCTTCCAACAACCATATCACTACTCTTGAAAATTCTCAAATGGAGGAGGTAGATGCTGAAGATGCCCTTCCACAATTTGAACATGGTGTGAACATTGGCCCCATAAATGGAAAATTCTTGAAACGCTATTACGCATAAAACAACTACAAGATATGACGCTCCTTGATATGAGCTTAAACTATCTAAAAGCCCTCAAGCCAAGGCTCCTCGATACGAGCGAAAACTATCCACATAAAGCTCCTTGACATGAGAGAAAACTGTCCACATTACGCTCCTTGATATGAGCTAAAACTATCCACATGATACTCCTTGATATGAGTTTAAACTATCTAACACAAATAATGCAAGGCTCCTTGACAAGAGTATAAACTGTCTACGAGTTCAAATTCAAGACTCATTGACACGAGTATAAATTGTCAGCAAATTCAAACACAACGCTCCATGATGCACGAGCCTAAACTGCATGTTACTCCTGGTCCGCACGAGTATAAACTGTGTACGACAAACTCCTGGTCCGCACGAGTATAAACTGTGTATGACACACTCCTAGCCCGCATGAGTATAAACTGTGCACGTCATCCCCATCCAAATCACATCATGTCCCTTTGAACTACGTTATGACTTGATTCTCTTTGAAGAGATACGTAGGCAGCTTAGTAGCTCACTAAGTTCAGTCATGATTCCAGTTATTCTTATCAAGCTTGTGAGAGAAATAAAGAGTTGAAGCATACATGCCATAAATAAAGTACAAGGAAAAGAAGAAAAAATGTCATCTCAAGAAAGAGTGGTGATGTTGATACTGCTTTGTCGATTCCATCTCAAAAGAGGGAAGAATGGCGATGTTGGTGATCTCTGTCGATTCCATCTCAAGGAAGAGTTGCAATGTTGGTGTTGCTCTGTCGATGCTATTTCAAGGATGAGTGGCGATGTTGATGTTGCTCTGTTAAATCTATTTAAAGAAGAGTGGCAGACCGATATTGTTCCCCATAGATGCTACTCATCCACTTCGCGGAAGCAATAATGGTGAAGTCTCTTTGTGAAGATTGTTTCCTTCCAAAAAAAAAGGAGAAGAAGAAAAAAAAAAGGGTGCACGTTAGTTTAAAATTTATGAATTTAACTAATTAAAAGACCCGAAATAAATTCATGGGCCAATTAATTATTAAATTCAGAATTTTAATACGTAGGAAGGAGATTCAAATATTGAAACTGATCAATTAAATTAATTAATGCGTATGCTTAATTAATTTAGACTTGGCCACATGAATTGAAGTTAATTCATGTCTATTTTATTGGCACAATTAATTGGCCCAAAGTAGAACACATTCCTGAATTGATTCATATTTGAAAGGAACCAAGTTAATGGCTTAATGGGCCTAAGAATGATTAATTCAAATAAAAAAAAAAGCCCAAGTTGGTGGTAGGAATTAAGGGAGTAAGAATTAAGGCAGATCACGTGAAGGAAAGAGATTGCCATCTTGTCAAATCACTTTCTCTTTCTCCTAAGTGAAATCACGTGAATTATTCTTCTCTCTTTCTTTATTCATGGAAAGAAAATATTTCTCTCCTTCAAGTACAGAAAATCTTCCCCAAAATTAGAGAAATTTTAAAATTGAAGCTGCATCTTTAAGCCAGGTTCTGTTGAAAAATGGCGAGCCTCACCAGCTGCCGAAAATGCAACGACCGTGGCCCCGTTGACGCCGGGCCTGCTGTTCCTCAATCGTTGACAGCTTTGACGCCGCTCACCACTCTTACAGCCGGAGTCGCCGGCAAAAATCACGTCGAAAAATATGATCCCAACTGTCGGAAATTTTGTGACCCGCTGCAAATCGCCACCCCGTCGGATCTGCCATCGATCAGTCAGGAGATTACAGCGCCGCCGCGAAGCATCACCCGTTGCCGCCGTTCAATTGCTGAGCCCGGCTTGATCGGTCCTCTTCAACCCTCGCCATTCTCTCATCGGAACTCACCATCACCAATCACACCGATCCAATATTGTCTGCCGAAAGCACCGCTAACACACCACCATCTGTTGTCGTTTGCAGCCAAGACAAGCCAGCTACAGCAGCGTCAACGCCGAGTCCGACCAGATCTCCCGCCGGAAACAGCCTCCAACCAGCGCTGTTCGCCACTGCACACGCCCTCCCGCCGACCACCATGCTGAAGACTGTCTTCATCTCGGATAGCCGCGTCGCACCTCAAGTTGCTAGCCGCCGTTCACCGCTGCAAGTCGCCACCAGGATCCCGTCGCCGCTTCAGATCCGCTGCATCACACCCACATCGCCGCTCGTCGCTGCTTCAGCCATTTCTGCTCTCCACTCACCACGCCTCGCTGCCACTTCGTGCTTCGCCGCCGCCCCTTCTCTCCGCCGTGCTCACACTGTCACCACCGGCCGTAGACTGCTGGTCATCGCTGCAAATCGCCTCCCGCCGCTCAGCCATCCGCCGTTGCAAACCACTGCTGAAATCCGTCGAAGCAGCTGCAGTTGTCAATCTCTTGCCACCAGCCGTCGTAATCCTTCAAAGCCCCTGGAGATGCGAGTTGCCTGCCACTAGTCAGCCGTTGAAGAAGCCACCATCGGATAGTTGTAACTCTATTCACACCACAGCCGCATCGGACTCGCCGCTACTGGTCGTTGTTCTCCAATTGCCGTGCGCCCGCATCAGCCGTAACCGGTTAACGCACATACCGCTGCGATGCCAGTGTCGTCAAGGTACCCATCGCCATCGCGCTGCCGAAATTGCGATCCTTCCTTTGCAAAAAGCCATCGCTGGAGAGCAGCCTCGCCAGCTTGTCGCGAGATCAACACCTCCGCTGCTCACATTAGCCGCCAAACCGGAGAAACCCTATCACTTTGAGCTGCTCACTGCCAGAAGTTGCGAGCCAGCTGCCAAATCCCATCGCCACCTGCTCTGCGCTCTACCATCAGTCGTCGCTGCAACTCCACGACCAATCGTCAGTTGCCGCCAAGTCCTGCCATTCCAACTGCTGCAAATCCATTCCGCTCACCATTCATCGACCACATGCTGCCAGGAATTGATACCATCCATATCGACACCATCCACAGTGGAGAAAACTGCCATATTTTTTTTGTACCCTTCGCTTCGTCGAGTCGCTAGCGTTGTCCCCTCGCGAAGTCACTTCTATAGCTACCACGATAAGGAGATCCGCCATGATGTTGATAGCATCGTCATCACGTCAACAC
Source organism: Pogostemon cablin (assembly GCA_023678885.1). Taxonomy (NCBI): domain Eukaryota; kingdom Viridiplantae; phylum Streptophyta; class Magnoliopsida; order Lamiales; family Lamiaceae; genus Pogostemon; species Pogostemon cablin. Next base: position 18,179,769 of record CM043007.1, on the reverse strand, counting down.
CAAAGATCTCACCGTCGACCATACGGCTGGGAACGCAAGCTCACCAGCCATAGTTGTTGGCTACAATTCACCCCAGTGGCAGATCGCCTCAACATGGAAGGCTCCTTAATGCTTACTCCTGATGATGTAGATTCAGAAGTCGATACTTCCGTCACCATCACCAGTAATAAGGATCTCTCATGAAACATGTGGAATTTTGTGTGATATCACGAGATGTGGGTGATCATACCGAAAAAACAAATGATAATAATAATAAATTAAGGACTTACAGTGAGAGGTTCTTCTGGATTATTGATCTCCCAAAACAAAGCTGCAAGGGACAGAGAAGTTTTCTGGATTATTGATCTTTGGAATAAAGCTGTGAGAGACAAAGAAAATACATCAATGCATTAGAAACAGTGATAAAAAAAATGTTAAGAAGAGAAACAAGAATTTTGATTCTTACAGTACGTGAAGGAAGAAACCAAGTGCACTACGTCTCTCATTATATAGTGTGAGACTGCAGCAAATTATGCCAATTATTTGTAGGATTAAAATCTCTCAAATTTTAGGAGATTATTTACTACAAATAAAATTGATTGATTTGAATTCAATCTACTAAAATCATCTGAGAAGGTAAATTGATTTGAAAATGATTTACAAAATCCTCTGGTGAACAAGAAGTAAATCTACTCCATATTTATTTTCTCTCATGATTTCAAAATTGAGCAGAGAATAAGTTGATGTGGGCTTGAGAAATTAAGATTGGGCCGCTTGAGAAAATAGAAGGTTGGGCCAAAAGAAAAGAAAATATTATTTGGATAAAGTAATTTCTCAAAGCCCAAAATTACAAATATGAGAGAAAAGAAAGGAACTTTTGTGATTTCTTCACATCAAGACCTGGCGTCCGTGAATAAATCGCAAGGGGGCATTTGTAAGCAATTAAAATTTACGGTCCAATTAAATGGCGACACGTGAATTTTATTGATTAAATATTAATTTATTTTGGAATTTAAATAAATTAATTCCTAAAGTAAATTAATAAATAATTTGAGCCCAATACAATAAATAGGCTTAAATTAAATGAGGCTTGACACAAGTCAACTAAGCCCAAGTCAAATGAGGCCAGACCCAAGTCAATTAAGCCCAAGTCAAATGAGGCCTGACCCAAGTCAAACAAGCCCATATAAATTAAAGCAGACCCAAATCAAATAGGCCCAATTATGGTTCAATAAAGATGGAGCCCAAGCCCACTAAGTGAGGCCCAATGGCCTGGACCTCCCTTCTCACCTATAAAAAGGGGTCTCCACCATTCATTTGGAGGAGAGACACACACACATTCAAGCACTCGAAGACGACGCACTTGAAGAGATCGAGAACACGAGTAAAGCTCCCTCCAGATCTTCAAGCGAAGAACGTTCGAGGATCTTCAAGTCTTCAAGCGATCTTCAAAGCGTCTTCAAATCTTCAAAGCTTCAAGCGAAGAACGTTCGAGGATCTTCAAGTCTTCAAGCGATCTTCAAAGTATCTTCAAGCCTCTAAAGCTTCAAACCCAAGATCTTCAAGTCTTCAAACCTCGAAAGCTTCAAGCTCAAGATCTCCAACAAGTCTTTAAAGCTTCAAGCCTCTAAAGTTTCAAGCTCAAGATCTTCAACAAAGGTTCAAGTTTTCAAGCCTCTAAAGCTTCAAGCTCAAGATCTCCAACAAGTCTTCAAGCCTCTAAAGCTTCAAGCCCAAGATCTTCAAGTCTTCAAGCCTCGAAAGCTTCAAGTTCAAGATCTCTAACAAAGCTTCAAGTCTTCAAGCCTCCAAAGCTTCAAGCCTCAAAGCATCTTCAAGCTTCAAGTCAAGAACAGCTACTAATCCGGGATCAAGGCTCCAAGTCCCCCAGATCAAGTGTTCTTCGTGGAAAGCTCTCAGTCAACGTTTAATCCAAACAAAGGTTCAACGCCTCTGGGTCAACGTTCAAGACTACACACTCGAGCTCGGACAAGCTTCGTTTGAAGATCCGACTCAACACACAAGTCAAGTCAACACAAGCTGTTAACACAGTCAGCATACACTTCGTCAAAGAAGTCAAAGTCAAGAATCACAAGTCAAGTCAAAGTCAAAGTCAAAGTCACGTTGGTTCGAGAGAAGAATCAGAGGATTGATTGAGATTGTAACCCGCTTACATATTCTCCAAATTAAATCCATCTCAAATAATTTTTGTACCCAATTTGTATTTATTTTATTATAAATACAAAATTTGTTGTTACAACTACGATATACCATGTTATACTCCCTCCGTCCGCCTAATGGATATACATTTACTTTTTGTACATTGATTAAGGAGTATTATTATTTAATGTATAGTAGGTAGTTGTATTAGTGAGGCGTGTGGGACCCATATACTAAATGTATTAGTAATGTGTGTGGGTCCCATATATTAAAAAAGAAAAATGTTTACCTTTGGTGTGAACGCCCAAAATAGTAAAATATATAACTTTCCGGCGGAAGGAGAGAGTAGAATTGATGATATATGCCTCTGGGTACATTCTAGACCGTCTTACAGTAAGATCATTTTATAATTTTGTAATTAGTTATCACTTCTTATTGAAAATGTTATCAATTTTCCTTTATATTATAAATTATTCATAAAATAATTTACTGCACTATTATTATTTTTTATCCATTTTATATAAACGATTTCGTGAGATAATCTCACGCAAATCTTTTACATGCCCATGATATGTTTATTAATTACGAAGGACATCATTTTGAAATAATATTAGTTCTTAATAAACTAATTAATGTATGTAGTTAATTAATTTATTTTATTTTGACTTATATCACGTTTTCCTTCCATTCCTTTATAAACATATTTTATTTGTTAATAGTCTTTGTGTATTTTTTAATTTAAATCAATATTGCATGATAATTACACTTGTATTGATGATCGTTGACTTATATCATGTATGTATGTTCATTTATTTTATTTTGATAATTACACTTGTATCAATCATTAAAAATTTATAAAACAGTGAAACCGAAAAATAATTTTCTTTACCCAGTTGTAAATGTCCCTAAAATTTTCATCGACTACCACTTACGACCGAAAATAGATTATTTGAAACATGATATGTGAAAATTATTTTAAACTTTTTAATTATTCCCTCAAAACTAATGTAAACTACACGTTTACTTTTAGGAGGATAGAAAAAACATTTAAATTTTACACTTTAATATATTTACCAACGAATAATTTTTATTTCAATTTTGACCAAATTCTATTTTTTGAACTTTAATATATCCCCACAATTAAAGTTATAATACCTGATGTGTCCCCATAGGTGAGTGTGTAAGTATATGTAGGTTCTGATGTAGGTATGAATGTCGGTCCCAATATAGGTATGAATGTCAGTTCCGATATTGGTCCTCATAGGTACCATTTGATTAAAAAATAAATTAAAAAAAATGTTGGTATTGATTTTTGACAATTGAATTTTTGTTAGTTTTGCCTATTGGCACTTTACTTTTTGCATGCAATAATTTAATACATAATGGGTAAAGGGTTTACTCTTTTAGTCCTATAAATAAATTCACATTTATAATTTTTGTTCACACCATAAAAAAGTTTACACCCCACAAATAAATAAATAATATACAATCTGATAACCTCACAACATACTTAAATTTAAAAATTATCGCCACTTTATAACTCACATAAGTTACTTTATAATTTATTAATTAACTAAAAATAGCAAACTACCCTAAAAGTAAAAAACATTTTTTTAGAACTCCATATGAAAAGTAACTCTCAATTTCATTATGGGACGAAGGAATAATATCTAATGTAAAATTGATAATTTTATTAATGTTATGTGTAGACCTCATGCAGGAATATTAATATATAGTTTGGTGTGAGGGCACTCATAAACAAAAAAATACTTCTTTTGCTTGCTAATACGGTATCCATTTTGTCATTTTGGTCGTCTACCATTCAACACTAATATAGTTATCAATTTTATATAAAATAATACTCCCTCTGTCCCAAGAATACATTCGCACTTTCCATTTTGGTCCGTCTCAAGAATACATTCAACCCCTAAAATGGAAACAATACACAATATCAATAACCTTACAATACTATAATATTAAAAAAATGACACCTTTTTTTACACACAATTTAGTCAAAGTCAACTATATCATACACTTTATTCTGCCCAATTACCAAAATACCCCTTCTCTTTCTTACATCACACCACCAAAAAGTTAATTTTCTTAAACTCCATGCCCAAGAATACGCAAATATATTCTTGGGACGGAGAGAGTAATACTCTTTACTTAAAAAAAAGTTATCTCAAAACAAATTATACTCCCTCCATCCATTGATAAGATACCCATTTTACCATTTTGATCGTCTATTATATAAGTATCTATTTCTCTTTTTAGCAAAATGGCCCACATATAGCTCACTACTTACTATTAATATAACTACACACTTTATATAAGATAATAATACTTCTTAATCAACATACAAAACACAAATGGATACGTTAATGGCGGACGAAAAAGTATATCTTAACAAAAAGCATTTCCTAAGGATAGAGAGATGCATCGCATTGTCTTAACAATGCTTCCTCCTTACAAATGATGTTACATTTTACTAATAAGGGCGTCTCATAGATAATCTACATTTTCCTTTTGGATAGATGAGACACGTACAAAATATTTAAATATCTGTATGAGACCCATAACACTACACAAATACAACTAATCACTATATATTAAAATATTATTTTTCTTACCCCATAACTTATTAAAATATAATATTCTTTATCTTAGTGCAAAGAGACATATTAAAACACAATTTTCTTTAATATCATGCAATCCATAAACCTAACATTAATAGGGCTAATTGGGGGGCTAATTATCGAGGCGATGAAGTACAATAACAACACCTAGCTTGGCAGTATGGATGCTATGATGACCAAGATTGGTAGTACGAAAATAATGATGATCCAAAAAATAATTCAAGTTCGAATCAAGAGAAAAGCAACAGTTTTAAGGTATCAGATATAGAAGTTCGAATCAAGAGAAAAGCAACAGTTCTAAGGTATCAGGTATAGACGAATTAATTTGGATTTCTATACTTCCAATTGATTATTCATGCAGCAACAATGAAAATACACCATATAACCCCATTATCCAACAAGATATGATCTGATTTTAAACTAACAATATATTCTAATTTATTTCTTAAGGTGCGTGAATATTACCAAGTCCCCTTCCTAGATATCAATCAACGCGAACAACAATACCTCCGGATGGCAAGTTCGACTAACAAGATATATTTTGTGAAAGTACTACAAGGCTTATTCACTTCCTACTTGAATGTCTAATTACATTGTTCCACTAAACAATTCAAGTATCTGATTTACCAGCCCTTGGAATTAATGTGTTCACGGACAAACTACCTTAATTCCTAGCAGATAGACAATTCAATTCATGAACGCATACAAACTAACACAATAAACTAAGCATCACGAGCAATAACATGAATTATTACGAAGACATTACGAAATAGAAAAGCATAGTCTGATTAAATTAAATAAATTCAGAATATCAACTGCATGAAATCACAATTTTGGACTAGGTCTCCAAATCAATTCAATCTAACCATCAAACCCTATAACTGTAAAAGAAATTAGCCCTTGAGGTTACAAGAAACACTCATGACTATAGAATTCATACCACAAATCAAGACAAAAGAAAGAGAAAGATGAGAAACACGAAACCTTAGCATTAGAATAGATTTGCGTTCCTTCTCCATCTCTCCGAGGCGGGTAGTATTTACGCTCATCGCTCAAGTATGAGATATACACTATAAGGTAAGGTGTTTACACTCAAAATCAATTCAAACACACACGTAACCATAAGCTTGACAATCATCTAAACTCTTGTCTAAAGGGATATCTTCGACAATTGGATCACAAAGGTCTTGCATTAGGTTGTAATGTTGGCTCTTTGGTAAAGGTAAGAAATATATGGATAAATGACTCATTCACTAGTAGAGAATCAAAGAAGACTTATAGCTTTCGACGAACAACTTTACTTTCTTCTTTTTCCTTCAATGCTCTTCAAGTCTTCTTGCAACTTTAATTTGGCCTCCTTCACTTTTGAACACAACTTCCTTACTTGAATCTCTTTTTTTCCCTTCTTTTTCTTTAAAACAAGAGTAGTAGTTTCAGGCACTATCCTTTTTATGTGGGGTATCCATTTCGGGCACTACCCCTTCATGCATGTTTTAATCATTTCTTTCAACACTTTTCATCACTTCCAAATTATATCTCCTTTTGTTTCTTCTTCACAAGTCACCAACTTGACTCCTTCAACTCTCTGCTAGGTAGAAATTTTCAAGGCTAACAAAGGAGTCAATTGGCTAATCACATAGGTTTCTAACAAATAAGGCTTTTAAGCTCAAAAGGGTTGACTACGAATAATTTCACCAGATAATTTGGCTACTGACTCATAAATAACAAAGATGGTCTAAGATCATCTCTTATCATCTAATCAAACAGATAGCTTTAAGCAAGATATAAAGCCAAGTTCTAGAATACGTGTGTATGAATGACTCTCACAAGAATAAAATAAATCATGCAACTTGTCATGATTTCAAATGGCTCAAATCTCACATTGTTGTAGGAATGAACGAGCAATCCTAATAAAGCTATATAGGTAATCTTTCAAGCATATAATTAAACTTTAAGCATCTCAATACCAAAGCACAACATCAAATTTCTTCTCAAACACAATCACACATATAATACCATCAAGTGTTAAGAAAAAAAAAATCATCCTAGAGAACCATAAATCAACTATACCGATACTAGGATCAACACATAACAAATAAAGACTATCAAAACACCTGGAAAATCGTAAAAAATAAAAAAATCAACATTCACGAATAAATCAAAAATATCAACTAATCGCAAAAATTTTGACCCTCCAAGAACACAGAATGATGCAGAAAATTTACTTCAGTGCGGTAAGACAAAGGTATGTACGTAACCCCCCTAAACTTAGATCAAACAAAGTGAGACACTAAGTTTGCAAAGAAGTATATACCGTAGTCGAAAAATACTTAATAAATTTCTACACCAACATAAACAAATAAAAGCAATAAAAACGGGAGGGACAACCCCCAACAGGCGCTCATGTTTAACGTCGGAGAGTCACGATGGAATACCTCTTTTTGACTACTGGATCAGAGGCCAGTCTTCTCGCATTCTTACCTTCAAGTACTTCTTTCCTCTCTTGTTTTCTGCACCTACCATCCCACCTTTCTTTATCACCGCAATAGGATCCTTTAACTTCCTTTCCTCCCAAGACTGACTTGATTCCTTCTTGCCAATCCTCCACTCGATTGTAGAGTCAACTTGCATAGCAAAACGAGGATTAAACAAGTTAAAATTGTCAACACCTATATAATCGTGCATATCAAGAGGTAAGTTCGGAGGCTTCAGATATGGATCATCACTTCATCCTGCAACTAAAAGATTATCAAGCAACTCAATAGAATAAGTAGTAGGAAAAGTAAGAGATTCGCCACTCTCAAATGAATCCTTAGACAGGATTAAAAGTGAGTTTCTATCTGCGATATCCTCTATCCCTTCAACTCTCTTACCCTTATACTTCTCCTTCTTGGCAATATGTTTCCTCGCCTCTTCAAAGTGGCCTTCTTAGTGCAATTTACCAATTCTGCAGCGTTCTTCCTTCTCTGTTTATCCCTGGCATCACTCAATATAAGTAAATTCTTAGGATAATTAATACATACATCGTTAGATAAACCCTCAAACTCTACAGCAGACAAGGCAAAGTCCTCCACTACTTCCACAGACTTGCATTGCTGCTGATCTGTATGCCACTGCATCTCCTTATTCAAAGAGAAGACGATTTTCTTATCATTGACCCTCAGTCTCAACTTTCCTTTGAACACATCTATGAAAGCTCTTCTAGTAGCAAGGAATGGACTCACTAAGATTAGAGGCGCACCATCCTTGTCATCATCCATATTTAATACAAGAAAGTCCACAAGAAAAGTAAAATTTGACACCTTCACCAGCACATCTTCAAGAACTCCCTCAAGATATGTCAACGACATATCTACCAACTATAGGGCCACATATGTGGGTTTCAACTCCCCCAAACCAAGCTTCTTGAATATTAAAAATAATATCAAATTGATGCTTGCTCCAAGACCCCAATACTGGCGGAAGTGTTTCTACGAGTGTTGGCCCTCATACAGCGCTTTCCTAGATGGTCATTTCCAATCTCGCAGGGAACGATGAAGCTGCCTGGATCCTTCAATTTTTCTGGTAGCTTCTTCTGAATAATTGTTGAGAGTGGAATTTTACGTATGTTAGGTCTCACATTACACCATTTTTGATAAAATGTGGCCATGATTTTTTGTAGAATGGCGTAGTTTCTATATCTTGCATAATTAATATACTCCTAAGGTGTCTTGTTGAGTTTGAAGGGTAAAATAGGATCAAAAGTTCAAAATTGGAATGAAGACTGAAAGTGTGAAGGAATGCTAAAAAATACATCCACATTGCATAATTTTTTTATATTTGTGTAGAAGACCAAATTGATCATATGATATATGGTTGAAAAGCCACAGAAGAGAGGATCATTTTGGCACAAAAATCACTCAAATCGGAGTCCGTATGAGGAAGTTATGTGCAAAACGGTGAGATTGTGCAATGCAGTCTGCAGCTCAACAGATTGCTCGGCTCGAGCCGTACATAGTGTGTGCAAAATTTTGGTCGAACTAGGTCCTATGGAGCCTACAAGGCATCATCTTTTCACCCATATGCAGCTCGACAACATCAAGACCCAATGCGGCCTAAGCAGGGTACCGAGTGGGGTGTTTTTCAGCACAATTGGGTCTTGTTCGATCCTATAGTGTGTTTTCGACTTACACAACGTGGCCTAATCCCTACATTTTGGATGCGAAAAAGCCCTAAAAATAGCCAAAGACATTAAAAGAGGGATCTCAACACACACAAAGGGGAACCCACTCAATTCCATCGACAATTCACGCCCAAAACACTCCACATACAGATTCATATATGACTTATATCATCCATCCATCCATCTTGAAGGGGGTTCCAAGTGCTAATTGAGGGAGATCGGATGATCGGAGAGACGGAGAAGGAACGTGGGACTACTATTGAGAGTGAAATTTCACATATTTTAGGTCTCACATTACATCATTTTTGATAGAATGTGGCCATGATTTTGTGTAGAATGGCATGGTTTTCATATTTGCATAATTAAGATGCTACTAAGGTGTTTTGTTGAGGTTTGAAGGGTAAAATAGGATCAAAAGTTCAAAGTTGGAATGAAGAGAGAAAGTGTGAAGGAATGCTGAAAACACACACGTCCATATTGAATAATTTTTTTATGTTTGTGTAGAAGTCCAAATTAATCATGTGATATATGGTCGAAAATTCACAGAAGAGAGAATCGTTTTGGTGTAAAAATTACTCAAATCGAAGTCTGTACAAGGAACTTATGCTCGAAAGAGTGAGGTCGCACAGCTGCAGACAGGAATTTCCAAAAATTTCTGAAAATTAGCCCATTTTTCCTATTTCTTGGAGCACAATTAATTCCCTTATTTCATTCTCTTCTCATACCTATATATATTTCACATCATTATTCATAAAAGACACCACCCTCTATAAGGGGATCACCCCCATCTATCCTCTACCATCATTCACATCCATCCCATCATCTATCCACTCCGAAGGAGATTCAAGGATTATTCAAGAGGGAGATCATTCAATCGAAGAGATAGAGAAGGAAAGCAGAATAACGCCGATAATAGGGTTTTTCTATTCCTTTCTTTTATTTTCGTTTGTTAAGACTTCTAGTATGAATTTGATAGCCATGGGAATTGCTTGTAATCTCATGGGCTAATTTTATTTTTTTTAAGGTTTCAAGGATAGACATAATTGATTTGATGAACTGGACTTATTTTTTTGAATTCATGTGGATTATTATTTTAGTTTATTTGATTCATATTGAGACTTTGCAATCATGCTTCGTAATGTCTTCATAGTAAATTCATGACATCCGCTATAATGCTTGATTTATTATATTAGCTTGTGTGCGTTCATGATTGGTATTGTCTATCTGTTAGGGGTAGGTAGTTCTGCTATAAATAATTTAATTATATGAACTGGTAAATCGGATGCTTGAATTATTTAGTAGAACAATGCAATTAGACTTTCAAGTAGGAAGTGAATAAAACCTTGTAATAATTTCAGAGAATATCCTGTTAGTCGAACTTACCATCCGGAGGTATTGTTGTTTGCTTTGATTAGTATCTAGGAATAAGGCATGGTAATATTCACGCACCTTAGGGTTAAAATCAGATTATACTGTTAGCTTTAAATCGGATCATATCCGGTGGGAAAACATGATTATGTGATGTATTTTTATAAAATCTGCATGAATGAATAATTGGAAGTCTAAGAATTCAAATTAATTAGTCTATACCGAATTACCTTAGAACTGTTGATCGTCTCTTAAGTCGAACTTAAATTTTTCTTTTGTGATTTTATTTTATTAGTTATTTATTATTTTTAGTCTCTTAGATAATTAATTTAAAACACTTGGTAATCCATTACTCGTCTTGATAATTTTAGTAATTTTAGAAGTAGATAATTAACTGCCATTTTGGGATCGATAATTTAACTTGGTTGTTTGCCGCTACAATTGATATCCTTACACTTGAGGATTTTAATTAAAGTGTATAAAAAACGCCTATCAAGTTTTTGACACCGTTGCTGGGGATAGTTTTATTTATTTTCTTTCTTTTATTTCTAGTTTAATTAGGACTTTTTATTGCTTTATTTTTATTTTTTTATTTGGATATATTCTGACTATAAATTATTTTGAGGTATATGAGATGGACGAAATATTGAAACGTTATGGAAATCAAAATGTTATGGATCCTTCTCCATATATAGACGAAATATTAAAACGCTATGAGAATCAGAATGCTATGGTTTCTTCTCCATATTACATGGATGAGAGAAATTATGGTTATGATTCTCTAAGGAATCAAAGTCCTTCTCAATACTACAATCAAGTCAGATATGAAGATGAATGGTCTTATGCTTACAATGAAAATTCATATCAACCTTATCAAGAGAATACTTATTCTGGTTCGACCTGAGTTTCCCAAGGATTGCAAGGTGCATTTGAGTCATCCATTAAGAAGCATGAAGAAACCATAGAAATTATGGAAGCTCTTGAAATAAAGATGAAATTTGAAGCGCATGAGAGGAATGAAATCATGGAAAGAATTCAAAATCTTGCGAACATAGCTGCAAGTTTAAATGCTCAACTTCAACAAGAGGAAAGAATGGATGAAGATGGGTTTAAGGAAGATATTGTTGTTCCATTGCTCACTGGAATGCAATTTGAAGTTACTATGCTGCCGTTTGAGGAAGAAGAAGTCGAAGAGGACTCCACTAGATTAAGTCAAGTGGCTCCACTCGAATGAACTATCAAGTGGAGTCAATTTTTGAGGCGGATGAAGAGATTAATGAAAATTTTGAGGATGTTGAGGAAGAAAAGAAAGAAGAAGAGCAAAGTCAAGAAGCAACCGAAGAAGACTTGAAGAATGAAATAAGCATTTCTAAACCTTTAAACTCTTTAAGTTGCATTGAATTTGATGATATTGCTTTTGTTGACTTTGTTTAACCCAAGGATTCCTCACATATTTTTAGAGAAATTGGAAATTTTCGTTGGAAGAAGGAATAAGTGGTGGAGTAAAATGAAGATGTTGATGAAATTTGATCTTAACATGGTTGGCAAAGTCAAGATAAATTTTAAGAATGCCAAGAGGCCATTCCTTGCCATAAGTATTGGATTGATGAAGAAGCACTGCGATTAGAATACGATGGCAAGGATGAAAGATATCCATGGCCATATTGATGAGCTTGAGGTATTCCGTCATGACTCTCCGACATTAAACATGAGAGCTTGTTGGGGGTTGTCCCTCCTGTTTTAATTGCTTTTATATATTTATGTGGTGTACGAATTTTATTAGGTGTTGCTCGACAACATGATATACTTCTTTACAAACTTAGTCTCTCACTTTGTTTGATCCAAGTTTGGGGGGGGTTCGTACATACCTTTGTCTTATTGTACTGAAGTAAATTTTCTGCATTAATTTGTGTGCTTGGAGGATCAATTTTTGCGATTGGTTAATATTTTTGATTTATTCGTGAATGTTGATTTTTTAATTTTTTTGCTTTTTTTAGGTGTTTTGTTTGTGTTTATTTGTTGTGTGTTGATCCTAGTGTTGGTATAGTTGATTTTTGGTTCTCTAGGATGATTTTCTGATTTTTCTCACACTTAATGGTATTATATGTGTGATTGTGTTTGAGAAGCGATTTGATATCGTGCTTTGGTATTGAGATGCTTGAAGTTTAATTATATGCATGGATGATTAGCTATGTAGCTTTATTAGGATTGCTTGTTCATTCCTATAGCCATGTGAGATTTTAGCCTTTAGAAATCATGACAAGTGGCCTGATTCAGTTTATTCTTGTGAGTGTCGTTCATATACACGTATTCTAGAACTTGGCTTTATATCTTGCTTGAAGCTACGTGTTTGATTAGACAATAGGAAATGATCGTAGACCATCTTTGTTATTTATTAGTCACTGGCAAAATTGTTATTCTACTAAATGAAATTATCCGTAGTAAACCTTGTTGAGCCTGAAAGCTTTATTTGATGGAAGCCTACCTGATGAGCCATTTGATCCCTTTGCTAACCTTAAAAATTCCTACTTAGTAGAGAGTTGAAGGAATCAAGTTGGTGTCGTGTTATGAAGACTATAAGGAGAAGTAATTTGGAAGTGATGAAAATTGTTGGAGAAAATGATTAAAACTTGTATGAAGGGGTAGTGCCGAAATTGGTACCACATGAAAGGGTAGTGCCTGAAACTGGTATCCTTATTTAAAAAAAAGAATGGAAAAAAAGAGATTCAAGTAAGGGAGTTGAGTTCAAAATGAAGGAGGAATCGAATCGCAAGAAACATTGAAGAGCATTGAAGGAGAAAGAAGAAAGTGAAGCTGTGTTTTTGAAAAGTTGTATGTCTTCTTTGATTCTCTACTAGTGAATAAGTCATTTAATCCATATATTTTCTACCTTTACCAAAGAGCCAACATTACATCCTAATGCAAGACCTTTGTGATCCTATTGTTAAAATTATACCTTTATTCAAGAGTTTAGATGATTACTAAGCTTATGGTTATGCGTGTGTTCGAATTGATTTGGAGTGTAAACACCTTACCTAAGTGTATATCTCACACTTCAGCAGTGAGCTTAAATACCTACCCATGAGAATAGGTGGATGAGCATTCCGAAAAAGTGAAGTAGTTGATTTGAATGGTATGTTCTTAGATGGATGGTTATTTTAGTATTTGAAGTATGATTTTTGAATTGTTATATTGTCTTGGATGTGTTAAGCTGTGGAATTTTCTCTCAATTACACTATTGGTTTCTATGTTGTTGCCTCAGAATGAGCAACAAGTAAGTTTGGGGGTTTGTTGAGAGTGTAATTTCACGTATTTTAGGTCTCACATTACAACATTTTTGATAGAATGTGGTTATGATTTTGTGTAGAATGGCGTAATTTTCATATCTTGCATAATTAAGATGCTACTAAGGTGTTTTGTTATGTTTTGACGGGTAAAACAGGATCCAAAGTTCAAAGTTGGAATGAAGAGTGAAAGTGTGAAGGAATGCTGAAAAACACATGTCCACATTGAATAATTTTTCTGTATTTGTGTAGAAGTCTAAATTAATAATGTGATATATGATTGGAAAGCCACATAAGAGAGGATCATTTTGGCATAAATATCACTCAAATCGGAGTCTGTATAAGAAAGTTAGGCTCGAAATGGATAGGTCGCGTAGCTGCAGACGGGAATTTCCGAAAATTTTCAAAAATTAGCCCATCTTTTCTGTTTCTTGGAGCACAATTAATTCCCTTATTTCATTCTCTTCTCATACCTATATATATTCATTTCATTATTCATAAAAGACACTCTCCACAAGGGGATCACCCCCATCCATCATCTACCATTATCCACATCCATCCCATCATCCATCCAAATCAAAGGAGATTCAAGGATTATTCAAGAGGGAGATCATTCAATCGGAGAGACAGAGAAGAAAAGCAGAATAACACCGACACTAGGGTTTTTCTATTTCTTTCTTTTATTTTCATTTGTCAAGACTTTTGGTATGAATTTGATAGCTATGGGAGTTGCTTATAACCCCATGGGCTAATTTTATTTACAGTTTTAAGGTTTGAAGGATAGACATAATTGATTTGATAAACTAGACTGAATTTTGTAAATTCATATGGATTATTATTTTGGTTTATTTAATTCATATTGAGACTTTGCAATCATGCTTCGTAACGTCTTTATAGTAAATTCATGACATCCGCTATAATGCTTGATTTATTATGTTAGCTTGTGTGCGTTCATGATTGATATTGTCTATCTGTTAGGGGTTAAGGTAGTTCTGCTATAAACACTTTAATTCCATGAACTGGTAAAATAGATGCTTGAATTGTTTAGTGGAACAATGCAATCAGACTTTCAAGTAGGAAGTGAATAAAACCTTGTAATAATTTCAAAGAATATCTTGTTAGTCGAACTTACCATTGATGAGCATTTTCTCAACACACAAAATTAATCCTCAAGTATAAGGATATCAATTGTAGCTTCGAAAGGTGACCAAGTATATATCGAATCCAAGGGACGGATGAATACCACTTTAATTATATGCTACTCAACTAAGATTATGTTGGTAAATTTGAGTTGGTTTAACTAAGCAACTAAATAACATATAATAAAATAAGCAAGATAAGTAAACAAGCAAGAATAGAAATTCGGTTGTGATTAAGTAGGTAATAGAGTAGTTCTTCAGGTAATCCAATTTCATTCGTTAACATCCTTTCCATGTGTTGATGTCCGACTCTGCCTTGTGGTTTATGGACGCATCACTAAACCATGCAAGCGTACTCTATAGACACAAGTAAGCAAGCGTATGACACGTGTGAATATCCTTGGAGCAAGACGTATACTTTACCCCCCTTTCTAGGTACTACCATAATCAATTATTTATCGTGCACTTAGTACTCTAACCCATTTTGATATCCCTTTTTTGGTACTATAAAGTAATACTCTTTATCCTACTTATTAACCCGAATATAATTCAATTAACAAGTATCTATATAAGATAGTTCTAATAAAACTTTGGAATCCCTTCAGTTAGAATTATAACATGCGATTCTGCTCAGCGGTGAACGCACTCAATCAATAACCAAGAGATATATTCAGACTCTACATAACAGTTAATGATGCACAAAACAACCGTGAGTATGAATTGAAAAAGCACAATCTTACATAAAATAAACCACAAGTAGTGTTGTACGGAGTTTACACATGGAAATTCGATTAACTAATAAAACATTCATAACCCTAGAACTACCAAGGTGGTTCTAGCCCATGATTGATCTAGGAACAATCATGGCTAGTTGGTATGATCTTACTTGACTCGCTAGCCGAACCTCTCTCTCCCCTTCAGAAGATGGTAGGGCTTAGTGGATGAGGGAAGATGTGTTGTCTCTTGTATTGTGTTATCCTTTCTCTTACGAAAGCTCTTCTTTTATACTCATAGGACCTCCTTATGGGCTTAGGATGGGCCTTTGCTTGAAGCACACATCAAATTTGGTGAAAGACATCCGGAATTACCATAAATAGCATTCAGCGACACGCCGTTCGACCTCAGCATCTAAGTCGAACAAGAAGCCCCTGGTCGAGCAAGCATTCTGGACAATTTTGGCAATCCGTTCGACGAAAACACTATTGCTCGACCAGGTTGATCTTGGTCGAATAACTCCTTCAAGTCAAACGAGCTATCTGGAAGTTTTCTCCACTTTGCTCGACTTTCTCTCATCTGTTCGACCAAGACAATGATGGTCGAACAGATCCTCTTGGTCGAACTGGCTCACTAGACAGGCTCTGGCAATCTTCTCGACTTGTCACCTCCCGTTCAACCACCTGTTGAAGGTCGAACACGCCAGTTTGGTCGAACAATACCTTGATTTTGCCTCCAAAATCGTGTCTTCCAATTCCGAGCCATTTTCACCTGTTTTTCTATACGAATATGCTCAAATATTTCTTGTACCCTCTAATTCATGACTTTTCCAAGAATGTAGCAATTTGTCTCAATACAAGACCAAATTGTACTCCATTTCCATGCAAATCAAGGCCCAAAACATGTGAATTTACACTCTCATCAAACCCCCAAACTTACATGTTGCTCGTCCCAAGGCAACGAAATCAAACAAATCCAGAGAGTGTAATCACAGGGTATAACATATAATTATATTAACTTAAAACATGCAACTATCATACCTTTCATCCACATAAAAACATCAATTAATCACAATACTTCTACGAGTGCTAAGTCATCTAGCTCACGGATAAGTATTTACTCTCTCACTCACGTGTAAAAGATACACTTATGGGTTATATCAACACTCACTTTCAATTTATATACTCGCATAACCATAAGCTTGACAAGGGTCTCAAAACTCCATCCATAATCGACTCAACACTAGGATCACAAAGGACTTGCTTAAAGGATGTAATGTTGGTTCTTTGGTTAAGGTGGAAGAATATAGGTAAGTGACTAACTTTACTAGTAAAGAGTTACCTTGGTATATTATTTTTAGTTGCTCCATCTTCACTGCTTTATCAACGATCTCGATCACAAACCATTCCTCCATCTTTACTTGGATCAACTTCTTTTTTATAATAACACTTAAATTCCGGTGTTCTACAAGTATAAGGGTACTAGTTTCGGGCACTACCCTCTCTATCATTTGGGATACCAGTTTCAGGCACTATCCCTCACAAGATTTAACCTCTCGTCTCTCGAATTTCCTTTCACCAAATCTCCTCCACTTCAAAACTTCTTGGAGTATTTGTTTACCTCCACTCTTACTAGTAATTGGTTTTTAAGGCTCAAAAGGTAAACAACTAATTATCAAAGCTTGCCAAAGAAAAAGGCTCAAAGGCTCAACAGGGCTTACAAAGATAATTATATAAGAAGGTAAGATAAATCTGGCTAAGTAACTCGATTAACAATAACAGCCTAAGATCACTTCCCAACATCTATCAATTATAGATTTCACACAAGACTCCAAGTCAAGTTCTATAATATGAGTATACAAACGACTCTCAAGAATAAACAATCATGCATATAGCATGATCAAAAAGCTCAAATCCTCATAAAGTTAATAGAATCCTAAGCACTCTTCAAAGCATGCAATCAACATCAATTTCTTATGAACTACAAGTACAAATAGAACATGATTTCCATTAACAAATTATCATGCATCAATAAGAACTCATTCATAACACAAATTCATCCTAAGCACATCATATCCATCAATCAATCATCATCATTATACAGACCACTCACGCAAGAATCACCACTACACCCAAACTCAAACCAACACCTATAAAGTAGAAAAGAGAATGGGGGATGAGAAGAATCAGAAAAGAATAAAAACCTGATGCACTTCACTCCTCCGGAGCATCATGATCATCCAAACTCCCCGCATTCTCACTATCCATCTCAAGATGCATTCTGACACAAGAGGTCAATATCAAATCCGAATCTCCTCGAACAGGCTCATACCTACTCAAGTCAACCATGTAGTACTCTGCTATGATCGTGATCAACCCCCAATGTTTACTCTCTGAAAACCATGCGTGGTGAACTTGTGACGCTGTTGGAAGAAGTAAGCTGCCACGTTGAAACGAACTCCATGTAGCATGCACCATAGAATATATAGTTATCCCCTTGGAATACAGCTCCTTTTAGACTTGCAAATAAAGTATTCCCTAATATCCGATCCATGTAGGCAATAACGGGATTGCGAATGAAAACAACCTTAGAAGTGTTGGAATTGTAGTTCTCGTTCCTCCCGTTATAGCTCTCCAAAAATCATTTGCACTGAAGTCATTTCTCTCGTTTCCAGCCACATTCTCGCAGCTAATAATCTCGTTGAGCTCACGAGCCCACATAGTCTGTGCTTGACCATCTATTTGCATATGAAAGCCATAGGGAAGATATCCCTCACCACGCTCCACTTGCAACGTGCACAATACTTCTGCAGTGATGTGAAAGTATGTCTCTCTTTTCATCTCCATGAACGCAGTGATCCCCACTTGGTTGAACATCCAACGAATGTCGTTGATAGTGTTTATGTCCACCATGGCTCGATCATCTTGATACCTCGCCCTTCTTATCTTCAACCGGATTGCATTCTAAAGCTTCTCATTCTCCTTCCAATCATCAATCTTGATTCCAAAATCCCTTGGTGTTTACCTTTTATCATGTGTTTATCTTCTTGACGATCTCCACCAACGGGGGTGACTTGTTTCCCTTCCTCTTTGAAGAGGAAGCAATCTCTTTTTTCCTACAAAATTTGTACTTCAATGTACTAACAAGAGATAAAACTAAACCTACATCTATCATGAATTCTACGCTAGACTTCAAATTCATGCATCCAATTAAACTCAACCTCAAGTGTTTCCAAATCATCAAACTCTAAACCAACACTATCAATCAAGAATATCAAGATTCAAGTAATCCACCACTACTCCACATTAACATAATAGCAAAACAACACCAAGCTTCACCAAATCAAAACTAACAAGCTCAAGTTCAATCACCAATTGCATCTCATCAATATCCAAATTCAATGAGCCTATATGTGTAATTTGAAATTAAACCAAAGCCCATGCTTCATACAACATCGAATTCACATAATTTCAACAATTCAACGAAGAACAATTCAAAAATTTTCCAGTGCAGTCTATAACAAAAACTCAAGCACTTCAACACTCAATACAAACCAAATCTAGCATGAATTCACTCACCCATTTTCTACTAATCAACATCAACAAAATCCGCAAGTAAAGTAAGAAGAAAACATACCTTTGTTGGACATGGTGTGCGTGCGATGAACAAGAGCAAAAATCCCCCAAAATTTGAGTGAAAACCCGAGATTGGATCTTGCAATCCCTCAAAATTGGATGTGAAGTGTGTGGAAGAGAGGATTAAAGTGTAGGAACGAAGTTAAGGGGAAGAACTTATGGTTACAAAGTGGTGCTCGCGAAAGGGTGACGGAAGTGGGTGTGTAGAACGAATGAAATACCTTTTTAAAAACTGCTCCCAACCTCCGTTCGATCGCAGCTCGACTTGTTAGGGTTGGTCGAACAACTTCTCTAAGTCTAACAACCCAGATCTGGCCTTTAAAATCGCCTAGCTCGACTTCCGTTCGACTTGAATTTCTTGGTCGAACAACACTTGGAAGTCGAGCAACATGATGCACGTTTTCTTTGCACGCAAAATTAATCCCCAAGTATTAAAGATATCAATTGCAGCTTAAGCAAGCGACCAAGTGAATATCGAACCCAAAGAACAGCGTATTATTAATTTAATTATTATCTAAATTAATTGAGACGATTATGGAAATATAGTTTGAGGATTTAATTAATAAAATAATAAATAATTAATTAAAATAACAAATAAAATAAAATATCACTACAAGAATATGAAAGTGGATCAAGTAGGAGAATAGGTAGCTCTAGAATAATCCAGTTTCACTCATTAATCTCCCTTTCGTGTGTTGATGTCCAACTCTACCTTGTGGAATATGGACCCATCACTAAACCATGCATATCTACTCTATAGACACAAGTAAACATGTGTGTAACACGTGTGAATAACCTCGGAGCAAGAGATATAATTCCACTCTCCCTTTCTAGGTACTATCAGTATCAATTATTTTCCTGGCCAATTGGTACTCTAACCCGATATGATCTCCCTTTATAGGTACTATAAAATTATCCTCTTTATTCTACTTAATAACCTGAATTCAATTCAATTAATAAGTATTCATTTATGATAGTTCTAATGAAGCTTCGAAGTCCCCTCACTTTGAATCATAACATGGAATCCTGCTCAGCAGTGAACACACTCAATCAATAACCAAGATATGTATTCAGACTCTACATAACAGTAAGTGATGCACAAAACAACCGTGAGTGTGAATTAAAAAGGCACAATCATATATAAAATAAATCCACAAGTAGTGTTGTACGGAGTTTACACACGAAAGTTCAATTAATTGGTAAAAACCTTCACAACCGTAGTTATATCAAAAATGCTCTAGCCCATGATGTTACGAAGAACAATCATGGGTGTTGGATAGATCTTACCCGGATGTCCGAAAAATACAAGACAAATTAAGAAACAAATAAAACCCTAGATGTGGGCGTCATCGCATCCTTCTCCATCTTGAATTCTCCTCTTGGTTCTCCTCTTGATTCCACGAACGAATCTTCAAAGTGATGGATGGATGGAGGAAAGGATGTGGATGATGGTTGGGGATGATCCTCCCTTGTGGGGTGTAGTATTGTTGTGGCCTCTCTCCAATTTGTATGACTTCTATGATGAATAATGATTTGATTTACACCCCCTTTTATACTTGTGAGGTCTCTTAATAGGCCTTGGATGGGCTTTTGCTTGAAGCACATGTCAAATTTGGTAAAAGACATCCGGAATTACCATAAATAGCATTCAGCGACACGCTGTTCGACTCAGCATCTAAGTCGAACAAGAAGCCCCTGGTTGAACAAGCATTCTGGACAATTTCAGCAATCCTTTGACCAAACACTGTTGCTCGACCAGGTTGATCTTGGTCGAACACTAAGTCGAACGAGCTCTCTGGAAGTTTTCTCCACTTTGCTCGACTTCCTCTCATCTGTTCGACCAAGACAATGTTGGTCGAACAGATCCTCTAGGTCAAACTAGCTCACTGGATAGGCTCTGGCAATCTGCTCGACTTGGCACCTCCCGTTCCACCACCTGTTGAAGGTCGAACATGCTAGTTTGGTCGAACAACACCTTGATTTCGCCTCCAAAATCGTGTCTTCCAATTCCGAGCCTTTTTCACATGTTTTCCACCTAAAACACAATAAAACACCTCAAGTGCGCCTTTTTCTCACATATATGGAATATAAGATACTTGTGCTAATATATGACAACAATTCTCATAAAAAATGTGTTAAATTGGACATTAAAACACGCTTATTTTCACTCTCATCAAACCCCCAAACTTACCCGTTGCTCGTCCCGAGGCAACAAAATAAAAATAAAGTGAGAGAGAGTAAGAAAATTAGCGGGGAAACAAGGACTATGACCAATACCCCATTCAAAATACAATTATCATCAACTTAGGTCATGTAACTCTCATTACATGTAACAATCAACGGCGCCATTTGATTGGTCGTTATAGTCCGAGCGACCAAGCAACAAAATATCGAACCCAAGGGAATTTAGGATTCATGGCCTTTAGGTATAGTATCGTGATTAGTTAGGGACGATCGACTCGGAGGATGAGAAAAATAAAAGGAAATGCAAGAAAAATAAATCTAATTACAATATTTTTGGATGCAATGGTGGTTTCTCGATGCGCTCAAATAATCTTTAATTGATTCCATTTTAAAACTAATCATGGTTAGGGCGATCACTAAATCATACCTACACCTAAACTCTCTGCCAAGATGAATAGGATACAAGTAAAAATTGGCTCATTAGATCGTCTCCAATGCTCACAATTCCCATTAGGTACTTATGGATATTAATATACCTACTAGAGATATTATCACGAAGAATTTTCTCTTTGAGGCAGGGACGTTTTCCTATGTTCCCTTTCTAGGTACTATGCTCACAATGGCTTGGTTCCCTTCACTAACTCAATTACAAGTAATCTCGCTAGTGTTCGTCTATGTAGTTCTAAACATAGGATGGTTCTGCCAAACTCCCTCCCATATTAATCCTAATGCAATAAGTGGAAAAAACTCACATATGATAATCATGTAAAGGGACTAAGGTGAAAGCAACAACAAGACATGTTGATACACAATGCACAACCTAATCACTAAATACTAATATCAAAGGTATTAATCCCAAATTAAAGCATGCATACATATTCCATAAACGAAACCTAATCATAGTAGGAAATTCAATTAAGAAACATAATCATGCATCAATCACCCACCAAAGCAAATTAAGATAATAAGTAGGATTAAATTACACCTTAATGAAGTTTTACATCCATGAAGATCATCCACTCCTTGGTGTCTCCACCTTCTTGGAAAGCAAATAAAATCCTAAACTAGAAAAAACATTAAAACTACGGATCCCTCACCCCGAAAGGGGGAGGGATCTCAACTATGGAGATCTTGCTAAAAAGCCCTTTCTCAACTATTGAATCTTGAAAAGATTGAATTTTATTGAATTTAAATGGATGAAGGAATTGGTTTTCAGTTTATGGATGTGAGGAAGTATTATAGTGGAGAGGTGAGTGGAGTTTTGGTGTTGATTTTCGATGTGGGACAAGAGTGAAATTTTTGGAATTTTTAGGTTCCAGGAAGAGGGTTTAAGTTTAAATCGGGTGAGAATTAATCACATGTGGTGGTTTGGCAAAGTGGTTGGAGGCGCCCTTATGCCTCCGAGAGGTCACGGGTTCGAATTCCAGCCTCCACAATTTTTTTTTCAAAAGTGCATAAAAACACGGTCGTGTTTTTATGCATCTGCCCGTGTTTTCTTGCAATTTTTCAGCTCTCTGGACAATTTTTGCACTTCTGAATAGACAACACTTTTCAGGAAAGTGTTGTCTTTTCTGTGTTGTCTTTGCCAAATTTTCTCCTTTTTTTCGTCTTCGTCCCAATTTAATTCCCGTTTCTTCCATCACTCTTTCAAGCTCAAAACACCCCTTTTCTGCAAAAATACATAAGAATACCTCTCTCAAACTAATTAAACAATTAATAATATTTTCATTAAAATCATGCTTAATTATTGAATTAAATCCAAATAAATCCAAATAAATTCTTTCAATATAGCCCATAATTCTAGGTGAATTTTACACCGATCATCGCACAACATATTATCTACAGTATAAAGTAAGTGGAATATTGCATCTACATATAAATAAACTATAAGACGCAATCATTTGATCATATGATTCTCATTTCAAATAAATTATTATAACATTGTTCATACTAAAGCTAGTCTTTTAGTATACAATGCAATAATCTCCCACTTATACTAAAAGACTATGCTGTCATGTCTTCCGCCATATATCTGATTCCCACTCCCACTACACGACTATCAAAAGCTCTAGCTTTAAGATCCTTGTAAATGGATTTACTTGGTTATCATCCGATGCAACAACCTTCCCCTCATCATACGATTTCTCGTAACAGGTGGTACTCGCGCTCCATATGTTTAATTGCCTTATGGGCTTGTCATTCTTTCAAGTTTGCAACTACACCATTATCATCAAAATAAATTGTGATATCCTTGGGCAAACTTAGAAACACTTCAAAGTCCATCATGAAGTTTCTAGAGTCATACAGATACTTTGGCTTCCTTATTGGCTCCAATTTATCATCTTTCCATGATGTAGTCCAGAGTCTAAAATATATTTCTGTATAACACTCCTCCACATTATGGCTCTACTTCCTAAAATTAAAAACATAACCTTCGAGGTGGATTTACTATCGTCCCTATCTGATTTGAAAAATCCGAATCTATGTAACCCCTAAGAAGCAGTGAATCTGTCCGATAAGCACACATATAGTTTCTAGTCCTTTTCAGGTAATTCAATATTATGTGTTACCACAGTTCATCATTCTTATTTAGGGTTACCTTGATACCCACTGTTCATGCCTTTGGCAAAAAAGTTATCCATATCTCGTGCATAATATTCCTTAGATTAAGCTTCCTTATTTACCGAAACATAAGGAACCACTTTCATCACCTTTATCTTCTTTTGTGTTAAAACACATTTCCTTAGATAAAGTAATATGCTAAAATGAGTAAGGATCGTATCATCTCATGAAGCTAGAGACAAGCATAACATCCTCTCTTGTGATCCGTATTACCGTGATCAAAAGGATATTTTTGCTTCTCTTAAGTCCTTCATCTTATACCGCTTTATTAACCATACCCATACGCCCGGCAATACTCTTTCATTGTCTCCAATGAGCAAGATACTGTCTACGTATAGTACAAGAAATACCACCACGTTTTCGTCACTCTTTACAATACACAAGACATATCTGCGCATTGAATGAATCCATATCTCTGGATTTCCTCATCAAAATGGATATTTCATGATCTTGAAGCTTGCTTTAGTCCATTAATAGATACTTTTAAGCTTACTATCAAAATGCTCTTAGCTCTTTGCAATGAATCACTCTGGTTGCTTCACATAGATGTTTTCCTCAAGACTTCCAATTAGGAAAGCAGACTTGACATCTATTTGCTATTCTTCATATTTCATATAAGTGGCAACAAATAAAAGAATCCGGATCGACTTAGGCATAACTACTAGCGAATAGGTTTTCTCATAATCGAATTCTTTCTTTCTGAGTATACATTTTCGCAACAAGCTTTGCTTCAAAGGTTTTCACCATACCATATTATCCTCTTTTATTTCGTAAGACCACTTCCAATGGCTTTTACACCATATAGTGGTTCTACAAGCTCCCAGATCTAATTTAGAATTCATTGATTCTATTTCAACATCATTTCACTTGCTAAGATATCGCATTTCGATCTTGTAGTGCTTCGTCATATCCGTGGATCCATTCCATGTTTACAAGGGACCAAGTCTCACGACTCTCCCAAAACATATTTCTTATAGGTTTTCGAACAATCCTCCCACTATGACAAGGTACTACACGCAATTTTGTATCAAACGTGACATGCGTTGCAGTTTACCTTGTGGTATATCCTCTTGTACAATTGGTACTAATACTTTGTGTTTTCTCTGTCACTTTCTTTAGAACAATTTATACATGGCTTTGTGATTTATTACATAGTCCTTTTCAAAAATCTAGTGTTTGTGTTAATAATCACCCTTCGATCTTTTGAACTAAACAAATCACCCTTCATTTTTCTAGGATATCCCACAAACAGACAAACATTCATATGAATTATTGTTTCTAGGGCATATCCATAAAATGAATTTAATGATTCCAAATAACTCATCATCTATCTAATCATTTCCAAAAGAGTTTTTCTCTTAATAAGATTAGAAGACGTGTTATTAATTACTATTTATTGCACCCGTAAGATAAACATGATTTAAGAGTTTACAAATTGTCACTAACGTACCACAATAGATTATAACTCCATCCTTCATCACTATGACCATGTCATTTAAATAAAATGGAGTATCTATCCATAAATGCATAGAAACTGAAATGAATTTCTTTCTATGAAAAAGTACGTAAAGACAATTTCTCATAACCAAATGTTTATTCCTATCGTAAGATAAATAAACAACTCCCACTGCAACAGCCACTACTCTCGTAGTATTACCCATGTCCATAATAATCTCATCATCACTAAGTTATATGCTTTTAGTGATTTCGGTATCTACACACAACGTGTCAGTAGATGCCATCAGTATTCATGCTTCAACAACTAGTGAATGAGATATTAACTTTGTTCACATCTTGATGAAATTGGATTTCCTTTGCCATATGTTTTGTCGGAAATTTCCCACCATATACAACCTCTTGTATTTCAGGTAGAACTTGCTCAAAACACCTAGGCAAACTACGGAGAATTAAATTGATCTAGGTTTCCCTTCAATATCTACTCCGATCATTTTCAATTCATTCATCAAATTAACTATGACCTCTCGCCTATCTTATTTACTCAAGTATCTGAAGAGTCATATGAGACCATCATATTTCGATGAACCTCTCACCTCTCCACTAAAGACTTTAATAGGCATCAAGGAGCATCCTTAGTGAGAACACATATTTATATTTTCTTAAGCACTAAAATTCGAAACCAAGATTCTTTTCTAATCATCTAATTTTGGACCAGTAAATATGTTTTCTTTCAGTATACAATAAGTGAGATAAAACCATTTGAAATTACAAAAAATCACAAATAAATACACCGATCAAATCTTTGAATTTTATCCATTTATATTGGTTCCCTCAAAACAATATAAAAATAAAATTCACTGACATCTCAAGCACCATGAGTCTTCAAGCCACGATAGTGTGGATGTTTACAAACCCGAACATTTACAAGAGAATGTTTTACCTATTAATTTCATTTGTCAACCTAACCTCATGACAAAATAATTAATAGTCTGTTCCTCTTTATCCATGCAAATAAAAGCAGTGACTCCGATAGGGAGGATACTTATTATTTACATCTAAGTGTACACCATTATTTGGCCCCAAGTCCGTAACCCAAGCTTATGTGCCTTACAGATGGAGAAGTACACACGCGCTTGGATAACTTCCTACATTCATCAATTATAAGTTTGTACAGTGATCCGCAAATGAACTCATCCGATGGGGAGGAAGGTCTATGCCAACACACAAGTTCATGTGCATCACATTACAAATAATAAATATTTAATGACATTTGTACCAGTGATCCGTGAATAAACTCATCCGATGGGGAGGAAGGTCTATGCCAACACGCAAGTTTACTCACATCACTTACAAACCAATAATGGAGGCCGCAGGAATTAATTACCAATCTCCTCTCCCACTTAGTTATTTAACACCGAGGGTTTTTACATGCATATAATATTCAGAATAATATACACAACCTAGCAGGCTCCTATTACGGCAAATAAGGCAGTAAATCAAAAAGAGCATGCATCTTATCCAAATATATAACAATAATTGGCAAATAAAAATAATTATAAGCAATTATATATTAGGATAAAAATGTCATATATAGAATTGACTAGGTCAACACATAAAATCAATTTAGGCAATTAAACATGTGACTAGGGCAAGAAGGAAACTTGCTCAACAAGTTGGTTAGCACTTGGGCTTCAAGAATCCAGCCCACACATGATTAGCAACAGCCCCTGCGTATCATCCCAGCCGTTCCTCACCTTGCAGTCACCCCTCGAAAATTGGAGATGACCGCTGATCAGAGAATTAGCCAGATTTCCGATGCCGTTCTAGCCATGGCATGCCTACCAGAAACATGTTCTTCACCGGAATACCATTGCACAGCCACCGGAACCAGCGACCACTGCCGTCCGCAGCGCCGCGGCTACTTTTTTCGTACATGACTGCCTTTCACCGAAAAACACCCCTGTTGCCGGAAAGACAGCCAGTTTCTTCCAGCCGTGTTCGCGCATAGTAGAAACTTCTCCTATGCCATCGCCCAGCCAGTTTTGAGTTTGCAGCTGCCCTCTATCACAAATTCATGGTGAAGTCGTGCCACTACAAGAGAACATCCATACCGACGAATCAAGTCGCTGCCGCCTCTAAGTGAACCATGTATTCGCCACTAGCAATACACAAAACCTGCCGATGGCCAGGTTTAATTCTCGCGTCCAGACTCCTCGTCGGCATTATGAACAAACTGGTCAGACTGAAGTCCAGTCCACTCCCCAGCCTCCCCGAAATAAATCCACTGCCGCCTCAGCGCTTGTGCCGGATTGTTGACATCTTTCGCTATGCGAAGTTGCTCCCTGCTTCACCTGGGTTCCGCCATCGCGATAGCGCTGCCATCACCCATTGGCCAAGCCACAACACAGAGCTAACGACCAGCAAACTCGCCCAGAAGTTTACGCCGCCTTCCGTACTAGCGGCGCTCGCCCATTTGAGTTGCTCCAACCACGGTATTCGATGCCGGAATTGTGATCCTAGCGTGCTACTTGTGTCACGTCGAGGCTCTCGCCTAATTCTGATGTCGTCTAGTGTGATCATGCTGCCATCAGGATCCATCTACCACTGTGCCATCGTTGCTGTCTCACTTGGTCAGCCTGGACTGCTTGAAGACCCACTCGAAACGATGTCGTGTTCCATGTTAATCCTAGCCAATAGCCATCATAATAATCTGCCGTGCTTGGTTCCACCATGAACACCGGCTGTTGCTATCAGATGTCTTCAAATGCACCAACAACCCAAGTCGTCAGCGATTGCAGGGGCTACCACTTCAGCCCAACAAGTGCTTACAACCAACGCCCAACAACAACGTTCATCGCCATCAGCCTTCATCGTCCATACTAGCTGCGCTTCTTTCTTCCAGCATCTTGCAGCCATTGTCGAATCACCACCGCGATACCGCCGCTCAACGCCGCCATCACTCAGCTCTGTCAAGGCATCGTGCGGTGTATCTGTGTGTCGTGTACAGTTAGGGTATCCAACAAGAAAATAATTCTACAACCCTAACATCAGGTACACACAAAATCCTAGCCTAACGTGTCAAGCTTCACCACGAAACCGAAGCTCTGATACCAATTGTTGGCATTCGATCATTTGGTTAACGTGACCTATTAGGGTTCCATACATATCTAACAAGCAGCTGAAGCAAGTAAACAAGAAACGTATTACCTTTCACCAGGGAATGTTGGAGAAGATGGATTCTCATCGGCAGCCTGCACAGTCCTACCGTTTTGCGCATAACTCTATCATCCGATGTTAGAATTGAGTGATCTATACACCAAAACAATCCTCTATTACGTGGCTTTCGGTCAGTATATCACAAGTCCAGTTTGGAGGTCTGTAAGATTTTATAAAAATTGTATAATTCGGCAGACAGCAGCAGCAAACAACCTCTTGATCTTTTGTTGTATTCCCAAGCCCAATCTCGACGTCGTTTGGGTGATGATCCTCGAGATCTTCTCAATCTGCTATTCCCTAACCCTCACTCACATGTTAGGATTGAATAATCTCTTGAATTTGGGTTTCTGGACAGCTGAGATGATTTATATATGGGCTACAGCAGGGACCAGGAGGAGAAATTAGAGTTGGGCGTCCATTGGGCTTAAGTATCCAAACTTAGCCCAAAGCTTATACTTAAGTCCAATAATAATAATATATACTACTAAAATATTATTACTGCACTACCGTTCTAATCCCATAATTACGTTATGGCTCCTTCTTATTATGAGCCCGTTAGTCTCCTTATGTTTAAGGTATACAATGTCCATTAATTAATTAAGTTACTGATAACTCCATTAATTAATAACTCATCCGAGAGTAATACCACTCTATCTCATTATCATGCTAGAATAAATCCACCTGCAGGGTTTACATGATAATCCTTATGAGCTCCTCAAAGGGACATCACCAACCTATGACGGACACGGATTTCTTCTACAATCAACAGCACACCATAGGGACATCACTACTTCCCAACTCACTGAGTTTGTTGATTTAATTACATGTAAATCTCACCCATTGATGAATCAAAGAAATACATACTGCCCTACGTGTCAAGGTTATTGTATAGTGATTAAGAGCATGAACATCCATAATAACAGAGATCAAGTTCTTTTATAAGTCAGTATAAGTCGAACGATGTCAAGCGGTCCTGCTCAATACACACAAGTGCACTAATGTGATTCTATAGCCAAGACAAGCTAATACCAAACCACACTACAACCATCCCGATAGAAAGTTTTCGTCTATCTCGGTTGTGAGCATCTGTTTATACTTTATAAGGAAACCAATAATATGATCTTCCGCGTATTGTCACACAACATATTATCTACTGTATAGAGTAAGTGGACTATTGCATCTACATATAAATAAATTATAAGATGCAATCATTTGATCATATGATTCTTATTTCAAATAAATTGTTATAGCATTGTTCATACTAAAGCTAGACTTTTATTACACAATCCAATAGTTTGGTCGAGCAACTCCCCTGCCTCCTTCGTTCTCGCTCTCCGGCATCTTCGGACCTCCGTACAGTATCCCAGACCTCAAATTGATAGCATTATTATCCAACATTTGTATAAATTGATTCACATTCGAGGCCATTTGTCCCATAATCAAGGTAAGGTTCTTCAACTACTTAGATAAATCTTCATGATCAACATTCATGGTATCCTCAAGATGATCAATCCTTGCATCATTCTCATCTATGTATCGATTGAAGGTATTTTCAGCACTCTTCACTTCATGCTGCCGCATACTAGGCTCCCTTAGTGTCAACTCTGTAATCTGCTTCTGCTGGGACTCTAGTAGATTGTTGATGTTAGCTAGACTAGAGACGATCTCATCATCCCTATTCGGCTTCACCACTTGATGTTCAACCTGCGCTACCTTGCCAAGTACATATGATCCTCTATCTCTCTCCATAGGCCAGTCATGTGAATTCATAGAGATGTCTACAAATAACTTTTCTGCTCAAGTGTTGTCTTAGATAACAGCGCTCCTCCTGATAATGCATCAATAAACACACGCGACTCACAATCCAATCCATAGTAAAAGATGCTTATATATTCAGCTTTAGACATTCCATGCTATGGGCACCGCCTGAGCATGTCTATAAACCTTTCCCAAGCCTCATGAAATTTTTTACCCTGATTCATAACAAATTGGGTGATCTCTTGCCTCATTCTTAAGATCCTTGAGGGTGGCATGTATCTCTCCAAGAACTTCTGCTACAGTTCATCCCATGTAGTGCAGTCTGTGGCATCAAGAGTCTCATACCAAGCTTCTGCTCTATCAATCAAAGAGAACTTGAATAAGGCGATCCGTCTAGCATGATCATTAGCTCCAGCACCCTTCTGAGATAACCAAGGAATCTTCTGAGATGCTGATATGGATCTGCAAAGCAACCTCCAGAAAGGGATTTTTCTCTACCATGTTAATAAGAGCGGGATGTATCTCAAAATCATCATCTTCCCCCCTTGCTCCTATCAACCCCATGTTACCAATTCCATAGTTCATAAAAATTTCACGTATGGCAATATTATCCGGATTCTTCCTTGCTCCGGTCATGTTTAGCTCAATGTGATATTTCTTCCTTTCCTTCCTTTTCGTTTCCTAGTTTACAAGTACCTCAGAAAATTTCAAGGTTAGACAGAAATAAATAATCAAAATAAAAGTCTTAATCAACTAGAAATAATAAAATCAATAATAACAGCCGTCCCCGGCAATGGTGCCAAGAACTTGATGCGCGTTTTCTTTGCACGCAAAATTAATCTCCAAGTATTAAGGATATCAATTACAGCTTAAGCAAGCGACCAAGTGAATATCGAACCCAAAGGACAGCGTATTATGAATTTAATTATTATCTAAATTAATTAAGACGATTATGGCAATATAGTTTGAGGATTTAATTATTAAAATAATAAACAATTAATTAAAATAACAAATAAAATAAAATATCACTAGAAGAATACGAAAGTGCATCAAGTAGGAGAATAGGTAGCTCTAGGATAATCTAGTTTCACTCATTAATCTCCCTTTCGTGTGTTGATGTCCGACTCTACCTTGTGAAATATGGACGCATCACTAAACCATGCATATCTACTCTATAGATACAAGTAAACATGCGTGTAACACGTGTGAATAATCTCGGAGCAAGAGATATAATTCCACCCCCTTTCTAGGTACTATCAGTATCAATTATTTTCCTAGCCAATTGGTACTCTAACCCGATATGATCTCCCTTTATAGGTACTATAAAATTATCCTATTTATCCTACTAATAACCCGAATTCAATTCAATTAATAAGTATTCATATATTAGTTCTAATAAAGCTTGGGAGTCCACTCACTTAAAATCATAACATGGAATCCTGCTCAGCAGTGAACGCACTTAATCAATAACCAAGATATGCATTCAGACTCTGCATAACAGTTAATGATGCACAAAACAGCCGTGAGTATGAATTAAAAAGGCACAATCATAAATAAAATAAATTCACAAGTAGTGTTGTACGGAGTTTACACATGAATGTTCAATTAATTGGTAAAAACCTTCACAACCCTAGTTGTACCAAAAAGGCTTAGTCCATTATGTTATGAAGAACAATCATGGGTGTTGGATAGATCTTATCCGGATGTCCAGAAAATACAAGATAAATTAGGAAACAAATAAAACCCTAAATGTGGGCGTCGTTGCGTCCTTCTCTGTCTTGAATTCTCCTCTTGGTTCTCCTCTTGATTCCACGAACAAATCTTCAAAGTGATGGATAGATGGAGGAAAGGATGTGGATGATGGTTGGGGGGTGATCCCCCCTTGTGGGGTGTAGTATTATTGTGGCCTCTCTCCAATTCGTATGACTTCTATGATGAATAATGATATGATTTACACCCCCTTTTATACTTGTGAGCTCTCCTTATCGGCCTTGGATGCGCTTTTGCTTGAAGCACACGTCAAATTTGGTAAAAGACATTTGAAATTACCATAAATAGCATTCAGCGACACGCTGTTCGACCTCAGCATCTAAGTCGAACAAGAAGCCCCTGGTCGAACAAGCATTCTGGACAATTTCGGCAATCCGTTCAACCAAACATTGCTGCTCGACCAGGTTGATCTTGGTCGAACAACTCTTCCAAGTTGAATGAGCTCTCTGGAAGTTTTCTCCACTTTGCTCGATGATTGGCGCTATTTTCACCTAGATTTTAGTGTCTTTTTATATGTGTTTTCATATTATTATATCCGTATTTGTATGTTATTTGGTTGTGTTTTGTGTTTTTATGGAAATGTGTGTGAATGAGCTTAAACTTAATATTTTCAATTTTTATTGGATGCTAGATATGATAAGGAAGGTATAAGAAAAAGCAGATCTAAATTTGGAGGTTAAACGAGGAAGATCGAGTCGAAACAGTGAGAGAGGAGAAGAAGCTGCACAACACGGGCCGTGTGAAGTGCACGACCCTGTCAGAATGGCCGTGCGCTGACACCCAAAATACCAACTCGGCCACGCATGTGGCAGAGTGCAGAACACGACCCGTGCCCAGTACAGACACATGGCCCGTGCACCGCGCACGGGCCTGTCCAGAAAGCCGTGTTAGGATGTCAGATTACACAACACGGCCACCCCTGTGGCCGAGTGCGGAACACGACTCGTGCGCTGTGTTAGAACATGGGGCGTGCGGCGGAGCTCGAGCCGTGTTGGTGCAAAAACGCAGAAAATTGCTGAAATCTTCTAGAAGGCCCACATGGGGTATAAATAGACCCCATTTCAACATTTTGATAGGGCAGATCGGATTTCCCATCCTCTACACACACATCACACACCTTTCCTTCAATTTCACATCATAATCTCCATCCACCTTCATCCATCTTGATCCATCTTCATCATCTCCATTAATTCTCCATCAAAACTTCATCCCTTCCATTGGGTGTGAGAGATCTCAAGAAATCAATAGCTAGAGAAGAAGATCCATGAATATTGAAGATCTCCTACAAGAAATTGTTGGGGAAGATTTACATCTCCTTTGATTTTCTTTTGGATTTAGACTATGGATATTTGTAATGAATCATTTATGTGTTTTGTTACTTTTATCATGATAGACTAATCCCTCTAGTGGGATTGGGGACATGAAGAGCATATGAGATTTATATTATCATGTGGATTAAATTGGTTTTTGATTTAATTGATGTTGATTTCTATTCATGGAGTTTAATTGTCTTGATGTTGTGATGGCATGGTTTGTTATTCATAATTGATTATTGGTTTAATGGATTGTTGATCAATGAATTGATTTATGGTAATTAAATGCTATCATGATGCTCATGTATGTATTGCTTGGAGTGAGACGAAAACGACCCTCTATAGTATTAGGAAGGCATGAATAGACATTGAGTTTGAGTTTGACCGAAAGGATATTTGAATTCAATGAGGGGAACCAATCCATTCGTTAGCCTTAGTACACAAAAAGGGAGAGTTTAATCTAACTAGTACCTAGATGGAAGGGGTTAATATTGGGCTTTGATCTTAAGTGCTTTTGGGAGTCTAAAATGGATCAACAACCTTTGTAACCCGAAAGGGAGCTTAGGATACAATCGTGATCACCCTTAGTCTACATCAATTGAGTTGAATTCCTTTTGCATGATAATATGAATCGAGTGTGCTTGATGTTTCTAATCCCATATTTTTCCATACTTGAACTTTAGCACCTATTTTCTTTACTTGTTATTCATCTTTACTTGTCATTTCTCCTATTAGCTCTCTTATTTACTTGCTACTTGCTTTAGTTGTTAATCATATCAAAACCCCCGATCATCTTTACAAAAACAACATGAACATGAGCTCGCGTATTTTGCTAGTCCGAACATAACTCCTTTGTGGATTGATAATTTTTCTTGGGATATACTACTACAACGATCGAGTATTCTTATTCGTGAGTGCTACAAAAATAGGCAATCACTCGACTTTCTCATCTGTACGACCAAGACAATGTAGGTTAAACAGATCATCTAGGTCGCACTGGCTCACTGGATGGGCTCTGGCAATCTGCTCGACTTGGCACCTCCCGTTCGACCACCTGTTGAAGGTCGAACACACTAGTTTGGTCGAACAACACCTTGATTTCGCCTCCAAAATCGTGTCTTCTAATTCTGAGCCTTTTTGACATATTTTCCACCTAAAACACAACAAAACACCTCAAGTGCACTTTTTTTCACATATATGGAATATAAAATACTTGTGCTAATATATGACAACAATTCTCATTAAAAAGGTGTAAAATTGGACATTAAAACATGCTTATTTTCACTCTCATCACAACATGTGTAGTTGAGCCCCTATTTTTACTTGACTTGTTCAACCGTCATTCGACCTCCATGTCAAGGTCGAACAACGCCTGCTAAGTCGAACAAACTCTCTGGATAATTTTGGCATTTTGCTCGACCATTGTTCGACTTGAATTACTTGGTCAAACAAGTGCTGGAAGTCGAGTAACTTGCCTCGTCGCACCCCCAGTTTGTCTCTGTCTTGCTCGACCTTTGTTCGATCTCATAATCCTGGTCGAACAACCCCTGAATAGTCAAACAAACTCTCTGTAAGTTTTTTCGCCATTTGCTCAACTATTACTCGACTCCAACTTCTTGGTCGAGCTAGAAGGGATAAGTCGAACAACTCTTCCGAAAGAATTTGACATTTTGTTCGACCATTGCTCGACTAAAATTCCTGGTCGAACAACCCATGCTAGGTCGAATTACTCCATGATCTCCCTTAATTCATACCCTTTTTGTTTCTTCCTGAAATATTCCACTTTAAGACAACATCAAGTATCAAGATATCCAAAAATTAAGCTTGAGAAACCATATAACATCAAGTGTACCTCTGCAATCACACAAAAAACAACAACTCTCACCGGACACTAGGCAAATTGCAAAAAAAATCGATGCATCAAAACAAGTTAAAGTTTTAATATACTGCAAAAAACCAACTCCCCTAGCAAACATTACAAAGAAAAGATCATATTCTTCGTGCTATAATGAGGTATTCATCACACCCCCCTAAACTTAGTAGAAACTATAGTCGAAACTAAGTTTGTAAAGAGATGTAATTTCCGAATGATAAGCACATCAAATAAGAAAATTTCTTACTCACACTAATGAAATTAAAGCAATAAAATAGGAGGAAAAGCCCCCAACAGGTGCTCATGTTTAACATTGGAGAGTCATGACGGTACCATCCTAGTGCAAGGTATCCTTGAAGACGACGCAAGCATCATTCGGAGACTTGTAATACTTCAATTGATGCCCATTCGCTGCAATAATGTCCCCATCTTTGTCCATAAGCTCAAAACTCCCCCCTCTATAGGCTCTATAGATAATGAGCGGCCCCGTCCACTTCGATTTCAATTTCCCTGCGAAGAGCTTCAAGCGAGAATTAAAAAGTAATACCTCATCACCTTGCTTGAACTCCTTGTAAGAGATCTTCGAATCATACCATTTCTTTATTCTCTCCTTAAAAATCTCTGAGTTCTTATAAGCACGATTCCTAAATTCATCTAGTTGATTGATATGAGTTATCCTGAACTCCCTTTGTTCCTTTAAGGACAAGTTCAAACTCCTCAAAGCCCAAAAAGCTTTATGTTGAATCTCTACGGGCAAGTGGCATAGCATCCCATAGATAATTTGATACGGTAACATATCCAACACCATCTTGTAAGCAGTTCAGAACCCCCACAAAATATCATCGAGCTTCATAGCCCAATCTTTCCTATTGGTTTCGACTACCTTCTCCAAGATTTGCTTCACTTGGCGATTGGAGACTTCCGCTTGCCCATTAGCCTGAGGGTGATAGGGTATAGTGACCCTATGCTTCACTCCATAATCCTTAAGCACATTTTCAAGAAGCTTATTGACGAAGTGAGAACCTTCAGGGACTCTATAACAGGCAAAGATATGTTTCTTTAAGAAGGATAAAATAGTCCTTAAATCATTCAAATGAGTGGGAATGGCTTCCACCCACTTAGAAACATAATCCGCAGCTAAAAGGATGTAAAGAAATCCATTAGATGGGGGAAAAGGTCCCATAAAATCGATCCCCCATACATCGAAGATTTCTACGACAATGCTTGGTTGCAGTGGCATCTCATCTCGTCGACTTATGTTCCCCATCTTTTGACATCTATCACATGATGCCACATAGGTCTCACAATCTTTGAACAAAGTAGGCTAATAAAGAGCTGATTGAAGTACTTTTGCTACCGTCTTTTGAGCCCCAAAGTGCCCTCCGTTATGTTGTGCATGGCAAAACTCAAGAACACTCTCCATCTCCATCTCCGGCACACACCTATGAACTATGGAATCCATACATATCTTATAAACAAATGGATCATACCATATGAAGGACTCAACATCTCGCTTGAACTTTGCAAGTTGGTATCGGTTGAGATCTCTTGGGATTTCTCCTACCGCAATGTAGTTTACATAATCTGCATACCATGGATCCATCCCTTGGACAGCTACTACACATGCATTTTCAACTCCTTCAAAAAGCATTGCCATGACCTTCTCATTAAGGAACATCTCTCCTATTTAATCAAACGAATAATCACAATGTTCCCTTGTCTCCAACCTTGATAAGTGATCCGCCAAGACATTTTCTGTACCTTTCTTATCTCGGATCTCGATATCAAACTCTTGCATAAGAAGAATCCATCTAATTATTCTTGGCTTCGTCTCCTTCTTCTCCATCAAGTATCGAATCGCAGAGAGATCCATGTATACTATTGTCTTCATGCCAACTAAGTACTGTCAAAACTTATTGAATGCGTACACCACAGCAAGAAACTCCTTTTCAGTCACTGTGTAGTTCTTTTGTGCCACATCAAAAGTCTTACTCTCATAGTAAATGGCACAAAACTTCTTATCTCTCAACTGCCCAAGCACCACTCCAAGTGCTAAGTCACTTGCATCACACATTAGTACAAATGGTTGTCTAATCCGGCGTGATCAAGATAGGTGCAGTAATAAGCGCCTCCTTCAAAACTTGAAAAGCTGTTAAGCATTCTTCATCAAAAACAAAAGGAACATCCTTTTCAAGTAGATGAGATAAGGGCTTAGAGTATTTCAAGAAGACTTTTATGAATCTTCTACAAAAACCGGCGTGTCCAAGAAAAGACCACACTCCTTTCTCATTCGTAGGTGGTGGAAGCTTCTTGATAGCCACACCTTTGCTCTATCTACTTGCAATCCTTTGGCCGAGATATGATGGCCAAGAACAACCCCATCTCTCACCATGAAGTGGCACTTCTCCCAATTTAAGACAAGATTTGTTTCTTGGCATCTTTTCAAAACAGTAGCAAGGTTAGATAAATAAACATCAAAAGAGGAACCAAATATAGAAAAGTCATCCATGAACACCTCCATGATCTTCTCTATCAACCCATCAAATATCACCATCATGCAACGCTGAAATGTCGCAGGTGTATTACATAACCCAAAAGGCATCTTTCTAAAGGCAAATGTTTTATACGGGCAAGTGAAAGTAGTCTTCTCTTAATCTTCAAGTGCGATCATGATTTGATTATAACCTGAGTATCCATCCAAGAAGCAATAATACTCATACCCCGCAAGACGATCAAGCATTTGATCCATGAAGGGAAGGGAAAAATGGTCTTTGCATGTATTCTCATTTAGCTTCCTGTAGTCTGTACACACATGCCATCCCATAGGAATCCTAGTGGCTAACGTCTCACCTTCTTCGGCTTTCACTATAATCATGCCCTCCTTTTTGGTAACAACATGCAATGGACTCACATGGGGACTATCACTAATATGATAAATAATCCCTGCATCTAGCCACACTAGGATTTGCTTCCTAATCACTTCTTGAATAGCGGGATTCACCCTCTGCTTATTCTGAATGCTACTTTTAGCCTCATCTAACAATCTTATTCGATGCATGCAATACGAAGGACTAATAACTTTCAAATCGTCAAGAGACCAACCAATCGCAGACTTATACTTCCTAAGTACATCCAACAACTCCTCAAGTTGATCATCATCAAGAGAAGAAGATACAATTACCAGATATTTTCCACTGTCACCAAGATAAGCATACTTCAAATGTTCTGGTAGCGGTTTCAACTCCTCTTTCTTCTCTTCTTGCAGTGCATTTTCTCTGTCCAAAGGCAAGTACTTTCTTGCCCACTTCACCTCTTCAACCTTTGTCCTTTGCGATTCATACCTGTCATCACACAAAGCAAGCAAGTTTTCAAGAAAATCTATACATACCTCATTGGAGAGTTCATCAAGCTCCGTAGTGGGAAAAGTAAGAGACTCCATCATGCATGTCTCAAGAAGATCCTTCGAAAGAATCAGATACATGTCTTCCTTAACGATTTCCTCCACTATATCAACACTGTGGCACTGCATCTCCATCAGCATCTTCATTGCTTTGTCCAAGTTAAATAGGACTTCTTCTTTATCCATCCTCAACCGTAGCTCACCCTTTTGTACGTCTATCATGGCTCCAGCAGTTGCAAGGAATGGTCTTCCCAAGATCAAGGGAGCATTATCCTTGTCTTCTTCCATCTCTAGTACTAGAAAATCCACAAGAAAAACCAACTTTTCAACTTTGACTAAAACGTCTTCGATAACTCCTTTTGGAAACATCATAGACCTATTCGCTAGCTGTAGAGCCACTGATGTGGGAGTTAATTCCCCCAAACCAAGCCTTTTAAAAATGGACAACGACATCAAATTAATGCTTGCCCCTAGATCACACAAGGCTCGACATGCCGTGCCCTTCCCAATTTCACACAATATGGTGAAGCTTCCCGGCTCCTTCAGCTTACCTGGTAGCTTTCTTTGTATAATCGAGCTGCAATTTTTAGACAGACTCACCATTTCGATTACGTTCAAGCTTCTATTCTTCAAAAGAATATCCTAGAAAATCTAGAATTGCTTCAGAGAAGGGAATTGATCGTTGCTATTTTCACCTAGATTTTAGTATCTTTTTGTATATCTTTTTGTATTATTTTATCCATAT
This sequence comes from Pogostemon cablin, assembly GCA_023678885.1. NCBI lineage: Eukaryota > Viridiplantae > Streptophyta > Magnoliopsida > Lamiales > Lamiaceae > Pogostemon > Pogostemon cablin. Next base: position 18,140,353 of record CM043007.1, on the reverse strand, counting down.
TTTATGTGTTATTTGGTTGTTTTATGTGTTTATATGGAAATGTGTGGGAATGAGCTTAAACGTATGTAAAACAGGTGAAAAAAGAGTAAAAATGGAGATGAGAGCTGAAACAATAAATAAATGGGTTGCCGGGACCCAACTCGAGTTGCAAGGTGCAACTCGAGTTGCCAACTTGAGTCAAGTTGGGGTCAGAAAAAATCCAGAAATTGTCCAGAGAGCTTACTCGAGTTGCAAGGTCCAACTCGACTTGCAACTCGAGTCGAGTAAGGAGCAGGCAATTGCCAAAAATTGTACAGTGAGCCAACTCGGCTTGCAAGCTACAACACGAGTTGCTAGCTCGAGTCGAGCTGGATGCCGAGGGATTTTCAGTTTCAAAGCCTCACAACATGACCGAACAGGCCAGAGCTCGAGTTGCCGACACGAGTCGAGCTAGGATAGCTCGAGTTGCATTACATGCAACTCGACTCGAGTTGCTAACTCGAGTAAGACATGACAAGTCGAGTAAGGTCATTTTGGACTAAAAATCCAGATTTTCACCTGCTAATATGTGTAAGTGTGTGTAAAAAACCATTTGATGTTAAAATCGTGGCCCAACTTGGAGAGGGTATAAATAGCCTCAAGTTCAATATTTCAAGAGAGATTGGATATTCCACACAAGGGTTTCACTCCTACACCTTGATCACACACCATTTCTTCCATTTTTCACCACCATCTTCATCCATTCTTCATCTCTTCCATTTGGGTGTTAAGGACCTCAAGAATTCAAGAGTTAGAGGTGGAGCTCAATGAGTGTTGAAGATTTTCTACAAGGAATTGCTAGGGAAGATTTACATCTCTTTTGTTTTTCATTTGGATTTAAAACTATGGGTATGTGTAATGGATCATTCATGTGTTTTGTTACTATTATCATGTTAGGCTAATCCCTCTAGTGGGATTAGGAATATGAAGAGCACATTAGGTTTATATTATTATGTGGATTAAATTGGTTTTTGACTTAATTGATGTTGGTTTCTATTCATGGGCTTTAATTATTTTGATGTTGTGATGGCATGGTTTGTTATTCATGAATGATTATTGGTTTAATGGATTGTTGATCAATAGATGATTTATGATAATTAAGTGCTATTATAATGTTCATGTGTATATTGCTTAGAGTGAGACGGAAGCGATCCTCTTAAGTATTAGAAAGGCATGAATAGACATCGAGTTTGGGTTTGACCGAAAGGATATTTGAATTCGATGAGGGGAACCAATCCATTCGTTAGCTTTAGTACACAAAAAGGGAGAGTTAATCCTAATTAATACCTTTGAAGGGAGAATTGGGAATTAATTAGTACCTAGATGGAAGAGGATAATGTTGGGATTTGATCTTAAATGGTTTTGGGAGTCTCAAGTAGATCAACAACCTTTGTAACCCGAAAGGGAGCTTAGGATATAATCGTGATCACCCTTAATCTACATCAATTGAGTTGAATTCCTTTTGTATGATAATATGAATTGAATGTGTTTGGATGTTTCTAATCCTATGTTTTTCCATACTTGAACTTTAGCACCTATTCTCTTTTCTCGTTAATCTTATTACTTGTCATTTCTCTTAGTTGCTATTTTATTTGCTTGCTATTTGCTTTAGTTGATAACTTCAACTCAAAACCCCCAATCATCCTTACAAAAGTGACATAAACATAAGCACACGTATTGTACTAATCCAAACCTAACTCCTTTGTGGTTTGATAATTTTATTTCTTGGGATAATCTTCTGCAACGATCGAGTATTCTTGATTGTGAGTATAAAATATTCAAACAAGAAATTGGTTCCGTTGCTGGGGTGAGTTTAACAGATTAGTGGAATACTGTGTTATTTTTTTAGTTGTTCTTGATAAGGATACTTTTTATTTTATTTTATTTCTTATTTTTGTTTGTGGTCCCACTCTTTGAATTTTCGTAGGTGTTTTATGATCACAAGATCAAAGGGAAATCAATCGATTATTCCTTTGAATTTGGAGATAGAAAAGACTACACTACAAAGGAAACAAGAGAGACGAAAAGTTAAAAAAGAACATATGGAGAATCAATGTGGAGAAAATGCTAATCATAACCACCCCAAGATCCATTACAAGATCAACGGGGGGTACAAGAAGGAGGACAAGTTGATCAAGCGGAGATGTTTAGGAACTTTATTGCTCAAAACTAAGATTATATGCATTTGCTTGCCAATCAAGAAGCACAAAGGATACTCCAACAACAAGAATTGCAAAGGCCTAGAGCAATTCGGGATTACTTCCAACCGAGAGCCGTGCATAATATGGTTCCTCTGGTTCAAGCCAACAATTTTGAAATTAAGTCCAGATTGATCAACATGGTCAAAGCAAATCAATTTGGGGAGGTCCTCTTGAAGACCCGAACACTCATCTAGCTACTTTCTTGGAAGTTGTGAATACTGTCAAGATGAATGGAGTGTCGGATGTGTTGGATTGTATACTAAAAGTCTAGCTTTAGTATGGACAATGTTATAACAATATTTGAAATGAGAATCATATGATCAAATGATTGCATCTTATAATTTATTTTATATGCATGATGCAATAGTCCAATTACTTTATACTGTAGATAATATGTTGTGCGACAACACGCGGAAGATCATATTATCGGTTTCCTTATAAAGTATAAACACATGCTCACAACTGAGATAGACGGGGACTCTCTATCGGTATGGTTGTAGTGTGGTTTGGTATTAGCTTGTCTTGGCTATAGAATCACATTAGTGCACTTGTGTGTATTGAGTAGGACCGCTTGAGATCGTTCGTCTTATACTGACTATATAGTAGAACTTGATCTCTGTTATTATGAAAGTTCGTGCTCTTAATCCCTATACAATAACCTCGACACGTAGGACAGTATGTATTTCTTTGATTCATCAATGGGTGAGATTTATAAGTATTAAATCAACAAACTCGGTGAGTTGGGAAGTAGTGTTGTATCTATGGTGTGCTGTTGATTGTAGAAGGAATCCATGTCCGTCATAGGTTGATGATGTCCCCTTGAGGAGCTCATAAGGTTTATCATGTAAATCTTGCAAGTGGATTAATTTCCGGCATGATAAAAAGGTTGAGTGGTACTACTCTTGGATGAGATATTAATTAATTTGAGTTGTCAGTAACTTAATTAATTAATGGACATTGTATATCTTAAACATGGGGAGACTATCGGGCTTATAATAAGAAGGAGCCCAGAACATAATTTTGGGATTGGACGGGTAGTGCAATAATAATATTTTAGTGGACTATATTATTATTATTGGATTTAATTAAAAGCTTTGGGCTAAGCTTGGTTAATTAAGTTCAATTGAGGCCCAGCCCAATTTCTCCTCCTGGTCCCTGCTGTAGCCCAATATATATAGTCATCTCAGCTTCTGGAAACCTAACTTCCTGCGCCTCTTTTGACGTGAGTTAGAGAGAAGCAGATTGAGAGAACTCTGGGGATTGTTGACCACCCAACACCAGAGTTGACTTGGGACATACAGCAGAAGATCAAGAGGTGTTCTTCTGCAGCGATTCAGACTCTACATCAACCCTGAAGTACGGTAAACATTGTTTAAATCGCTTCCGCTGATTTTGTTTGCCTGTTATTCCTAACGGATCACGTTGAACCGCACGATCCAATTGCCCAACAATTGGTATCAGAGCGTTGGTTTCGTGGTGAGACGTGAGACGTTGGTTAGGTTTTTGTGATTATATGATTATGTGGATTGATCTAGTTGTAATCACATTTTTTTTTCTGCTTCTCGTGTTTCTTTTATCGAAATCTAAGCATGTTTTTAGGGTTTGTATAATTTTTCATTATCCATGTTACCCTAAATTGCTTTGTTGATGTAAATAATGTGTGATCGTTTATTGTTTGTCGATTCTGGACACAAACACACACATCGAGATACGTACGCCTTCATACACTCTGTACTCGCTGTTTAACACACACACGACACGGCTTATGGGTCAACGCCGCGGCGGCGGCTATCCCACCATTGCTCGGTGATGGCTGCTGGAAAATGGACGTCGATGGCGGATGGTCGGTGTTGCTGTTGAGCGCGGCTGGGTTGGCACTGAAAAGGGCAGAAGAACGATATGAGAGACCGATCTCTTTCCTGTCGGGTCGGAAAAGGTCGAAACAGGTCGGAGCAGATCCGGCGGTGTTGGAGACGGCTTGACTGAACGAAGAAGGTGGCAGTGCCGAGTCGTTGGTAGCGAGTCACCTCGTTGACTCCGATCGATGAAGCGCCGAGCAGATCGGGCATCCAGAAGGGGGAGGCGCGCGGCGTTAAGTCACGCGAGGCGGCGCATGGCATCAGAGGTGCGCAACTGAGCCGGCGCTGTCAGATCGACGGCTGGTGATAGTCGTTGGCGTCGCGATCCTGCCCTGATGACAGCGCGGATGCAAGCGGGGCCTCGACAGTGCGATTCGGATGGCGATGCATCGCTGAGTTTTCTGCAACTACTCATGGCGGCCACGTCGGCAATGGGAGGCGGGCGATGGCGGACGTGGGAAGCGGCACTCCGGACGAGTCTTCAGAGGCTTGCGAGTAATGTTGCTTCCGGAGCAGACGTCCGTCACCGGCTTGACAGTGCCGGCGCAGCGTGGTTGGGTTACGGCTGGCCTGTGGTAAGTCAACCGGGAGCAGCGGCACCGAGTTTCTTGCTTGACAGCTTCCCAGTGGATCGCCGGTGATTGCGGCGACGGAGGAGGTTAGGTGTCTGGCGCGGCCGCCGATGAAAGCAGCGGCTGGTGTAGACCCGGTGAAGCTGCGGTTGCGCGGCTGTGAGTTAGGGCACAAGGATGGGGAGGCAGGCCCATGGCCCTTTTATACTTGGGCTGGAAGGTGTTTATTGGGCCAGTTCCTTAGGGCCTGATTTATTTTAGCCAAGTATTGGGCCGGTTTTTTATGGGCTTGCAGGAGTTTTGGGCTGGTTCAGTTGGGACTTGCAGGAGTGATTTTATTTTGGGCTTGCATAATTAATTTATGGGCTGCTCATGTTGTAGTGATTATTCCTGCTGGTGGGCTTGCTGGGTCCAAATGCTGCTCCTTTAATGCTCTAATTCTTGATATATATAATTGCTGATTTTAATTAATTGTGGGTATTATGTTGGGCCTGATTTAAATATTGGACTAGACCTTAATGCATAAATTGGCAGGGTAAATGAGCTTAATTATTTTATTAATGGGTTGCTCATTTTATGCTTATATAGTTTGGGTCAGATGGGCCTATTTAATTGATCCAATATTTTAAGCAATTATTTAATAATATATAACTGATTTAATTGTTTTTACTTGACAATTAATTGTTATATATGATAGACATGTTCTATGTGATTTATTTATTTAAATTGCTGTTAATAGAAGCATGTCTAAGTTGTATATTTTATTTGAAATATTATATACATGTTAAAAACCTCGGTAATTAAATAACTAAGTGGGAGAGGGGATTGGTTATAAATTCCCGCGGCCTCCATTATTGGTTTGTAAGTGATGTGAGTAAACTTGCGTGTTGACAATAGGCCTTCCTCCCTAACGGATGAGTTTATTCACGGATCACTGGTACAGACTTCATTAAATAATTATTGTTTGTAATGTGGCACATAAACTTGCGTGTTGGCATTGGCCTTCCTCCCTAACGGATGAGTTTGTGTGCGGTTCACTAGTACAAACTAATAATTGATGATTGTAGGAAGCTATCCGAGCGCGTGTGTACTTCTCCAACTGTAAGGCACACAAGCTCGCGCAGTGGACTTGGGATCAAATAATGGTGTACACTTAGGTGTAAATAATTAGTATCCTCCCCAATGGAGTCACTGCTATTATTTGCATGGCTAAAGAGAAACCGACTATTAATTATTTTGTCATAAAGTTAGGTTGACAAATGAAATTAATGGGTAAAACCTTCTCTTGTAAATGTTCGGGTTTGTAAACGTCCACACTAACGTGGCTTGCAGACTCACGGTGCTTGAGATGTCGGTGAATTTTATTTTCATATTGTTTTGAGGGAAACAATATAAAAGGATAAAATTCAAAGTTTTGATCGGAATATTTATTTGTGATTCTCTGAATTTCGAATAGTTTTAATCTCACTAATTGTTAACTAAAAGACATTATATTTACTTGTCCAAATTAGTTGATTAGAAAAGAATCGTGATTTTGAAATTTACTGCTTAAGAAAATACATGTGTTCTCTCAAAGGACGGCTCATGATGCCTATTAAAGTCTTTAGTGAAGAGATGAGAGGATCATAGAAATATGATGAACTCATGTAACTCTTCAGATACTTGAGTAATTTAAAAGGCGCAAGATCATGATAGAATTTGATGAATGAATTGGAAATATATATGGAATAGAAGTTGAAAGGGAAACCTAAGTCAATTTTATTTTCCATAATTGCCTAGATGTTTTTGAGAAAGTTCCACCTCAATTACAAGAGGATGTAAATGGTGGGAAACTTCTAACAAAACATGTGGCAAAGGAAAGCCATTTTCATCATAAAGTGAACAAGTTTAATATCTTATTTACTAATAGCCTAAACATGATTAGTGATGGCATCTACTGACACGAAGTGTGTAGATACAGGAATCACTAAATGTTTTTCACTTAGTAAGGATAAGATTGTTAATGACATGGGTAAAACTACGAAGGTAGTGGCTATTGCAGTGGGAGTTGTTTATTTATCTCATGATAAGAATAAACGATTGATTATGAGAAATTATCTTTACGTACGTTTCATAGAAAGAATTTAATTTCGGTTTCTATGCATTAACGGATGGATACTTCATTTCATTTAAATGACATGGTCATAGTGATGAGGAATGAGGCTATAATCCGTTGAAGTACGTTGATAGATAATAAGTAAACTCTTGAATCATGCACATCTCACAGATGCAATAAATAATAATTAATAATGCATCTTCTAAAATTAGTAAGAGAAAGGAACCTTCGGAGATGAACTAAACATACATTTGGCGTCTATGACTAATTCATTTTACTTAAGTAGGATTCAAAAGTTGATAGCCGATAGACCGTAAGGTTTATCTGAAGTGGAAACTATCGGACTTGCGAGTCTTGCTTGGAAGTAAAAATGATTAACTGCCTTTTCAAGGCTGTGGGGTGTAGAGCCAAAGATATATATGTTGGAATTAGTTCATTCTGATTCAAGCGGACCTAATATTATCCAGGCAAGAGGTGGTTAAGAATATTCGAAGATTATTCTGGATACCAATATATTTATTTGATGCACTGCATGTCTAAGTTCTTGGATTAATTCAAGAATTGTAAGGCTGGTACAGTGAAGCGTCATGAAAAATATATTAAGTCATTACGATTCAATCATGATGGCGAATACCTCTTGGGATAGTTAGGAGCTATTGATCAGAAGTTGAGATTAAATCTCAAGTTGACTACACCGGGTATTCCCCAGCTGAATGGTGTGGTGGGTAGAAGGTATTAGCTCTTATGGTTATGATTAGATAGATGATGAATTATTTGGAATAATTAAATTCATTTTATGGATATGCCCTAGATACAGTAATTCGTGAAACGTTTGTCTGTATATGGGATATCCTAGAAAAATGGAGGGTGATTTATTTAGTCCAAAAGATCGAAGGATAATTGTTAACTCAATAACTAGATTTTTTGGAAAAGGACTATGTAATAAATCACAAGCCCATGTATAAGTTGTTCTAAAGGAAGTGAGAGGAAAACACCAAGTATAAGTACCAAGTGTACAAGAGGATATACCACAAGGTAAACTGCAACACGTGTCACGTCTGATACACAATTACATGTAGTGCCTTGTCGTAGTGGGAGGGTTGTATGGCAACCCATAAATATATGTTTTGGGAGAGTCGTGAGACTAGATCCCTAGTAAACATGGTATTGTCCCACGGATACGACGTAACACTATAAGATGAAAATGCGGAATCTTAGTAAGTTGCAATGCATGTTAAAATAGAATCTACGGATTCTAAATTATATCTGGGGACTTGAATGACCACTAATTGGTGTAAAAGCCATTGCAAGTAGTCAAAGGAAATAAAAGAGGATCATACGAAAAGGTGAAAATCTTGGAAGCAAAGCTTGTTGCGAAAAGATGTACTCAGAAAGAAATGGTTCGATTATGAGCAAACATGTTCGCTGGTAGCTATGCTTATGTTGATCCGGATTCTTTTATTTATTGCTGCTCATATTGAATTATGAGGGACAGCAAATAGATGTCAAGACAGCTTTCCTGATTGGAAGTCTTGAGGAAAACATCTATGTGAAGCAACCAGAGTGATTCATTGCAAAGTACTAATAGCATTTTAATAGTAAGCTTAAAATTGTCCAGCGATGGACTAAAGCAAGCTTTAAGATCGTGAAGCATCTGTTTTGATTAGGTAATCCAATGGCATGGATTTAAATCAATGAGCGGATGAGTCTTGTGTATTGTAAAGAGTGACGGAAACGTGGTGGTATTTCTTGGACTATATGTAGATAGTATCTTGCTCATTGGAGACAATGAAAGAGTATTATCGGGCGTATGGGTACGGTTAATAAAGCGGTAGTGATGAAGGACTTAAGAAAGGCAAAATACATCCTTTTGATCACGGTAATACGGATCACAAGAAAGGATGTTATGCTTATCTCAAGTTTCATAAAATGATACAGTCCATACTCGTTTAGCATGAAAATTTATCTAAGTGAATGTGTCTTTGAGACACAAGAAGAAGATAAAGTAGATGAAAGCGGTTCCTTATGCTTCGGCGAATAAGGAAGCTTAATCTAAAGAATGCTATGAACGAAGTTGGATATCTGTTTTGCTGAATGCATGAACAGTGCGTATCAACGTAACCCGGAACAAGAATGATGAACTATGGTAAGATATATATGAAGTGCCTGAGAAGGACTGGTTATCATATATACACTTACTGGACAGATTCACTGCTTCTTGTGGATTACGTAGATTCAGATTTTTTAGTCAGATTGGACGGAAGTAAATTCACCTCAAAGGTTATGTGTTTAACTTTAGGAAGTAGAGTCATAGTGTGGAGGAGTATTATATAGAAATATATTTTAGACTCCGGACTCCATCATGGAATGATGATAAATTGGAGCCTATGAGGCAGCCAAAGTATCTATATGACTCTAGAAACTTCATGATGGACTTTGAAGTGTTTCTAAGTTTGCCCAAGGTAATCACAATTTACATTGATGATATTGGTGCAGTTGCAAACTTGAAGAAATCACAAGTCCATAAGGCAATTAAACACATGGAGCGCGAGTACCACCTGTTACGATAAATCGTATGATGAGGCGAAGGTTGTTGTCGCCTAGATTGCATCGGATGATGACCTAGTAAACCATTTACAAGGATCTTAAGGCGAGAGCTTTTAATGATCGTGTAGTGGGAGTAGGAATCAGATGTATGGCAGAAGACATGACAGCATAGTCTTTTAGTATAAGTGGGAGATTGTTGGATTGTATACTAAAAGTCTAGCTTTAGTATGGACAATGTTATAACAATATTTGAAATGAGAATCATATGATCAAATGATTGCATCTTATAATTTATTTTGTATGCATGATGCAATAGTCCAATTACTTTATACTGTAGATAATATGTTGTGCGACAACACGCGGAAGATCATATTATCGGTTTCCTTATAAAGTATAAACACATGCTCACAACTGAGATAGACGGGGACTCTCTATCGGTATGGTTGTAGTGTGGTTTGGCATTAGCTTGTCTTGGCTATAGAATCACATTAGTGCACTTGTGTGTATTGAGTAGGACCGCTTGAGATCGTTCGTCTTATACTGACTATATAGTAGAACTTAATCTCTGTTATTATGGAAGTTCGTGCTCTTAATCCCTATACAATAACCTCGACACGTAGGACAGTATGTATTTCTTTGATTCATCAATGGGTGAGATTTATAAGTATTAAATCAACAAACTCGGTAAGTTGGGAAGTAGTGTTGTATCTATGGTGTGCTGTTGATTGTAGAAAGAATCCATGTCCGTCATAGGTTGATGATGTCCCCTTGAGGAGCTCATAAGGTTTATCATGTAAATCTTGCAAGTGGATTAATTTCCGGCATGATAAAAAGGTTGAGTGGTACTACTCTTGGATGAGATATTAATTAATTTGAGTTGTCAGTAACTTAATTAATTAATGGACATTGTATATCTTAAACATGGGGAGACTATCGGGCTTATAATAAGAAGGAGCCCAGAACATAATTTTGGGATTGGACGGGTAGCGCAATAATAATATTTTAGTGGACTATATTATTATTATTGGATTTAATTAAAAGCTTTGGGCTAAGCTTGGTTAATTAAGTTCAATTGAGGCCCAGCCCAATTTCTCCTTCTGGTCCCTGCTGTAGCCCAATATATATAGTCATCTCAGCTTCTGGAAACCTAACTTCCTGCGCCTCTTTTGACGTGAGTTAGAGAGAAGCAGATTGAGAGAACTCTGGGGATTGTTGACCACCCAACACCAGAGTTGACTTGGGACATACATCAGAAGATCAAGAGGTGTTCTTCTGCAGCGATTCAGACTCTACATCAACCCTGAAGTACGGTAAACATTGTTTAAATCGCTTCCGCTGATTTTGTTTGCCTGTTATTCCTAACGGATCACGTTGAACCGCACGATCCAATTGCCCAACAGGATGATGCTATTCAGATGAGGTTATTCTCTTTTTCCTTAAGAGACAAGGCTAAAGCATGGTATAATACAATTCCATTGGGAAGTTGTAATACATGAGAAGATCTTGAGCAAAGGTTCCTAAACAAGTACTTTTCTCCTTCGAAGACTCTCCAAATAAAAAGCCTTATCACTCAATTTAGGCAACTTTCGGATGAGAGTTTTTATGAAGCATGGGAACGCTACAAAGACATGCTACGAAAGTTTCCTCAACATGATTTTCACGAGAATCAACAAGTGGCTTTCTTTTATCAAGGGTTGAGTCAACAAAATCGGATGCATGTAGATGCCTCATTCGGAGGGTCTATATTTGGAGTGGATGCCATTAAAGCCATGGAACTTTTTGAAGATATTGCAATGAATGCTTATCAATGGCCTTTCGAGAGAGTAATGGGAGGGTTTTTGAAAGGTGGCTCAAGTGGAGAGTGTTGATAAAGTGAAGACTGATGTGTTTCAAAGTGAAGGAATGAAAGAATTCAATGAGGGCATCCACGCTTTAACAAAGTAATTGAATTTGATCACTCAAGGAGTGAGTCAAGGGGGAAGTACAAGTGCTAACTTGAATGATGAGAGCAATGTTATGCAAGGTACAGAGGATGTTGCCTATTTAGATATGAGAAATTACCGAGGGAATTTCCAACATCAAGGGAATTTCCAAGGTATTATCCTTCTAACCAAGGTAATTTTCAAGGAGGATATCAAGGGCAAGCTCGGGGGAATAATTTTAATCAATCTAGTGGAGGAAATTATCAAGCTCCGAGGAAGCATGAAAATCTTTCTTACTCCAATACTCAAGCTGCCATGGCACTTCCTCAAGGACTGGATCCGAGTGCTAAGCCGCCCAATGGAGAAGGTAAATCATCATTGGAAGAGACATTGCTAGCATTCATGAAAGATACAAGGGCTTACATGGAAAGAAGAGATGCTAAGATTGAGGCTAGAATGGAGGAAAATGAAAAGAAATCCGACAATAGGATGAGAGCTTTTGAATATCAAATGGGATAAATTGCTTCTTCCGTGGGATCTCAACATCAATAAGAAAAATTCTCGTCTACCACGGTAACTAATCCTAAAGAAGATTGCAAAGCTATCACTCTTAGGAGTGCAAAAGAGTATGAGGAAACTCCTATGCCTAAAGAGGATAGTGTTGTCATTGAAAGGGAAGTGGAACGAACGGTTGAAGAAGGGTTGGTGCAAAAGGAGATTGAAGTGGAGGAAGTAAGCAAGAAAAAAGAAGTTATTGAGCAAAAGAAATATGAAGAGAAGATAGAGAGAATTCCAAAGTGGAAGAAGGAAAAGGAGTTAAGAGAAAAGGAAGTTGAAGTTGAAAGAGATAGTTGGGGGATACCCAAGACTCAAGTACCGGTTCCTTTTCCTCAAAGGTTCTTGAAGAAGAGTTTAGATGAGAGGTTCAAAAAGTTTCTTGAAATCTTCAAGAATATTCAAATCAATATCCCTTTCGCCAATGCTTTGGAGTAAATGCCTCATTATGCTCGTTTCTTGAAGGACATCATGGGAAAGAAAAGAAGTCTTGTGGAAAATGAAACTGTTAATCTAAAATGGAAACTTCCTCAAAAATTGAAGGATCTGGGTAGTTGATGAGCGTTTTCTCAACACACAATTAATCCCCAAGTATGAAGGATATCAATTGTAGTTTCGAAAGGTGACCAAGTGAATATCGAACCCAAGGGACGGCGTATTATCAATTAAATTATTATCTAAATTAATTAAGACAAAGCAATAAGAGTTTGATGTTTGATTATAACTAAAATACTAAATTAAATAACAAATAAAATAAACTATCACTCGAAGAATACGCAGGTGGATCAAGTAGAAGAATAGGTAGCTCTAGGATAATCCAGTTCCACTCATTAATCTCCCTTTTATGTGTTGATGTCCGACTCTGCCTTGTGGAATATGGACGCATCACTAAGCCATGCAAATCTACTCTATAGACACAAGTAAATATGCGTGTAACACGTGTGAATAACCTCGGAGCAAGAGATATAATTTCACCCCCTTTCTAGGTACTATCAGTATCAATTATTTCCCCCTAGGATTGGTACTCTAACCCGATATGATCTCCCTTTATAGGTACTATAAAGTTATCCTCTTTATCCTACTTAATAATCCGAATTCAATTCAATTAATAAGTATTCATATATGATAGTTCTAATGAAGCTTCAGAGTCCCCTCACTTAGAATCATAACATGGAATCCCGTTCAGCGGTGAACGCACTCAATCTACAACCAAGATATATATTCAGACTATATATACCAATTGAAGATGCACAAAACGACCGTGAATATGGATTAAGAAAGCACAATCATATATAAAATAAATCCACAAGTAGTGTTGTACGGAGTTTACACATAGAAGATCAATTAATTCATAAAACCATCAAAACTCCTAGATCTACCAAAAAGGCTCTAGCCCATGATGTTTCGAAGAACAATCATGGGTGTTAGATAGATCTTACCCGGATGTCCGGAAAATACAAGATAAATTAGGAAACGAATAAACCCTAGATATGGCATCTTCATGTCCTTCTCCATCTTAAATCCTCCTCTTGGTTCTCCTCTTGATTCCATAAATGAATCTTCAAAGTGATGGATAGATGAAGGAAAGGAAGTGGATGATGGATGGGGGGTGATCCCCCCTTGTGGGGTGTTGTATGGTTGTGGCCTTTCTTCTCCTCTCTTGTATTGTGTTCTCTATTCTTTTGTGGCTTCCTAGACCTCCTTTTGTACTTGTAATCACGTCTCCTAGGCTTGGAATGGGCTTTCCAAGTGATCACATGCGTTTAGGCCTCGAAAATACGGATATGGTAAGTTCCCGCACATCGGTTCGACCTCAGCAAACAGGTCGAACCAGAATGTCTCAGGTCGAACCTAGGTCGGACCGATTTGCGCAGTTTTGCCATTTCGCTTATAACTTTCACATCCAACCTCCGAATTGAGTGATTTTTGTGCTCACACAATCCTCTCTTCCTTGGATTTCTATCCATATAAAGAACTTACAAAAACTCAAAGAATTGAATCTGTAACAAGCCATGGAATGTAGAACATCTGTTCTGTTCGGCACAGCTCGCGCGGCGTCACTACTTTGCTCATAACTTCCTCATTCAGCCTCCGAATGGGATTTTCTTTACGCCAAAACGACCCTCTCTTCAGTAGCTTTCCAACCATATATCACAACATCAGTTTTAATCTCCACACGTACACAGAATAATTATGAAAGTTGGACGTGCGTTTTCAGTATTCTTGCACAAATTGCACCTTTTCTCCAACTTTATACTTTTGATCCCTTTTTCCACCTAAAACACAATAAAACACCTCACGTGCACCTTTTTCTCACATATAATGAATATAAGACCATTGTGCTAATATATGACAAGAATATTAATCAAAAAGGTGTTAAATTGGACACTAAAATACGCTTATTTTCACTCTCATCAATCCCCCAAACTTACCCGTTGCTCGTCCCGAGGCAACAAAATAAAAATAAAGAGAGAGAGAGAGTAAGAAAATTAGCAGGGAAAAAAGGACTATGATCAATACCCCTCTTCAAAATACAATTGTCCTCAACTTAGGTCATGCAACTCTTATCACGTGTAATAATCAATTCAAAGCATACAAGTTAAGACAATCACCACCAATTCAAATGCTCCATTGACATGTTCTCACGGGAAGTATATACTCGCACTCAAGTGTAAAAGATGTACACTTATGGGATAAGGTGTTTATGCTCAGATTCAATTCAAGTGCATGCGTAACCATAAGCTTGCCAAACGTCTCAAACTCTCCACCACTTAAAAGTATGATTCGACAATAGGATAAAAAAGGACTTTTCTTTTGGATGTAATGTTGGCTCTTTGGTAAGGGTAGGAAATATATGGATAAAGTAACTCAATTAGTAGAGAATTAGAACCGGAGATCTTATGTACTGCAGATTTTTACACTTCAAGGCTATCCAGCTTCATGCTCTTCTAATTTTCCTTTCTCTCCTTTCCTTCAAGCTCAACATACTTTTTCTTTTCTTCAAGCACATCCTTTTTCTCTCGAGGTACCAGTTTCGGGCACTACCTCACGCATCCTCTATAGGGTACTAGATTTAAGCACTACCCTAGGGTTTTTGATTCCATGGAGTTTACTAGATTTAATCACTACTCCATGCTTCTCCTTAGATGCATTATCATAATCCATCACTATTAATTTCAACACCAATTTCATTCCTTCCCAAATTGTTATCAAGCACCGTTAACACACTTTGATAGCATTTAATTCTCCACTAAATATAGGAATTTAAGGCTCAAATAGGATATCAAAGTGGCTATCTTCGTAGGTTGCCAAAGAAATAAGGCTTTTAGGCTCAACGGGGCTAACTACGGATATATAATTATTTGGTAGGGAATTATTTGGCTAAGTGACTCATAAATTCAAGGATGGCCTAAAATCATCTCCCATCATCTAACACATATATAGTTTCAAGTAAGAAAAGAGGCAAGTTCTAGAATACATACACAAGAACGATACTCACCAGAAAAGAAATATCATGTGATTACGTATCATGATCAACGAGGTTCAAAATCTCACATGGATTTTTAACAAGTAACAGAGCACTTTTCATGGTAAGCAATATCCCACAAGTACACATAGAACTTCATATCACAATATAACTCAAGTATACTTCCTTCATCAATTTCAAGAGCATATGAATTCCAAGACAACTTTAACAATATAAGCTCACATGGATCACCACCATAAACTCAATTCTTCCACTTCATGAATTAAAAGCACATATAAAAATTAGAAAGAGGAAACGAGGGCACCTGATTTCTCCTTCAATGAATGCACGAGCTCCTCGAGTCGAAACCTCAATGTAAAACTCGTCTTGCCACCTAGTTACCCTTTTCTATCATCAAAGCTCAAGCATACTTATCATCACAGGATTCTTCAATAATAAAATAGGAGAACTATAAGAAAGAATTAATTGACTATGTAATCGACTCCACACACTAGAAACACCACTGAACACTAGGCAAATTGCAAAAAATCGACACATCAAAACCGATTAAAGTTTCAATATACCGCAAAAAATCAACTCCCCTAGCAAACATTACAAAGAAAATATTATATTCTTGGTGCTTCAATGAGGTAATAATATCACACCCCCCCAAACTTAGTAAAAACGTAAGTCGAGACTAAGTTTGAAAAGAGATGTAATTGCTGATTAGTAAGCACCTTAAATATAAAAATTTCTTACTCACACGAAAGAAATAAAGTAATAAAACAGGAGGGAAAGCCCCCAACAGGCGCTCACGTTTAACGTCGGAGAGTCATGATGGATTACCACTTTGAACTACTGGATCACAGGACGGTCTTGTCGCATCCTCACCTTCAAGTACTTTCTTTCCCTCTTCTTGTCTACACTCAACACCTCACCTTTCTTGGTCACAAAAATATGATCATTGAAATTTCCTTGCTCCCATGGCTGTCTAGACTTCTCCTTGTCAACCTTCCACTTAAATTCAGAATCACCTGTCTTAGAAAAATCAAGATTAAACAAGTTAGAAACCACATCAATGCTCTTGCACGATTGAGTCTCCATGGGTATCTTCATTGCATGATCAAGAGAGAAAATCACATCTTCATTATCCATTCGCAGTCTAAGCTTTCCTCCCTTAACATCTATCATAGCTCCAGCTGTGGCAAGGAACGGTCGTCCCAAAATAAGGGGAATGTCACCCTTATCATCTTCCATCTCAAGTACAAGAAAATCCACAGGAAAAACTAACTTATCCACTCTCACTAAAACATCTTCAATTAAACCCTTCGGACAAGTCATGGATCTATCCGCCAATTGAAGAGCAATATTCGTGGGAGTTAACTCCCCCAAACCAAGCCTTTTAAATATGGATAAAGGCATCAAGTTAACGCTTGCCCCCAAATCACACAAGGCTTTATGTGCCAACCCTTTTCCAATGTCACAAAGAACGATGAAGCTTCCCGTAACCTTTAACTTTGCAGGTAGCTTCCTTTGAAGGATCAAGCTGCAATTCTCTGATAGGTTCACCGTCTCCATTCCGTTCAAGCTTCTCTTCCTTGATATAATATTCTTGAGGAATCGGGCATTGTATGGCATCTCCATGATTGCTTCAGAGAAAGGAATGTTCAAGCTTACTTTGCTCATGACATCGTGAAACCTCTTAAACTTTTCTTCCAATCCCTTCTCGGCCAATCTCGAAGGAAACAGAGGAGGTATCTTGGTCTTTGGTCTTCCCAATTCATCACGTTCAACCTCCTTCGCTTTATCCTTCTTGGCTATCAATCTCTTTGCTTCTTCCCACTTCTTCTCCATTGTAAGCTCAGTATTCTGCTCATGTAATGGTACTGGAGTAGCATCAACATCATGCGGAGCATTCAGTACAGAAACGGGTAACTTCTGGATGGGTTCGACCAGGGTTCGACCTGTGGAACAGGTCGAACCAGGCACGTACTGGTCGAACTTACCTTCTGGACAACGGCTCTTTTTTTTGAATTTGAGGTTCGACCTGGGTTCGACCAGTGTTAGAGGTCGAACCACTGCCCCCTAGGTCGAACTGCCTCACTGTATAGTTTATATCCTCCGGTTCGACCTGGGTTCGACCTGCTGGGTTGGTCGAACCATTACGGTCGTGGTCGAACCGTTACTGCGATAAAACAGAGCACTCCGGATGAAGAGGTTCGACCATGGTTTGACCTGTATGCCAGGTCGAACCCTCTGGGTTTTGGTCGAACTGAGGATTTTTGAAAACAGAGTGCACTGCATGATGAGGTTCGACCATGGTTCGACCTGAGTGCCAGGTCGAACCTTCTGGGTGTTGGTCGAACTGAGGATTAGTCATGTCCAAATTTGATCCCAGCCTCATCGGTCCCTCGTACTGCATTCCAGACCTTAACGTGATGGCTTTATCTTCTAATTTTTGTGTCAATTGATTCACGTTCGCGGTCATCTACCCCATAATCAAAGTAAGCTCCTTCATCTGCTAGATAAATCTACATGATCAACATTCATGGTATCCTCAAGATGATCAATCCTTCCATCATTCTCAGCCATGTATCGATGGAAGGTATCTTCAACACTCTTCACTTCTTGCTGCTTCATACTAGGCCCCCTTAGTGTCAACTCTGTGATCTGCCTCTGCTGGAACTCTAGTAGCTTGTTGATGTTAGCTAAACTAGAGACGATCTTATCATCCCTATTCGGCTTCACCACTTGATGTTCAACCTGCGCTACTTCGCCAAGTACATATGATCCTCTATCTCTCTCTATTGGCCAGTCATGTGAATTCATAGAGATGTCTTCAAACAACTTTTCCGCTTCAAGTACTGTCTTTGATAACAGCGCTCCTCCTGATGATGCATCAATAAAAATACGCGACTCACAATCCAATCCATAGTAAAAGATACTTATGTATTCAGCCTTAGACATTCCATGTTGTGGGCACCTCCTGAGCATGTCTTTAAACTTGTCCCACGCCTCATAAAATTTCTCACCCTGATTCATAACAAATCGAGTGATCTCTTGCCTCATCCTTAAGATCCTTGAGGGTGGCATGTATCTCTCCAAGAACTTCTGCTGCAGTTGGTCCCATGTAGTGTAATCTGTGGCATCAAGAGTCTCATACCAAGCTTTCGCCTTATCAATCAAAGAGAACTTGAATAAGGCGATCCGCCTAGCATTATCATTAGCTCCAGCTCCCTTTTGAGTGTGTGCATAACCAAGAAATCTTCGGAGATGTTGATATGGATCTTCAAAACAACCTCCAGAAAAGGGATTCTTTTCCACCATGTTAATAAGAGCGGGATTTATCTCAAAATCATCATCTTCCCCCTTGCTCCTATCAACCCCATGTTACCAATTCTATAGTTCGTGAAAATTTCACGTATGGCAACATTATCCGGATTCTGCCTTGCTCTGGCCATGTTTAGCTCAATGTGTTATTCCTTCTTTTCCTTCCTCTCCTTTTACAAGCGCACAAGTAACTCGGAAAAATTCAAGGTTAGATAGAAATAAATAATCACAAATAAAAGAAAAAAAATATCTTAATCAAACTAGAAATAATAAAATCAATAATAACAGCCGTCCCCGGCAACGGCGCCAAGAACTTGATGAGCGTTTTCTCAACACACAATTAATCCCCAAGTATGAAGGATATCAATTGTAGTTTCGAAAGGTGACCAAGTGAATATCAAACCCAAGGGATGGCGTATTATCAATTAAATTATTATCTAAATTAATTAAGACAAAGCAATAAGAGTTTGATGTTTGATTATAACTAAAATACTAAATTAAATAACAAATAAAATAAACTATCACTCGAAGAATACGTAGGTGGATCAAGTAGGAGAATAGGTAGCTCTAGGATAATCTAATTTCACTCATTAATCTCCCTTTTATGTGTTGATGTCCGACTCTGCCTTATGGAATATGGACGCATCACTAAGCCATGCAAATCTACTCTATAGACACAAGTAAATATGTGTGTAACACATGTGAATAACCTCGGAGCAAGAGATATAATTTCACCCCCCTTTCTAGGTACTATCAGTATCAATTATTTCCCCCTAGGATTGGTACTCTAACCCGATATGATCTCCCTTTATAGGTACTATAAAGTTATCCTCTTTATCCTACTTAATAATCCGAATTCAATTCAATTAATAAGTATTCATATATGATAGTTCTAATGAAGCTTCGGAGTCCCCTCACTTAGAATCATAACATGGAATCATGTTCAGCGGTGAACGCACTCAATCTACAACCAAGATATATATTCAGACTCTATATACCAATTGAAGATACACAAAACGACCGTGAATATAGATTAAGAAAGCACAACCATATATAAAATAAATCCACAAGTAGTGTTGTATGGAGTTTACACATAGAAGATCAATTAATTCATAAAACCATCAAAACTCCTAGATCTACCAAAAAGGCTCTAGCCCATGATGTTTCGAAGAACAATCATGGGTGTTGGATAGATCTTACCCGGATGTCCGGAAAATACAAGATAAATTAGGAAACGAATAAACCCTAGATATGGCGTCTTCATGTTCTTCTCCATCTTAAATCCTTCTCTTGGTTCTCCTCTTGATTCCACAAACGAATCTTCAAAG
Source organism: Pogostemon cablin (assembly GCA_023678885.1). NCBI lineage: Eukaryota > Viridiplantae > Streptophyta > Magnoliopsida > Lamiales > Lamiaceae > Pogostemon > Pogostemon cablin. Next base: position 18,120,460 of record CM043007.1, on the reverse strand, counting down.
TGATGGATAGATGAAGGAAAGGAAGTGGATGATGGATGGGGGGTGATCCCCCCTTGTGGGGTGTTGTATGGTTGTGGCCTTTCTTCTCCTCTCTTGTATTGTGTTCTCTATTCTTTTGTGGCTTCCTAGACCTCCTTTTATACTTGTAATCACGTCTCCTAGGCTTGGAATGGGCTTTTCAAGTGATCACACGCGTTTAGGCCTCAAAAATATGGATATGGCAAGTTCCCGCACATCGGTTCGACCTCAGCAAACAGGTCGAACCAGAATGTCTCAGGTCGAACCTAGGTCGAACTGATATGCGCAGTTTTTCCGTTTCGCGTGTAACTTTCACATCCGACCTCCAAATTGAGTGATATTTGTGCTCACGCGGTCCTCTCTTCCTGAGCTTTCTATCCATATAAAGAACTCACCAAAACCCAAAGAATTGAATCTGTAACAAGCCATGGAAAGTAGAACATCTGTTCTGTTCGGCACAGCTCGCGCGGCGTCACCACTTTGCTCATAACTTCCTCATTCGGCCTCCGAATGGGATGTTCTTTACACCAAAACGACCCTATCTTCAGTAGCTTTCCAACCATATATCACAACATCAGTTTTGAGCTCTACACGAACACAAAATAATTATGAAAGTTGGACATGCGTTTTCAGCATTCTTGCACAAATTGCACCTTTTCTCCAACTTTGCACTTTTGATCCCTTTTTCCACCTAAAACACAATAAAACACCTCACGTGAACCTTTTTCTCACATATAATGAATATAAGACCATTGTGCTAATATATGACAAGAATATCAATCAAAAAGGTGTTAAATTGGACACTAAAACGCGCTTATTTTCACTCTCATCAGTAGTTTCACTATACCATGTGAAATTGGAAAGAATAAGAAGAACAAGGCTCTTTGTGATCTCGGTGCAAGCATTAATCTAATGCCTCTTTCCATATTCATGCAGCTTGGGTTAGGTGAAGTAAAGCCAACTTCTATCACTCTTCAATTGGTGGATAGATATATGACACATCCAAAAGGGTTAATTGAAGACATGTTGGTTAAGGTGGATAAGTTCATCTTTCCAGTGGACTTTGTTGTTCTAGATATGGAGGAAGATGAAAATGTACCATTGATTCTTGGGAGGCCATTTCTTGCTACCGGGAGAGCTCTTATTGATGTCTACAAAGGAGAATTGAAGTTGAGAGTTAATGATGAGGAGGTGGTATTCTCTCTACACAAGGCCATGCAATATCCAATGAATGATGAAGAGTGTAAAAGTGTGGATGTTGTAAAGGGAAGTGTCGAGGAAAGTTGGCCTTCTATTGTAACCAAGGATCCACTTGAACTTTGCTTGAGCAATTCTCTATCTCTTTCTAATATTTCTAATACTTCTCTTGATTTAAATGATGAATTGATTAATTGTTTGCTTGATCTAGGTGATTGTAGTGAAGCTCAAGAAGTTGCAGCCGCTATAGCGAGGGAAAATAGAAAGTTCTTACCACTTAGAGATCCACTCAATCAAGAAGAGAATAAAGAAAAGAAGGTGGAGTTGAAGCCTCTACCCGATCATCTTTCATATGCCTACCTTGGTGAAAATGAGACATACTGGGTAATTGTATCCTCTTCTTTAACCTCTAGTCAACTTGATAAATTGCTTAATGTCCTTAAAGAGCATAAGTTGGCTATTGGTTGGTGTATTGATGATTTGAAGGAGATTAGTCCAACAATTTGCATGCATAAGATAAGGCTTGAGGATGAAGGGAAAGCTTGTGTTCAAAACCAAAGAAGACTTAATCCTATCATGCAAGAAGTGGTAAAAAAAGAGGTTCTTAAGTGGTTAGACTCCGATATGATTTTTCCTATTAGTGATAGCCCCTATGTGAGTCCGTTGCATGTAGTATTTAAGAAGGGGGTATGAATATAGTGAAGACCGAGAGAAATGAGACCATAGCCACTAGGACGGTCTCAGGGTGGCGTGTGTGTGTTGATTATAAGAAACTTAATGAGAACACACGTAAAGACCACTTTCCCTTACCTTTCTTGGATAAAATGTTGGATAGTTTGGCCGGGTATGAGTTTTATTGCTTTCTTGATGGGTATTCCGGGTATAACCAAATTCTCATAGCACCCGAAGATCAAGAAAAGGCCGCTTTCACTTATCCTTATGGAGTATTTGCTTTTCGAAGATTGTCATTTGGACTTTGCAATGCACCGGCCACCTTTCAAAGGTGTATGATGGCAATCTTTGAAGGCTTGATTGAGAATACCATGGAAGTTTTCATGGATGACTTTTCGGTGTTTAGTTCTTCTTTTAATATTTGTTTGTCTAATCTTGCTATTGTTTTGAAGCAATGTCAAGACGCTAATCTAGTGTTGAATTGGGAGAAGTGTCACTTCATGGTAAATGATGGCATTGTACTTGTACATCACATCTCTTCAAATGGATTGCAAGTAGATCGAGCTAAAGTTTTTTCTATTGAGAAGCTCCCATCACCAACAAATGAGAATGGAGTACGATCGTTCCTTGGCCATGCCGGGTTCTATCGTCGGTTCATAAAGGATTTTTCTGCATTTTCTAAACCTCTCTCTCATCTCCTTGAAAAAGATATTCCATTTAATTTTGATGAAAATTGTTTAAATGCTTTTTAGTTTCTAAAGGAAGCTTTGATTTTATCGCCCATCTTGATCACCACCGATTGGAATGAACCATTTATATTAATGTGTGATGCAAGTGATGTAGCTCTTGGAGTAGTTTTGGGGCAATTAAGAGAGAAAATTTCGGGCTATTTACTATGCAAGCAAGACATTTGATGCGGCTCAACGAAACTACGCTACTACCGAAAAAGAGTTCTTGGTGGTGGTATACGCATTTGATAAGTTTCGTCCCTATTTGGTAGGAACGAAGACTATCGTATACACCGACCATTCCGCCATCAAGTATCTTATGGCGAAGAAGGATACAAAGCCAAGGGTGATAAGATGGTTGCTACTTCTTCAAGAATTTGACATTGAAGTAAGAGATAAGAAGTGAACGGAGAATATGGTAGCCGATCTCTTTCAAGGCTAGAGTCGAGGGAGCATTGCAAAAGCACTTATGAGTTAATCAAGGAGGTTTTTCCCGATGAAGAAATTTTGAGGTGTTATTGCTATCAAATTGAGGTTTTAGTGGAGCAAAAAGGAAGCCGTGGTATGCGGTCTATGTGAACTCCTTGGCTTGTGGAAGGAAGCCTTATGAACTTAATAAGTATCAATCCAAGAAGTTCTTTCGTGATGTTAAAAGCTACTTGTGGGATGATCCTTTCTTGTACAAGATGTGCAATGATTCTCTTATAAGAAGATGTGTGCCCGAGGAAGAATGGAGTAGTGTGTTGGAGTTTTGCCACTCTTCACCTAGTGCAGGCCATTTTGGAGCTCAAAAGACCGAAGCAAAATTCTTACAATCGGGGTTGTATTGGCCTTCTTTGTTCAAGAGTTGTAAGAAATTTGTAGAGGGTTGTGATCAGTGTCAAAGGATGGGGGGAATCTCCAAGTGGGATGAGATGCCCCTTAAGAGCTTTCAAGAAGTTGAGATATTTGATGTGTGGGGTATCGATTTCATGGGACCGTTTCCGCAATCTAATGGATTTCTATATATCTTATTGGCGGTCGACTATGTTTCGAAGTGGGTTGAGGCTATACCTTCAAGAACAAATGATGCTAGAGTGGTCATGGAATTTCTAAAGAAGCATATTTTCACGAGATTTGGAGTTCCTAGAGTGTTGGTAAGTGATGGGGGTAGTCACTTCATAAATAAGCTCATGGAGAACATTCTCAAGACTTATGGAGTGAAGCATCGAGTGTCTACTCCGTATCACCCCAAACGAATGGTCAAGCTGAAATTTCTAACTGACAAATCAAGCAAGTCTTAGAGAAAATAGTGAGTGTAAGTAGGAAAGATTGGTCTAATAAATTTGATGATGCATTGTGTGCCTTTCGAACCGCATTCAAGACCACTCTTGGCATGTCTCCGTTTCAAATTGTCTATGGCAAATCTTGCCATCTTCCCGTGGAGCTAGAGCACAAGGCTTATTAGGCCATTAAGAAGTTGAATTTTGACATGAAAGCTTCGAAGAAGGCAAGATTCTTGCAATTGAATGAGCTTGAGGAATTTAGAGAAAATGCTTATGAAAATTCAAGGATTTTTAAGGAGAAAACCAAGAGGTGGCATCATGCTCGTTTGAGGAAGAAAAGCTTTGAAAAGGGAGAACAAGTATTGATCTTCAATTCTCGACTAAGACTTTTTCCTGGCAAGTTGAAATCTAAATGGAGAGGGCCCTATGTGGTGAAAGAAGTTCTCGATGGGGGAGCTTTAAAAGTTATGGATGAGAACAGAGGAGAGTTCTTGGTCAATGGACATCGAGTGAAGCACTACGTGGATCAATCACAAAGGGAGACTCCCTTTGTGGATACTTTGTTTGAAATATAATCTCGCACTCCGTCTAGCTTGAAGACGTTAAATTTAGCGCTCGATGGGAGGCAACCCATCATTATCTTTATTGCTTTATTTAGTGTTTTCAATAAAGATTGTGGATTTGATGTTGTTTTGCTATTTTTGGATTGTAGATGGATTGTGCTCATAGAGAAAAATGCACATTGAAGAAAAGAGAAGTGCTTCATGGATTTGAGTATGGATATCACACTACTTGTTGCAAACTTAATTCTCGACTCTTGTCTCGAGTTAAGTTTGGGGGGGCTAGTGCATGGTGGAGATAACTTGATTCGTTTGGATGTATATGCTTCTCTACAAGAAAATTATTGATAGAAACTTCAAGGTTAAGTCCCACCACACTTAATTCTCAACTTTTGTCTCAAGTTAAGTTTGGGAGGAGAGTGTGTGGTGTGACTCACCACTTGAATTATGATTCTTGTAAAATCGGGTCAATTTTAAAAAAAATTCTCATGAGTTTGGATAGGATTTTGGTTTGATTGGTTGTGTTGAAGTGCATGATAGTCCATAATTTTTAATGACATTATTGAGCTAATGGTGTTTGTGAGTGTTTAAGCATGAATGAAGGGTATTTGAAACATGTATGAAGTTTGGAGCTAACAACGTCTACTACCGAAAGCCTATTGAGGGAGTTCACTCTACACCTTACTACTTCTATGTGCTTAGCATAATTTATGTGGATTTGGATTGATGTGATTAGCATGTTGCTTCATTTGTTATGTTTGTGGGAGGTTTCATTTTCAATCAAAGATGGGGATGATTGTGAGCTTAATTGATTGTGGATGATATGAATGTGTGCTTAATTTTTTTAATGGATGGATGTAATTTGTATTTTTGCATGTTATGTGTTTTTGTTGTGTCTTGTTTGTGGAGTCCTTATTTTTATGATTTGTGTGTATTTTTAATTTTATCTTGGGATGTTTGGTGGTTTGTTTTTGGGATGTTGTAAGTCGCTTTTGAATGGGAGTGATGATATGTTGTTGTGATAAGTGATGACAATTTATGATTAAGAATCTCTACACTTTTAAATTGTGATATGTTTTACTTAACTTGTTCAATTTTGAGATGAATGTTGTGTAATAAGTTCCTTAAGGTTCAATTCATAAGATTGTGAGAGTTTGAGCCTCAACCGTGCATACATGGTCTTTCTTCATGAGTGAATTGATTGTGTTTGGTAAGTTAGAACTTGCTCAAGGACTATAGGAATGAACCCGATTAGTAGAGATTAATGATATGATCTAAGGCCATCCTTGTTATTTGAAGTTATTACCACATATTTTCCTACCTTGAACATCATTCCTAGTCAACCACTTTGAGCTTATAAGCCTATTTCGTGTGAATTTAGCACATTACAAGCCTTAATTACCCACTCAAGCTTATATAACCTTTTGTGTGAGTGATTGAGGAGATGGTAGGTAGAAAGGATTGATTGATTAGTAAAAGAAAAAAGATATGGTAAACAAGCAAGAAAAAGGATGAAAAGAGCACAAGCAAAGAATGGACGTGCAACCATAAAATAAGAAAAAGAGCAAAGTACCAACATATGCTTAAGTACTTAAAAGTCCAAAGAAGGTAGCATGAATCAAAAGAAACTCAATCTAAAGAAAGTTGATGATTAGTGCTTGTAATTATCAAAGTTGAGAAAGGAAGAAAGATAAGTTAAGGAATGGAAGAAAATAGCTACTTTTTTTATTACTTATACTTGATTAGTCACTTGTATCCATATTCTTCCTACCCTACCAAAGAGCCTATCATTACATCCTTCATGAAAGACCTTTTTGATCATTAATTGAAACTTTGGTGGTTTGTGAATGTAGTCCGCGAGCAAGCTTATAGCGAGTCAAGTCAATCGATTGATGAGTGTTGTTTTGCCACTTTAAAGAGCATTGAGTGACATTGATAACCTATGTGAGGCTTGGACCAAAAAGGGACTATATTACACTTTATTCTCTTGTGATTGAACTTGTTAATTCCTTATGTCATGAGTCTAATTTTGTAAGATGACTTAGCATAGTTTGTAGTTATTATTGCTAACGATGTGTTATGGCTTATGTTCGTTTAAGTCTTTTTCTAGGTGAAAATTTCTCATCTTGGTTTATCATTTTTGTCGCTCGGGGACGAGCAACACTTTAAGTTTGGGGAGTTTGTTCGTCGTTATTTTCACCTAGATTTTTGTATCTTTTTGTATGTCTTTTTGTATTATTTTATCTGTATTTTATATGTTATTTGGTTGTGTTATGTGTTTTCATGGAAATATGTGGGAATGAGTTTAAACGTATGTAAAACAATGAAAAAGGAGTAAAAATAGAGACGGGAGCTAAAAAGAGAAAGAAACGGGTTGCCGGGACCCAACTCAAGTTGTAAGGTGCAACTCGAGTTGCCAACTCGAGTCGAGTTGGGGTCAGAAAAAAAATTCAAAAATTGTCCAGAGAGCTTATTTGAGTTGGAAGGTCCAACTCGACTTGCAACTCGAGTCCAGTAAGGAGCAGGACAAGTGCCAAAAATTGTACAGTGAGCCAACTCGACTTGCAAGATGCAACACGAATTGCTAGCTCGAGTTGAGCTGGGTGCCGAGGAATTTTCAGTTTCAGAGCCTCGCAACACGACCGAACAGGCGAGAGCTCGAGTTGCCGACACGAGTCGAGCTGGGATAGCTCGAGTTGTATTATATGCAACTTGACTCGAGTTTCTAACTCGAGTAAGACATGACAAGTCGAGTAAGGTCATTTTGGACCAAAATTTTGGATTTTCACTTGCTAATATATGTAAGTGTGTGTAAAAAGCCCATTTGATGTTAAAATCATGGCCCAACTTGGAGAGGGTATAAATAGCCTCAAGTTCAAGATTTCAAGAGAGATTGGATATTTCACACAAGGGTTTCACTCCTACACCTAGATCACACATCATTTCTTCCATTTTTCACCACCATCTTCATCCATTCTTCATCTCTTCCATTTGGGTGTTAAAGACCTCAAGAATTCAAGAGCTAGAGGTGGAGATCAATGAGTGTTGAATATTTTCTACAAGGAATTGCTAGGGAAGATTTACATCTCTTTTGTTTTTCATTTGGATTTAAAACTATAAGTATGTGTAATGGATCATTAATGTGTTTTGTTACCATTATCATGTTAGGATAATCCCTCTAGTGGGATTAGGAATATGAAGAGCACATTAGGTTTATATTATTATGTGGATTAAATTGATTTTTGACTTAATTGATGTTGGTTTCTACTCATGGGCTTTAATTGTATTGATGTTGTGATGGAATGGTTTGTTATTCATGAATGATTATTAGATTAATAGATTGTTGATCAATAGATGATTTATGATAATTAAGTGCTATTATAATGTTCATATGTAAATTGCTTGGAGTGAGACGGAAATGACCCTCTTAAGTATTAGAAAGACATGAATAGACATCGAGTTTGGGTTTGACCGAAAGGATATTTGAATTCGATGAGGGGAACCAATCCATTCGTTAGCTTTAGTACACAAAAAGGGAGATTTAATCCTAATTAGTACCTTTGAAGGGAGACTTGGGAATTAATTAGTACCTAGATGGAAGAGGTTAATGTTGGGCTTTGATCTTAGGTGCTTTTAGGAGTCTCAAGTGGATCAACAACCATTGTAACCCGAAAGGGAGCTTAAGATATAATCGTGATCACCCTTAATCTATATCAATTGAGTTGAATTCCCTTTGCATGATAATATGAATTGAATATGCTTGGATGTTTCTAATCCCATGTTTTTCCATACTTGAACTTTAGCACTTATTCTCTTTTCTCGTTAATCTTATTACTTGTCATTTCTCTTAGTTGCTATTTTATTTGCTTGCTATTTGCTTTAGTTGATAACTTCAACTCAAAACCCCTGATCATCCTTACAAAAGTGACATAAACATGAGCACACGTATTGTACTAATCCAAACCTAACTCCTTTGTGGTTCGATAATTTTATTTCTTGGGATATACTTCTGCAACGATCGAGTATTCTTGCTCATGAGTATAAAATATTCAAATAGGAATGTTCAAACTTATTTTGTTTATGATCTCTGGAAACTTCTTGAACTTTTCCTCTAACCCCTTCTTCACGAGCTTGAGAGGAAAAGGCGGAGGTATCTTTGTTTTGGGAATCCCCCATTCATCACGTTCAATCTTCTCCGCTTTATCTTTCTCAGCTCTCAACCTTTTGGCTCTTTTCCATTTCATTTCTACCACTGTAAGCTCAGTATTTTGGTCTAGAGACGTATTTGAAGTTTTCCGATCAACAGGTGTTGCATTCGGTATCAAATTGGATTTTGAAATGACTTGCTCGACCTCAGTTCGACCAAGGTAAGTTGGTCGAACAACTTGGTTTTGGTTGAGCTGCTTGTCTGATCGCATCTTCTCATCGAAAATATATTGCTCAACCATCGTTCAACAAGATGGTTTGGTCGAATGGATTGACTTTGGTCGAACAAGTTCCCAGATCGTGAACTCCCATCGCAGTGCTTCTGTTCGACCTCCGTTTGACCAAGATGGTCAGGTCAAACGGCATTGTATTTGTCAAACGGTTGATCAGAAAATAGAGTATCGTAATTTTTATTTTCTTGAGGTTGTTCGACCTCTGCTCGACTAGTTCATCTGGTCAAACAGTTCCCATTTGGTCGAGCAACTCCCCTGTCTCCTTCAGCTTGACTTGCAGGCAACATCGAACCCTCATATTGTGTTCCCATCCTCAATGTGATAGCATGGCAAGACTTAGGATTCTCAATACTTTGAGATGGAGACTTCCCTTTCTCAATAGTTTGAGTCCATTTATTGACATTCCCTGCTATTTCCCCCATCAACAACGTGAGGTCTTTTACTTGCGTAGACAAGTCCTTATGATTATTATCATCTTCTTCTCTAACTTTGCCTCGAGACGGTCTACTCTCGCATTATTCCTCGCCATATACCGGTTCATCGTATCTTCAAAACCCGACTTTCCTTCTTCCACTTTAGCTTCCGAATCAACACCAACAGGAGCTTGCATCGCATTGTTCGGATTGCTCCATGAAAACTCTGGCCTCCTAGGTTGTTGGTAACCACCCTGGGGACGATGATTGTTGTAATTCCCTTGGTAGTTCCGGTTTTCTTGATTCGGGTACCTAGTTCCTTGAATACTTTGACCCATGGAGTAGTTTGCCTCCTCAATCTTCTCTTGGCTTGCTGCTTCATAGCCACCATCCTGCTGTATTATTGATACTCTCTGGGATAAATCAGTGATCTGCTTTTGTTGAGACTCAAGTAGCTACTAATGTTATCCAAGCCAGAGATGATCTTGTCATCTCTCCCCGACTTCACCATTGTGTGCTCCACTTGTGCTACTTTCCCAAGAACATAAGTGCCTTGTACTCTATCAGTCGGCTAATCCCTCGAGTTCATCGAAATATCCTCGGAAAGCTTCTCAGCCTCAATGGGTGATTTCGTAAGCAATGCTCTATTAGAAGAAGCATCAAGTAAAACTCGAGAGTCGCAGTCCAACCCATTGTAGAACATACTGATATATTGGGCCTTTGATAGCCCATGTTGAGGACACTTACGAAGCATGTTCTTGAAACGGTCCCATGCTTCATGAAACTTCTCATTCCCATGGATAGAAAATTGGTTAATTTCTTGCTTCATCTTGAACACCTTAGAAGGTGGCATGCATCGCTCCAAGAATTTAACTTTCAACTTCTCCCATGTATCACATTCAGCAGCTTTAAGATTTTCATACCAATCTCTCGCCTTTTCATGCAACGAGAAGTTAAACAATATGATCTTCCTCGCATCCTCATGAGCTCCTGCATCTTTTAGTGTACTTGCATACCCAAGGAACTTATTAAGATGTTGTTGAGGATCTTCAAACAATCCCCCAAAGAAAGGACTTCTCTCAATCATGGTTATAAGAGCAGGGTGCAAATCGAAATTGGCTCCAGTCCCTCTCACTCCTAACAACCCAGCATTGCCCCTTCCGTTGTTCTTAAAGACTTCACGGATGGCAAGTGTATCAGGATTCACTGCCATGTTGACTATCTCTACTTCTAAATTATCTTCGGTTGCAGCTTCAATCATTTGCGAATTTGGCACGTCAACTTTAACTCCAAAGTTAAGAGCTTCAGTTGGATCTACGTTCTTATTCTTACTTTTCTTCTTCTTTTTCTTCCTCGACGATGCTCCGATCTCTGGATTATATGGTTCTAATTCACCTTTCTTTGATTTTGTGAGCATACACCTAAGAAGAACAAGTGTTAGAAATAGAGAACAAGAAAAATAATCTCAATTAAATTAGATATAATCAAAAGACATTTAATGCCGTCCCCGACAATGGTACTAGAAACTTAATGAGTGTTTTCTCAACCAAAATTAATACTCAAATATAAGGATATCAATTGTAGCTTCGAAAGGCGACCAAGTATATATCGAATCCAAGGGACGGATGAATACCACTTTAATTATATGCTACTCAACTAAGATTATGTTGGTAAATTTGAGTTGGTTTAACTAAGCAACTAAATAACATATAATAAAATAAGCAAGATAAGTAAACAAGCAAGAATAAAAATTCGGTTGTGATCAAGTATGTAATGGAGTAGTTCTTCAGGTAATCCAGTTTCATTCGTTAACATCCTTTCCATTCGTTGATGTCCGACTCTGCCTTGTGGTTTATGGACGCATCACTAAACCATGCAAGCGTACTCTATAGACAAAAGTAAGCAAGCGTATGACACGTGTGAATTTCCTTGGAGCAAGACGTACACTTTACCCCCTTTCTAGGTACTATCATAATCAATTATTTCTCGTGCACTTAGTAATCTAACCCGATTTGATCTTCCTTTTTAGGTACTATAAAGTAATACTCTTTATCCTACTTATTAACTCGAATATAATTTAATTAACAAGTATCTATATAAGATAGTTCTAATAAGACTTCGGAATCCCTTCACTTAGAATTATAACATGCGATTTTGCTCAGCGGTGAACGCACTTAATCAATAACCAAGAGATGTATTCAGACTCTACATAACATTTAATGATGCACAAAACAACCATGACTATGAAGTGAAAAAGCACAATCTTATATAAAATAAACCACAAGTAGTGTTTTACGGAGTTTACACATGGAAATTCGATTAACTCATAAAACTTTCATAACCTTATAACTACCAATGTGGTTCTAGCCCATGATTGATCTAGAAACAATCATGGCTAGTTGGTATGATCTTACTTGACTCACCAGACGAACCTCTCTCTCCCCTTCGGAAGATGGTAGGGCTTGGTAGATGAGGGAAGAGATGTTGTCTCTTATGTTGTGTTCTCCTTTCTCCTGTGGAAGCTCTTCTTTTATATTCATAGGACCTCCTTATGGGCTTAGGATGGGCCTTTGCTTGAAGAACACGTCAAATTTGGTGAAAGACATCCGAAATTATAATAAATAGCATTCAGCGACATGCCGTTCGACCTCAGCATCTAAGTCGAACAAGAAGCCCCTGGTTGAGCAAGCATTCTGGACAATTTTGGCAATTTGTTTGACCAAAACACTATTGCTCGACCAGGTTGATCTTGGTCGAACAACTCCTCCAAGTTGAACGAGCTCTCTGGAAGTTTTCTCCACTTTGCTTGACTTTCTCTCATCTGTACGACCAAGACAATGTTGGTCGAACAGATGCTCTAGGTCGAACTAGCTCACTGGACGGGGTCTGGCAATCTGCTAGACTTGGCACCTCCCGTTCGACCACCTGTTGAAGGTCGAACATGCCAGTTAGGAACAACACCTTGATTTCGCCTTTCGAGCCTTTTTCACCTATTTTCCTATACGAATATGCTCAAGTAGCTCTTGTACCCTCTAATTTGTGACTTTTCCAAGAATGTAGCAATTCGTCTCAATACAAGACCAAATTGTACTCAATTTCCACGCAAATCAAGGCCCAAAACATGTGAATTTACACTCTCATCAACCATCTGGAGGTATTGTTATTTTTTTTTATTAGTATCTAGTAATAATGCTTGGTAATATTCACGCACCTTAGGGTTAAAACCAGATTATACTATTAGCTTTGAATCGGATCATATCCAGAGGAAAAACAGGATTATGTGGTGTATTTTCATAAAATGTGCATGAATGAATAATTGAAAGTCTAAGAATACAAATTAATTGGTCTATACTGGATTACCTTAGAACTATTAATCGTCTCTTGAGTCGAACTTAAATCTTTCTTCTGTATTTTTTATTTTATTAGTTATTTATTATTTTTAGTCTCTTAGATAATTAATTTAAAACACTTGGTAATCAGTTACTCGTCTTGATTAATTTTAGTAATTTTGTAATGACCCAATTTCGAATAGAAATTCCCATGACATATTGTTATTAATAAAATTCTATAAAAGAAAAATATAAATGTTCATAAACAAAAAAATATTTGTAGCTTTGTAAATTATTCTATTAATAAACTTGTTTCCCTTTTTAAAATATATGAATGGAATATCTAAATTCCTAAAATACTAAAATAACTTCTATAACCTACTTAGGAAAGGAAATGATTACTCCACTTACCACAAGTATAAATAGGGGACTCAATTGTGTAATTTAATGCACTAAATAGCAAATGACTTAATTTAAGTTAAAAGAAAATTATATATATGAAAATAAATATATAAATAAAATGATTAATAGATAAGCACACATCGTGGCAACAATTTTAAGAATAATCAAATTAAGATTTAAAATTCGTAAAAACATACTGACCTATCGTGAAAATTATCTAAAAGTTCAACATAAAATATTATAAGTCAGATCCATTACTAAAGATTTAGAGAATACAAGGTTAGAGAAATAAGTAAATATCAATAAGAATATAAATTTATTTACTTTTTGGAAAATTATCAACATTTAGGAAAATATAATCAATATCTTTGCCTAATAGCTTATAAAGAAATATAAAGTAAACTTTTATTAAAGACAAACATTTCGCTTCCACAGGGTCATACCTCGTCTTGCTCACATATTCACATAAACGTAATCATACACCATGAAATATTCTGTGACTGTGATGATCGATCATGGAAATCTACAGGCATTATCCAAGGACCAATTAAGAATCCCGATACCTGAAAGTGTCCTGGTTTATGTATTTGTGATAATACTACGAGAGTACTCTATGACTGTGGGACTTTGAAATAATTCATTAAATGTAAACACGTAAGCACATATAGTAGACAAAAAAAGTTTAGAATTTCCCCACATCAAATATCTGAAGGATTAGAATGATGAAATGCACGCCCTTAGTTTTCTCCTAACAAATCGCGTTGCCTACCAAGAGTATAAAATACTTCAATCTTAGAAAATTTTTCAATCACGCAAGCAACCTGACTCACAGTACATAAGAATGGAGGGCAGGCTAGTTTTATTTCTAAATCCATTCAAGTCTAATTACTAAATAGTTTTCCATTGCTATTAGTAAAAGGAGATAGAAATAGGCCACGTATGCATAGTAACTAACCAGTAATTAACCTACTAATCATTAGCCTATTGCTCGGCCAATTAAAATCTGAATTGGCAATTTACTTTTGCAAGATAAGATCCACTTTCTTATCACAAAGTTTGGCAGCAATAACATTCAAACAACCTTAGCCAATCTAATGCATACGGGTATTACCTTGGAATATTTTCTATGGATTATCATGGAACAATACTTGAAACTATGAAACCCTAATGTATACCAAGATTTAACCCATACTCCTTGAATTATAATGAAGCGTACACATCACCATGTATACCGATAAATACGACATGAATATGCCCAACAAGGAGAACTCTCACATCTATGTTAAGTTCGTCTATCAATCCACATGCTTCGAAACAACCCATTGTAAGAGATCAAACTATGAAAATCATAATCGGGATGAATTATTGCAGAAAGGAGGGCTACTAGTTGGATTTTGGTAAGAGACTCAAGCAAACACTAGGAATCAATATATATTGTAAGTACATGAAAATTCATAAGAGTATAATAAAATTTAAGGAACAACTTGGTATATAGAAGATGATGGTTTGCAGTAACTCGTGCATTGCTATAACGATATGAAAATTCATAACATACCGACGATGGATTCTGAACTTAGCCTGTATAATCCTTCACGTGTGTCACTCGCTAAAAGTTAAGTTTCATGTGAGTGAAATTTGGGTAAGAGTGTATAGCAGTATAGATTGTAAGGGTGTTCTTACTCTACGATTCCAAAGAGTATATTTTTTTTCTATTCACTGAATACGGAAGTAATGCAGTGTATATGAGTTCATGGATGTGGGTGATAGAAGAATGATCGACACAAAAACTACTTAATAGATAAGGGCCTACGTTTATCCTATTTCTGTTACGTATAAATAAGTTGAGGTGATCGTGGATTGAAAGGGAAATATATGGTATAGAATTTGAAATCTCTTTCTTTTCTGATGTAGCTGCAGCGGATAAGTAGGGAGAAATTAAAATAATAATACTTAAATAATGAATATACGAAGATTCCTCCACAATGTAACGTAAATCAGACGCGATAAAAAATAACCACACTAAAATTTAATGTAGAAGGGTGGGGTGCGGTTGTTACATCCCTCCCTCCTAACAAATAACTTCGTCCTCGAAATTAAATTACTAACCAGATTGGAAGAAGTCGAGATACTTGGCTCATATTTCATCTTTGTGTTCCCATGTTGCCTCTTCCTCACTATGATAGCTCAAATAAACTTGATCAAGGCAATTTCTTTATTTCTCAAATGATTTATCTTTCTCTCCAATATCTAGACAATTGTCTCATCTTAAGACAAGTCTCGATTAACTTCTAACTTTGAGTAGTCTACCACACGACTTGGATCATGCACATACCTCCGCAACATGGATAGATGGAAGACATTGTGTACTACGGAGAAATGAGGTGGCAAAGCCAAAATGGTAGGTTAAGTTTTTTATTCCTTCAAGTATCTCGAAAGGTCCAACATATCTCAGTTTCAATTTTCCTCTTCTCCCAAACCTTATCACTCATTTAGTCGGTGTCACTTTAATATTCTCTCGTATCTTCTCAAACATTTCAACTGTGTATATAATAATTTTAGGCCAAGTAACTTCTTCTCTCCAACTTTATCCCAATTAGCTGGTGAACAATATTTTCTACCATACAATGCCTTGTAAGGTGCCATCTTAATAGTTGAGTGATAGCTATTGTTGTATGCAAACTCCACCAATGGTGGGTAGTTTTCCTAACTACTATCCATGTCAAGCACACAAGCCCACAACATGTCTTCAAGAGTTCTTATAGTCCTTCCCGATTATCCATCTGTTTGAGAGTGGTAAGCTATGCTAAAACTCAACTTAGTCCCCATAGCTCTTTGTAGGCTCTTCCAAAATATCAAAGTGAAACGAGGATATCTATCTAACACAATAGAGGCTGACACATCATGTAACCTGAGCTTCCTCCAAAATAATTCTTCTTATCTCAGGATTCTCGAGAACACAAATTCTTCTTTCATAATACCATGTTCCATCCGCGTTAACAATGAACCCTTTATCATCTCCTGGTAGTGTTCTTTCTTTTAGTTAGGCCAAGAACTTGTCCTCCTTTTGTCCTTCCTTAATCATATCTTACACAAAAAATTGCACAATCATACTGGCCTAAAATTGCCTTTACGTCCTTAGGCCCATCAACAATTTTAATTCTCAACTCCACAAACTCTCTCACCAACTGCCATTGCTCAATGTATAGGCTTGCTAACTTGCTACTAGTCTTACAATTTAAAGCATCTGTTACCACATTTGTTTTACTAAGTTGGTAATGTATAGGACAATTATAACCTTCATCAAATCCAATCCTCGTCTGTGTCTCATGTCTAGCTCTTTCTGAGTGAAGAGGTATTCAAAACTTTTATGATCCGAAACTACATAAATAATGTCGCCAAATCTTCAAGGCATGCACCATTGCAGTCATTTCTAAATCATGAGTTGGATAGTTCATCATGGAATTCAACTGCCTAGAAGCATATGACACCACTTCATATGTGGCATTAAGATGCACCTCGAATTTTACTTAGATGCATCACTATAAATCACAAAGTCTTAAGTAGGATCAGGGATCATCAAAATTGGGGATGAAGTGAGCCTCCTCTTAAGTTCTTGAAAGTTGTTCTTACACTACTCATTCCATTATAACTAATCTCCTTTTCTAGTGAGTCGTGTTATCGGTGCTGCTATCTTTGAAAATCCCTCGATGAATCTCTGATAGTAGCTAGCCAACCCTAAGAAGCTATGCACATCGTACACATTCTTAGGTTCATTCCACTGATTAACTATTTCTATCTTTTCTAGATCAACTCCAATTTATTGAGCTATAAGGCCATTTCCTAGAAACTCCTTTTATCAATCCAGGACTCACGTTTCTTGAACATTGCATAGTGTTTCTCCTTCCGTAGTGTTTCCAATACTAGCCTCAATTGCTCTTCATGATGTTCTTTATTCCTTGAGTACCCCAAAATGTCACCTATGAAAACAATGACAAATTTATCTAAAACTGGTGGTGGAAAACCTATAAGAATATTCGACAGTTATTAAGCTATTACTGAGAGGCTAGGCATTTCATGCATATGACATCTGTAAGAACTGAAAATTGAGGACTGTCTAAATGCACTCAAAATATAAAAATAATGGATAACTTGATGGACTATTTTTTTTTTGTCAGAAGGAGATCATTAAAACTTTAAAATTTCTTCTGATTAAGGAAACTTTAAAATAATGGATAACTTGATGGACCCAACTTCTGGTACATCTTCTTGGCCCCGCCTTCCCATTGTCCTGGGATTGTTTCAATGATCTTACGAGCCGCTGTATAACCCAAGACTGCCCCTGAGGCTTCTTGAAAGATTCTCAGGGTTGCAACAAGATACTCAGGAACAACATGATTTGCTTTTCGCTCATAATCCTAAAATATATTCCTCATACGTGCCACGAAACTGCTAATAGGTACTGATCTACTAGCAGTCCATTGTCTTCTTGCCATCTTAATATACATGAATCGCTATCTGATATGTCTATCGCTTGTATATGTATTTAACGAGCTCAGAACCTATAGGGCATGCATGCATCATAATTATGAATAAGAAGTTTCATCAAATATTTTCTGTGAACATATTCGTGATAATAAAATAAATGAGAAGTTTCATGAACGTTTTCTGTGAATATATCTGTGACAATGTAATGTAAATTACCTCTTGAAGTTGACGTGGTATGACCGGAGTGGATGCTTGAAACTTTTAAATGAATTTATTTAAGAAAAAAATATATAATTTTTCACATTTAAAAGACCAATCTACAGAATCATAGACCTGCTCTAATACCACTAATGTAACGACCCAATTTCGGATAGAAATTCTCATGATATATTATTATTAATAAAATTCTATAAAATAAAAACATAAACGTTCATAAACAAAAAAATATTTGTAGCTTTGTAAATTATTCTATTAATAAACTTGTTTCCCTTTTTAAATATATGAATGAAACATCCAAATTCCTAAAATACTAAAATAACTTCTATGACCTACTTAGGAAAGGAAATAATTTTTTCACTTACCACAAGTATAAATAGGGGACTCAATTGTGTAATTTAATGCACTAAATAGCAAATGACTTAATTTAAGTTAAAAGAAAATTATATATATGAAAATAAATATATAAATAAAATTATTAATAGATAAGCACACATCGTGGCAACAATTTTAAGAAGAATCAAATTAAGATTTAAAATTTGTAACAACATACTGACCTGTCGTGAAAATTATCTAAAAGTTCAAGATAAAATATCATACGTCAGATCCATTACTAAAGATTTAAAGAATACAAGGTTTAGAGAAATAAGTAAATATCAATAAGAATATCAATTTATTTACTTTTTGGAAAATTATCAACATTTAGGAAAATATAATCAAAATCTTTGCCTAATAGATTATAAAGAAATATAAAGTAAACTTTTATTAAAGACAAACATTTCGCTTCCACCGGGTCATACCTCGTCTTGCTCACATATTCACGTAAACGTAATCATACACCATGAAATATTCTGTGACTTGTGATAGTAATATGAGAGTACTATGAGAGTACTCTATGACTGTGGGACTGTAAAATAACTCGTTAAATGTAAATACGTAAGCACATACAGTAGACAAAAAAAGTTTTAGAATTTCCCCACCTAAAATATCTGAAGGATTAGAATGATGAAATGCATGCCCTTAGTTTTCTCCTCACAAATTGCATTGCCCAATTATGAAACCCCAACTTTTACCAAGATTTAACACCATACTCGTTGAATTATCATGAAGCGTAAACATCACCATGTGTATGTTGGCGTTCAATCATTTGGTTAACGTGATCCGTCAGGGTTCCATACGTTTCTAACATACAGCAAAAGCATGAAGACAAGAAATGTATTACCTTTCACTAGGGCATATTGGAGAAGATGAATTCTCGCCGGCAACCTGCGCAACCTCACGAGAATGGCCATAACTTCCTCATCCGATCTCCAATTTGAGTGATCTACATGGCAATTCGATCCTCTCTTCATTAGCCTTTCCATCAGTATATCACACATCCAATTCTGAAGTCTTTACGATTTTATAAATATTATAGAATATGCGGACAACAGCAGCAAACAACCTTCCAGTCTTTTGTTGTATTCCCAAGTCCGATCTCGATGTCGTGTGGGCGACGATCCTCGAGATCTTCTCAATCTGCTATTCCGTCTATCCTTTTCAGGTATTAGGCGTGTCATTCTTAGGGTTAGAATAGCTGAGATGACTTATATATGGGATACATCAGAGGCCAGGAGGTGAATTTAGAGTTGGGCCTCTATTGGGCTTAAGTATCCAAGCTTAGCCCAAAGCTTATACTTAAGTCCAATAATAATAATATATTTCACTAAAATATTATTACTGCACTACTATTATAATCTCATAATTATGTTATGGGCTCCTTCTTATTATGAGCCCGTTAGCCTCCCCATGTTTAAGATATACAATGTTCATTAATTAATTAAGTTACTGACAACTCCATTAATTAATATCTCATCCAAGAGTAGTACCACTCAACCTCATTATCATGCCGGAATAAATCCACCTGCAGGGTTTACATGATAAACTTTATGAGCTCCTCAAGGGACATCATCAACCTATGACGGACACGGATTCCTTCTACAATCAACAGCACACCATAGAGACAGCACTACTTCCCAACTCACCGAGTTTGTTCATTTAATTACATGTAAATCTCACCCATTGATGAGTCAAAGAAATACATACTGCCCTACATGTCGAGGTTATTGTATAGGGATTAAGAGCATGAACATCCATAATAACAGAGATCTAGTTCTTCTATAAGTCAGTATAAGTCGAACGATCTCAAGCGGTCCTGCTCAATACACACAAAGTGCACTAATGTGATTCTATAGCCAAGACAAGCTAATACCAAACCACACTACAACCATCCCGATAGAGAGTCCTTGTCTATCTCGGTTGTGAGCATCTGTTCATATTTTATAAGAAAACTGACAATATGATCTCCGCGTGTTGTCGCACAACATATTATCTATAGTATAAAGTAAGTGGACTATTGCATCGTGCATATAAATAAATTATAAGACGCAATCATTTGATCATATGATTCTCATTTCAAATAAATTGTTATAATATTGTTCAAACAAAAACTAGACTTTTAGTATACAATCCAACAATCTCTCACTTATACTAAAAGACTATGTTGTCATGTCTACTGCCATACATCTGATTTTCACTCCCACTATACGACCATCAAAAGCTCTCGCTTTAAAGTCCTTATAAATAGATTTACTAAGTCATCATCCGATGCAATCTAGGCGACAACAACCTTTCCCTAAGCATACGATTTCTTGTAACAGGTGGTACTTGCACTCCATGTGTTTAATTGCCTTATGGGCTCGTGATTCCTTCAAGTTTGAAACTGCACCATTATCATCAAAATAAATTGTGATAACCTTGGGCAAACTTAGAAACACTTCCAAGTCCATCATGAAGTTTCTAGAGTCATACAGATACTTTGGCTGCCTCATAGGCTCCAATTTATCATCTTTCCATGATGGAGTCCGGAGTCTGAAATATATTTCTATATGACACTCCGCCATATTATGACTCAACTTCCTAAAATTAAACACATAACCTTCAAGGTGGATTTACTGTCATCCCTATCTGATTTGAAAAATCCAAATCTATGTAATCCCTAAGAAACAGTGAATCTGTCCGGTTAGCCCACATATAGTTTCTAGTCCTTTTCAGGTACTTCAAAATAACGTGTTACCACAGTTCAACATTCTTATTTCGGGCTACCTTGATACCCACTGTCCATGCCTTCGGCAAAATAGATGTCCATTTTCGTACATAGCATTCCTTAGATTAAGCTTCCTTATTCGCCAAAGCATAAGGAACCGCTTTCATCACTTTTATCTTCTTTTTGTGTCTCAAGACATATGTCCTTAGATAAAGTCACATGCTAAAATAAATAAGGATCATATCATCTCATAAAGCTTGAGATAAGCATAACATCCTTTCTTGTGATCCGTATTACCGTGATCAAAAGGATATTTTTGCTTCTCTTAAGTCCTTCATCACATACCGCTTTATCAACTATACCACATATGCCTGACAATACTCTTTCATTATCTCCAATGAGCAAGATACTATCTACATATAGTACAAGAAATACCACCACATTTCCATCACTATTTTCAATACACAAGCCCCATTTTAACATTGATTAAATCCATGTCACTGCATTTACCTCATCAAAATGAATGTTTCATGATCTTGAAGCTTGCTTTAGTCCATCGATGGACAATTTTAAGCTTACTATCATAATGCTCTTAGCCTTTTGCAATGAATTACTCTAGTTGCTTCATATAGATGTTTTTCTCAAGACTTCCAATCAGGAAAGCTGTCTTGACATCGATTTGATATTCCTCCTATTTCATATGAGTAGAAATAGGTAAAAGAGTTCGGATCAACATAAGCATAGCTATCGGCGAACAGATTTCCTCATAATCCCTTTCTTTCTGAGTATACCTTTTCGCAATAAGCTTTGCTTCCAAGGTTTTCACTTTACCATATAAT
Source organism: Pogostemon cablin (assembly GCA_023678885.1). Classification (NCBI taxonomy): domain Eukaryota; kingdom Viridiplantae; phylum Streptophyta; class Magnoliopsida; order Lamiales; family Lamiaceae; genus Pogostemon; species Pogostemon cablin. The sequence goes on along the minus strand of CM043007.1, from coordinate 18,098,812 downwards.
CCTCTTTTATTTCGTATGACCACTTCCAATGGCTTTTGCACCATCTAGTAGTTCTACAAGCTCCCACATCTAATTTATAATTCATCGATTCTATTTCAACATCATTGCACTTGCTAAGATATCGCATTTCGATCTTGTAGTGCTTCGTCGTATCCGTGGGTCTATTCCATGTTACTAGGGACCAAGTCTCACGACTCTCCCAAAACATATATCTTACAGGTTGTCGAACAACCCTCTCACTATGACAAGACACTACATGCAATTGTGTATCAGACGTGACATGCGTTGCTGTTTACCTTGTGGTATATCCTCTTGTACACTTGGTACTAATACTTTGTGTTTTTCTTCTCACTTCCTTTAGAACAATTTATACATGGATTTATGATTTAATACATAGTCCTTTTTCAAAAATCTAGTGTTTGTGTTAACAATCACCCTTCGATCTTTTGGGCTAAATAAATCACCCTTCATTTTTCTAGGATATTCCACAAACAGACAAACGTTATACGACATGTTGTTTCTAAGGCAAACCCATAAAATGAATCTAGTAATTCCAAATAATTCATCATCTATCTAATCATTTCCATAAGAGCCTTTCTCTTATTAAGATTAGAAGACGCATTATTAATTACTATTTGTTGCATCCGTGGGATAAACATGATTTAAGAGTGTATAAATTTTCACCAACGTACCACAATGGATTATAGCTCCATCCATCATCACTATGACCATGTCCTTTAAATGAAATGGAGTATCTATCCGTAAATGCATAGAAACTTAAATTAAATTCTTTCTATGAAAACGTACGTAAAGACAATTTCTCAAAATCAAACGTTTATTCCTATCATAAGATAAATAAACAACTCCCACTGCAACAATCACTACTCTCGCAGTATTACCCATGTACATTACAATCTCATCATCACTTAGTTGCATGCTTTTAGTGACTTTGGTATCTACACACAACGTGTCAGTAAATGCCATCACTAATCATGCTTCAACGACTTGTGAATGAGATACAAACCTTGTTCACATCATGATGAAATTAGATTTTCTTTGCCACATGTTTTGTCAGAAATTCTCCACTATATACAACCTCTCGTATTTCAGGCAGAACTTGCTCAAAACATCCAGGCAAATTATGGAGAATAAATTGATCTAGGTTTCCCTTTCAATTTCTATTCCAAGCATTCCCATTTCATTCATCAACTCATCCATGACCTCTTGCCTTTATAACTTACTCAAGTATCTGAAGAGTCGCATGAGACCACCATATTTCTATGAACCTCTCACCTCTTCACTAGAGACTTTAAAAACCATCATGGGATATCCTTAGTGAGAACACACTTATATTTTCATAAGCAGTAAAATTCAAAACAAAGATTCTTTTCTAATCATCTAATTTTTGGACCAGTAAATATAATTTCTTTCAGTAAACAATAAGTGAGATAAAACCATTTGAAAATTTAGAGAATCATAAATAAATACACCGATCAAATCTTTAAATTTTATCCTTTTATATTGATTCCCTCAAAATAATATAAAAATAAAAATTCATCGACATCTCAAGCACCGTAAGTCTGCAAGCCACGTTAGTGTGGATGTTTACAAACCCGAACATTTATAAGAGAAGGTTTTACCCATTAATTTCATTCGTCAACCTAATCTCATGACAAAATAATTAATAGTCAGTTCCTCTTTAGCCATGCAAATAATAGCAGTGACTCCGTTGGGGAAGATACTAATTATTTACACCTAAGTGTACACTATTATTTGATCCCAAGTTCGCTGCGCGAGCTTGTGTGCCTTACAGTTGGAGAAGTACACACGCGCTCGGATAGCTTCCTATAATCATCAATTATAAGTTTGTACCAGTGAACCGCACATAAACTCATCCGTTAGGGAAGAAGGTCTATACCAACACGCAAGTTAATGTGCCACATTATAAACAATAATTAATTAATGAAGTCTGTACCAGTGATCCGTGAATAAACTCATCCATTAGGGAGGAAGGCATATTGCCAACACGCAAGTTTACACAGATCACTTACAAACCAATAATGGAGGCCGTGAGAATTAATTATCAATCCCCTCTCCCACTTAGTTATTTAACTCCGAGGGTTTTTACAGGCATATAATATTCAAAATAAAATACACAAATAAACATACTATTATTATGGCAAATAAAGCAGTAAATCAAATAGCACATGCATCCAAATATATAATAATAATTGACAAATAAAACAACTATATCAATTACATATAAGAAAATAAATATTGCCAAATAATAAAGGGCTTGATTGGTCAAAATTAGGCAATAAAAGGAAGGCTTGTACAATAAGTTGGTTTTCGTGTACCCTAAGCCAACACCACACACGGATCAACAATTGCATAAAGAAATCTGCCGCCATGATCATGAAGACCGCCGGTCGCCGGCATGACTTGTTTCGTCCATGCCATGCGCCACGGCGCCCCAGCAAGCTTCCAGCGTGCAGCAGCCCTTCATGTCAAGGTCACGGTGAAGCTGTGCCTTTCCACGCCACCAGACACGCCGGTGATGCAAGTCGTCGCCGCTTTCAAGTTCACCAGGTGTTCACCACCAGCACCTCACTCAACCCGCCGCCAGCAAGTTTTCTATCTCGCAATCACATTCCTCGCTAGCAACATCAATTAGTCGCGCTGGGGCCACTTCCATTAGTTGCTCGCACCGTCCACTGTCTGTAGTTGTGCCGACAGTGGCTGCCGGTCGCACTGAAAACAACCGACATCAAGTCTGCTTCGACACGCTCTTGCCGAAGTTCTGCTATCAATGACAACCTCCGACAACATATCTTGCTTCCTCCGACAACAATCTGCCCGACGCCAGCATGGCTTGCACCATCCGCCAGCTGTTTGCTCGCCGTTGGAAAAACATCATCCACGTCTACCACCGATGATACGCTGTTCGTGCTTCTCCATCTCTGAGTGCCAGCGCCTGTTCACCGTCAAGCCAACTCCGTGACTTGATGAAACTAATATAGGACTCGATCAAAAAAACCGTGAGGCCCAATCGGAACACCTTCCAGACCCACTCGAACTATCTAGAGACTCGATCGGAAAGCTTCATGACTGGCACTGGAATTCTGCTTCCTCACCCAGAACACACCTGACGAAGTTGCGTGCTTCTGCCCACCAATAATCGTAACATCGGCCTCAGTTTGATAGCCAGCATGAACTCTCGCAGTATATCGATAGTTCCACTAGTGAGAAGCATCGCATCCTTCCAGCGTCCCCGGGCATCTCTGCCCACGTGCCAGCACCCATACCCACACAATTCCTGCTCGCAATCAGCAATCTCATATGTGATCAACATTATGCAGCCAACTCACCACATATCCGTCGATCTCGTTAATACACCTGCAGATCGAGAGCAGCCCCGTTGGTGGCGTCGAAAATCCTCCCTTGCGCCATTCATCACCGCTATAGCCTATCATCATGTACAGCCATAAACTTTCACCGATGCTTTCAGTTTCATCAACGTACAACACAATCGCTCACGTTCATCAGGGTTAATCAGTGAATTCAATTTAGGGTTTTCTTTCACCACCCAATCGTGAAGAAAAAGGAACAAGAATTGACGATGACTCACAACCATACACCAATAATACAAGAAGGGATTCTCATAGGGTTATCCATGGATTCAATTCATAAAACCAAACCCCCAACTAGCCACATGCGATTCAATTACAAAATAAAATACATATGCATACAAACCCTAGCCTAACATTTCACGCTTCACCACGAAATCAAAGCTCTGATACCAACTTTTGGCATTCGATCATTTGGTTAACGTAACCCGTCAGGGTTCTATATATTTCTAACATACAGTGGAAGCATGAAGATAATAAATGTATTACCTTTCACCAGGGTGTGTTGGAGAAGATGAATTCTCATCGGCAGTATACGCAGCCTCACGAGAATAGTCATAACTTCCTCATCCGATCTCGAATTTGAGTGATCTACACAGAAAATCGATCCTCTCTTCGTCGACTTTCCATCAGTATATCACACGTCCAATTCTGAAGTCTATATGATTTTATAAAAATCATAGAAAGTGGCAAATAGAAACAGCAAACAACCTTCCAGTCTTCTGTTGTATTCCCAAGTCCGATCTCGATGTCGTGTGGGTGACGATCCTCGAGATCTTCTCAATCCGCTATTTCATCGACCCTCTTCACGTGTCAGGTGTGTCTGTCTTATGGTTAGAATAGTTGAGATGACTTATATATGGGCTACAGCAGGGACCAGGAGAAGAAATTAGAGTTGGGCCTCCATTGGGCTTAAGTATCCAAGCTTATCCCAAAACTTATACTTAAGTCCAATAATAATAATATATTCCACTAAAATATTATTACTGCACTACCATTCTAATCCCATAATTACGTTATGGGCTCCTTCTTATTATGAGCCCGTTAGTCTCCCCATGTTTAAGATATACAATGTCCATTAATTAATTAAGTTACTGACAACTCCAAGCGACATTTTGTTAGACCAAACCTTTTTAGTCGAAAAAGACCCCTTTAGTCGAGCAATGGTCGAACAACCTTTCTGTAATATTTTGAACATTTTGTTCGACAGACCTCTCCCGTTCGACCAAGATGATGCTGGTCGAATGAATCTCTTTTGGACGAGCAAGCTTGCGCCGTCTCACCATTTCGCGCATAACTTCCATATCCGACCTCCGATTTGAGTAATTCTTGTGCTTACACGATCCTCTCTTTCTTGGCTTTCTATTCATATGAAAAACTTACAGAAACTCCAATATTTGAAGATGTAACAAGTCATGCAAAGTGGAATAGTCGTTCTGTTTGGCACAGCTTGTGCGACGTCACCACTTTGATCATAACTTTCTCGTTTGGAATCCAATTGGAGTGTTCTTTACTCCAAAATGACCCTATCTTCTTTGGCTTTCCAATCATGTATCACACTTCCAATTCAGAGCTCCACACAAACACAGAAAATTACACAAGTTGGACGTGTGTTTTTCAACATTATTTCACAAATTGCACCTTTACTCCAACTTGGCACTTTTGATCATTTTTCCACCTAAAACACAACAAAACACCTCAAGTGCACATTTTTCTCAAATATAATGAATATAAGACCGTTGTGCTAATATATAACAAGAATTTCCATTAAAAAGATGTTAGATTGGACACTAAAAACGCTTATTTTCACTCTCAATAATCCCCCAAACTTACTTGTTGCTCGTCCCGAGGCAACAAAATAAAAATAAAGAGAAAGAGAGTAAGAAAATTAGCGGGAATCAAGGACTATGATACATACAATTGCCCTCAACTTAGGTCATGCAACTCTCATTATATGTAATAATCAATTCATATCATACAAGTTAAGACAATTACCACAAATCAAATGCTCCATTAACATGTTCTCACGGGAAGTATATATCACTCGCACTCAAGTGTAAAAGATGTACACTTATGGGTTAAGGTGTTTATGCTCAGATTCAATTCAAGTGCATGTGTAAACATAAGCTTGCCAAAAGTCTCAAACTCTCCACCACTAATGTATGATTCGACAAAAGGATCAAAAAGGACTTTTCTTTTGGATGTAATATTGATTCTTTGGTTAAGGTAGGAAATATATGGATAAGTGACTCAAAATTTTGGATCAATCAAGCGCGCCTATCATGATCTTTCATTCTTCTTACTCACTTCAATTAAGCACGGCATTCTCCTCAACTCTTTAATATTTCTTTTTTCAAGCACAATAATTTTTCTTTCTCATTTTTTCTTCCTTCTCTCCTTTTTCTCTCGAGGTACCAATTTCGGGCACTACCTCGCGTATCCTCCATAGGGTACTAAATTTAAGTACTACCCTAGGGTGTTTGACTCCATAGAGTACTAGATTTAAGCACTACTCCATGATTCCTTAGATGCATTATCAAGATCCATCACTATTTCAACACCAATTTCATTCCTTCCCAAGCTGTTATCAAGCACTATCAACACACTTTGAAAAGCCATTAATTCTCTTCTAGAAGGACAATCAAGGCTCAAAAAAATCAGAAGCTCAAAGTGGTTATTTCTCGTAAGCTACCAAAGAATGAAGTTTTTAGGCTCAACGGGGCTAACTACGGATAAACAATCATATGGCAGGAAATTATTTTGCTAAGTGACTTATAAATTCAAGGATAGCCTAAAATCATCTCCCATCATTTAACACACATGTAGTCTCAAGTAAGACAAAAGGCAAGTTCTAAAATACACACACAAGAACGATACTCACCAGAAAAGAAATATAATGTGATTATATACATGATCAACGAGGCTCAAAATCTCACATGGGTTTTTAACAAGTAAAGAGCACCTTTCATGGCAAGAAATATCCCACAAGTACACTTAGAACTTCATATCACCATATAACTTAAGTACACTTCCTTCATCAATTTCAAGAGCATATGAATATCAGGCATGATTTAAACATATAAGCTCACATGATCACAACCATAAAATCAATCCTCCCACTCATACTAATTAAAAGCACATATAAAAATTAGAATAAGAAAACGAGGGTATCTGATTTTTCTTCAATGCATTCACGAGCTCCTCGAGTTATTCAACCAGGTCATCTTGCCACTCTTCTACCTTTTTCTATCATCAAAGCTCAAAAAAACTCATCATCACAAGATTCATCAATAATAAAATATGAGAACTATAAGAAAAACTCAAAATTGACTATCTAATCGACTCCACACACTAGACACACCACTGAACACTAGGCAAAGTACAAAAAATTGACATATCAAAACCGATGAAAGTTTCAACATACCGCAAAAAATAACTCCCTTAGCAAACATTACAAAGAAAAGATTATACTCTTGGTGCTTCAATGAGGTAATAACATCACACCCCCCCAAACTTAGTAAAAACATAAGTTGAAACTAAGTTTTCAAAGAGATGTAATTGCCGATTAGTAAGCACCTTAAATATAAAAATTTCTTACTCACACGAAAGAAATAAAACATTAAAAGGGAAGGGCAAGCCCCCAATAGGCGCTCATATTTAACGTCAGAGAGTCACGGCAGTAGAGGACAATCTTCTCTCATCCTCACCTTCAGGTACTTTCTCTCCCTCTTCTTGTCTACACTCAACACCTCACCTTTCTTGGTCACAAGTATATAATCCTTGGAATTTCCTTCCTCCCATGGCTGTCTAGACACCTCATTGTCAATCTTCCATTCAAATTCAGAATCATCTTTCCTAGTAAAATCAAGATTAAACAAGTTAGAAATCACATCTATGCTCTTGCAAGATTGAGTCTTCAGGGGCATCTTCATTGCTTGATCAAGGGAGAAAACCACATCTTCATCATCCATCTGCAGTCTAAGCTTCTCAGCTCTCAACCTCTTTGCTCTTTCCCACTTCTTCTCTACATAAGCTCATTATTCTGCTCTTGGGATGGCTCTATGGTGTTCTGATCAATAGGTTTAGCATTCGTATCGAAACGAGCATTGAAACAAACTGTTCGACCTCTGTTCGACCTAGTGAGTCTGGTCGAACAAACTAAGTTTGGTCGAACAAGGTTACTGATCACGGACTCTCTTTCTCCAGTTGTTGTTCGACAACTGTTCGACCTTGGTGATCTAGTCGAACGGCAATGCTCTAGTTGAACGGTGGTTGTAATCGTGAAGTCATCTCCCCTCTGCGTTGTTCGACCAGCGTTCGACCAAGATGTTCTGGTCGAATGGAAGTGCTTTGGTCGAACGGAGGAGCATAAAATAGAGCATCGAGATTCTATTTTTTTGGAACTCATTCGACCACTGTTCGACCATCAGGTCTATTCGAACGACATAAGCTTGGTCAAATGGGAGCCCTGCCTTGGTCATTTTTGTCTACCGACTTCATTGGACCTTCATACTGCATCCCAAACCTCAATGTGATGGCATTATTCTCCTATGTTTGTGTCAATTGATTCACATTCGCGGCCATCTGCCCCATAATCAAGGTAAGGTCCTTCAACTACTTAAATAAATCAGCATGATCAATATTCATTCTCGCTTCGATGCGGTCAACCCTTGCATCAGTCTTAGCCATGTATTGATTGAAGGTATCTTCAACACTCTTCACTTCGTGCTGCTAGATACTAGGCCCCCTTTGTGTCAACTCTATAATCTATCTCTTCTAAAATCTTAGTACCTTATTGATGTTAGCTAGACTAGAGACAATCTCATCATCCCTATTCAGCTTCACCACTTAATGTTCAACCTGTGCTACCTTTCCAAGTACATGTAATCCTCTATCTCTCTCCGTAGGCCAGTCACGTGAACTCATAGAGATGTCTTCAAATAACTTTTCTGCTTCAAGTGCTGTCTTAGATAACAGCGCTCCTCTTGAGGATGCATCAATAAAAATACGCGACTCACAATCCAACCCATAGCAGAATATGCTTATGTATTTAGCCTTAGACATCCCATGTTGCGGGCACTTCCTGAGCATTCTTTAAACCTATCCCATACCTCATAAAATTTCTTACCCTGATTCATAATAAATTGGGTGATCTCTAGCCTCATCCTCAAGATCCTTGAGGGTGGCATTTATCTATCCAAGAACTTGATGCGTATTTTCTTTGCATGCAAAATTAATCCCTAAGTATTAAGGATATCAGTTGCAGCTTAAGCAAGTGACCAAGTGAATATCGAACCCAAAGGATGGCGTATTATCAATTAAATTATTATCTAAATTAATTAAGACTAGTGGCAATAAAAGTTGGGATTTTAATCTAATAACTAATAAATAATTAATTAAAATAACAGATAAAATAAAATATCACTCGAAGAATACGGAAGTAGATCAAGTAGGAGAATAGGTAGCTCTGCGGAAATCCAGTTTCACTCATTAATTTCCCTTCTGTGTGTTGATGTCTGACTCTGCCTTACGGAATATGGACGCATAACTAAACTATGCATATCTACTCTATAAATAAGTAAACATGCGTGTAACATGTGTTAATAACCTCGGAGCAAAAAATATAATTCCACCCCCCTTTCTAGGTACTATCAGTATTAATTATTTCCCTGGCCAATTGGTACTCTAACTCGATATGATCTCCCTTTATAGGTACTATAAAATTATCCTATTTATCCTACTTAATAACCCGAATTCAATTCAATTAATAAGTATTCATATATGATAGTTCTAATGAAGCTTCGGTGTTCCCTCACTTATGAATCATAAGATGGAATCCTGTTCAGCGGTGAACGCACTCAATCTACAACCAAGATATATATTCATACTCTATATACCAATTGAAGATGTACAAAACAACCGTGAATATGGATTAAGAAAGCACAATCACATATAAAATAAATCCACAAGTAGTGTTGTATGGAGTTTACACACGAAAGTTTAATTAATTCATAAAAACTTTCACAACCCTAGTTCTACCAAAAAGGATCTAGCTCATGATGTTACGAAGAACAATCATGGGTGTTGGATAGATCTTACCCGGATGTCTGGAAAATTACAAGATAAATTAGGAAACGAAATAAACCCTAGATGTGGCATCGTTGCGTCCTTCTCCGTCTTGAATTCTCCTCTTGGTTCTCCTCTTGATTCCACAAACGAATCTTCAAAGTGATGGATGGATGGAGGAAAGGATGTGGATGATGGTTGGGGGGTGATCCCCCCTTGTGGGGTGTAGTATTGTTATGGCCTCTCTCCAATTCAATATGACTAATATGATCAATAATGATGTGATCTACCTCCCCTTTTATACTTGTAAGCTCTCCTTATAGGCCTTGGATGGGCTTTTGCTTGAGATATACGTCAAATTTGGTAAAAAAAACCCGAGATTCCCAAAAATAGAACCGGAGACATTTTGTTAGACCAAACCTTCTTGGTCGAACAACCTTTCTGTAAGATTTGGACATTTTGTTTGACCAGACCTCTCCCGTTCGACCAAGATGATGCTTGTTGAATGGATTTCTTTTGGTCGAGCAAGCTTGCGCCGTCTCACCGTTTCATGCATAACTTCCACATCCGACCTCCGATTTGAGTAATTCTTGTGCTCACGCGATCCTCTCTTCCTTGGCTTTCTATTCTTATAAGAAGCTCACAGAAAGTCAAACATTTGAAGGTGTAACAAGTCATGCAAAGTGAAATAGTTGTTCTGTTCAGCACAACTTGCGCGACGTCACCACTTTGATCATAACTTTCTCGTTTGGCATCCGATTGGGGTGTTCTTTATGCCAAAATGACTCTCTCTTCTGTGGCTTTCTATCACACTTCCAATTCAGAGCTCCAAAACAACACAGAAAAATTACACAAGTTGGACGTGCATTTTTCAACATCATTGCACAAATTGCACCTTTACTCCAACTTGTCACTTTTGATCCTTTTTCCACCTAAAACACAACAAAACACCTCAAGTGCACCTTTTTCTCAAAAATAATCAATATAAGACCCTTGTGATAATGTATAACAAGAATTTTCATCAAAAAGATGTTAGATTGGACACTAAAACACTCTTATTGTCACTCTCAACAGAGGCCGAGAAGCTCTTTGAGGATATTTCGATGAATTCAAGAGATTGACTGACTGATAGAGTGAGAGGCACTTATGTTCTTGGTAGAGTAGCACATGTTGAGCATACTATGGTGAAGTCGGGAAGAGATGATGAGATCGTCTCTTACTTGGCTAATATCAATAAGTTACTCGAGTCTCAGCAAAAGTAAATTACGGATATATCTCAGTGAGTACCAGTTATGCAGCAGGATGGTGGCTATGAAGGAGCTAGTCAAGAGGAGATCGAGGAGGCTAACTACGCCATGGGTCAAAGTATTCAAGGAACGAGGTTCCTAAATCAAGAAAACCGAAATTATCAAGGGAACTACAACAATCGTGGTCACCCGGATAATTATCAACAACCAAGGAGGCTGGAGTTTTCATGGAGTAACCCCAATAATGCATTACAACCTCCTATTGGTGTTGATCCGGGTGCTAAAGTGGAAGAAGGAAAACTGGGTTTTGAGAATACGGTGAACAGGTACATGGCGAGGAACGATGAAATAGTGGATCGTCTTGAGGCCAAGTTAGAAAAGAAGATTGATGATAATCATGAGGATTTGTCTAAACAAGTGAAATACCTTATATTGTTGATGGGAGAGATGGCCGGAAACGTAAACAAATTGACTCAAACTATTGAGAAAGGGAACTTTCCATCTCAAAGTATTGCAAGTAGTACGAACTCATCCTTCATTCCAACTTTACATTCTTGATACTTTTTCCTATCAAAACACAACAAAATACCTCTCATGGACCTTTTAGTCAATAATAATTAGAAGTATTAATATTTGTGCAAATAATAGCAATTACACACTCAAAGAGGTATCAAATTGGACTAAAAAATACATGAATTTCCACTCTCATCAAATCCCCAAACTTAAGGTGTTGTTCGTCCTCGAACAACAAAATGACAAACCAAGAGAATAATGAGATGGAAAGTCATGTTAAGGATTAAAACATCAACTAAGCCTTCAAAAGACGTAATCAATCTCAACTTGGTTCACATAACATCAAACTCAAAAGCATCAATTCATTCAAAATATGCTAGTTAAAACAATTACTTTACCAATCCAAGTGCTCAATCCACTTATGCTCACAAGATATATACAATGTAACTCTCACGCTCATGGTGTATAAAGTGTACACCTCTTTGGGTTATATATATGAGTACTCTCAAATACATTCAAGTGCATGCGTAACCATAAGCTTGCCTATTGTCTCAACTCTTGTTTTATTTGTAGCTAGCAAATTATGAATCAGAAAGGTCATTTTATTTTGTTGTAACGTAGGCTCTTTGGATAAGGTAGGAAATATATGGATAAGTAACTCAAACTTAGATCAATCAATTGGCCATCTATCATGATCATTCATTCTTCCTCATCACTTTTTATTCAAGCACAACTCCTCCTCATCTATGTGGGAACTACAACCTTCTTTTTTCTCTAACTCTTCAACTCCATCTTTTTTCTTCCTTCCCTTGAGGTACCATTTTGGGCACTATCTCCCACATCATCCATAGGGTACCAGTTTCGGGCACTACCCTAGGGTGTTTGATTCCATAGAGTACTAGACTTAAGCACTACTCCATGACTCTCCTTTAGATGTATTTTCTAGCTCAATCACTGTTTAATCTCCAATTTCATTCCTTCCCAAATTGTTATCAAGCTCCATCAACACACTTTGAAAAACCATTAATTCTCCTTCATGATGGACAATCAAGGCTCAAAAATCATTAAGATACTCAAGGTGGTTATTTCTCGTAGGTTGCCAAAGAATGAGGTTTTTAGGCTCGATGGGGCTAACTACGGATAAACAATCATATGTTAGGGAATTATTTGGCTAAGTGACTCATAAAATCAAAGATGGCCTTAAATTATTTTCATAATCCACTAGACTAATCTTGAATATTTAAGGAGACTCAAGGCAAGTTCTAGAATACACGCACAAGAACGATACGCTCAAGAATGAAGTATCATGCATCAATGTAACATGATTAAGGCTCAAATCTCACTTGGCTTTTTCATAGAATGAACGAGCACTCTTCAAGGCTACACATACATCATAAGAAGCACATCAAGAATTTCAAGCACATAAGAATTAAAGCATGTTCTCCTTATCATTCATAATCAACATCATAGGCAGAAAAATAATAGCTCAAAGAACCCCATGAAATTCAGTCATAGAATTACAACTCATACTCCTTACTCATAAGAATTCAAAATTCACATCGAAAGATTTAGAATAAGGAACGAAGTAACCTGATTTCAATCTCCTTCACATCTTGCAAGTTTACTTCATTACCTTTATTACCGTCTCAATCATAAAAGTGCAAACACCAAACTCATCATCATAGGAAAAATAAAAATATCGAAAAGATGAAAATTGATGACAGAGCACCAAGGGACACACTAACACAAACAAAAACACACAAGACACCTGGATAGTAGCAAAAAATTCAAAAGATCAAATAAAATTTGAAAATTCTAAAAAAAATCAACCTCCAAGCAGAAAGACACTAAAATAATGCAGAGTAAACATACCTGGGTGCGGATGAAACAAGGGAAGAACATCACACCCCCCCAAATTTAGATAAAAATGTGAGTTGAATCTAAGTTTAAAAGGATGTTATTACCTTAAGTTTAAGCATGCACCTTGCGTATAATTCACCTAGCACAAGACACAACAAACAAAATAAAATAAAAGAAATAAATAGTGGATTGCCTCTCACCAAGCGCTCTTGTTTAACGTCGAGGAGCTCGACAGAATGCAGACTCAGAGATGTTCGGATTCATGCATCAACACTTCTTCTTCATCTTTCATCTTCACTTTGAAGTGTTGTTTTGCCCTCTTTCGATCCATCCAAACCATCTCTCCCTTCTTACTCTCAAGAATCAACTTATCTGGATCTCTATCTTTATATGCTTCCTTCCTATCAATATCAAGATCAGACAAATGAGAGTCACATATATCCGGAGGGACAGGTGGAATTTGTGTTCATGTTACTCCTTCAATCCATGACATCTTTCTTCTATCATTCCTGCAAGCATTCACAGTACTCAAACAATCTGTTAGTTCATTAGATAAAATATCAGATGAAAAATCAGATTCAACATTAATAGCAGGAGTAGATAAAGAAAAAATGTTGCTTATACAGGTTTTTAATTTTATCCTTATACGGAATCAATGGCAGCTTCTCCTCTACACTCTCATCAACATCAATGGACTTGCAGCTGGCCTTTTCAGAATGACTTTTCAAACCATCAAGTGAGAACATAATCTCCTCATCTCCTACTCTAAGCTTTAGTTTTCCATCTTCAACATCAATCAAAGCTCTAGCAGTAGCTAAAAACGGCCTACCCAAAATTAGAGGCACATTGCTATCCTCTTCCATATCAAGCACCAGGAAATCAACAAGGAAGAAGAATTTATCAACCTTCACTAGTACATCCTCAACAACTCCTCTAGGGTGCGTAATAGACTTGTCAGCTAACTGCAGTGTAACCGAAGTAGGCTTCAACTCCCCAATACCAAGACTCTTGAACGTACTTAGGGGCATAAGATTTATGCTAGCCCCCAAGTCACACAAAGCTCTGCAATTTACATTCTTTCCAATTTGAATTGGTATGGTGAACCTTCTCGGATCCTTTACTTTGGCTGGCAACTTCCTCTGAATTACAGCACTGCACTCTTCAGTCAAATTCACTGTCTCCTTGGCCACTAAACTCTGCTTTTTGGATTTGATATCCTTTAGAAACTTCATATAGTGTGGCATCTGCTCAAGTGCTTCAGCAAAGGGCATGTTGATCTGGATCTGCTTGAAGATATTTATGAACTTCTGAAACTTCTCATCAAGATCCTTTTTCAACTGCACAGAGGGAAAATGAATATGATATTTTATCTTCGGAATACCCAAGCTGTTTCTTTCAAGTTCATCATTTTTGTTCCTTTCTCTCTTAGCTCTTTCCCACTAATTTTCAGTGACAACTGGATGATCAATATCACTTTGGAATCCCACTGTATTATCATGTTGATGTTGAGGAACAGAGTTGTCACCGGGAGAAAAATCAAGATCACATGGTTGTGGCCATGTGACTGGCATGTGATCCTGTCCGGAGCCATATGATGTGTCATGCACTGTGCTCGGCATATGCTCGCCATCATGCATGCTCACACGGACATCGCCGTGTGATGTTCTGGATGGCACGACTTTTCTTGATGTCGCTCGGTACCCATCGGGCATCCTACTCCCATGTTCGGCTGTAATCCTTGCTGCACAGCGTTCACTTAGGGGCCACTCGGAATCATGTGTGCTCACATGATGGTGACCGGGTATGCTGCCTTCATCCAAATTTCACACCCGGTAGTGTATGACCACACACGGCCATCACCCTACGTCCACTCAGCCACTTGTGGATGCGAACGATTCTCAGTGTACTCCTCTGTATCTAGCATCCTTGCTCCCTCATACCGCATACCACTTCTCAATGTAATAGCATAGCACTGATGCTCCCTCGGATTCAACTCAGTTTGAGTAGGAAATTTCCCTTACTGTTGCAATTTACCAACTGCAGCATACAATTGACTGATTGCCAAATCAGTTACCTTTTGTTTTCTTTCTGTTGTTTCTTGATTTGTGACCATCATCTTGAGCATCAGGTCCTTTTTATCTTCCATTGATGATTTTCCTTTAGCAGGTTTCTCAGCTGGATTAAATTCTGGAGGTGGTGCAACTGCGCTATTAGGATTAGAGTAAGACAAATTCTCATCCCTTCTCTAATTGTTGAAGTTTGAATTTTCTTGGTTCCAACCTTACTGAAACTGACGGTTGTTCCCTTGGTCATTCCTCTCCCTAAACTGATTGTTAGGTCAAAAATTCTGTCTGTTTCTATTATCTCCTTCTTGGAACATAGCACAATATGTCTCCTCAATTCTTCCTCATCTCCAGCTTTTGCTACCTCCTCTATGTTCCTTTTGTGAGGCGATCCATCTTGTTATTCAATTCATCTAATCGATCATAGAGAGCAGACACTTCAATATTTCTAGCTTGTATTTCTATTTTTGCTACTTTATCAAAAGAAGCATCTCCATCAGCTCTTTCTGCCTGCCAATCGTAAGTGTTTATAGCCATTTCCTCGAAGATCTCTTCAGTTGCCTCTTCAGACTACTTATATATAGATCCACCTGTTTTTCCATCCACCAACACTCTTGAATCTCTTTTTAAGCCTTGATAAAAGAAGCTTAAGTAAGTATCCTTAGAAAATCCGTGTTTAGGACCGCTCCGCAACAGCTTTTTGAACCTCTCCCATGCCTCATAGAAACTCTCCAAGGATCCTTGTTTGAATTGTGTGATCCTTTTCTTTATCAAGAAACTCTTGGATGGAGGGAAGTATTTGTTCAGGAATTTATCTGCAAGTTGCTCCCAATTAGTTCAACATCCTTGAGGAAGGTTGTTGTACCACTCCTTGGCTTTCTCCGTAAGTGAGAATGGGAAAAGCCGCATCCTATAGCATCCTTCGAAACATTCCTGTGCTTCTGCGACCTAGCCTATTCATCAAATAACTGCAGATGCTCACTAGGATTCACCAAAGGATATCCACTAAACTGCTGTCTCTCTACCATTCGAATCAATCCAAAAGGTAACTCAAAACTCTCTGCAGTGATTGCAGGTCCATTCAACCTAGCATTAGTAGTGTGCTTTAGTTTATACTGGTCCCGCATAGGGGTCGGGGCTTGATTATTAGCCATCTCTCTTGTCTCAGACTCCTGCGTTAAATTAACTTCGTCAAATATCTGTGAAAGTTGTTCAACCTCTTCTTCTGATGAATGGAAACTATCTGAATCTGAACTAGGAATAGGTGTAGCTGGCTGCTTTCTTTTCCTTCTGTTTTCTCGAACAAGTGCTTCAAGCTCTAGGTTTAATGGTTCGATTGCTCGTCCACTCGACCTAGTGATCATACATCTGTACTCACTCAAAAGATCAGAATTGTTTGGATCACAAATAAAATAAAATAAAAAAATAAAATTTAACGTCCTACAAGAAAATAAATCACTATAGAATTAAATTTAAATCTATTAACTATCCCCGACAGGTGGCGCCAAGAACTTGATCACTAATTTCTTTTACCTTCAAGTGTAAGGGATCGATTGTAGTGCGCGTGACCAAGTGAATATCATTCCCACGAGATAGTTATAAACTTAACAAGTAATTTTATTAATGATAATTCAAGTGCAAGACAAATTCGGGGTTTTTTGGAATGATAATTAATTAAACTAATAAAATTGAATTAAAAGAATTAAACTAAGCAAATAAAATAAATCACGCAGAGAAACTGATTTAGAATTCAAGAATGGAGAATTGGTAATGCTCGGGCAAACAGCTTAACTATGTGACTAATTTATCTAGACTCAAATTAATTACCTGCAGACGTTTATAAGAGGATCACTAAACCTAGTTAAATCACCTTGATCGGATAGGATCTAACACTTATAATGAGCTGAAAATTCTAGGATCAATAAGAAATTAACTCTCTCTCCCTCTATAGGTACTTCATGCTAAATTTCATTAAAGGCTAGAGCACTAGACTTCCCTTTCTAAGTACGCGATTGTTAACCCTTTTTTTCTCTTTACCAATTACCTAATAATGATGTTTTACCAAGTAATTAATATTCTAAATTAATTGTATAACACTCTTAGGTATTATAGGTCAATTCCCTAAGACTGTCACAAGAAATAACAATTATTATGCAGAAATAGAGAATCCTATGTACTATCAATCATTGATACCGTCAAGAATAATTAAAGGAATCAAAACTCAAAAATACAATAATATGAAGTCTCAAAATATCATCTTCAATAAGGAAATAAACAATCTGCAAAATAATAAATCCAAGTCTAGGGCAATCAAATCACATAGTCAAAACTGTCTTAAAGTCCTAACATTACCGTAAAGAAACTTAGCCCATGAATTTACGAGGGCAAATCACAAAGATGTAATAAACCCAATCATTGTGCTAAAATAACAAAAATAAATAACTAAAAATAAAGAACCCTTTTGGAGGACTCCGTTTCTTCGATTATGATCTCCGTCGGAATCTCCGTCTCCGATGGTAAATGATGAAGGAATAATGATGAAGGTTGAATTAGGGAACTGTGAGGAGATGGGGGCGTGTGTTCAGAACTGTTGGGGAAGAGACTGATTCCTTATTCGAATACATTGACTGTGTATTTATAGAACACATTGGCGTGGGTGATTTCAAGGGGAGCAAGTAGGTGAATTGATGCCATCAAATTTAATAAAAAAATCGAGCATGTATGGATGGTGATCAAAGCCCATCTTGTGAGTCCGTGGGCCCCACTTAAAATTCCCAATTCATGAATGCATAGTACGTACGTGGAATGGTTGATGAGTTCCTCCAATTTGTGCATGGGCCCATAATTCTTTCACATGGTTTAGCAATTAGATCTCATGTGGGCCACTTATTTTCTGCAGCAACTTAAACCAACATGGCCCATAATCATTTAATTGAATTTGCATGCATGGCCCACTTGAATAAAGTAATGCACTATTATTATGTGATTTTAGAAAATCCCGTTTACTGTTGCGCGACCTCACCGTTTTGATCATAACTTCTTCATTTGAATCTTGATTGAGGTGATTCTTGCGCCCACGTGATCCTCTCTTCTGCGGGTTTCCAACCATGTAACTGATTTGGACCTCCACAAAAATACCGAAAAATTATAGAATGTGGTCCTCTATTTTCTTGAAGTAGTACGAACTCATACATCATTCCAACTTTACGTTCTTGATTCTTTTTCCTATCAAAATATAAGAAAATACCTCTCATGCACCTTTTAGTCAATAATAATTAGAAATATTAATATTTGTGCAAATAATAGCAATTACACACTCAAAGATGTATCAAATTAGACTCGAAAATACATGAATTTCCACTCTCATCAGACACCGATCAACCCCCCAAACTTAAAGTGTTGCTCGTCCTTGAGCAACGAAAATGAGGAAACAAGAGGGAGAATTTTCACCTAGAGAAAGACCTAAAGAACATAAGCAACTACACATCATGAGTAACATGGACTACAAATCATATTAAGTTACATTACAACATTAAAATCATGACATAAAAAATTAACAAGTTCAAGTCTAAGAAAATTAAGAGTAATAAAGTCCCTTCCGGCCCAAACCTCACGTCGGATATCAAAATGCACTCAACACTCTATGAAGTAGGGTAATTTTTACTCATCAATCGATTGAACCCGACGCACCATAGGCTTGCTCACGGACTACATTCACAAGCCACCAAGGCTTCAACTAATGATCAAAAAGGACTTTCACTTTTAGATGTAATGATAGGCTCTTTGGTAAAATGGTAGGGAAAATATGGATAAGAGTGACTTATAAAGTGTAAGTAATCGAAGAGATGATCAGATTCTTCAACTTCTTCACGTTTCTATCTTCCTCTCTGTTCTTTTCTAATCACAAGCACTAATCATTATCATTCCTCGAATTTCTTGAGCTTCTTTTAATTTGCATGCTTTCTTTCTTTCAACTTTTGAATTCCTCGAGCACATTTTTCTTGTTTTGCTCCTTTTTACTTTGAAGGTTGCATGTGTATTTGATTGAGCTCTTTTTATCCTTTTCTTGCTTGTTTACCATTTCTTTCTTTCTCTTGCACAATTCTCACATCAAACCTTGTAGACCATTATCTCCTCAATCACCCACACAAAAGGTATATATGAAAGGCTTAAGTAGGTAATCATGGCTTGTAATGTGCTAATATCACAAGAAATAGGCTTTAAGGCTCAAAGTGGATAACTAGGGATGATGTATAAGGTAAGGAAATATATAGCAATGACTTTAAAGTAACAAGGATGGCCTAAGATCATATCACTAACCTCCACCAATCGGGCTCATTCCCATAGTTCATGAGCAAGTTCTAGTTTATCAAGGCTCAATCGATCCACTCATTAAGAAATTAACCATGGATGCACGGTTGAGGCTCAAACACTCACAAGCTTTTGCTCGGACCTTTAGGAACTCATTACACCTCAATTCATCTCAAAATTGAACAAGTTAAATAGAACATGTCACAATTTTAAAGAGTATAGATTCTCAACATAGTTCGCCATCAATTATCACAAACAACATGTCATTACTTACATTAAAAAATGACTCACAACATCCCGAAACAAACCACCAAACATCCCTATACAAGGATAAAAATACAAACAAAACACATAAGAAAAGACTCACTAAGCAAGAAACAACACAAAAACACATGACATGCAACACGAAAATTCCATCCATCAAAAGAAAATCAAGCACATATCCTCATCATCCAATATCATTTAAGCTCAATATTTTGCCACCTTATTCAAAAATAAGAAAAATAAAGCAAGTAAACCTCTTAAATAAAGCAAGTAAACCTCCAAAGATACATAACAAATGAAGTAGCATACTAATTCAAGCAATCCAAATCAAATCAAGTATATGCTAAGCAAATGGAATTGATGAATTGTAATGTAAACTCCCTCAAAAGACATCCGGAGGTGGAAATGACTAGCACAGACAACTGGGCTGCATGCACGACGAGTTGGAACTTGTGAAAATTATGAATCGAACACGACTTGTGTACGCTGCTCTACTCGTGCTTCTACCCTCTACACGCCTTGTGTGCTGTACTCGCCCATCACTTGGGCAAGTAGGTGATTCTAATGTTGGCACATGTCCTCGTGTACAGAGGCGTGCTCGGTACACTGGGCATGCTTCTTCCGTCGACACGGGTCGTGCTCTGAACTCGCTCTTAGCCATGAGCGAGTAGCTACTTCTGATGTCAGTACACGGCCACCTCTTACAGTGCCATGTACTGAACACAGCTCCTGTAGCCGTTTCTCTGTTTCTTCCAGTTTCTAACTTCAACCCTTGTTTTGCCATATTTTTGTACTTCCGATACACCTCATATATGCTAAAAATCTCATCAAAAACCATCAGCACAACAATTATAACCAAAATATGAACTAACATGCACTTCAACACAACCAAACAAACCAAAATCAAACCAATACTCATCAGAAAAATTTTAAAATTGACCCAATTTTACAAGAAGATCTCTCAATCAACATAATAAGCACACTCAAGTGGTGAGTCACATCACGCACTCTCCCTCCAAACTTAAATCGAAACAAGTTGAGAATTAAGTTTGCAAAAAGTGGTGGGACTTACCCTTGTAGTTTCCACCAATGATCTTCTTGTAGAGAAGCATATGCATCACAACACTCAAGGTACGGCACACCACGCACTATCCCCCCAAATTTAAAGTGAAACAAGAGTTGAACTTTAAGTTTGCAAGAAGTGGTGAGACGTCCCTTCACACTTCAAATCAAGCACTTCTTGTATTTTTAATATGCATTCTCCTCAATGAGCACAATCAACCTACATGCCAAAAATATAAAAAATAAATCAAAGCATTTAAACTAAAGCAATTAAATAAACAATGGGTTGCCTCCCATCCAGCGCTAAGTTTAATGTCTTCAAGCCGGACGGAATATGGTGAACTCATCGAAATGGCCAAGGATATCGTTCGTTCTTGCCATCAAATTTTAATATTTGTGCTTCTTCCTCTATTAGGCATTTATGGCAAGTAACGACCTCGGTAGCATCCTTTGAGATTGGCTTTAAGAATTTAACTCATTTGAGCTTACACTCCATTAACCACTCCTTTCGAGACCACCACTTATTCCTTTTTATCAAGTATGTCCCCAACATCTCTTCAAGCTCTCTTTTGTACCTAAGCATTTAGAAGAATCAATAGGTTTTGAAAATCAATTCAACTTGAAGAGTTAAAAGATGGAAAAATGCTCATTTCACTTCCGAACTCATCATAAAGCACTTCTAGACCTTGTTCCAATTCGTCAAATTCATAATCCTCTCTTGATTCTTCATCGTCACTTGAATTTTCCTTATCAACATGAGACAAGAAATCATGGATAACCTCTTCATCCTCTAAGCTTTCTTCTACCTTAGGCTCTTTACTCCTCTCACGTTCCTCCTATAAACTTTCTTTTACCTTATCTTCCTTATTCTCAACAAGCTCAACATCTTTTGAGTCTTCATCATCCCCCGAACACTCTTCTACCTCCAAATTTTCTTCAATCTTTTCATCAAAATTCTCCATTTCGTGAAGAGTGTTCCGGTCACTTATCCTTTGACTAGTTTGACGTTCTAGGGCCTCAAATCTCCTCTCATTTTCCTCACTCATTTTTCTGTTAAATTCAATAATCTCATTCAACATATCCATGAGTTTACTATCTCTATCTTCTACGGATGGCTTTGCTTCTTCGCTCGGTGGTTGTCATGTTTGTTCTTGGAGATAATTCCCTTGATAAACACTCGGGAAATGACTCCCTTGCATGTAAGACATATCATTTACTTGAGGACTTGGCATCATCCACTCTTGTTGCACCGTAGGATAAGTAGTTGGCATACTTTGAACACATTGAAACCCATAACTAGGAAGACTTGATTGAAAACTTTGCTTTGCAATGTTCCCTTGAACATATCTTCTACACAACTCCATTAAGGCACTATTTTAAGATAAAGGAGTAACCTTAGGCATTTGGTTGTAGGAACTTGGTAAGGAAAGTCTTCCATCATCATTTGGTGGACATTCTTCTTGGAAATTCTCTTGACCATACCCATTTTGCAAACATGTTCAATTCCCCATTTGGTAATTGGGCATGTTCTACATTTTTCCCCCATTAAAGTTGGAAGTAGGCATTGAGTAGGCATTTTGAGGCTCATAGCTTGAAATATTTGGTTGAAAGTTTTGTCTTGTATCATTTCCATAAGCATGTCTTCTAAGCAACTCCATTGTATTTTCGGATAAAGGAGTAAATATAGGCAAATGAATTTGGTTTGAAGAACTTGGTATGGAATAAGAGTGTGCTTGATGAGGTTGGAATGTATTTCCATTATAAGCACTTTGCCATTCTTCATAACTCCCATTGTTGTAGCTTTGAGAGCTTGCTTGACTCATTTGACTACTATACCCATAGTTTCTCTCATCCTTGTAGCCATTTGATTGTCGTGGTGGAACCAAACCAAGTAGATTTCCATAATTTCCTCCCAAGTATTGATTCCACCCATCCATGTTCTTACTCTTCTTTTCAAGGCTTGCTACCAAGTATATTTCCATAATTTCCTCCCAAATATAGGTTTCATAGTACCTATAAAGGGAGATCATATCGGGTTAGAGTACCAATTGGTCAGGAAAATAATTGATACTGATAGTACCTAGAAAGGGGGGTGGAATTATATCTCTTGCTCCGAGGTTATTCACACGTGTTATACACATGTTTACTTGTGTCTATAGAGTATATATGCATGGTTTAATGATGCGTCCATATTCCACAAGGCAGAGTCGTACATCAACACACGGAAGGGAAATTAATGAGTGAAACTAGATTTCCCTAGAGCTACCTATTCTCCTATTTGATCCACTTTCGTATTCTTCGAGTGATATTTTAGTTTATCTATTATTTTAATTAATTGTTCATTAGTTATTAGATTAAAATCCCAACTTTTATTGCCACTCATCTTAATTAATTTAGATAATAATTTAATTGATAATACGTCATCTTTTGGGTTCGATATTCACTTGGTCGCTTGCTTAAGATGCAACTGATATCCTTAATACTTGGGGATTAATTTTGCGTGCAAAGAAAACGTGCATCAGCCTCTATGGGTGACTTTGTAAGCAATGCTCCATTGGATGAAGCATCAAGTAACACACGAGAATCGCAGTCCAACCCATTATAGAAAATACTGATGTATTGAGCTTTAGATAGCCCATGCTGTGGACACTTCTGAAGAATGTCCTTGAATCTGTCTCAAGCTTCATGAAACTTCTTATTACCATGGATAGCAAATTGATTGATTTCTTGCTTCATCTTAAACACCTTTGAAGGTGGTATGTATTGCTCCAAGAATTTCACTTTCAACTTCTCCCAGGTATCACATTCAGCAGAATTAAGATTATCGTACCAATCTCTCGCTTTTTCATTTAGCGAGAACTTAAACAAGATGATCTTCCTCGTATCCTCATGAGCTCCTGCATCTTTTTGTGTACTTGTATACCCAAGGAACTTATTTAGATGTTGCTCAGGATCTTCAAAGGTTCCCCCAGAGAAAGGACTCCTTTCAATCATGGTGATAAGAGCAGGGTGTAGATCAAAATCGGCTCCAGTCCCTCTTTTATTCTTAAAGACTTCACAGATGGCAAGTGTATCGGGATTCGCCGCCATGTTGACTGCTTCTTTTTCCATGTTCAATTCGATTGCAGCTTCAGTTGCTTGCGGAATTAGCTCTCCAATGTCAACTACTTGATCAATAGTATCGGTTGGCTCCTTATTCTTATTCTTGTTCTTCTTCTTCTTAGCATTCCTTTTCCTCGCGGATGCCTCTGGTTCCAGATCAAAAGATTCTAGATTAGTTCCCTTCGATCTAGTGTGCATACACCCGAGAAAAATTCAAAGTTAGAAAGAAAAGAAAACAAAAATAAAAGTCCTAATTAAACTAGAAATAATGGATTAATAATTAAGCCATCCCCGGCAACGGTGCCAAGAACTTGACGAGCGTTTTCTTAACACACATAATAATCCCTAAGTATGAAAGATATCAATTGTAGTTTCGATAGGTGACCAAGTGATTATCGAACCCAAGGGATGAATTATTATTAATTTAATTATATTCTAATGAATTAAGACTATGCTGGCAAATTAGTTCAGAGCAGTTATGGAACTAAATAACAAGTAATAAAAATTGCAAATTAAATAAACAAGCAATAGAGAAAATACAATTGTGATCAAGTGAGAAAATAGGTAGTTCTTTAGGTTATCCAGTTTTACTTATTAATCTCTCTTTATGACACGTGTGAATATCCTCGGAGCAAGAGATATAATTCACCCCCTTTCTAGGTACTAGCAGTATTAATTATTTCCCGTGCACTTAGTACTCTTACCCGATATGATCTCCCTTTATAGGTACTATGAAGTTATATTCTTTATCCTACTTATTAACCCAAATATTATTCAATTAACAAGTATTCATATAAGATAGTTCTAATAAGACTTCAGAATCCCTTCACTTTGAATTATAACATGTAATCCTGCTCAGCAGTGAACGCACTCAATCAATAACCAAGGTATGTATTCAAACTCTACATAACAGTTAATGATGAACAAAACGACTGTGAGTATGAATTTAAAAAGCACAATCTTATATAAAATAAACCACAAGAAGTGTTGTACAGAGTTTACACATGAAAGATAAATTAACTCATAAAACCTTCATAATCCTAGAACTACCGAAGCGGTTCTAGCCCATGATTGATCTAGGAGCAATCATGGTGGTTGGTAGGATCTTACCCATAGTCTTGAAAATTATAAGATAAATTATGTAGCGAAGTTAACCCTAGAAGCGGGCGCAGTCACGACTCTCTCCATTTTGAATCTTCACTTGATTCTCACTTGGTTTGACAGACGAACCTCTCTCACAGCTCCTTTGGATGGCGGTAGGGTTTCGGTGGTGACTAGATGATGAAGTGTTGTGGTGCTTCTCTTTCTCCTATGAAAGCTCTTCTTATATACTCATGGAACCTCCTTACGGGCTTTGGATGGGCTTTTGCTTGAGGCATACATCATATTTGGTAAAAGAAATCCGGAATTACCAAAAATATCATCAACAAAAATTCATTCGACCAAGCCTTCATAAGTCGAACAAGGCCTCTAAGTCGAACGGTAGTTGAACAAGCTCTCTGTATGATTCTGCACATTTTGTTCAACTTGCCTCCTCCGTTTGACTAAGGTGATCCTGGTCGAACTGCCACGTTTGGTCAAGCAATGCTACTGGATGTTTTTTCAAATCTTGCTCGACTTGGCTCCTTCTATTCGACCAGAGTGATGCTGGTCAAGCAGCTTCATCTTGGTTAAACAACCTTTAAAAATTGCCTCAAAAATCGTAATTTCCAATTCCAAGCCCTTAAGACCTGTTTTCTTGTACCAATATGCTCAAAAAGCCTTAACATCCTCTGATTCGTGGCTTTTCCTTAAACATTCCGATTTGTCTTAATAAAAGACACAATCATACTCAATTACCACATAAATCAGAGCCTAAAATACGTGAATTTACAGTCTCATCAAGTCTCTTGTTGAGACAAATCCATTTCATAGGTTTTCAAAATACTCATAAGTTCATTATGACTCAACAAATAAGTGTTCTTAGCTTCTTCTATAGCACATACCTTGCCATTAAATCTTCTAGGAAGCGTACAAAGAGTTTTGTTGACTAACCTGACATTGGAGATAGGATCTCCAAGATATTGCATCTCATTCACCACTTCATATAGGTGTTCATTATAAGAAGAGATTGTCTCATCATCTTTCATCCTCAAGCTTTCAAACATCGAGTTGAGCATCCTTGCCTTTGCCCTACGAACACTTCCAGACCCTTCACAGTGTTCTTGTAGCCTTTCCCAAGCATCCTTCGCAGAGATACAGTTCTGGATCAAATTGAACATCATTGTATCAACTGAGGAGTTGATTGCATTGAGTGCCTTTAGATTCTGCAGTGAGATGTTATTTTCTTCGGTTGTCCAATCAAGTTCACTCTTGAGAAAAAGATCTCCATCTTTGTCAGCAACTGTGGGAGGTGTCCATCCTAAAAGTATGCTCTTCCAAGCTTATTTATCAACTGCTTTGATGTAGCTTCTCATCCAGCTTTTCCACATGGCATAATTTGTCCCTGACGATTGACGGATCTAAAGTAATTCATGACAACACAACACATAACACCAGGAATCAACACTAAATACCGTCTAGCATTGGTACCACTTGTCAAGTGCCCAAGGTGTAAAGTGTGTTTTTAACAACGATGTTGTCCTAAGTGTGGTAACACTTTGTACAACACTCTATGTATCAGAATGTAAACTTGACTAAGTATAGAACAAGTTTTAAATTAGTAGAAGACTTAACACACAGATTACTCAATCTTTCCACAAACTTTTGCAAGTTTGTGGCGGCCTCATGGCATAAATATCACTATTGGAAAATGTGATTACAAAAATAAATTCTAAGAGATGGAAATCTTCTTCCACTTTTCGAATAAAAAATCGGATCTAATATCATAACACGTTCCCAAATGGCAAACCTAGATTGTTAGATCTAAGCCTACTTCACATGTGCACTTCCACTGCCTGTGAACAGTACACACAAAATGCATGGAAATAATAGTATATATTAAGTGTTACACGAGGTGTGACAACACTTGTGAAAACATTACATAAGAAACCTAAAGATAAAATCTCTAAGGACGATCTCTCTATCTGCAATGGGAATCTCTCAAGAAAAACCAGTTGTCTTGATCATCCAGCAGCCCTTTATATAGATGCGGGAGACTGCAGAGATCATGCCAAAGTGAGTAGTGGTCTGAGAGAGTGGGAGCACCTCAAGGTTTAAACATAATCGCCCACTACTTGGCAAAGCCTTCTAGAATGTTCCATCAGGGTGCACATTACTTTAAGTCCATCAAACAGCTTCAAACTCGTCTTGAAGACTCCAAAGCTTCCAGATAAACAGCACACCTGAAACAACATTAAACACATCACAAATCGAACACTAAAAAAACTGTTAATGGTTAGACAAAAATAATAAGGATCGGTGAGGATCGGTGTGATTCTAGATGTGATAACACTGGCCTCAACACTTCACATCAACAATCTTCCTCAATCATGCCAATCCACAACCACACACCTGATGCAAAGAAAGACAAAATATAACAGGATAACCAGTTTCAAAACATCAGAGGTTAGTTCAAAATGAAGTGTAAACATCTAAGCCAATCAAATTAATAATTATGAAGGTTAATCAAAACTACTTAACCAATAAGTTCAGGACCTAGATAAACTAAATAAAACATCCAACTAGTTAAAGTCAGATAAGTTCATCATGAAATAAAATCAGCAAAGTGTATCCATCAGTTCAACAATCTATCCACCAAATATCTAGATCAAATAGTTAGTATCAAAGTATCTAATGTTAACTTCCAGATAGCACAACATCAATCATGACTTGGCTCAACTTGACTTGGCTCCCCTGAGGATCAGCATCCTTATCAGCAGCATTGCCAACAGCATCAAAAGCAGCACTTGCAACATCAACCTTTGTAACCTGTTCAGCTTCATTGATGTCCTCAATCATAACTCCCCCGGAACCAGAGCTTTCAACTGCAACATTTGCAGTAGCATCAGGTACTTCTTCCCCTGTGGGTGTGGATAGCAAACTTGTCCAGAACTGAGTTCTTTGTTCTAGAAAGTCAGCTTGTCTGTTCAGAGCAGAGGCTTGGAGTCTGAGATGGGACACTTGTTTAGCAAGGGCCGCTGTTTGCTCTTCAATGTACCTGCGATGCATAGTGACAGAAACTACTTGTCCAGACTGAGCAGGTGCATCAATACGAACAATAGTATTGTCAGCATCAGTGGCAACATTTTCTTGTTCAGGTTCAGGAGCATGGGCAAGAGCGGGGTTTACATAATGTAGATCAACAATGTGGTTTCCATCAAGGAAAGGCTTGGCAACACCCAAAATAAGAGCTTGTGAGGATAGAAAATCACTTTTTTCCCTCACAGCATCTTGATCCAACAATAGAGAATGAATCAAGGTTGGATAAGGTAGCTTGCCAACCTTAGTACCAGAATAACTCACAATATTGGAGTAAATAACCTCACCAAGATTGAAGGGCAGGTTCTTACCAATCTTATAGATTAAACAGGCTTGCTCAGTAGTGACTCTGGTAGTGTTTGAAGAAGGTAACCAATTGTATACATAAAGCTTATGCAACACAACATGCAGGCTAGTTAAACTGGGAGAAAACAACTTCTTTGGCCATTCAACTACAAGACCACCAGTGATAGATTTAACAACCTCATTCATATCAGTTATCTCAGCAACATTTTCAGCATTGACAGTTCCAAGAATTTCATTGATCTTAACGGGGACTGGTACTCTTAGACATGTTAGGACAAATGTGAGCATAGAATTCACACAGCCAAATGTTAAAGTAGTAGGAAGAGTACCTCACAGAGTTAAGTAGCCTCTTTTCAGTGAAAAATTGAATGATATTATGAGGAACAAGGTCAGCATCTCTCATTCTCCTTTCATGAATGACATCTTTCTTGGTAAATTGTCTGTACCTTCTTGAAGAATCCTGAAAGTAGAAGCTCTCAAGGCTATAAGTCTTCAGGTCATAGTCAGAATCATCATTCTCTTCATCATCTTGTTCAGCATCTGAACCATCTTCTGAACCATCAGTCAGTTCAGCATCATGACCTTCATTATCATTAGAGACTTCTTTGTCAGCATCAGTGGTCTCCTTAGCCTTATCAGAATCAATTTTACCATCAGGAATAAGAGGGTTCTGCATCAGCATCTGCAATAGGTGTTGCTTCAGAAGCAGCAACATCATCAATGATTTTGTTCAACTCATCATCAGATTCACCAGTGGGTGTTGTCTCAGGAGTGACAATAACATCATCAACAGGAACAAGAGCTCTCCTCTTTCTTCTCAGAGACTTGTGAAATTCTGCCAAAGTGGGTTCCTGGACAGTAGAATCCACTTCCATAGGGGCAAAAAAAGTTTCAATAACATTAGTTTCAGATTCAGAGTTAGAAATAGGAGACTTCCCTTTCTTTGAACTTGGTTCAACATCGGCTTCAACGAATGACTTTTTCTGAAGACTAAGTTATCTGTGCGAAGGAGGAGCTTTCCTTTTGGCAGAGCGCTTGGTCACCTTGGCCATAATTTCCACGGCTGGAGAGGATGATGGAGAAGAAGCAGGTGCTACAGCATCCATATGAGTAGGAGAGGGTAATGGTGAAGAGGGAGACGGAGCTTGCTGAGGTTCTGAGGGTGAAACATCCATTGGAACTGGATTATCAGTGGTTGGAGGAATGGGTGAAGAAACAACAGGAATTTTAGATGGATTTTAAGAGAGAGTTTCAGGAGGAGGAATAATGGGTTCTTCGATTCCTGCAACTGGGATATCTTTGAACCTTTTCTGAAGGGATTCAAGTTGGGAATCGGAAGTACCTAAGGGTATAATGATTTAAGTGGGCATGGCAAATTCGACAATTGGTGTAGGAGGTCATGCGGCGTCATCCAGGATCACATTCTGAACATTACCGGCGGTGACATTCTCGGCCATTTCAGCTAGGGTTTGGAGAGGATTTGGTGTTTGCTTGTTCACCTTTTTGCGTGTCCCCAAGTGTAGGGAATCAATTGCAGTTCAGCATGTGACCAAGTCTATTATCAAACCCAAAGGATAATTCTAAACTTACTATTTAATCTGTTTATGACAACTCTAACCTAAGACAAATCTGGGTTTATAAGTGAATTTAAAAACCAAGGAAACCAGAAAATAAATACTTAAAATAATAAAATAACAAATAGAATAAGGATGAAGTGTTCAAGAGAGAAGATAGATAACACTAGGAAATCCGGTTAAATTGGTCAAATCAAATCACTAGACAATCAGTTAGAATTCCTGCAGTTCTTATGAAAGCAATCACTTAATAATGTTAGATTCCTCTTTTAAAGTAAACTTAACACTTAAATCTGGTTTAAACCCTCAGATGCAGAAGAATAATTCCTACTCCCTTTCTAGGTACTTCATGTAAAATTATATTAAAGTCTAGAGCATTGGACTTCCCTTTGTAGGTACTTAAGAATTAATCCCCAATTCCCACCTAACAATCTGAGAAACCAAATCCTCTAGAATGGTAATTAATAGATATATTAAGTGTCTAATATTAATTATTCCAATTAATAAAGTTTATATGGTTAGATCCCCTTTACCCATAACAGGTTGACAAATATAATTCTTATATAACACAAGAAACAAGCATAAATATGCATAAGACAATGACATATACATGCATGAGGACAGATCATATAAGACAAAAATATAAGTCTAAATTCAAAGCATTAATAAGGGAATAAGTATACTGCAGGTATCCAACCTATTCTAGATCAGTAATTCAAATCAATTTAACCTTCAGAACCTAGCACTATCCAAGAAGTACTAGCCCATGGTGTTACAAGCAACACACATGGTTAGGTATGAAAACAATCCCATAGGTCTATAATTCAAAAGCTTAAAAGAAAGAATAAGAAAAACTCTAGATGTGGTGTGATTCTCCATTCTCTCTTCCGTGATTAGGAACCTTCTTATTTTCCTTCTCAATTAAGCAACACTGTTGAACTCCCTGGGATGGGTGGATGGAATGATGTGGTATGGAAAAGTATGAATGAACGTGGAGAATTATGGAGAGTTAGGATTTGGAACACCCCAAGGGGTCCTTTTATAGTTGAAGGCAGGAAAATTTTGAATTCTCTCTCAAAAGTTAGCTTTTTCATGTCAAAAACATGAACAGGCCAAAAAAATACGTTCCGGACATGCTGGTGCTTGGCACTAGTCGTGCCGGCATGGCACGAGTCGTGCCACCTACTAGTACCGCAATTCTGCATGGGTCTACGTGACCTCACGGTTTTGCTCATAACTTCTTAATACGATCTTCGATTGAGGTGATTTTTACGCTCACGCAATCCTCTCTTCATTGGCTTTCCAACCATATAAAGAACTTTTGAAAATTCATCCATTTGAGTGTGGCACAAGTAGTTCTCTTTTGGGGCTTGCTGGACGGTCTCGGCGCTCGTCCGGGACGTGATGGGCGGTCGTGCTGATCTTGGCCAGCATGAGTGCTTCATGTGACCGGCATGACCTGTGCCAAGACTGGCATAAGTTGTGCAGGGTCGGCATAGCTTGTTCGACTCCACCATTTTGATCATAACTCTCTCGTCTAAACTCTGATTGAGATGTTTCTTGAGCCAAAATGACCTTCTCTTCTGTAGCTTTCGAACCATATATCACATGATCAATTTGGACTTCTACAAAAATACAAAAAAATTATGCAAATTGGACATGCATTTTTCAGCATTCTTTCACGAATTCACTCTTCATTCCAACTTTGCACTTTTAATCCATTTTTCACCTAAAAATACGAAATAACACCTCAAATACACCAATATCTTAAATATATGAAAATTAACCATTTAGTGCTAAAATACGAACATAAATTCCATAAAACGGTGCTGAATCGGACCCTAAAACATGCAAATTTTCGCACTAAACCCCCAAACTTAAAATATTGTTCGTCCCCGAATAATAAAATCGAACAAAGAAGAAAGATAGTGTGTAAAATCTAAGAGAAAACAAGGGACATGACAACTAGGCCATTCAACATACAATTGTCCTTAACTCCGGTCATGCACTCGCATCACATGTAATAATTCATTCATAGCATACAAGTTAAGACAATTACTACCAATTAAAATGTTCCATCAACTTATTCTCACGGGAAGTATATCACTCTCACTCAAGTGTAAAAGATGTACACTTATAGGGTATGGTGTTTACATTCAAATTCAATTCAAGTGCATGTGTAACCATAAGCTTGACAAATGTCTCAAACTCTCCACCACTAAAAGTATGATTCGACAATGGGATCAAAAAGGACTTTTATTTGGATGTAATGTTGGCTTTTTGGTTAAGATAGGAAATATATAGATAAGTGACTCAAAACTCGGATCAATCAAGTGTGCATCCATCATGATCTTTCATTCTTCTTACTCACTTCAACTAAGCACATCATCCTTCTTTTCTCTTCAATTTTCCTCTTCCACGCACAACATATAAATTTCTTTCCTTCTCTTGAGGTACTAGTTTTGGGCACTACCTCACGCATCCTCCATGGGGTACCAGTTTCGAGCACTACCCTAGGGTGCTTGTTTCAATAGAGTACTAGATTAAGCACTACTCTATTATTTTCTTTAGATGCATTTTTCAAGCTCAATCACTTTTTCAACACTAATTTCATTCCTTTCCGAGCTGTTATCAAGCTCTATCAACACACTTTGAAAATCCATTAATTCTCTTCATGACAGACAATCAAAGCTAAAAAAATCATTAAGATACTCGAAGTGGTTATTTCTCGTAGGTTGCCAAAGAATGAGGTTTTAAGACTCAACGGGGCTAACTACGGATAAAAAATCATATGGTAGGGAATTATTTGGCTAAGTGACTCATAAAATCAAAAATAGCCTTAAATCATCTCTCATCATCTAACATAATATGTAGTATCAAGCAAGACAAGAGGCAAGTTCTAGAATACACACACTAGAATGATACTCACCAGAAAGAAATATCATGTGATTATGTACATAAATAAGGCTCAAAATCTCACATGGGTTTATCAAGTAACAGAGCACTCTTCATGGTAAGCAATATCCCACAAGTACACATAGAACTTCATATCACAGCATAACTTGAGTATACTTCCTTCATCAATTTCAATAGCATATGAATTTCTGGCAGAAATCTAACAAATAAATCCATACTAAGCACATACTCAAAATTTAATACCTCAACTACTCAAGAATCAACACAATATATCACATAAAAATTAAATAAGGAAACGAAGGCACCTGATTTATCTCCTCCACATCTTCCAAGCTCCTTGAGTTATTCAACTCGGTCAGGCGTAGGCCTCAGATAGAACTCATTTCTTTTTCAACTCCGATATCCTTCATAATCATTAAAGCTCAAACATATCTCATCACCAATCAGAACTCATCAGTAAAATCATAAGAGAAACTCAGAAATTCAACTAAAAATTAACCACACTCCAAATCTAGGCAAACAAAACAAAACAAACAAGACACTTGGATAGTCGAAAAAATTTTAAAAATTCGAAATAAATTCTAAAAATTCTAAAAAAAATCAACCTCCAAACATCACACACAAGTGAAGAAAACTTACCTTGGTGCTTCAAGATATTGGGATGCACGTCCACCCCCCTAAACTTAGTTCAAACTAAGTGAGAAACTATATTTGTAAAAAGTGAATACCATAGACGTAGAAGCACCTAATAAAATTTCCTACACCACACAAACACATAAAAGCAATAAAACTGGAGGGTAAGCCCCCAACAGGCGCTCATGTTTAACGTCGGAGAGTCACGACGGAATGCAGAATTTTTGTAGACTACTGATTAAGAGGGCGATCTTCTTTTATCTTTACCTTCCAATACTTTCTCCCCCTCTTATCATCCACACTTACAACCTTACCTATCTTAGGCACCATATGATTAGTAGAATCTCCTTTCTCAAGCTTTCTCGTCTCATTCCTATAAATCTTCCACTCAATTTCAGAATCACTCCTATCACCATCAAGATCAAAGTCAGTATAAAATTGATCACAAAATAAAGAAAGAGATAAAGGACTTTCAAATTTGTGGGTATCCGGTAGTAAGTTAGGAGGCTTCAAGTAGACATCATCTCCTCTTCCTTTGTCTACGTCCTTCTTCTCAACCTTAGCTACTACATCCTCCGCCACCTTTAAAGGTGATATGTCTCCTATATTTGTAATTGTGAGGCTTGCAGTAGTTGGCTTAAGCTTTCTTGCTAAATCCCTGCAGTCAGATTTATGTAAGTATTCAATGTATCCATTAGAAAGCTCATCATACCTATCATCAAAATCAGTAGAAAGAAAAGCAAGAAGTTTACTTCGGCATTTTTCAATAGGATCCTTAGACAGGATCAAAGGCAAGCTCTCTTCCGTGGCTCCCTCTACTTCTTTAATGCTTCTGCACTCTTGTATATCAATAGGCCACTTCATAACTCTCTCAAGTGAAAAGATGACTTCTTCATCATTAACTTGCAACTTCAGTTCCCCCTTCTTTACATCAATGTGTGCTCCTGCAGTCGCAAGGAATGGCCTTCCGAAAATTAGAGGAACTTTGTCATCTTTTTCTTCTTCCATATCTAGCACAATGAAGTCCACTGGAAATATGAACTTCCCCACTTTCACTAGAACATCTTCAACTACCCCCCGTTGGTAGGTCAAGGATCTATCAGCAAGCTGCAATGCTACAGATGTCGGCTTCAGGTCCCCCAAACCAAGTTTAATGAATACGGAATAAGGAATCAAATTTATACTATCCCTCAAATCAAATAAGGCTCTCTTAGCTTGTCTTTTGTATCATAGAACTGCAGCTCTCTATCTTATTCACTGACTCATTCTCAGTCAAACTCCTCTTCTTAGACATGATATCTTTTAAGAACCTTGCATAATTGGGCATCTCTTCTAAAGCTTTTGTGAAAGGAATATTGATATGGATCTTCTTAAACATCTCCACAAACTTCTTGAATTTTTCATCCAATCCTTTCTTCAATAATTGATGTGGAAATGGAATAGGATTCTTTGTCTTTTGAATCCCCCAAATATCCCTCTCAAATTCCACTTCTTTTTCTTTCTCTTTTCTTGCTGCCTTAGTTATTTGCCACTTTTTCAACTTAACTTTAGGTTCTTTTGACTTTTCCTGAGTTTTAGGCACCTAAAAATCATTCTAGACGAGACGAAATTCTGATGTTTCCGCTGAAGATAGGCGCGAGTCGTGCCAGCTAGCACTGGAGTCGTGCCGAAAGTCGTACCACTCAGAATCGACAGATTTTATGCCTCTACACGAGTCGTGCTGGCAAATTGATAGGTTGTGCCAGCACCCTCGGTGGTCTTGTCACCCATAGTGGCTTCCGTTGGCTGGCACGATGCGTGCGGCGTACTGATTTCAGGAAGACATGAGTCATGCCGCATGTCAGCGCAGACGTGCTCATTTTTGTCCAATTTTTCAGCCTTTATTTCATATCCAGGTTGATCTGAAGGCATTGTTGGACCTTTGTACTGCGTTACACTCCTCAGGGTGATAATAATAACTTGTTCCTTTGGATTCGTCACTATTTGGGATGGAAACTTACCTTGCTGCCCTAATCTTTCAACTATGGCTTGCAACTTTCCAATAGCAATATCAGTTTCTTTCTACTTGCTTTTCAGATTGCTCTTAAGTTGTCATCATCAGCTTGACCATCAAGTTCAACTATTCTCCTTGCTGCTTCATCCACAGTTTCATCTCATCATCCATGGTTGCTCTTTCTTCAACAGGCTTATGGGTTGAATCTACACCTGGAGTAGATGTTACTGCATTACTGCATTTCTTCTTTGATTGTTGAAGTTGGAATTTCCTTGGTCATTCCTTCTCCATTGCTGATTACTAGGTCTGAAATTCTGTCTATTTCTGTAATCCCTTTGAAAATTCTGACCCATAGCATAATTCGCTTCCTCAATCTGATCTTCATCTCCAACCATCATACCTTCCTCTCCTCTGTTTCCTAGTTCGAGATGATCCATCTTCTTATGTAGCTCACTGAGTTGACTCTTTAGTTCTGACAGCTCACTGCTGTTGACCTGAACTTCTACTTTTGCCACTTTATCAAAAGCGACTCCTTCTGATCTCTACATAGGCTAATCATAAGTGTCAGCTGCCATCTCCTCAAAGATCTCTTCTGCTTCATCTGCTGAATTTTTAAAGATCGATCCACCAGCTGTTGCATCCACTAACGCTCTTGATTCACTTCTTAGGCCTTGATAGAAAAAGCCTAAGTATGTGTATTTTGTAAATCCATGTTGAGGACCACATCGTAATAGCTCCTTGAACCTTTCCTACGCCTCATAGAAACTCTACAGGGCTCCTTTTTTAAATAATGTGATCTTTTGCTTCACATTAAAGTTCTTGGAGGGAGGGAAGTACTTATTCAAGAACTTATCTGCCAACTGCTCCCATGTAGTACAATATCCTGCAGGAAGGTTATAGTACCACTCTCTGGCTTTCCCCGTTAGTGAGAATAGGAAAAGCCTCATTCTGATAACATCCTCCAGAACATTCCTATGCTTCTGCGTCCTCACATACTCATCAAATAACTGCAGATGCTCGCTAGGATTTTTCAAAGGATTTCCACTAAACTGTTGTGCTTGTACCATTTGGATCAGTCTAAATAGCAACTCAAAACTCTTCGCAGTGATTGCAGGTCGATTCAATCCAGCATTCATGGTATGCTTCAGCTTATACTGGTCCTGCATGGGAGTTGGGGCCTGATCGTCAGCCATCTTAGCTAATTTTACCTATGCTGACGTAGCTGATTAGAATAGTTGGGATCTAAATAAAATAAAAATAAAATAAAAGCAATAAAAAATTTTAACGTCCTAAATTAAAATAAATCACAAAAGAATTAAATAGTATAGCCTAGGGAATTATCCCCGGAAACGGCGCCATTTACTTGTTCACCTTTTTGCGTGTCCCCAAGTGTAGGGAATCAATTGTAGTTCAGCATGTGACCAAGTCTATTATCGAACCCAAAGGATAATTCTACACTTACTATTTAATCTGTTTTTGACAACTCTAACCTAAGACAAATCTGGGTTTATAAGTGAATTTAATTAAACCTAAGAAAGCAAAAAATAAGTACTTATAATAAAATAACAAATATAATAAGGATGAAGTGTTCAAGAGAGAAGATAGATAGCACTAGGAAATCCAGTTAAATTGGTCAAATCAAATCACTAGACAATCAGTTAGAATTCCTGCAGTTCTTATGAAAGCAATCACTTAATTATGTTAAATCCCTCTTTTAAATAAACTTAACACATAAATTTGGTTTAAACCCTCAGATACAGAAGAATAATTCCTACTCCCTTTCTAAGTACTTCATGCAAAATTCCATTAAAGGCTAGAGCACTAGACTTTCCTTTATAGGTACTTAAGAAGTAATCCCCAATTCTCACCTAAAAATCTAAGAAACCAAATCCTCTAGAATGGTAATTAATAGATATATTAAGTGTCCAATATTAATTATTCTAATGAATAAAGGTTATATGGTTATATCCCCTTTACCCATAACAGGTTGACAAATATAATTTTTATATAACATAAGCAACAAGCATAAATATGCATAAGACAATGACATATAAATGCATAAGGACAGATCATATAAGACAAAAATATAAGTCTAAATTCAAAGTATTAATAAGGGAATAAGTATACTGCAGGTATCTAACCTATTCTAGATCATCAATTCAAACCAATTCAACCTTCAGAACCTAGCACTATCCAAGTAGTACTAGCCCATGGTGTTATAAGCAACACACATGGTTAGGTATGAAAACAATCTCATAGGTCTGTAATTCAAAAGCGTAAAAGAAAAAATAAGAAAAACCCTAGATGTGGCGTGATTCTTCATTCTCTCTTCCGTGATTCTGAACCTTCTTGTTCTCCTTCTCTAGTAAGCAACACTGATGAACTCCCCGGGATGGATGGATGAGATGATGCGGTGAAAGGGTATGGAAAAATATGAACGAACATAGAGAGTTATGGAGAGTTAGGGTTTGGAACACACCAAGGGGTCCTTTTATAGTTGAAGGTAGGAAATTTTTGAATTCTCTATCAAAAGTGGGCTTTTTCACGTCAAAAACATGAACAGGCCAAAAAACACATTTCGGACACGTTGGGGCTTGGCACTAGTTATGCCACCCACTAGTTCTGCAATTCCGCATGGGTCATGCCACCCATCGGCAGTCTGTGTGACCTCACGGTTTTGCTCATAACTTCTTAATCCAATCTTCGATTGAGGTGATTTTTTTGCTAACACGATTATCTCTTCATTGGCTTTCCAACCATATAAAGAACTCCTGAAAATTCATCCATTTGAGTGTGGCACGAGTAGTGCTCCTTCGGGGCATGCTGGGCGGTCTCAGCGCTCATTTGGGACGTGATGGGCGGTCGTGCTGATCTTGGCCGGCAAGAGTACTTCATGTGGCTGGCACGACCCGTGCCAAGACTGGCACGAGTCGTTCAGGGTCGGCACGGCTTGTGCGACTCCACCGTTTTGATCATAACTCTCTCGTCTATGCTCCGATTGAGATGTTTCTTAAGCCAAAATGACCTTTTCTTCTGTATCTTTCCAACCATATATCACATGATCAATTTGGACTTCTATACAAATATAAAAAAATTATACAAATTAGACATGCATTTTTCAACATTATTTCACGATTTCACTCTTCATTCCAAATTTACACTTTTAATCCGTTTTCGACCTAAAAATACGAAATAACACCTCAAATACACCAATATCTTAAATATATTAAAATTAACCATTTAGTACTAAAATACGAATATAAATTCCATAAAACAGTGCTAAATTGGACCCTAAAATATGTAGATTTTCACACTAAACAGTGTTGCACAGTGTGGAGAGCTTGTGGGAGAAGAAGGGTTCGAATGGATTTTCTTGGAGGGAGAAGACATTATATGATGTGTGAGTGAGACAATCAAACCTTTTCAACTTCAAAAATTAGAAGAGAGAGTGCACAAGAATTAAGGAAAAGAAACAATAATGCACGATATCTTCTAGCCAACCATTATCATATATAGGCAATATATCACATGAAAAGAAGAAGAGAAGAAGTGATTCCTAGTTGGAGGTTATCATCCCATTAACACAAATAACTACCAATATGTGAGAACGTGGGAGATAAAATACGTGGCCAAAAAAATAAGAGAAAAATCTGCCCATTAAAATATAAGAAACAATATGCAATATAAATTGAAATACTGTAATATTTTATCAATTAATGAAATGAAATAAATAATTTAATAGAAAATTTTGAAGAAGCTAAAGATATTCTGGAAAAATCAAATAAGGGTGAATTTTGTAGGCACACATACACTTTTATCCTTTTATAGATTTTTATGCACTTAATCTCAAGAAAACATACCACCTTTTGAAAAGATCACATCATGGTTATCAGCCCTGTGTGTTTGGTTACTCAGTTATAGTTCAAGAGTGTTATTATATCCCTTTTTGAAACCAAACAGCCTTCTGAAAAGAACACATCGTGGTTGTTAGCCCC
This sequence comes from Pogostemon cablin, assembly GCA_023678885.1. Lineage (NCBI taxonomy): Eukaryota > Viridiplantae > Streptophyta > Magnoliopsida > Lamiales > Lamiaceae > Pogostemon > Pogostemon cablin. The sequence continues at coordinate 18,059,321 of CM043007.1, read as the reverse complement.
ATGTGCCTAGTTACTCAGCATGTTTAGACCTTTGATTTTTTTTAGAACTGTGCCTAGTTAATCAAGTGCCTTAGTAAAAATATCAGCAATTTGTTTCTCAGTGGGAATGTACTCCAACTTTACAACCTCTTTCTCAACTAAATCTCTTATTAAATGATTCCTTATACTTATATGTTTAGTTAGAGAATGTTACACAGGATTTTTAGGAATATTAATGGTACTCGTATTATCACATTAAATCATCAAGGTGTTTGTCTCAAGCACATAGTCATCTAACATCTTTTTAAGCCAAAGAAATTGTGTGCAACAACTACCAGCAGCTATATACTCAGATTCAGTAGTGGATTGTGTTGTAAAAATGTATAAGAGTAAGAGACTCCATCGTCGAGTAACGCGTGACCAAGTACAAAATTTATAATAATATCGTCCCAAGGGAAAGTAAACTGAGGCTTGTATCTGGATTTTCTATTGATTTATGCTTTGTAAGGATGATAGTTTGAAGGTTTGTTATTTAAAACTATTACTTACGATTCTACTCAATTAACTAGAATTAAGACTAACAAAGTAAATGATCAAACAACAAGCAAATGATGAATAGAATGGATGTAGAATTCACTTGAGAAGAGAGCAAGGCTAATCATACTCATGGTTAAAACTTGAGCTAGATATGCAAAACTCTTGATGGTAATTTTCATTAACTTGTGGATTAAAAGCAATCACAATTTTACCCCTAGTCCCTATGGTTAAGGCAACTAGGTTCTCGACTCTTTTACAAGCTTAAATCTCCTAAGATTGGTCTTAATCTCAATTCCCTTAAGGTACTATGATCATAACTGCCTAATGTTTTGTGGTGTTTGGTGTTGTTTTTTAGTATTATATGTAGAGTTACTCATGAATGTCAAGTTTAAGATTGATTCTCGAGCTAGTTTTGATCTATTTTGGTGCCTAATGTTTGTTTTTGAGCTTACAGTGTGCAGGGGATGAAGAAAATTCAAGTTTGGAGCATCAGGAGGTGAGTTCGACGAGACATGAAGGTCAAACACGCGAGCCCTGGTCGAACTGGAGATCAGAGAGTTTGTTACAGGTCGATTTGACCAAGCAGAGGAGAGTTTGACCAGGGGTTCGACCAATGATGGAAGTCGAACTAGCAATTAGAGAGTTGTATAGATGGGTTCGACCAAAACATGATCGGTTTCTTTTCACTAAATTTCTTAAGTGTCCCTCTATGAATGTTCTAAGCTTAAGAAGGGTATGGCTTACCTCCCCTTATACTAACTTGCATGCACAATTCAATGTATGATTCAATTAAACATCCACTTCACAACATTGGAATGACCATCCTAATACTATGAATAGAATATTTGATCACACAAACATTAAAATAAAATATGATTGATATATCATAAAAGGAAATCCACAAATCAATTCAAATCATTACTCAAGTTCTACATATCTAACTCTTCACCTCAACCATTCATATGATTAGCCCTACTATAGGACTAGCCACTAAACATGGTGATTAATTCAATACAAATCAAGCTTTGCTCTATTTGTGCCATAATAAGAAGAAATCCAACAATTAGAAAGTAGATTGACTTCCCTTGCATGGAAAGACCTCTCCTCCTCTTCAATGTATCAAACTCTTCAATCCTTGATGCTTCAATCTTCTCAAATGGTGGAAGGATGGATGGAATGATGGATTTATGGAGTGAAAGTGGAGATCAAATGGAAATTGGATGGATCTAGATGGTAGAAATGCATTATGGATCAAGTGTGTGAGGAAATGTGGTGTTTTAGTGTGTGTAATTACTCTCAATCTGATCTCTCTTCAAAAATTCGCACAAGTCATCCTTTAATATCACTAATGGACCTTCTAGAAGCTTCCAGAACTTTCTCAAACTACACACGTTTTTACACCTACACGGCCCGTGTAGCAGCGTACGGCCCGTGTAGTGCACACCTACTTCGGCGTGTTGTGTGTGCTTCAGGACACGGCTTGAGCTGCAGTACACGACCTTGGTCGTGGCTGTGCAGCATTTTCCGATGTAAGTACACGGCTTCTTCTTACAGGGCCATGCTCCGCACACGGAGTGTGCAGTAACGCACAGCCCGTGCACCATCGCATGGCCATCCTCCTAGACGAGTAGCGATTTTTGATGACAATACACGGCCACTTGTTACAGAACCGTGTTCCGCACACGACCTATGTACAAGCAGGTTGTGTCTTTCCGACTCCGTTTCGCTCCCGACTCCATTTTTGTCCATTTTTGACCTATTTTACACATATTTAAGCTCATTTATACAATTCTATCAAATCATACCACATTCCTCAAAATAACAATAACTCCACCAAAAGTAACACAAATAAAGACACTAAAATCTAGGTGAAAATGACAACGATCAACCCCCCAAACTTAAAGTATTGTTCGTCCTCGAACAATGAAAAATAATAAATAAGAGGAGTAATTTTTACCTAGAAAACATCTAACGAACATAAACCACAATACATTATAAGTAATAAGGACTACAAATTCATATTAAGTATCTCTACATCATCAAACTTATAATATGAAAAATTAACAAGTTCAATCTTAAGAATGACAAAAGAGTAATCAAATCCCTTTCATTCCAAGCCTCTCATAGGATATCAAATTCACTCAACACTCTATAAAGTAGGGTTTTTAACATTACTCATTAACCGGTTAGAACCGACTCACCATAGGCTTGCTCATGGACTATGTTCACAAGCCACCCTAGTTTCAATAAGTGATCAAAAAGGTCTTTATCTTTTGGATGTAATGTTTAGGCTCTTTGGTAGGGTAGGAGATTTTGGATAATAGTGACTAATCAAGTGTAAGTAATTTAAGAGATGATACCTTTCTCCAACTTACTCACTTTCAAGCTTCCTTTACTTTCTTCTTTAATCGTAAGCACTATTCATTATCATTCCTTGGATTTCTTGAGCTTCTCTTGATTATTGCATGCTCCTTTTCTTTTGACTTTTGAATTCCATGAGCTCATTTTTTGTTGATTTGCTCATTTTTCTTGTCTTGAGGTCGCATATGCATTTTTGCTTTAGCTCTTTTCATCCTTTTCTTATTTGTTTACCATTTCCTTTCTTTTCTAGCATAATTCTCACATCAAACATTGTAAACCATCATCTCCTCAATCACCCACACTTAGGTTATATATATAAGGCTCAAGTGGGTTTTAAAAGCTTGTATTGTGCTTGAATCACAAAGAAAAAGGCTTATAGGTTCAAAGTGGCTTACTAGGGATAATGTTTTTGGTAGGGAAGTTTTATGGCTATAATTTCATTCATCAAAGATGGCCTAAGATCATTTCACAAATTTCCACTATTTGGGCCTCATTCCTATAGTCCATGAGCAAGTTCTAGTTTGTCTAAGTTCAACCGGTCCTCTCACAAGCTTTTGCTTGGACCAAAAGAAACCTAATTACCCTCCATACTTCTCAAAATTGAGCAAATTATATAATTCATGTCACAATTTCAACAAGTAGAAACCATTAACATGCTTGCTATCACTCATCACAAACAATGCATTATAGCTCATATTCAAAAATTACTCAACTCCTTCCGAAAAGTATACCACCAAACCATCCATACAAGAATAAAAATAACAACAAACACCTCAATGATCAAAGAAAAAAAACACCAAACAATACAAAAACATATAACATGCATAAACCAAATCATCCATCAAAAAGTATCAACACATCAATTCACATCCATAGCAATGAAAATTAAATTCCCATCACATCCAAATAATAAAAATCAAACCAAAATACCAAAATAACTAAAAGAAATTCGCATAAAACTAAAATAAAATAATCCCAAAATATGAAAACCTCCCAAAATCACACAATTTAAGTACAAACCAACCGAATCAAATCAAATCAGTTCAAAAATTCTTCCAACAATCTAATCATAGCTAAGATGAATGGACAAAAGTGCCGAGCACTCAAAGTATTCCCTTCATTGCTCTGGAGGCGGAGGTGGATGATAGGCATTCCATGGAATGTATTCCCAAGGAGATTCGGGGAACTAGAAGTTGAACATCATCGTTAGCATCTCCTCCTTATTGTTGGCGTGCACCCGTGATCGCTCCTCGTAATACTCCCTCCGATGTTGTCCAGCTCTGAGCTCCTGAATATACGCTCCATGCTCCTGCTGGATCTCTCGGATCTCCCTGATCTGTGCTTTGTAAGTCTGCTGTACGTGCCTCATATCTCGTACCTCATCCATCATGTAATTCCATCTATCATTCCCTTGCTCAGGTCCCACTAGCCGCTGTTACTCTTCTTCCTCGAATTATAGTGGATCAGGGCCCTGCTTCTCAAACTCTACCTGCTCCGGTTGTTCTCCTTGCTCATCTCCTTTCATTAGCACTGGCTCGGCTCTCAAGTTAGCTAGCTCGAGGATCTCTTCCACTCTCATCTATCTTAGAACCTCTTCCACTGCATCACGATTTCTCCAAAGAAAACTCTCACGACCCTTGAGTGATTCGCACTAGCCATTGCCAAGTTGGCAAACCTCCTTCTAGTGTAAACTGTAGTGAGCTTCGGAGTTGGCAAGGGAAATGGAGCTCCCTTTTCCTGCCTCAAACAGTATTGGTTCCCAACCATGGTCAAGAACTCCATTCTCATCAACTGTTGGTAATTCAACCCTTCACTCACCAACCGATTCTCCATCCCTACAAGATTAACTCCAAATCCTTGAGCTATCAAAGTGATCATCCCTCCTAGCATTAGACCTTAAGAAGATTGTCTCTTAGCAACTCTATCTGCATGTTGCATAAAGTGTGCTGCAACATTCAATGGTCGCTTATTGTAGATGCAAAACATGATGTAAAGCTACTTTTCTCCCACAGATCCACCTTCAAATCTCCCTAAAATGGTATTTGAGATTATCTTCTCCAAGTATCTCATCACTGGATTCCGGATTATAGTCCCCTTTGATGCACTAGGGACGTATCCTGCTCTTTCTGTCCATCGTTCACTAAGCTCGACCATCATTCTTGTTGGTTGAAACTACCTCCTTCATAGAAACTTTGATGGTTCGGACATGGTGGGCAACCAAAACAATCATTCAACACAGCCAAGGGAACATTCTCTCTCAACACATTGTCCAACTGGAATGTCATCCAAATAGGGAACCCATTCCGATCCTTTTTTACTTACAACGTGCTCATGAATTCTGTAGTTAAGTGGTAGTAGGTTGATAGCCTCTTGTCAAAGAATGCTTCCATCTGAGCAAAATGGAATAGCTTCCTCAAATCCTCCTCGAGTCCTAGTCCTCTCATCATTTTTGTATCTTGGAAATGAGTGGGCTTGATCTTCGGAGCCAATGTTTGCCAACGGAGCACAGACTTCCCCCAATAATCCTCAAACTCAACCTCAAAATTGTCCAGATCTATTCCTTCTTCCATCAATTGTGTATCAAAATTAGCCAATTCCCCTGGATCGTTTATCACAATGAAGTCCTCATTCCTTGGTCTAACTCTCCTCTCGCCCATCTACAAAATAATAATCAACAAATTATAACCAATTACCTTAATAAGAACGTTAATACACTTAGTTAAATTCCACCCTAGTTATTCAACATAGCATGGAACCTACTATGCATCAACATACTTATTCACCTCATTAGTATTTCAAATCATAATAGGCACTTTACCATCATTCATCTCGACTAATCAACGATTCATAACCAATTTTAAGCGTTATCACACATATGAATTCCAAATTACATCATCATCAAACAACATTCAAATATGATCTTCAAATTCTAACAAAACTCTCTCTTAGACATTTCATCGAACACTTGGCATTCATAAAGTTTCAACATAATTTCAATATTCAATTCACATAGCCTCATGCCCAAATCCTCAATATCTAAGTTTAATTCCTCACAAATAAACACTACACTCATGTAATTCTTCAATTAGCACAACACAATCACTCAAATTCATGATTCTCACACAATCCCCAAGTTATTCCTCATGAACCCTAATTCAATTTTATTCAAAAATCAAATTGAAATATGTATGATAATCCTTCAATAAAGCATACAAAATTCACCTTATAACAAAGCTCATGTATCAATTCAATCAATTCATATCAAAATTCACAAGTTAAGGTTCAAAAATTCATACCTCATGACAATTGGATGTGGAGAAGTGTTTTGGATGTGCAAAATTGACGAACTTCACTCACAATCCCTCAAAACTCACCTTGGTGGATGATTCGTATACTTGAAACGATGAATTGGGTGCAAACAGAATGTATACGGAAGAAGGAAGGCATGTGGAATGAGTATGGATCGGCCTTTTTAAAAACCTGAAACAAACCCTGCACGGACCGTGCTGCAATGCACTGCCTCAAGTGAGGCCGTGTAACATGTTCTGATGTAACTACACGACCACCAGTTACAGGGTGTCTGGAACACGGCCCGTGTACTTGCTCTACTGTACGGCTCGAGCTGCTGAGCTCGGCCTTCCTCCTGGCCGTGTAGCGTGTTCTGATGTAAGTACACGGCCACCTGTTATAGGGCCATGTGCGGAGCATGACCCATGTAGCAGTTTACCCTGTTTTTACACTTTCACACTTCACCTAATTTTTGCCTTGTTTTTTCCACTTCTTATACACCCTATTCATACTCACAACACTTCAAAACATCAATCACACCACACTTATGATCAACAATGGATTATAATGTACTTAAACACCACCAAACATACCAAAACTAAACTAACTCATGAGAAAATTTAAAAATTGACCATTTTGCAAGATAATATAATACACATAGTTCATCACACACTAAAGCATAAACAAGGTATAAGTCACACCATGCACTCTCCCCCCAAACTTAAATCGAAACAAGTTGTGAATTAAGTTTGCAAAAAGTGGTGAGACATATCCTTGTTGTTTCCATCAATGCTCTTCAAGAACTTTCTTCCCGATGACTCTTGTGCATCCTTGATATTCGTATGATCAAGTATGACCACCACGCACCTCCCCCCAAACTTAAATTAACACGAGTGTTAAAATTTAAGTTTGTAAAGAGTGGTGAGGCATACATCATCATCTCATCTTTAGCATCTCTTTCTTCCATCTTAGGCATTTTTCTCACGAGCTTAACCACCTACATACCAAATCTACAGGAAACTATCAAACAAAAACCAAAAGAAAATAAAATCTACACTACTCCACAATCAAAGAAGTTTAAGAAGAGAGAGTATCCACATACACTATCTCCTTTTGAGAAGGAGATAGGTAATGCTTCACTCGATGACCATTTACCACAAACTCAGTATTCGGACCCTTAAGCTTCAATGTATGTCCACTCAACACTTCAAGCACTTCATATGGCCCCATCCATTTGGACTTAAGCTTTTTGGGAAACAACGTAAGCCTCGAATTGAAGATAAGAACTTTGTCCCCGGAACAAACGTCTTCTCTTTTACTTTAGCATCATGCCATCTCTTCATATTCTCCTTGTAGATGATTGAGTTATCAAATGCTCTTCCTCTAAACTCCTCCAACTCAACTAACTTCAACAATCTTGCTTGACCACTTTTCCTTTCATCCATATTGAGGCGTTTGATAGTCCACAATGCACGGTATTCCAACTCTAAGGGTAGGTGACAAGCTTTACCATAGACCAATTGATACGGTGACATACCAAGAATGGTCTTAAAAGCTGTCCTATAAGCCCATAAGGCATCATCAAGCTTATCCGACCAATTTTTTCTCCCTCTATTGATGGTCTTCTCCAAAACTAGCTTGATTTGGAGGTTTGAGACCTCCGCCAAACAATTTGCTTGAGGGTGATAAGGTGTAGCCACTCGATGCTTCACTCCATATCTCTTCAACAAACTCTCCATCAACTTGTTTACAAAGTGTGATCCTCCATCATTCACTAAAGCAAGTGGAACTCCAAACCTAGCAAAAATATTCTTTTTCAAGAACCTTTGCACAATCAAAGCATCTTTTGTCTTAGTGGGGATTGCCTCCACCCACTTGGCCACATAATCCATGGCTAGTAAGATGTACACATATCCTTTTGATGAGGGAAATGGTCCCATAAAATCAATGCCCCATACATCAAATATTTCCATATCAATCCTCAAGGTAATGGGCATTTCATCTCTTTTACCTATTCCCCTATCCTTTGGCATCTATCACACTTAGCCACAAATTTCTTTGCATCTTTAAACAATGTTGGCCAATAGAAACCCGATTGTAAGATCTTTGCCCCCGTCTTTTGATGTGCGAAGTGATCTCCACACAAAGACGAATGACATAACTCAAGAATCCCCATGACTTCTTCCTCGGCCACACATCTCCTTATTACTCCATCATTGCAAATTTTAAACAAATATGGCTCATCCCACAAATACTTCTTCACTTCAACATGAAACCTTTTTTCCTTGTACTCATTAAGTAATGTGGGCTTGATTCCACACATAATGAAGTTAACATAATCGGCATACCAAGATAGCACACTTACAATAAGAGAACACACTTGCTCAACCTCCAATAGCAAAATTTCCTCATCCGGGAACTCATCTCCAATTGGCTTCATATCCTCATTCGCACCTCCATTCTCCAACCTAGACAAATGGTCCGCGATCACATTCTCCACGCCTTTCTTATCCTTAATGACCACATCAAATTCCTGTAAAAGCAACACCCAATGGATTAAATGAGGTTTAGCATCTTTTTTACTCATGAGGTATTTTATAGCCGCGTGATTCGTGTAAACAATTGTTTGTGTTCCAACCTAATATGGTCGAAACTTCACAAAAGCATACACTACGGCTAAAAATTCCTTCTCCGTGGTAGTATAATTGACTTGGCACGAATTTAATATCTTCGAGGCATAATAGATTGCTCTAAACTTCTTCTCCCTTGTTTGTCCCAACATCACTCCGATGGATTGATTGCTAGCATCACAATGTAGTTCAAATTGCAAACTCCAATCCGGAGTAACAAGTATTGGCGATGAAGTGAGAGCATCCTTAAGCACCTGAAATGATACACAACATTCATCATCAAAGTGAAATGGACAATCTTTTTCAGGCAATTTTACAAAGAAGTTTAGCAATTTCGGAAAAATCCTTAATGAAGCATCTATAGAAGCCCGCATGACCTAAGAACGATCTCACCCCCTTCTCACTAGTAGGAGGGGGAAGACGTTCTATGGTTATCACTTTAGCTCTATCCAATTTTAACCCATGATTTGAAATAAGATGCCCCAATACTATCCCATCGGTCACCATAAAATGACACTTTTCCCAATTTAGCACAAGATTCAATTCTTCACACCTCTGCAACATTGTAGTGAGATTAGTCAAGCAAATATCATAAGAGGAACCATACACAGAAAAGTCATCCATAAACACCTCCATAATATTCTCTATTAAACCATCGAAGATAGCCATTATACAATGCTGAAAAGTGGCAGGGGCATTGCATAGACCAAACAGCATCATTCTAAATGCAAACGTACCATAAGGACATGTGAAAGTTATCTTCTCTTGGTCTTCCGGTGCAATCAATATTTGATTGTACCCGAAATAACCATCAAGAAAATAATAGTACTCATGCCCCACAAGACGATCCATTATTTGGTCTATGAATGGCAATGGAAAATGATCTTTACGAGTATTTTCATTCAATTTACGATAATCAACACACTCTCCAACCCGTGATAGTTCTAGTGGCAATGGTTTCATTTGTATCGGATCTAACAATTGTTATACCACCCTTTTTTGCCACTACATGTAAGGGACTTACATATTGACTATCACTAATTGGAAAGATAAATTCCGCATCAAGCCATTTTAACACCTCCTTTCTTACCACTTCTTGCATTATAGGATTTAGTCTATGTTGGTTTTACACACAAGACTTCTTATCATCAATCAAATGAATCTTATGCATGTACATACTAATACCTTTCAAGTCTTTTATGCTCCAACCAATAGAGGATTTATGCTCTCTTAAAACTCTTAATAATTTTTCTAATTCTAAATCATTAAGGGAAGAGGATACGATTACCGGATACGTTTCATTATCTTCTAAGTAAGCATACTTCAAATGCTCCGGCAATGGTTTCAACTCTAACTTCTTCTTCTCTTGCACTTCCTCTTTTGGTTCTTTATCAAGTTTCTCTACCTTTTCTTCCTTTGCTTCTTCATTCGTGAGTGCCCTACAAGCATTTAAACCATGAAAATCATCAATCATTTCATCATTTTCCAAACAAAAAGAGGATTTAAATTTTAAAGATTCAATTGAGTAAGAATGACTTATGATAATTTCCAACGGATCCTTGGAGTGAAGATGGTACATATGTTCTTCAACAATGTTATCCACAACCTCCAATCTTCCACATTCCTCCTTGTTCTTGGGATACCTCATAGCCTCTCTCAATGAAAATATCACCTCTTCTTCATTTACCCTCAAAGTAAGCTCCCCCTTCTCCACATCAATCAATATTTTTCCCATGGCAAGGAATGGACGACCGAGTATTAATGGAACATTTGAATCTTCATCCATATCTAGTACCAAAAAATCAACAGGAAATACAAACTTACCAACTTTGATCAAAATATCTTCCACAATTCCTTTTGGATATGTCAACGATCGATCGGCTAAATAAAGTGTAACCGATGTCGGTTTGACCTCACCAATACCCAACTTCTTGAAAATTGACAATGGCATCAAATTAATGCTAGCTCCCAAATCACATAAGGCCTTGTAGTTCTCATGCTCTCCCATCTCACATGGGATAGTGAAACTCCCCGGATCTTTCAATTTAGGGGGAAGTTTCTTTTGCAAGATAGCACTACATTCCTCTGTTAAGTTCACCGTTTCAAACTCCCCCAAGCTTTTTTTCTTTGACAAAATGGAATTGCAACGGGTAACTTAGGAATTCCCTATTCATCTCTTTCAAACTTCTCTTCTCTCTCTTTTTGTTTTGCTTCTCTACATCTTTCCCACTTCTTTGGAGACTTCACTTTTTACTCTTCAAGTATAGGAGTACTTTCATCTTTTTCAACAATTTCAGCTTCTTTCTCTTTCCCTTCTTCATCCAAGCTTTCAATAGGCTCCACTTCACATTCTACCTCTTGGCATAGAAAGCCCTTTGTATTTTGTTCCACTACGAAGTTCAATAGCCTTACATTGCTCTTTTGGATTAGTAATGGTTGTAGATAGAAATTTCCCTTGATGATGAACATCCCCCTTTTCACTTGACATTTGACTAATGTGAGTCTCAATTGCTTTAAATCTCCGATCATTCACTTCCCTTTCTTGCCTTCTTTCTTCTTTCTCTAGCAACCTCACATCCCTTTCATGCTTCATGAGCTCAAATATTTTTCCTATTTGATCCTCCACCATAGGCTTCCCTTCACCATTTTGAGCTTTCTCCCCCGGATTAATGCCCGGTGGAAGAGTGAGGGCATTCCCTTGATTTCCACATGACAAATTCTCATACCTACGAGGTTGATTGAAATTTCTTTGAAAATTACCTTGCCCCCATTCTCCTTGTCTTTGTGGATATCCTCCTCCATGATTTCCAAAATTACCACCATAATTTCCTTGGAAGTTCCTTCCTTGCATGAAGGCAACTTCCTCAAGAGTCATCTCCGGTGGACACCATGTATCTTGATTTCCAAAATTAGAGGACATACCTTGTTGAGGCATAGAGGTAGGCATTTGACAACTTTGAGAAGATTGACCCATATTAGGCATAGTCATGCCTTGTTGAGGATTAGTAAACACTTGTTGATTCATCAAGGGTAATGACATACCTTGTTGAGGACTAGCAAGCACTTGTTGATTCACACCCGGTGTAGAATTCGGAGATATTTGCATATTAGCATTCATCCTCTTTAGTATCTTCTTGATTGCTTTGTCGGTCATATCTTCCTTAGGCATCTCCACCTTTTTCACTTATTGCAAGCACACTTCTTCCATCTTAGCAATTTTTTCCCTTTCATACATCCCTGGTGCACGATCCATAGGTCATTGACTCGTATTCAAAGCTACTTCCTCACATATAGCAATTGCTCTTTCTGGAGTTTGCCCCAAAATCGAACCTCCTGCCGAAGCATCAATAAGCATCCTCTCACTTCCGTGTAAACCGACATAGAAAAATCCTATTTGTTCTCTTCGGGAAATCCGTGTTGGGGATACTTCCTTAGCATCTCTTTGAATCGGTCCCATAATTCACTAAATGTCTCAAGTGGCAATTGCTTGAATTGAAAGATTTGCCCTTTAAGATGCAACATCTTGGATGGTGGAAAATACTTGCTCAAGCCCCTTTGTGCCAACTCTCTCCATGTGGTGTAGGATCCTGGTGGTAGAGTATGATACCAAGCCTTAGCTCTATATCGTAATGAAAATGAGAAAAGCTTCATTTTAACAACATCCTCACTTACCCCATTTATCTTTATCGTGTTTGCCAACTCCGTAAATTGGGCTAAGTGAGCATTTGGATCCTCTATAGTACCACCACCAAATTGATTTGCTTGCACTATGTTGATCAACCCTGTCTTTATCTCAAAATTATTCATATTCAATGGCGGTCCCATTCCATAGTTCCCATATTGCGGTTGAAAATAATCACGGATATTCATTCCCGCTCTATTGTTTCCATTTCCACGAGGTTGATTTTGCACCACCGGAGGATTATTCCTTGCTTCTTGTTGTGCCATCAAGTTTTGAATAATAGCTTGCATTTGTTGGTTTTCAAGTGCATTTGTTGAGCGTACGCTTGTGGCACAAATTCCGGATTAACTCCATGAAAATTCCTTATATTGCCTTCTTCATCAACCATGTTTGCATTATCCCTTACTTCTTACATATTTTCTTCCGTAGGTTCTAACACTCCTCTTCTTTGTCTTCTCAAAGTAGCTTCCAATTCCAAGTTCAAAGGTTCAATAGATTGAGACCTTGAACGAGTTTGTATGTACCTACAAGAATTTTCAAATTAGCTCCTCAAACAACCAAGACAAGTAAACAAGTAACAAATAAAAGAAATATCCTTATCAAAACTAATCAACTTCAAACTCGTTACAACCTAAAGTTTAACATTTCCCCGGCAGCGGCTCCATGTTCTTAGTCGCATTTCTTGTAAAAATATGTAAAAGTAAGAGACTTTATCGTCAAGTAAATACGTGACCAAGTATAAAATTTATAATAATATCGTCCCAAGGGAAAGTAAACTGAGGCTTGTATCCGAATTTTCCATTGATTTATGCTTTGTAAAGATGATAATTTGAAGGTTTTGTTATTTAAAACTATTACTTACGATTCTACTCAATTAACTAGAATTAAGACTAACAAATTAAATGATCAAGCAACAAGCAAATGATGAATGGAATGGATGTAGATATGCAACAAGCAAATTAAGACTTGAGCTAGATATGCAAAACTCTTGATGATAATTTTCATTAACTTGTGGATTAAAAGTAATCACAATTTTACCCCTAGTCCCTATGGCCAAGGCAACTATGTTCTCGACTCTTTTACAAGCCTAAATCTTCTAAGATTGGTCTTAATCTCAATTCCCTTAAGGTACTATGATCATAAGTTGGTTCTTTTCACTCAATTTCTTAAGTGTCCCTCTACGAGTGTTCTAAGCTTAAGAAGGGTATGGCTTACCTCCCCTTATACTAACTTGCATGCACAATTCAATGTATGATTCAATTAAACATCCACTTCACAACATTGGAATGGCCATCCTAATACTATGAAAAGAAGATTTAATCACACAAACATTAAAATGAAACATGATTGATATATCATAAAAGGAAATCCACAAATCAATTCAAATCATTACTCAAGTTCTACATATCTAACTCTTCACCTCAACCATTCATATGATTAACCCTACTATAGGACTAGCCACTAAACATGGTGATTAATTCAATACAAAGCAAGCTTTGCTCCATTTGAGCCATAATAAGAAGAAATTCAACAATTGGAAAGTAGATTGGTTTTCCTTGCATGGAAAGACATCTCCTCCTCTTCAATGTATCAAACTCTTCAATCATTGATGCTTCAATCTTCACAAATGGTGGAAGGATGGATGGAATGATGGATTTATGGAGTGAAAGTGGAGATCAAATGGAAATTGGATGGATCTAGATGGTAGAAATGGATTATGGATCAAGTGAGTGAGGAAATGTGGTGTTTTAGTGTATGTAACTGCTCTCAATCTGATCTCTCTTGAAAAATTTGCACAAGTCATCCTTTTATATCACTAATGGACCTTCCAGAAGCTTCCAGAACTTTCTCAAAACTGCACAGGTTTTTGCACCTAGATGGCCCATGTAGCAGCGCACGGCCCATGTAGGGCATACCTACTTCGGCGTGTTGTGCGTGCTTCAGGACACGGCTCGAGCTGCAGTACACGGCCTTGGTCGTGGCCATGCAGCGTTTTCTGATGTAAGTATATGGCTTCTTCTTACAGGGTCGTGCTCCGCACAAGTAGCGTGCAGCAACGCATGGCCCGTGCACCATCGCACGGCCATCCTCCTGGGCAAGCAGCGATTTCTGATGACAATACACGGCCACTTGTTACAGGAACGTGTTCCGCACATGGCCAGTGTACAAGCAGACTGTGTCCTTCTAACTCCGTTTCTCTCCCGACTCTATTTTTGTCCATTTCTTGACCTGTTTTACACATATTGAAGTTCATTTACATAATTTTATCAAATCGTACCACATTCCTCAAAATAACAATAACTCCACCAAAAGTAACACAAATTCGGATAAAAACATCCAAAAATCCACAAATAACGACACTAAAATCTAGGTGAAAATGACAACGATCAATTATGAAATGCATTTTTGCTTTTTAGAATGCCGAAACAAGATTGTTACCCATATAAAAACATCCACCACATGTGCTCTTCCTGTCATCACAGTCTCCAGCCCAGTCTGCATCACTATAGCCAACAAGTGGGCTGTTTGTATCCTTAGAAATCTACAAGCCCATGTCACTTGTTCCAGCTACATATCTGATAACCCTTTTAATAGCTTTCATGTGAGATTCCTTGGGATTAGCTTGGTACCTAGCACATGACAGACACTAAACATGATGTCAGGTCTGCTAGCAGTTAAGTACAGAAGGCTACCAATCATAGATCTATACAAAGTGTGATCAACATCTGATCCAGCATTATCTCTGCACAGTTTCATTGAAGTTCCCAAAGGTGTTTTTATTGGCTTAGAATTTTCAAGACCAAACCTTTTCACCAAGTTTCTTGCATACTTACTCTGTGAAATGAAAATACCACTGTCTACTTACTTGATTTAGAGTCCTAAAAAGTAATTTAGGTCACCAACCATGCTCATTTCAAATGTGGTAGTCATAGCTTTCACAAAGCTATCCATCATAACCTGTGATGTTGCTCCAAATAAAATGTCATCAACATATATCTGAGCAATCAAGAAACCATCAGATTCATGCTTAATGAAAAGAGTTCTATAAGCCTCACCTCTTATAAAACCAAACTGAATTAGAAAATCAGTAAGCCTACCATACCATGCTCTAGGAGCTTGTTTCAATCCATACAAAGCCTTTTTCAGTTTATACACATGCTCAGGATAGAATGGATAAACAAAGCCTTTTGGTTGTTCAACAAAAATTTCTTCAGTTAACACACCATTCAAAAAGGCAGCTTTAACATCCATTTGAAAGAGTTTAATTAAAACAAAACATGCAATAGCTAAGAGAAGCCTAATAGTCTCTATTCTAGCTATAGGTACAAATGTTTCATCAAAATCTATACCTTCAACCTATGTGTAGCCTTTTGCAACAAGTCTTGTTTTGTTTCTTACTATATTTCCATATTCATCAGTTTTATTCTTGAAAATCCACTTTGTTCCAATAACATTAGTGTTTGCAGGACTAGGAATTAGACTCCAAATATTATTTCTAGTGAATTGTTCAAGTTCTTCTTGCATAGCCTCAATCCAACATTCATCTTTTAAAGCTTCAGTCACATTCTTAGGTTCAACAGAAGAATAGTAGCATTGAGCACATACCTGATTGCATAAATTGGACATGCAAACAGATCTTACCATATATTTCATCTTACCTTTTCTTCTGGTTAGAACACCTATTGAGGTATCTCCTATGATCTGTGAAGATGGGTGATCCTTCTTGTATCTTCAAACTAGAGAGTTTCCAGGAGTTCTGAAATGCTAGTTCTCATTCTCTTCTAATTCAACTTCTGATGTTGTAGGAGGTGTGATCACATTCGGTTCAACAAAAATAACTCTGAGTATGAATTAAAAAAGCATTGTCTTATATAAAATAAATTCACAAGTAGTGTTGTACGGAGTATACACACGGAAGTTCAATTAACTAGATAAAAACCTTCATAACCCTAGAACTATCAAAGCGGTTCTAGCCCATGAGGTTTTGGAGAACGTTCATGGTTTTTAGATAGATCTTACCTATAGTCTTAAAAATTACAAGAAATATTAAGTTGCGAAGTAAACCCTAGATGCGGGCGCCATCGCTTCTCGCTCCGTCTTGAATCTTCACTTGGTTCTCACTTGATTCGCTGCTCGAATCTCTCTCTACAGCTCCGTAGGATGGAGTTAGGGTTTGGATGTGGTGTAGGATGAATGTGAAATTTAACTCTCTTCTTAATTTGATCCGCATCCCTTTTATAATTGTAGACTCTCCTTACGGACCTTTACTTGGCTTTTTCTTGAAAAATACATCAATTCACGCATAGGGGGGTTGGAATTACCAAATATAAACTCGGGTGTCCCCGCTCGACCAAGATAATTCAGGTCGAGTGGCGGTCTAGCGACATCTCTATTTGCTGAAACTCTGTACAGTGCTCTGCTTGACCATTCTGCCATCGATCAACCAAATATTCTTGGTCGAGCGGCCCCTTTTGAGGTCAAGCGGCAGCTCAAAATTCGTGTTTTTCGATTCTGACCACTTCTGACCTGTTTTCTTGTATAAATATGCTCAAATAGCCTCAATAACATATGATTCGTGGATTTCCCATAAACATACAGATTTGCCTTGATAATAGCCCAAATCATACTCAATTTTCACACAAATCAAAGCTTAAAATACGTGAATTATCACTCTCATCAATGCCCCGCTGCCACCATGTGCAGCGAAGGCACTACTCTACCGTCTGCTCATCGTCATCGATCACAGTCACCCGCCACCACTTTCACCATTGACAAAATGCGTAGGGTATATATGGATAAAGCAGTAATATAATAATACCAAAATCTAATCCTCATGAGATTCTAATTCAAAATTAAATCACATATTCCACATAAACCCTATACGAAACATTTCATGTGCGATCAAGAAACCGTCAGCTCTGATACCAATTGTTGATGATTGGATCCTATGGTCCACAAGATATGTTTGGGTTCCATGTAATTCTATTGCAGCGGAAACAAATAGAATAAATTACCATTCACCATGGATTGCGTGTGTAGAGATCAAGCAGCAGCAGTAAACGACCTCTCCGATCTTTCACAGTATTTTCAAGCCTAGTCTTGACGTCGTGTGGGCGACGATCTTCAAGAAACACTCAATCTGCAATCCTCCCTTTCTTTCTCACGATATTAGGCACGCAGTTAGGGTTCCGAATTGATGAGATGACTTATTTATGGGCTATAACAGGGACCAGGAGGAGAAATTAGAGTTGGGCCTCCCATTGGGCTTAAGAATCCAAGTTTAACCCAAAACTTATACTTAAGTTCAATAATAATAATACAGTCCACTAAATAATATTATTGCACTGCTACTCTAATTCCAAATTATGTTATGGGCTCCTTCTTATTATGAGCCCGTTAATCTCCTCGTGTTTAAGATATACAATGCCGATTAATTAATCAAATTACTACAACTTTATTAATTAATCTCTTACCCAAGAGTAGTACCACTCAACCTCATTATCATGCCGGAATAAATCCACATGTGGGGTTTACATGATGATCATTATGAGCTCCTCAAGGGGACATCATCAGCTTATTTAATAGGACACGGATTCCTTCTACAATCAACAGCACACCAAATATTACTTACGTGTCGATGTTATTGTATATGAATTAAGAGCACGAACATCCATAATAATTGAGATCTAGTTCTCCTATATAGTCAGTATAAATCGAACGATCTCACGTGGTCATGCTTAATACACAAAAAGTGAACTAATGTGATTTTACAGTCAAGAATAACTAATTCCAAATCATACTACAATCATCCCGATAGATTGTTCCCGTCTATCTTGGTTGTGAGCATTTATTTATACTTATAAGGAGCCGACAATATGATCTTTCGTGAGACGCCACACACCATATTATCTACAGTATAAAGTAAATGGACTTTTACAAAGACATATAAATAAATTATAATATGCGAAATATTTGATCATATAATTCTCATTTCAAAATAATTATTAAAACATTGTTCATACAAAAAGCAAGAGTTTTAGTATACAATCCAACAATTTTTTCTTTCACATGCTTGCCACAATATTTTGGTTCATTGTAAATACAGCTCATGATTGCATACTATATATTGGTTTATTGTAGATACCATTTGCATATGATTAATATATCGTTTTTATTTATTTATGTTGAGTGGATAGATCTTCTATTGAACATGTTAATATGATGCAACCTTACCTTTTTCAAATCTGAACACATATTTTTTAACAGTCATCACGCAATCTCACATTTTTAAAATCTAAACACATACGTACTTTTTTCTGAATGCATGGAACAAATTATATATATTCCTGAATTCATAAAACTATTATTGGTTGGTGGATGTCGAAACTTTCACTGAGTTTCCAAAGCTGAACACATACATTTTTTTTATTACATGAAACAAATTACATATATTCCTTACATCCCCTAATTCAATAAGCAGAATTGAACACGCACCAAATCTGAAAACATGCATTTTTCTGAATACACGAAACAAGATACTCCCTCAGTCACACTCAAATGGTCTTTTTTTTCTATTTTGGTCATCTCACCCAAAGGGTTCCCTTTCCCTTTTTAATACACATGAGTCACATACACACCCTCTAATACAATTAAAATTTTAGGCCCACACTCCCACTGATACAACTACCCACTATACATTAAATAATAACACTCCTTAATCCACGTGCCAAAAAGCAAAATGCACCCTTTAGGCAGGACGGAGGGAGTATATGTATTCCTGAATACATATGATTTTAATAGCCATCACGCAACCTCACCTTTTCCAAATCTGAATACATAAATTTTTCTGAATACGTGCAACAAATTATATATATTCCTGATTACGTAGAGCTATCGGATTGGAAATTAAATACAACCTATTATTTGAATATCATGTGCGACTCTTTTTTATCAGATTAACTAATCCGAACATATTTTCTATTTTCATGGAGAGATTAATGATTAATTAATTTTTTAATATAATTAATCTTATAATTGGGTTAAAAGGGGTATTTGATGGGTTCAATTTGTAGTGGATAGTATTTTAATTTGGATAATGTACATGCTAGTAATATAGATAGATAAATTATTCTATAAGTAAAACTAAATAAAAAGTGATACATTTTAAAAGAAAATTAATAACATCTTTCATAAAAAAGTGATTTCACGAACAATTTACTGGAATAATAAGAATGATAACATTTTAATAAAAAGTGATTCCTAATCAAAGGAAAGTTATATCCGTCTAATTAAATTACTTCACGAATAACTCATTGGAATAAAAAGCGATAACATGTATAATAAAAAGAGATACATGATAAAGAAAAAGTGATAACCTTTTAATTTAATTAATAGGATGAATAAAAAGTGATAATATTTTTATTATAAAGTAATATATGATTAAAATAAAGTGATAATAAAATACTTGAACAATTTAATGAACAAATAATAATAATAATAATAATAATAATAATAATTAAAAATACTATATAATATTTTTTTTTATTAAAAGTTTAAAAAAATTATGTGAGTTCTAGTCTGCCGAAATTTGTGAATGTTAGTAGAAAGTGTATGTTAATCTTAAGCCAAACAAGAACCTTAATTTTATTAATTTATTTTTTAATTTAATATGAAATATACTTCCTCCGTCCCAAATTAATATTTACGTTTGTCTTTTGCACGTAAATTAAGAGATATAATATTTAAATATATAATGAAGTGAGAGAAATAATATTTAATGTAAAGTGAGTAGTTGCATACTTGTATTTGCGTTATGTGTGGGCTGGAATAATTAATTGTTTTGTGTGGATCAAACTTGATAAAAAGGAAATGTAAACCTAACTTGAGACAAAGCAAAATAGAAAACTTAAACCTTAACGTTGGAAGGAGTGAGCATTTATTTGTGTTAATGGATAATCCGTCTCACAATTATGATCCGTGAGATATTCTCACGCAAACCTGCCCTTACTTTTTACTTATATATAGGATTGATAATTTTTACTTTTTAATTTTTGTGACTGTACAAACGGGTAAAAATAATTGAGACGGAAAGAGTATCTATATTTGAATATTTATGTGAAATCACATATTAAAATTTGAAGATTAAAATTTCTCCATCATGAAATTTGATTTCAACTAATTATTACTCCCTCCATCCCAGGAAAGTCTGCACCCCTCTTTCCGGCACGGTGATTAATAAAGTATACTGTTTTTTTGTAATAAATAAATGATAAAGTATGTTAGGTGTGTTAGGTGGGAGGGTTTTTTTTTGTAAATAAAGTGTATGGAATGGTGATTGTGTTTGACTTTTTCATTTTTTAAAAAAATGCAAACTTTTGTGAGACATTTCAAAATGAAAAGTGTGTCAATTGTAATGGGATGGAGGGAGTATAGATTTGTGAATTGAATTTATTTTTAAGATATTAAGTCAACTTTCAGATTTGGTAATTGATATTTATTCATTCATTTTTATTAATTCATGATTGGGTCGTTGCATATGTATTCTCTCCCTTCACTATTATGTAAATGTAAATTCCATAAATTTTTTATAAGCTGCATCATCCATTAATGCCTACGGATTTTAATTTGCCATAAGTAAGCATACCGAAAAACAGAAATACACCGAGATTAAAACCATTATTTAAAATTAAATAAAAAAAATTAATTGGAAATAACGGATGATGGAGGTGACAATTAGAGGAAGTTTAGGTAAATTGACAAGTAGGAATCCTTGCGCCATTAATGCGGTCAACAGACGTCAACATTTAATTCTTGTGTAATTGATCATACAAATATGTCCCTATTTGTGATATATGGCTTGGCACTAAATTTTATTGAAATCGGATTTCGTATATGGGTTACAGAATCCTTTTTCCCTTTTTTTTTTTTTGGCTAATTAACATTTTTTAAATCGTTAATAGTTATGTGTATTTGATTTGTTTTTCAAAGTAAAAGAAAGAGGAAGACAAAATGTACCATTTACGTGAAAATTTTTGGAGCATTTAAATGGCTACCAATAAATTTGCTTAGTATTTGAGGCATGTGGTATTAATTAAATCAATTTCATTTGGTTAATTTTGTTAATTTTTATATAGGAAATAGTTTACAGTTATATTGATAAGATAGAACACTCAAAATTTATTAAATGTAGTACATGTGAAGCATTTTATGAGATAAAATGAACATATTTAACGAAATGTTATAACATGGTTCATAAAATTTTGGTATAATTCTAGGGTGCACTCTAGGATTGATAGAATTAAATAGGGTAGTAGTTTATAATAATTTTTTTTTAATAATTTTAGTTCATTTAATAATGAAAATTAATTTAAAATTTAATTTAACAATTAACTTCGTTCAAAATGCACGGTGCCATAAGTTCACCCTAAGTTTGTTCTCTGTTTAACTTATTATTTTACTGCGCCTTATCCCAATTGCCTTCATAAAGAGAGCAATGTCAAATAATAAATCCCATTTATTTGTCAAATTATAAATCCCATCTATTTGTACTTAATTGAGACGATTTTTATTCGATGAAAGTGCACGACAGCGAATAATTGGTGATAACATTGATTTCTCTCTTTGAAAAGCTTACTAAGAGCATTTAAGAAATTGCATCAAATTTCTCAAATTGATGAAAATGAGATTTAAGTCTTAAATAAAAACGATCAAAATAAAGTCATGATATACAAATGAGAAATAAGTAATAGGAGTAATATAGATAATGGTTAGATGCGTATAGAGTATTCTTATACACATCTCCACTCACCGGTTCCATATCCAATTACTTCAACTAACGTGTCAGCACTTTCTTGAGAACTATACGTGAGGCAAATTTGTAATTTTAGAGTATTATAGCATAATAATTCACTAACTTGAGACAAATTTGTAATTTTAGAGTATTATAGTATAATTTACTACCCATCTCACTTCACACAAACTATATACATATAAAATTAGTCTCATGTGAATCGGGTATATGGTCTCCCTTTTAAAAGGGAAGAACATTTTTATTATTTCGGGATACAGAAATCTCAAATCTATTAATCCACGCAAAAGAATTATTATCAATTTCAGTAAAATTTATCAAATCCTAATTCCACTCTCCTATCATTATAGGATGATACTATCGTTCCTTAAATGTGGCAGTGAATGTATTCTTCACCACAAAAAGAATAGGATTACGAACAATATGCAAGAATGAAATCCTCAACAGCAATCCTCAAAAAAGGTCATACATCAGAGAGAGAGAGAGAGAAGGCAACAACCTAGTCCAATGCGTCGATCAAATCTTGGAAATTGAAAACCAGCCAATCAGCTTTAGCAGCAATAGACTCCCGAAGTACAACTCCGGCATAACATATAAACAAGTCAGCACCACCGGGCCTTCGAGCCTGTACACAGTTATCATGTAAATACAAGAAACTCTCTGCACTATAGAAATGTATCACAGGTTTTGGCTGAAAAATATTATGAGATATATAGAGATATTCAAAGAGTTTCACCAGCTAAGACCGGAATGGTAGGTCCATTATCAATACAATTACATGACTTGAAAGAAAAATGATCTTTTCGAGCTTGAATGAGTTGAAACTATCAATTTAAGGCCTAAATCTTAAATCTTTAATACCATTAAAAGAAATTGGTCGAGGTCATTAAAACACTAGATTAGCTTGGCAGATGGTTCAAAGTTTATTACAAAATAAATAATTACTACAAAGAAAATAGTTTAAAATCAGAAGGTAAGACGCCTCAAACCCGGTTGAAGAAGTTTATACAGTCATCAATCAAATCTTCTGCAAATTTAAACATTTTAGTAGAGATTCAGACCATTTTACTATTTAATGGCCTCGCATTCAATAATTGAGGACTCATAGGGAAAAAAATATGTAACAACCGATGGATGAGATTGACAAATAAGACGGTTCATAAAAAACAATCAGAAAATGAATTAAAAAAAAAATAAACTTTGCACAATCACCCAAGTCCATTTAGTTTTAACTTTCAAATAAGTTACTTGTGCAATTCTCAATTCTTCTTTTGGAATGATATCAACATTTTGCAACTGTAGAACTGCACCACTCCAGTATAAAATGCACTATCTCTCTCATTCAGCAAAAAAATATATTTGCAACAGCCACTTATGAGGGGAAAGTTTCTATGAAGGATTCTTTTATAAATTATTTCTAATTTTCAATCACTTCTTAACAAGTTTAAGTTTTTTTTTTTTAATTGATTATGCACACCCGTGGCAAGCCAATGTGTTGTTTTGACAGTCTCACCAGCTTCCGTTTAACTCAACTAAAATTTGTAGATTCTTAATTGATAGATTCAAATCATTTAAGCCCTGAAATGATAATTTCTTTGCATTGATATCTTTAATGTATTACACAATTAAAATTTCATATTTAATTCCTCACCTCCAGGTCAGTTGCCCCATCTCCAATCATGACTAAACTCTTGTACCCTTCAGCCTGGAAATACAGGGGAATAATAAAAAGAATAGGTAATTTTTAGAGGGTGGAGGGGGAAGGGGAGGTAATCAAACAACTGTGATAAACAAAATATCAACACACTGACCTTCCTGAGCTGTTGAACAGCAGTGGCTTTACCTCCACTCCTTGAAGTCGGCTCGTTAGGATCGAACCCTGTGAACTCCCCAGAGCTACCAAATAAAAGTTGATTGGCGTATATGTTCTCAAGTGATATCCCAAGGGTTGAAGCAACGGGCTGTAAGAAACAAAGATTTTGTACTTAAGCTCAAATATAAACATCAAATGTATTATATTTCTCCTATTACATTTTAAGTTTCATCATTTTCTGTGTGAATCAACACAGACATGCTGAATGAACCATAATTTCCACAACATAAATCAAAATTGGAACCAAAAACTAGTTGGTCATATAACGAGACTAGTGTGTCCACAACAAAGGAAAAGTAGTACCAACACATAAATCCAACAAACAATAGGAGCCATAGTTTCACTGCAATGCACTTAAATTTAACACAATGGTGATTCTGGAATTTTACTCATATTGGTTAAATAAATTTTGAACAAGCAAGACCAATACGGCATTTCATCATATGCAGATCATCATCAATTCATGGTCATTACTCAAAAGTATTATAATACTTGGTTATATTTGACAGTGACAGATTTAAGGCTTGTATTCAGTTTGTTTGGTCTACAAGCAAGGCAAAAAGTGAAAAGGCACATTGAAGTAGGAAAACCATAAAAGAACAAACAACTTTTTACTTTAAGAATCTTCCAAGTATTGAAAATACTTCCAAGAGCCCCTTCATGGCGACAATTAAAGGAATTTGTCGAGTCAACTTAATGGTTATTTTAAAAATATAGACTAGTTTTTATTTTATATATGCATTCTTGTGTCTTTCACAAAACAAGGAACAGTAGAAGAATAACATTTTAAATTTTTGCAAAAACAAATATAGATATTAACAAAATAAAATTAAGCTGATGTGTAAGATTTAATAAAACCATTAAGATCTTTTAAAAGTTCTGCAAAATGTTGTCTTGTGAGACTTTGTGAGATAAAATTTCTATACTTGAAGCACTTCTTAAAATAAGAAAAAGTTCAAGTACCTATCCGGCTATCCGTAAATAGTTTAGGGACATTTCGATGCATTTTGACAATAAAATTAGTGATTAGGAAAGTGGTTTTTGCTTAGTGCTCATTTTCCTTCTCCTTCTACCCATAAAAGCTGAAACGCAAGATCATATTAGATTTACATGGATAAATTTCTCATGATTGATTTAGACTGAAAAAGAAGATAGAATCTCCATATCACAGTCTAGCGACGAAGTTCAACAATCACTAGCAAATTAATTTCAAATATTTACTAATTACTGGATTTGCAATGCAAGCTAATCTTTTATGCCATATTCATAACATCAGGCTTTCATAAACATAAAAAGACGTGAACAGTTAACTATAGATGACTTTCACAATAAGCAGCTTACATTTATCATTTGGCGGAAACCTCCAGATATCAGATAAACATCCTTGTTCTTGTCTTTTATCTTCTTCACCAACTCATCGATTCCAGGAGAAAGTCTATTATATAAAGAAATTAATCTAACCATGTACAATCAAAAGAAAGGGAAATATTATCATTTTTCAGACAAAAACGCGTCAAAGATGCAAAATACTGAAATAGGAATTATTTACACAATACAAATGCAACTTCATTTCACTCTTAAAGAAACCTAATGTTATATCATAAGTTTGTATGAATAGGAGTGGGCATAGAATCATTCGTTTGTGTTTGAGTAGATGGGGTACTGAGATTTGGTATTCGAAAGTCATACATCTAAAAAATAATAATAATAGGGAATATTTCAAGTATAGGATTTTTACTTCAATAATTTTTTGTAGTTGTGTGAAATGTCAATTGGAATTTAAATAAAAAGGAAATTATATGAACTGAAAAAAAAACTAAAGGCCAATGCATTTGGATGTATAAACTAATGCAAGTAAAGACTCCTGATGAACAGGAATGTAAAAATATAATCTAATACCTCAATAAATATATAATCGCATATCTTTTTTCTTTATAATATACATATCATTCATTCTATCATTTTTTTTTCCACTCCTTCATTCTTCTCCTTCCCCTTCTTAGATTTAAACAAAAAATTACACAGACACAGCAACTATTAGAGGCAGGCCTCCTAGGGGGCTCAAGAAAATGATCCTCTTTTTCCAGATTTTTTCAGATTTCAGGCTCTGTTCAAGAGGCTGCGATTTTCATCATGTCCTGAGACACAAAACTTGTACATCACAAATTGCTTATTTTTTAGGTTCTGAATTGAGAACAAATTGAGTTTATCTAGGTTTCATTTGAATTATAGTAATTTGTTTTTCATAAACGAAATAAAAGGCAAACGGAAAAGATGCTCAATTTGAGGAGGAAGAAGGCAATGGGGATGATAATGATCGTGAAACATTATTATTGATTAGTTTGTTAATGTTTTAATACTTGATAACCTTTTGAAACTTGAAGACTTCATGTAATTGGCTTATTGCCCATTGGTATTGAGGATTTTAATTTTGACTTCGATTATGCATGGATTTCTCTGTGTCATTTATGAGTTATAAGTTATTATGTACTACTATGTAATGTTATGTTAGTTTTGCTCTTATTTGGTTACATAATTATGTGTTAAGTATGATATACTCGTGAATATAAGTTGTGGACACATGTTGTACAAGAGGCGCGCGCCTCTCGCCTCTAACAACGATGTAGTAACTGCAGTTATCTATGAGTGAGTTAAGAAATTAAGACGAAAGTTGGAGGTAGCTGTGATGCATTGTACTAATATCAAAGAAAAGGCGCAGTATAGATTTATAGTACATATGTACATACATAGAATTTTTTTTTATGTTAATTTTCAATCATGCCATTGGCACCCAAGTAAGATTAATAGATTATATCAGATACAGATCCAAGCTTTCATAAGTGGGATATAGCCATATAGGTCAAGATTCTAAAAACCTAAAACAGAATGCTCATGTTCTACTGCGACATGAATCTTTAATCACTCTACTCTTAAAGAAACATCACAAACAGATAAAGATTTAAACAAAGATATTGATCTTATAATATTTATTTAAAAATATAAAAAAATGGAGACTTGAAGCACGACTTTCAATTTTAATATAATTATCCACATATCCAAATGTACAAGACAAAATAAAGAAAATAAACATGTAGAAAGTGAAACTGGTGGAACTTGGATTATGCTGCACACATGGAAAGACTACAATCCCGCAGTACACCTGGCAGTGATATAACTGTGAATTCTTCTTAAGGTGTCTGTGTCATTGATATAATAATCCTACTTAACTGGAGAACAATAGTCCTTTACTGGGCATCAAAATCACAAAATTATTTTTATACTATAATATTAGAAATCTTCACCAAATACAGCAAACCATTTGGTGCAATTCAGTTTCATGTTTAATAGTAGAATACTTCAATGATGAACATGGACAACTGAACACCATATTGACATTTGACAGTGGATAGGATAAGTCAAATTCAGAAGTCAGTACATGTTTTCCAATTCACCATCCCCTGACAGACCCTAACAAATTTATAAGAGATGTCCTGATAAAAACTAGAAACTTTATACTTTATAGGTAGTTTTTTTATAACAAACAAAAATTTTAAATACAAACAAATATTGGATGAGGTTTTTCCTACAAAGCTTAACAAACAAGCTAAAAAATCCTTGAAATCTCTATAAACACAGCACTTTGCAGTACTGTATTTACGCTTTTCATGTGTCAGGAAGTCTGCTTTCAATTAACCTTCTTTTGGAATTTTTTCTGTGTCTTCAAATATGAGAACATTAGGGCAACCACAAGCATTTTACCACCCATTATTTTCTAGCTATACTCTTACTGTTTTATTTTTAGTTAATAGCCTAGTACACTGAACGTAAACAGTGGCTGCAATCTCCCATTTCCATTCATATCTATTCACTTTATTTTAATGTGAAAGAGAAACATATCTGTTGCCAACATGCTTTATTGGGTAGGGAACAACAAATTACATCATTATAAGAAAATGTGATCTACTTTATAGAAAATTTCCTTAAGTGTTGCAGTGTATAAACACTGCAAATTACAACACCTACGTCAAATTTTTTATACTGGAATGTTAACTTCTGCACCTCTAGTCCTTTAAATCTCACACAATAGTGGTACAAATCGTGTGGAATATGGGAATAATTATAAACTATTAGTAAATAAAGGTTTGTACCTTGGAGGTCTCTTCTCAAGGAACTCCTGCACCTGGGAATGTGATGGGTTAAAGAGAGATAATCTAGCAGCCAATGCTTTCTCAAAAGGAACAGATCCACTCATTGCCCTGGAAAAGCTAACAAAATAATTAAATATACAAAAGCTCCATTTTGGGCATAAGTTGGGAACTACTTGCCACCAAAATTAATAAATCAATGAGAATACTATAAACAGAACACAACTAGACCTGGCAGTCCATTCTGCAACAGCCTCTCCAGCTCCACAAAACTCTGCCAGCTCATCTATTCCTTCATCCAAGCACACAGTGCTATCCACATCAAAGCATACAGCATTGGCCTTTCTCCACACCTCAAGGACCTCTAATTATTAGAATAAAATGAAGCAAACATCAGAAACATGTACTAGTCAGTAACAGTTGTTAAACTAAAACCAACCATCATACCACATTAAGTAGTGTAAGGATTTTAAAAGGTTGATGTTTCAATTATAATATTCTTCAAAATTATTCAATTAATAATCCCATCTGTCATATTTGGATTATCATATCTGATGCATGATGAGCATACAAAAAATTAAAATGT
The DNA here is from genome assembly GCA_023678885.1 of Pogostemon cablin. Taxonomy (NCBI): domain Eukaryota; kingdom Viridiplantae; phylum Streptophyta; class Magnoliopsida; order Lamiales; family Lamiaceae; genus Pogostemon; species Pogostemon cablin. The sequence goes on along the minus strand of CM043007.1, from coordinate 18,030,432 downwards.
AAAACTAAAATGTTTAAGTTAAAGGTTACCATTTAAAGGTGATGTATTGCTAAAACGGCCTGCTTCTGAGGCCGGCAGAGGTTGCACAGAAGCAGCAACTGAATTCAATGACTTTCGGCTTTTCATTGGAATAATCAACCCTATCCTTGTAACAGATCTTGGAGCCAATAAAGGAACAAGCCGTACTGAGTTCTGTTGTCTACTACAGAAAGAATGAACCATATGCAATTTGATCTGTGGACTCGTTAAGCTCTCCATTGAAAAGTATCTGACCTTCATAGATTGGTATGAGTACTTAGACACAAAAATAAAAATAAAAAGAAAAAACAGAAAACAAGAACAGTTCTGCATTTGAATTATGATGTTCATTAGCATATCATATATCATTGAGAACCTCATTTACATAAGTTTGAAACCCAATTAAACTAGCCAGTGCTGTTTCTCTAGGAGGCAAAATTGTCATTTTCAAATCCAATCAACATACTCCATCTCAAAACTCAAGAGCTAAATAAAAAAATCGGAATATATTCTCCATATCCAAGAGCAATTCATTCAATCGTAGAACCAATTAGTAAGCACTATAATCTACGAAGGTTGCAGGAACTATAGAACTAGAGAAAAACAATAGAATGGACCAATAGATCTAACCACAATTCACTGGCGACGGAAACGAATTTCAGAAGTTACACAGATACCGTAGCAGCAGAGAATCGCCATTGTCAATCTAATTCGGCGAGCATCACCGCGAACCCTCCGAGAAATGGATGATGGAGTTTAGAAATTCGAGAGTCGAATCAATATAGTACTCACTCGTCTATACTATCGGCCTATCCCACGTATTTTTTTAAAATACATGCTAATACTTTATGGGAGAATACACCATTTAACTAAAATTTTAAGTTGGAAATCAGGGTTATTATGCGGTGCATCGGTGCACCTAAGGGTTAATGAGAACTCCCTTCATCCCAACAAGTATTTCACGTATTGGTGTGCGCGAAGTTTAAGAAAATTTTGTATTTTTATGTATAAAGTAAGAAAGAGAATATATATTTTAGTTGATTTAATGAAAAAGGTATGTAAAGTTGTTGGGAGGTGTGTAAAGTTGTTGGAAGATATAAAAAAGTAAGCATTATATTGGAATGTGTGTAAAAAGTGAGTATTGTTATAATGTATTTTTTACCAAATTTAGTAAAAGTAAAGTGTGAAATACTTTGAGGGACGGATGAAAAAGAAAAGTGTGAAATATTTTGGGGGACGGAGGGAGTAGTTATTTTTAAAAAATTTAATTATTTTATTTTATTTGATGGTGGAGATCGAATAGAAATATAATCTAATAGTTAAAATCGTACAGGTGCCGTTGGACTCTGGAAATCATTGTCATTCGTGAAATAAGTTAAGTATATAACTTACATACCCAATTGTCCATTTTTGAACCAAAATACCCCATCATATCGGAATGCTATGTCGGGATTCGGTATCGAAATCTCGGCATAGCATTTCAAATGGGTGGGAGTATATGAACAATTGGGTATGGAAATTAAACAATTATCTTCATGGCTGGTAATTATTTTCTTATTCTCATTTTAGTTATTTTTAGCAATTAACTCATATTTATTACCTATTTTTTACACTTTATGGAGAATAGCCAATATATCCATTTTTTAAAAGTAAAAATCATTGCCAACCCAAAACTAATTTATATAACATCCATACTCATTTGTCCATTTTTTGGACCAAATATACATCATGTCGGAGTTCCGACACCGAATCTGACATCCGATGAAATACCCCCACCCTGTCGGAATGCTATGTCGGGATTCCGACATAGATTCCTGTCCAAAAATGGACAATTAGGTATGGAAGTTAAACAATTATCTTCATGGCTTGACAATGATTTTTTACTTCTCATTTTGGTTATTTTTAACAATTAACTCTACATTTTATTCATCAATTCGAACAACTTTACTTACTTTTTACATTTTATTCATCATTCCCAACAATTTTATTTACTTTTTTTTTTAAATTTACTAATTTATCCTTCTTTTTCTTACATTATATATTAAAAAAATAACACGTCTTAATCTCCGTGCCCGTATAAATGGGTAAAAATACCCGGGACGGAGGGAGTACCGTATTTACACGGAATGAATTTTGGAAAATAAAAGAAAAATTTTTTTTTTTTATCATATCATATCATATCACTAGCATGTAACCCTCATAATACGCGAGTTCGTTAAGTTTTTTTTTCAATTAATAATTTATAATAATTTTTTATCCTTATATATTACATTTTGTAATGCACTTAACAAAATAAATTAAAATTTCTATTTTTGTTAATTAAATTTAACAATTACTATTAAAGATATAATATTATAAATAAATGGAGGAAAACTTTAATTATTTTTTAGTATAATTTTTATCTTTATATATTAAATTTTTGTAATCCACTCAACAAAATAATGTAAAATATATGTAATCGTTAATTAAATTTTACAATCACTATGAAAGATATAATAATGTAAATAAATGGAGAAAAACTAATTAATTGCATTTCTTCCTTAATAATCTTATAATTCTAACATGTGTAATTCGCAATTTAGTGAAGTTATATTTTTGCAATTAACTGTTGTTTTAATATATTCAAATGTTATGTATTAAATTTTATATTACTATTTAATTGAGATATTTGAAAATATTCATTCACTATATAAATCATTATTAAAAATATAATTCTTTAACTTTTATATGATGTAAGTAATCAAGTCAATTTCATATAACTAATTTATATGTTCTATAATTTATATGTAAGGTAAGTACTATTTTTATTACTCTTTCCGTCCCGGGTATTTTTACCCATTTGTACGGGCACGGAGATTAAGACGTGTTATTTTTTTAATATATAATGTAAGAAAAAATAGAAATAAATTAGTAATTTAAAAAGAAAAAATAAATAAAGTTATTGGGAATGATGAATAAAGTGTAAAAAAGTAATAAAAGTTGTTGGAATTGTAAAAAATAGGTAATAAAATATTATGTATTTATTCCATTTATAGAATGGGTAAAAATACTTGTGACAGTCCAAAATGAAAAGTGTGTAAAAATACGTGGGACGGAGGGAGTATTTACCAATATGGATGTGTTGGGAAAAAATATTATAAGTCTTCTTCAAAATATTACAATTATACTACATTATTAAAGATCTATCTATAAACCACATTTTGTGTCTCATTTGTCAGGTTATACCCTCGTCGTCAAGGCATAGAATTTTGAATCCGCTTCTTCTGTTTACTCTTGATACTGCAACATATAATTGTCTGTGTGTGAACACAGACTTCGGAAGATATAATCCAACTTTTTCAAGAAATTCTCCCTGACTTTTGTTTATCGTCATTGCAAAATACAGGACTACGGGGAACGATCTCTTATTAAATTTTTCTAGCATTCCTTCCACAGTTTATCTATGCCTCTATAATATATTTTCTCAATCTCTCTACAATCAATCTTGTTCCATTACATAATCCTGATCTTTGATCGATATTTCTCAATAGCATGATTGGGACGCCAATTTTGAGTTTCAGCTGGTGGTTTGGAAGTCCCGAACACTTAATAGAATTGAGAAACTAAGTAGCATATAGATCATTATTGCTTTCTGAAACACCATCCACTTTACAAACACTGTCTGAGCTCAAATACTCTCTTTCATCTCCCAGAATTAGAGATAGAACATGTTCATTAATGGATTCTACAACTCAATGTGTGGGTGCAAGAATTGCTCTGTCTTGAATATAGTTCAAACTTTTGTAATTTGTTTCAACTGATGGAAATATACTCCACCATAGATTGAACAGGGTCACGTACATTCTCCAGTAATAGATCCTTAGGAATTTCAATCTTAGAGCCGTAATCAATTATTCCTTCTGATTTTCCATATCCCAAACTTAGAGCCCATTTGGAGAATTGCTCGATTTCATTTCTCGTATTATGATCTCCCAAACTCTGACTATGCAACCTCATGTTCTTTGTGAGCTTAAGCATGCTTGTATAGGCATCGACGCTTAACTGGTTCCTCCAATTGGTCCACCGTTGTTGATCCTTGTGCATTCATGAGCTCTGTGCCCTCTTTGGTTACATCTGTAACATACATCCTTCCACGCCAAGCATTCTCCTTGATGCATACGTTTACAAGTGGAACATGGCGGTATCCTAACCAAATTGGGCCTTGTGGTTATTGCCATTTGGTTTCTTTTCATAGAAGAATCCGGGCTATTCCTTTTGTAGGCTTGTCACTTCCTCTTGGTAGATGTTTTTTGAGGTTTTTGATTGTATTCAAACCATTGACAAATGGAGATAGTCAATGCTCTTTCGAACACTTCTCGAAAAACTATTAACTTCAATCCAGAAATGATTCTCCCAGTTTCTGGGCGTAGTCCCCTTTCAAACTTTCTTGCCTTTTTCTCATATGTGTCCACGAGCTGTGGAGCATATTTTGATAGGTTGTTGAATCTGTGTTCGTACTCATTTATGGAAGCAATTCCTTGACGCGAGTTGATGAATTCAGTTTCCTTTTGATCACAAAGAGCTTGTGGAAATATTGGTTCATTATAATCCCTTTGAAATCGTTCCAAGTTAAAACTTGTCTCGCTTCCTCCCTCATAGTGCGCTCATGTGAGTTCCACCATTGGCCAGCGTCTTCAGCTAGTTAGAAGACAGTGCAAGAAACCTTTTACGTTTCGGTTAGCTCCATGTGTTTGAATATTCGATCCATCTCTGCGATCCATTCTTCGGTGGCTAACGGTCCTTTCTTTCCTCAAAATCAAGGTGGTTGCAAATGACAGAATTGTTCCACGACATCATTCATCCTTAGTCTCATTTCGTTCGTTTGTGGTGGTGCTTGTTGGATACAGTTTTGAAGAGTGATGAAAAATTCTCGAGCTATATCGACTCTCGAATTAGTGTTGGTACGTTCCTGTTGATCATATCTCACTGAATCCTCAGATGATCCCCTGTTCCTTCCAGTCCTTCTTTGGTTTCTAGGTGATGGCGCCATTTGTCAAAGGCTGAAAAGGATTAAGAAAGTCGCGTTTTTATTGGTACTATATTTATAAACAAGTCTTTATCGTATTTCTACTTATTGCGATATACGAGGTAAGATAAAATATCTAAGGAATAAACTTGTTAAGAAGACTTAAAAATATCTATTTATTATAAGTCGTAGTCACACCACTTGATTTCACATTGTTACCTTACGATTCTTTCACCGTACCATACTCCCATTACGTATTTTATAATTATAAATAGGCATCTATATTCTGGTTTCTCATGGTTCTCAATTAGTCTCAAAAGAAGAAATCATGAGTACTGGGTCCAGTTTCATCCCCAAACCCTGGAATGCGAGTACTAGGTCCTGCTTCGTCCTCATGTCCTAGAAAATTAGAGATATTATCATTCATATAGAAGTTTTCTTCGTATTGAGTTGTCCCTACTGTAGTCATTCCTAAATTTTCTTGGTCGTTATAGGGGTTGAATGGTAGCATCATGTTGTAGACTAATTCCCCCCCGTCTCTGACTCTACATTTTCAGTCCAAAACACCGGCAATGCCGTGGGATCTGTAATTACTCCTCCATTTACCAGCTCCTCCTGGTACCTTATGGATTTTTCTCTAGCTTCGATTGATTTCTACCTTTGTTCGATAGCCATGGTCCTATAATCGTTCGCCCGCCTCTCATGCTCCATAGTCTTTTGTTCCTACTGATAAGCCTTGGCATTTCTCTTTCGTGCTTCCGTCAGTGTCCTTGTATAGTTTGCATAGTCAATCTTTAGTTTTCCAGCTAAATTCATTGTGTTGAAGTTATCGAGTAGTGTCTATGCCACTACCCTGTATTTGGTGGAGACAGTTTTCCTCAGGCGCATTGCAACGTCGAAGTCTTCTTCCATAAATCCTTGTTTCCATGCAGCAATTCTAAGATCTAAGAATCGGCCGACATAGTTTCTTAAAGTTTTCGTCCCATGTTGGGCACAGGTCTGGTATAGTTCAACAGCCGAGTTTTCATGGGGTTCCATTCCTAAAGGGACAAAATTTCATTTATTTATTTTAGAAACGCCTTTTAAATTTTCCTTCTCTTAAAAAAAGTTTTTCGAGCACTATCTGCTGACATGGCATGGTCCTCCGTGGATCTTTTAAAGTGTTTCAGTTGTTAATTAAATATATTTTTTAAGTATACTCATATATATTTCAAGGAAGTTATAAACCATGGCTCTGATACCACTCTGTAACACCCTGAGCCAAAAAAATCCTTTTTTTTAAATTAAAGTTCTACTAATGAATCGAAAATATCATCACGGACTTACTTAATAGTTTAATACAATATTTTAATGGAGGAAAATATAATTTATAACTTTTGAAAATAATTTTATAATAGCGTAATAATATAATACTAATAATAAAAATTAATGTATACATACATACATATATTATAAATTACATTAAGAAACCATCATTTGAAAATTTATAGTCTTTGCATTTTTATAAATATATATGTAAAATTATAGTGGGAACCACAAAGAATGTCATGTCTTGTCGCAGTCCAGATGTCCCAATCATTGACTTGAAAATTTATTGTTTGAAAATGTGAGATTAAAATCTCATTGGGTAATTTTTGGCGGAATGTTAATCAGTAAATACATAATGACATGATTACTCTTTTTCATGACAACCCGAGAGTTAGTCACTATCATGTCTCATAGCCCGTCGACTACTACCATTGTCACGACTTGTCAATCGCAACCATAAAATTCATGACCCATACGACCACTACCATAAGAGAAGAAATAATCATATTTCATATGCAAACCAACAATAACATCCAACCATTTTCAAATATTTTACCCACATTTGACTCTCTTAAAATACCGTATTATAACTTGAGTGGAAGAGTGATCCGACGTCTTGTTCACCAGCATTTCACCTAGCACAAATGATTTATTTATAAACTTTTACCCAAATATTTGTACATATATATATATAGACAAAAACTCCTGTGCACCCGGGCGCACGGACCACATTCCGTGCGCCTTTAGAATTTTGTGTTAAATTGTATACCCTTTAGTATACAGATGTGTACTTTTTATTTTCTAAAGAAAACTATTGTGTGTATCTGGGTGCATAAATAACACTCCGTGCACGTTTAGGATTTTGTGTTAAATTATATACTCTTTAGTATAAAAATGTGTACCCTTTATTTTCTAAAGAAAAAAAATATTATTGAAAAGTGTATACGCTTTAAAACAAAATGGTGTACCTTTTATTAATTAAAGTATATACCCTTTAGACCAAAGCAATATACCCTTACCCATAATACTAAATTTCTAAAGGCGCACGGAATGTGTTCCCGTGCGCCCGGGCGCACGCAAGACTCACTTATATATATATATATATATATATATATATATATATATATATATATATATATATATATATATCAGTAGGAAAGAAAATTATCATTTTATGATAAGATCAGAGGCTGAGCCTTCTTTTTATATCATAAAATGATAATAGTAATAATAATATAAATAATTATAATATAAGAAATTTATATTGGCATTTTATGATTAGGTCAGAGGCTTGACCTTCCTTTTAAATCATAAAATGATAAAAATAATATTAATAATAATAATAGTAGTAGTAATAATATTATTCTAAATAAAATGATTTTAAAGTAAGTACACATATACACGACATCATTTTATGATTAGTTCAGAGGCTCTGTCTACCTTTTAAATCATAAAACGATATTTATATACATGTGGTATATATATATATATATATATATATATATATATATATATATATATATATATATATATATATATATATATATATATATATTATAATAATAATTCTAAGTTAAGTATGGCAATAATAATAATAATAATAATAATAATAATAATAATAATATAATTTGATTTGGATTTTAAATATAAGAAAAGTAAGGAAGTGTGTGTATACGGCTGCAAAAGAAGAAGAAATAGGAAAGTAGATGAACTTATTTTAATATTTCCTATACTATATCAAATTTTGGAGTGAATGAATTGAAGTGAAAATACTGATATTTATAGACTTATTTTCACATAGAGTAAATGTAGTGTGTGAAAAAATATTTGCGTCGAATGTCAGTAAGACTCTTACCTAGTAATAGGTTTGGAAAAAATAGGTATGCCCTATCCATTACTATTATTCTATTTATTTATTTTATTAAAAACAAAATTCTATAACCATTTGGGCTTGGCCTACTCATATTTATTACCATTATTATATTACATATGTATATAATATATATTATTATTATTTATTATTATTATTTAGTATTATCCCAAATGGTTAGTAAAATATTTTTCGTGTTTTATTATTCTCCATTTAAATACAAAATAGTTTTTTTTTGGTGCTAGGAGTGCAGTTGAACTTGGATGTCTTCGTCACTTCTTCCTGTAAATTTTTTTAGAAGAAAAACAAATTTTGTTAGTAGCATTATGAAAGTAGTGTAAAAATAATTATAAATATTTAGGGTATCACAGCATCTTTCTTCGTCTTACGAGGATGTCGTCCGATATATTTTCCATATTTTTTCAAATACGTCTTCCGGTGTGCCCAAACAATTAGACATCAGAAGAATGACAAAAAAATTTCTGACATCACGACTAGTCGCCCAAAATAAAGTCTCATTTATTCCATCCATGTATTCTCTATTATCATCCAATAATCCCATTTTGTAGCAAGCATCTTTAAAGTAGTGGATGTGACGCTATCAATTGTTCATATATCCTTATGGCATGTAGCTCCTCTATTATGCAATAGTAGCGATCCAAGGTAATGAAGCTCACCTTTTCCAGGGGCACATGCATTAGTCTTGCTATTGATGAACCCTGTCTTCTCGGTACCCACTCATGTTGGTGAGCTTTCCAAACAAATTTAGTAGAAAACTCAACATATGTTAATTCTCTTGCAGATTCATATTTTTTATTGCATTCCATCCAAGAAAGGAACATAGATTGATTTACAATGGGTTTATTCAGGATTCTTTCCAATGGGTCGTCATCATTAAATATTATACTCTGCTCACCAGATAGATGAAAGCTCAAACACTGGAGAGATGGAAATTTAAATTGGACATCATATGCCATAGTTCGCCAAATAGCTTCACATGGTGAGATGTAACGACAATTAACGTGGTTCATCATTTCATCTTTAAATGTTATATGAATTATTTTTTATCTTGCGAGTACATGTTGAATGGAGATGCGTGGTGGTGTGGTGGAACTGTGGTGTTATACTAATTTGAATGTGTTTTGTTGTCTTCTTCTCGGACAGATGCTCTAACTCAATCATGGCCCTTGATAATGTACTTGAATAGATACTTGATACATTTATGTTGATTGCACCATTCAACATTGATGTGAGCTTCATATCTCATCAATAGTTGTCGGTTTTGAGGGACAATATACTGGTTGTTGAGTTCAACCCCATTCTTATTAAGTGTAATCCCGTCATTTCTTCTCTTATATATTTGATATCCATCTTCATCAACCGTTGTATGATCCTAAAAGTCTTTTGGGAAAAACTTCTTATATTTCTCATTTTCCGTGCATGGAGATGTCTCACGCAATGCTCTGCAAGGTCCGTGAACAATATAATTCTTAACCAATTCATACAACCTCAAATCAATATTCTTATCTAGAATTTCAGCTAATATTACTCGATCTATATCGGATGGGTGTGGAATTTTATTATCTCGATGTAAGAATAATAATATATGAGCGTGTGGTAGTCCTCTCTTTTGAAACTCGATCGTATAAATAACTACATCGATTGAAAAATACAATTAGTTTCTGATAAAATATACTTTTAAATAAATATTATAACAATTGTTGAGAAGACAGTGGGACGTATAATGTATGTACATGTATATGTATATACTAAATGTAGGTTAGAGAGGTTACCTGGTTGAACTTTTCCAAATATTTCCTTCTCCCTAAAGTCAGCAATGAGATTATCAAGCTTCATTTTGAATATTCTACATAGAATGCCTGGTCTATCCTCGAATCTCAATCCTCTGTCATTTAAAAATCGAGTAATCTCCGGCCATATAGGATTGCAAGTGAATGTGATGAACATTCTGGATAAGAAAATTATTTGCAGATGGCCATTGCATCTAGATAATTTTGTTTCATATATCTCAGTCCTCTAGTAAAAGAAGTAGGCACAATTTTTTCCCCGATGATATAGCATCTGTTTCTCCTCTCTCAACTTGATCACGTACCATCTTGTAGTTCTCTACTCTTAGCAAAGCCTGATTATTTCTGATAAAGTTCAATCTCTCAGTTTCTATCATTGTGTATCCATCAACTAAAAACTGTTGGAATAAACGGCATGCACTAACCAAATGAGACGATTCATTTTTTTCTCATGAATGCGAAATGCAAATAATTCACGCATCGTCAATTTAATCCTCTTTCGTTGTGTGCGTGATGCATCTCTATGAAGAATTCCAATACGGCATTGATGAGTGATATTTTCACCTAGATTTTAGTATGTTTTTATGTGAGTTTTCGTATATTTTTATCCGTATTTGTATGTTATTTGGTTGTATTTTGTGTTTTTATTGAAATGTGTGTGAATGAGCTTAAACCTATGATTTTTACCTAGATATTTTCACCTAGATATGATAAGGAAGACGTAGGAAAAAACGGATCTCAATTCCAAGTTGAAACGAGGAAGAACGAGCCAAAACAGTGAAAGAGGAAGTAGGGCAGCAAGAATAAGGGCCGTGTACAGCGCACGACCCTGTAAGAAGTGGCCGTGTGCCGACATCAAAAGATCCAACACGACCACCCTGTGCCCGTGTTACAGCACACGAGCCGTGCTGCGTTACACGGCTCTGTCCAGAATGGCCGTGTGAGAGCAACAGAAGACACAACACGACCACCTTATGGCCGTGTTGCGTCGCACGACTCGTGTCGTGTCTGGGATCAGAAAAAATCAGAATCCTTCTAGAAGCTTCCCAAGGGGTATAAATACCCCTTTATTCAACAATTGAGATCAGATCCGAAATTCCACCCTTCTACACACACCTCACACACATTTCCTCCATTTTTCACCTTTATCTTCATCCATTCTTCATCCATCCATCTACACTTGATCTCCTCCATCAAATTCACCATCCAAGTGATCAAGGAAGCAAGGGAGAGTGAAGATCACAAGAGGAAGAAGGAGATCTCCATTGAAGACCTTCAAAGGGGGAATCTAATTCTAAGTCTTGTGAAATTCTTTATAGATTTGTCATGGAATTTGTGGATCCAATTGTCTATGATTGTTTTCTCTAAAACTATGATAGGCTAATCTCCTTTGTGAGATTAGCTCCATGATTGGTGTTGGATAATTTAGTTTTTATGCAAATTGATTTTAATCTTGAATGGGCTTTGTGTTATTTCTATCATTGATTGTTGATTGCTTGATGTATATGATGATTTGTGTGATTAATTGTCATGGGCATGTGATTAGATTGAGAAATCAATTATGTGTTTAGGATAGTTCATTGAATCATTTCATCATACACTTCATGTGCATTAATTTAGAATGAGATAGAGATATCCTTCTAGATTTAGAACCCTTTGATAGAACATTTGATTAGCTTAATCGAGAGATTTGTTGATTAGGTGAGGAGAACCAAGCCATTAGTAAATTCATAGTACCTTAAAAGGGAATATTGCCTATGATTTAGTACCTAATTAGGGAACTCATAGAGTAATTAGTACCTAGTGGGAGGTGTTTGCTATGGTCTCGATCCTATGTGCTTTTGGGAGTCTTGTTGAGGGCCTACATCCTATCCATCTCGAGAGAGAGTTTAGGTGGAATTATTGATCGCTTCTATACCTTGTCCATGAGAGATTAGAATTAATTGCATAACTACTTAATTATCTATGCCATGATTGTTGTTAATCTCATCCTTGCATCATTTGGAACCCATCTTATCTTTGCATTCATTTTATCTTTATTTCTTGCTTTAGCATAATTGCATTCATTTGCTCCTATCCGCTCTTTTCTGTCGTCCTTATAAAATCACGATAAACTTGAGATCGCTTAAACTCTAGTACCTTCCTCCCTGTGGTTCGATAATTTCTTTAATTGGTCATGCCCACTAAACTATGGCTAATCAGGTATCCATCTCTCCATTGGGGATCAATGATGGATATTGTAGTGACAAATAAGAAGAGTGCAACTCGCTTATACATTGCAAAGTGCCTTTACATGTTTCCACCATTATGTCTCTCTATTCCATGTGCACATCAATGTCACCAACAATTATTGCTGCCAATTCAGAAGTTGATGGCAAATTGAATGTTCTCCATCGCTGGGACGACTGTCAATCAATTTAAGCTTGACGAAAGCTGATTGAGAATACTGAAATTGTTGACGGGCCATTCTAAAAGCTTTTGCATGTGGATTATAGGTATCAATCATATTCTTTATGTCACGCACAATGCTTGGGTCAATTAAAGCAGAAGATTCTTTAGGCCCTTTCCTAAAGAAAAATAATTGGTCAATTTGGTATTGTATTATAGTTTTGAAAGTGGAGTATTATTTAGTTTAGTTTAGTTTTTCTTTTTTTATTGTAATTTTTTTAATTAAAGATTCAATTTATTAAGAAATTGTCTTAGTAATTTGTGTGTTAAAATTAGGTTAATGCTCAAAAAGAAAAAAATGACAGTAATTAATAAAAATTAGCATGATATTAATTGATTTTTTTAGAATTAAGATGGTTTTATATAACTTTTTTTAAGAAGGTGTTTTGATTTTTTTTCTTCAGTTAAATCATTAATATATAATATATATTAACCTTAATCTTTAAATAGTTTACAAATATAACAATTAAATGAACTACTTATTTTTTTATTAAAGAACTTTTTTTTAAAAAAAATAAGTGTATTCATAGCAATACTTTTTTATTTTAAAATTTTTATAATTTGTTAATGTTAATTTATATTTTAAAAATTTTAATTTGTGAATGTTAATGATGTTAATTATATTGTGTAATAATATATCATCAATGTTTAAAAAAAGTTATTTGGAATACGTACCTCCATGCTTGGATTTGATTTTTTTCTTCATTTTGAGTATCATAGATGTAGAGTTGGCAAAACTTTGGAGTTGATCCCTCTTATGGCAATAGACTACCTATTCTGTGGTAATTTGCACCCTGTAATCTATATGTATATGGACCACTGTCTTTATTAACTGAATTGTCCTCTTTCTCTCCCATTGAAGTGAAGCTGAACATCATATTGTAAGCACGTATGTTGTCTAAGTAATTTTTGCTTCTTCGATCATCTCAAGATAATAGATTTACTAATAGATTTGGTGGGCTTTTAGTAATGGAAGTTGGATCTTTCCATTAAAGCAACACGATGAGTACACCGGGTTGATTTTTTTCTCTTTTTTATATCCTCTCATCATACCAGAACAACGCCCGACAATGAGTGTGATGCGCGTTTTCTTTGCACGCAAAATTAATCTCCAAGTATGAAGGATATCAGTTGCAGCTTAAGTAAGCAACCAAGTTAAATTATTGAACCCAAAGGACGGTGTATTATCAATTTAATTATTAACTAAATTAATTAAGACGAAAGGCAATTAGAGTTATATAATTAATTATCAATTAAAATAATAAAATTAAATAACAAATAAAATAAAATAGCACTAGAAGAATACGAAAGTGGATCAAGTAGGAGAACAGGTAGTTCTAGGGTAACCAGTTTTACTACTTAACTTCCCTCTCAAGTGCAGGCCGACTCTACCTTGTGGACTATGAATGCATCACAAACCATGTAAATCTACTCTATAGACACAAGTAAATATGCGTGTAACACGTGTGAATAACCTCGGAACAAGAGACGTACTTTCACCCCCCTTTCTAAGTACTATCAGTATCAATTATTTTTCACGTCTGGAACCTAACCCGATATGTGTTGGATTGTATACTAAAAGTCTAGCTTTAGTATGAACAATGTTATAACAATTTATTTGAAATGAGAATCATATGATCAAATGATTGCGTCTTATAATTTATTTATATGCACGATGCAATAATCCACTTACTTTATATTGTAGATAATATGTTGTGCGATAACACGCGGAAGATCATATTATCGATTTTCTTATAAAGTGTAAATAGATGCTCACAACCGAGATAGACGGGGACTCTCTATCGGAATGGTTGTAGTGTGATTTGGTATTAGCTTATCTTGGCCATAGAATCACATTAGTGCACTTTGTGTGTATTGAGCGGGACCGCTTGAGATCGTTCAACTTATACTGACTTATAGGAGAACTTGATCTCAGTTATTATGGATGTTCGTGCTCTTAATCCCTATACAATAACCTCGACACGTAGGGCAGTGTGTATTTCTTTGATTCATCAATGGGTGAGATTTACATGTAATTAAATCAACAAACTCGGTGAGTTGGGAAGTAGTGTTGTCTCTATGGTGTACTGTTGATTGTAGAAGGAATCCATGTCCGTCATAGGTTGATGATGTCCCCTTGAGGAGCTCATAAGGATTATCATGTAAACCCTGCAGGTGAATTTATTCCGGCATGATAATGAGATTGAGTGATACTACTCTTGGATGAGATATTAATTAATGGAGTTGTCAGTAACTTAATTAATTAATGGACATTGTATATCTTAAACATGGGGAGACTAACGGGCTCATAATAAGAAAGAGCCCATAACGTAATTATGGGATTAGAACGGTAGTATAGTAATAATATTTTAGTGGTATATATTATTATTATTGGACTTAAGTATAAGCTTTGGGCTAAGCTTGGATACTTAAGCCCAATAGAGGCCCAACTCTAATTTCTCATCCTGGTCCCTGCTGTAACCCATATATAAGTCATCTCAGTTGTCCAGAAATCCTAATCTATGAGATTAATCACGCCTAACACTGTGAGGAGGGTGAGGGAATATCAGAATAAGAAGATCTCGAAGATCGTCGCCCACACGACGTCGAGATTGGACTTGAGAATACAGCAGAAGACTGGAAGGTTGTTTGCTGCTGTTGTCCGCCACCTTCTATGATTTTTATAAAATTGTACAAACATTAGAATAGGATGTGTGATATATTGATGGAAATCCACGGAAGAGAGGATCGTTTTGGCGTACAGATCACTCAAATCCAATATCAGATGAGAGAGTTATGCCCAAAATGGTGAGGCTGCGCAGGCTGGTGGTGATAATTCATCTTCTCCAACATACCCTGGTGAAAGGTAATATGTTTCTTGCTTCCGCTGACTGTTAGAAACATATGGAACCCTAACAGATCATGTTAACCAAGCGATCAAATGCCAACAATTGGTATCAGAGCTTCGATTTCGTGGTGAAGCGTGAAACGTTAGGCTAGGGTTTATGTCAAAAGGTGAAAGGGTTTAAGTATTAATGTTATGCTAGTATACCCTATTTAGATACCATATACCTGTGTCAAATATGGACTAGGGTTTAGAAATTATTATTTGTTATTGAATACTCTATATGTTTGACGAGAAAATTTAATAATTTGGATATTTTCGAAAATTTGATAATCTGTAAATTTTTGAAATTTTGATAATCTGGAAAATTTTGAAAATTTGATAATCTGGATATTTTCAAGTAAGGCACATAAGCTTGGGCCGCGGACTTGGGGTCAAATAATGGTGTACACTTAGATGTAAATAATAAGTATCCTCCCCATCGGAGTCACTGCTTTTATTTGCATGGCTAAAGAGGAACCGACTATTAATTATTTTGTCATGAGGTTAGGTTGACAAATGAAATTAATGGGTAAAATCTTCTCTTGTAAATGTTTGGGTTTGTAAACGTCCACACTATCATGGCTTGCAGACTCACGGTGCTTGAGATGTCGGTGAATTTTATTTTTATATTGTTTAGAGGGAATCAATATAAAAGGATAAATTCGAAGATTTGATCGGTGTATTTATTTATGATTCTCTGAATTTTCAAAATAATTTTATCTCGCTTATTGTTAACTAAAAGAAACATATTTACTTGTCCAAAATTAGATGATTAGAAAAGAATCTTGGTTTCAAATTTTACTGCTTAAGAAAATATAAATGTGTTCTCACTAAGGATGTCTCATAATGCCTATTAAAGTCTCTAGTGGAGAGGTGAGAAGTTCATAGAAATATGATGATCTCATGTGACTCTTCAGATACTTGAGTAAGTAAGAAAGGCAAAAGGTCATGGATAAGTTGATGAATGAATTGGGAATGCTTGAAGTAAAAATTGAAGGAGAAACCTAGATAATTTATTCTCTATAATTTGCATGTATGTTTTGAGCAAGTTCTACCTGAAATACAAGAGGTTGTATATGGTGGGAAGCTTCTGACAAAACATGTGGCAAAGGAAATCCAATTTCATCAAGATGTGAACAAAGTTAGTATCTCATTCACTAGTTGTTGAATCATGATTACTGATGGTATCTACTGACACGTTGTGTGTAGAAATCGGAATCACTAAAAGCGTATAACTAAGTGATGATGAGATTATTATTATGGACATGGGTAATACTACGAGAGTAGTGGCTGTTGCAGTGGGAGTTGTTTATTTATCTTACGATATGAATAAACGTTTGATTTTGAGAAATTATCTTTACGTACGTTTTCATAGAAAGAATTTCATTTCAGTTTCTATACATTTACGGATGGATACTCTATTTTATTTAAATGACATGGTCATATTAATAAAGGATGGAGTTATAATTTGTTGTGGTACGTTGGCGGACAATTTGTACACTCTTAAATCATGTTTATACCACGGATGCAACAAATAGTAATAAAAATGCATCTTCTAATCTTAGTAAAAGAAAAGAATCTTCGGAGATGAACTAAACATACTTTTGGCATCTAAGACTAGATCAATTTTACTTGAGTAGGATTCAAAGGTTCATAGCCGATGGACCGTTGGGTTTATCTGAAGTGGAAACTATCTGACTTATGAGTCTTGCTTGAAAGTAAAATGATTAAAGGCCTTTCAAGGTAAAGGGGTATAGAGTCATGCAAAAATATATTGGAAATAGTTCATACTGATTTGAGCGGTCCTAAGATTAAACCGACGAGAGGTGGTCATTACAATTTAATCGTGGTGACAAGTACCTCTTAGGATAGTTTAGGAGCTATTTATCAGAGGATGAGATTAAAATTTCAAGTTGTCTACATCAAGTATACCCCAGCTGAATGGTGTGGTGGAAAGAAGCAATAAGACTCTTATGGAAAATGTTAGAAAGATGATGAGTTATTTGGAATTATTAAATTCATTTTATGCGTATACCCTAGAAACAACATATCGTATAACGTTTGTCTGCTTGTGGGATATCATAGAAAAATAAAGGGTGATGATTTACTTAGTCCAAAAGATCGAAGGGTGATTGTTAACACAAACACTAGATTTTTAGAAAAGGACTATGTATTAAATCATAAACCTATGTATAAGAGGATATATCACAAGGTAAACTACAACGCGTGTCACGTCTGATACACAATTGCAAGTAGTGCCTTGTCGTAGTGGGAGGGTTGTTCGATAACCGGTAAGATATATGTTTTGGGAGAATCGTGAGACTTGGTCCCTAGTATACATGTAGTTGACCCACAGATACGACGAAGCACTACAAGATCGAAATCTTAGAAAGTGCAATGATGTTGAAATAGAATCGATGAATTTTAAATCAAGTCTAGGAGCTTGTAGGACCACTAAATGGTGTAAAAGCCATTGGAAGTAGTCATACAAAATAAAAGAGGATCATACGGTAAGGTGAAAACCTTGGAAACAAAGCTTGTTGTGAAGAGGTATACTCAGAAAGAAAGGGTTCGAATATGAGAAAACCTGATTCGCCGATAGCTATGCCTATGTCGATCCAGATTCTTTTATCTGTTGCTACTCATATGAAATATGAGGAATAGCGAAAAGATGTCAAGACAGCTTTCCTGAATTAGAAGTCTTGAGGAAAATATTTATGTGAAGCAACTAGAGTGATTCATTGTAAAAGGCTAAGAGCATTGTGATAGTAAGCTTAAAAGTGTCCATCGATAGACTAAAGCAAGCTTCAAGATCATGAAACATCCGTTTTGATGAGAAAATTCAGTCATATAGATTTATTCAATGCGTGGATGTGTCTTGTGTATTAAAAAGAGTGATGGAAACGTGGTGGTATATCTTGTACTATACGTAGATGATATATTGCTCATTGGAGACAATGAAAGAGTATTGTTGGGCGTATGGGTATGGTTAATAAAGCGGTATGAGATGAAGGACTTAAGAGAAGCAAAAATATCCTTTTGATCACGGTAATACGGATCACAAGAAAGGATGTTATGCTTCTCTCAAGCTTCATGAGATGATACGATCCTTACTTATTTTAGCATGAGACTTTATCTAAGGATATGTGTCTTGGGACACAAAAGAAGATAAGGGTGATGAAAGTGGTTCCTTATGCTTCGGCGAATAAGGAAGCTTAATCTAAGGAATGTTATGCACGAGAATGTATATCTATTTTGCCGAAGGCATGGTCAGTGGTTATCAAGGTAACCCAGAAATAAGAATGTTGAACTGTGGTAAGACATATATTTATGTACCTGAAAAGGACTAAAAATTATATGTAGGCTTACCGGACAGATTCACTGCATCTTATGAGTTACGTAGATTCGAATTTTTCAAATCAGATATGGAAGGCAGTAAATCCACCTCAAAGGTTATGTGCTTAATTTTAGGAAGATGAGTCATAATGTGGAGGAGTGTTATATATTTCAGACTCCGGATTCCATCATGGAAAGATGATAAATTGGAGCCTATGAGGCAGCCAAAGTATCTGTATGACTCTAGAAACTTCAGGATGGACTTTGACGTGTTTCTAAGTTTGTCCAAGTTTATCATATTTTATTTGATGATAATGGTGCAGTTACAAACTTAAAGGAATCACGATCCCATAAGGCACTTAAACACATGAAGCGCGGGTACCACCTGTTACGAGAAATCGTATGATGAGGGAAAGATTGTTGTTGCCTAGATTGCATCAGATGATAACCTAGTAAATCCTTTTACAAGGACCTTAGAGCGAGAGCTTTTGATGGTCATATAGTGGGAGTGGGAATCAGATGTATGGCAGAAGACATGACAGCATAGTCTTTTAGTATAAGTGGGAGATTGTTTGATTGAATACTAAAAGTCTAGCTTTAGTATGAATAATGTTATAACAATTGATTTGAAATGAGAATCATATGATCAAATGATTGCGTCTTATAATTTATTTATATGCACGATGCAATAGTCCACTTACTTTATACTGTAGATAATATGTTGTGTGACAACACGCGGAAGATCATATTATCGATTTCCTTATAAAGTATAAATAGATGCTCACAACCGAGATAGACGAGGACTCTCTATCGGGATGGTTATAGTGTGATTTGATATTAGCTTGTCTTGGCTATAGAATCACATTAGTGCACTTTGTGTGTATTGAGCGGGACCGCTTGAGATCGTTCGACTTATACTGGCTTATAGGAGAACTTGATCTCAGTTATTATGGATGTTCGTGCTCTTAATCCCTATACAATAACCTCGACACGTAGGGCAGTGTATATTTCTTTGATTCATCAATGGGTGAGATTTACATGTAATTAAATCAACAAACTCGGTGAGTTGGGAAGTAGTGTTGTCTCTATGGTGTGCTGTTGATTGTAGAAGGGATCCATGTCCGTCATAGGTTGATGATATCCCCTTGAGGAGCTCATAAGGATTATCATGTAAACCCTGCAGGTGGATTTATTCCGGCATAATAATGAGGTTGAGTGGTACTACTCTTGGATGAGATATTAATTAATGGAGTTGTCAGTAACTTAATTAATTAATGAATATTGTATATCTTAAACATGGGGAGACTAACGGGCTCATAATAAGAAGGAGCCCATAACGTAATTATGAGATTAGAAAGGTAGTGCAGTAATAATATTTTAGTGGTATATATTATTATTATTGGACTTAAGTATAAGCTTTGGGCTAAGCTTGGATACTTAAGCACAAATTTCTCCTCCTGGTCCCTGCTGTAGCCCATATATAAGTCATCTCAGCTGTTCGAAAATCCTAATCTATGAGATTAATCATGCCTAACACTATGAGGAGGGTGAGGAAATAGCAGAATGAGAAGACCTCGAAGATCGTCGCCCACACGACGTCGAGATTGGACTTGGAAATACAGCAGAAGACTGGAAGGTTATTTGCTGCTGCTATCCGCCACCTTCTATAATTTTTATAAAATCATATAAATATCAAAACAGGATGTGTGATATATTGACGGAAAGCCACGGAAGAGAGAATCATTTTGGTGTGTAGATCACTCAAATCCGATATCGGATAAGAGAGTTATGCCCAAAATGGTGAGGCTGCACAGGCAGGTGGCGAGGATTCGTCTTCTCCAACATACCCTGGTGAAAGGTAATACATTTCTTGTTTTTTGCTTCCGCTGACTGTTAGAAATGTATGGACCCCTAACGGGTCACGTTAACCAAACGATCGAACGCCAACACCCATGTAGTACAATCTGTGGCATCAAGAGTCTCATACCAATCCTCTGCTCTATCAATTAAAGAGAACTTGAATAGGGCGATCTGTCTAGCATAATCATTAGCTCCAGAACCCTTTTGAGTGTTTGCATAACCAAGAAATCTTCGGAGATGCTGATATGGATCTTTAAAGCAACCTCCAGAAAAGGGATTCTTCTCTACCATGTTAATAAGAGCGGGATGTATCTCAAAATCATCATCTTCCCCCTTGCTCCTATCAACCCCATGTTGCCAATTCCATAGTTCATGAAAATTTAATGTATGGCAATGTTATCCGGATTCTGCCTTGCTCCATGTTTTGCACTGTGTGTTATTTCTTTCTTTCCTTCCTTTTCTTTTCCTAGTGCACAAGTACCTCAGAAAAATTCAAGATTAGATAGAATTAAATAATAATTAATAAAAGTCTTAATTAAACTAGAAATAATAAACTAATAATAACAGCCGTCCCTGGCAATGGTGCCAAAAACTTGATGCGCGTTTTCTTTGCACGCGAAATTAATCCCCAAGTATGAAGGATATCAGTTGCAGCTTAAGCAAGCGACCAAGTTAAATTATCAAATGCAAAGGACGGTATATTATCAATTTAATTATTAACTAAATTAATTAAGGCGAATGGCAATAAGAGTTGTAAAATGAATTATCAACTAAAATAATAAAATTAAATAACAAATAAAATAAAATAGCACTAGAAGAATACAAAAGTGGATCAAGTAGGAGAACAGGTAGTTCTAGGGTAATCCAGTTTTACAACTTAACTTTCCTCTCAAATACAGGCCGACTCTGCTTTGTGGACTATGGATGCATCAATAAACCATGCAAATCTACTCTATAGACACAAGTAAATATGCGTGTAACACGTGTGAATAACCTCGGAGCAAGAGCCGACGTACTTTCATCCCCCTTTCTAGGTACTATCAGTATCAATTATTTCATACGTCTGGAACCTAACCCGATATGATATCCCTTTATAGGTACTATAAAATTACCCTCTTTGTCCTGCATACTAACCCGAATTCAATTCAATTAATAAACATTCATATATGATAGTTCTAATGAAGCTTTGGAGTCCCCTCACTTAGAATCATAATAAAAAACCCTGTTCAGCAGTGAACGCGCTCAATCAACAACCAAGATATATATTCAAACTCTATAAAACAGTTGAAGATGCACAAAACGACCATGAATATGAATTAAAAATGTGCAATCATATATAAAATAAATCCACAAGTAGTATTGTACGGAGGACACACAAGAGAGTT
Source organism: Pogostemon cablin (assembly GCA_023678885.1). Lineage (NCBI taxonomy): Eukaryota > Viridiplantae > Streptophyta > Magnoliopsida > Lamiales > Lamiaceae > Pogostemon > Pogostemon cablin. The sequence goes on along the minus strand of CM043007.1, from coordinate 18,008,507 downwards.
TAGATAATTCATAAAACCTTCAAAATCCTAAATCTACCAAAACGGTTCTAGCCCATGATGTTACGAAGAACAATCATGGGGGTTGAATAGACCTTACCCATATGTCCGGAAAATACAAGATAAATTAGAAAACAAAGGGAACCCTAGATATGGGTGTCGTCGCATCCTTCTTCGTCTTGAATCCTCCTCTTGGTTCTCCTTTTGATTCCACAGACGAATCTTCAAAGTGATGGATGGATGGAGGAAAGGATGTGGATGATGGTTGGGGGGGTGATCCCCCCTTGTAGGGTGTAGTATTGTTGTGGCCTCTCTCCAATTCAATTCTAATCCATAATGATGTGATCTACATCCCCTTTTATACTTGTAAGCTCTTCTCACGGACCTTTGATGGGCTTTTAATTGAGACACACGTCAAATTTGGTAAAAAAACCTGAAATTACCATAAATAGCACCAATGCAATTCTGTTCGACCAAACCTTCCTTGGTTGAGCAACTCCTCCTGTCAAATGCTGGTCGAACAACCTTTTTGTAAGTTTTCGGCATTTTGCTCGACCAGACTTCTCCCATTCTGGTCGAACAGACTCCATTGGTCTAGCAAGCTTGCACAATCTCACCGTTTCGCGCATAACTTCCACATCCAATCTTCAATTTGAGTAATTCTTGTGCTCACGTGATCCTCTCTTTCTTGGCTTTATATCAATATATATAAATCACGGAAATTCTAATATTTGAATGTATAATAAGTCATGCAAAGTGGCACAGCCGTTCTGTTCTGCACAGCTTGCGCGATGTCACCACTTTGATCATACTTTCTCATTTGGAATCCGATTGAGGTGTTCTTTATGCAAAAATGACCCTCTCTTCTATAGTTTTCCAACCATGTATTGAAATTCCAATTCAGAGCTCTACACGAATATAGATAATTTACACAAGTTTGACGTGCGTTTTTCAGCATCCTTGCACAAATTGCACCTTTTTCTCCAATATTGCACTTTTATCCTTTTTCCACCTAAAACACAACAAAACACCTCAAGTGCACCTTTTTCTTAAATATATTGAATATAAGATACTATTACTAATATATTACAACCATTCTCATAAAAAAGGTATTAAATTGTACACTAAAACACACTTATTTTCACTCTCAATAGAGTGTAATTGTAAGTTGGATCACCTAAGTCTTGATAATCTGAATTTGTAATATAACCAATGTTAATTGTTTTAAAAGATTCTTACTTATTCAATATTGAGAGATTAAAAAAAATAACAACAATAAAAGTGCAATTAAATAAAGGATTTCTCTATAATGTATCATTCTCTTAACTTTTTAATTGCTCAATATAAATTTGCAATTACCTATTGAGATATTCTCTATAAGTTCATGCGAAATGTCATCGTTAAGATTTTCATTTGTACCTGGTGTTTGAAATTCCAATATATCACTTATAGAATAATAATAATAATAATAATAATAAGTCCCGTGCATTATTGAAATTGAATACATTTAAAAATATTATTGCCAAATTATTTATAGATTAATAGTCATGAATTAGTAGTTTATTATGCACGAAATAATAGTTTATTATGCATGAAATAAATGTGATTTTTAACTTTATAATCTCTTAAGTCATTGAGAATTATTGTGTCACTGATGGTGATTTGTTTTATTTAACGAATATTATTATGCAAATGAAAATAGTCTTACCATTTTCTACATATGGCATTGTCGTGGTCATACATCTCTGACTTTTTGATGGTGATCCTAGAATGATGATATACCATTTTTTTAGTAAAGTATAATATAATATATATTTGATCCATGCACACTTAAACATTAGTGAAAAATAATAATAATCAAACCTGTTCTTTTCTTATTTAAGAATTGATTTTCGTAGTAATCGTGTTGACTTTGACGGATTACAATGTTCAATAGAATTTTCTGTATGTATCTTCTTCAAATGCAAATCTAATTAGACATTGATTTATGCAAAGTAGTGATTAGTTCAATAATAATGTAAATATTTGTTATACTATTATAGTAATATGAACAAATAATCTCCTAAATTTATGATTGAGTTAACATGATGTTGAATATTTTATTTTTAAAGTAAAATAACCTGTTTCTTGGCACTTGCATTTTTCTATCTTTATCAGATTTCTTTTCATCATCGTTGCGTTTGTGGTCTTGGTGTTTTCAACTGGATCATCTAAAACAAAGTTCAATGATCAAATTATTTATCAAACTAAGCAATGAAATTAAATTGCAAATAGTTAACACTTAAAAAAACAGAATAGTACTTAAAAGTGGTACAAACCTTCTTCATTTTCATTCATGGTTGTATGACTTGATAAATAAATTGAAGACTTATCTGAAATGGAGAATTAAAATGTTAATTAAGATTATTTGAATTATGATTAACTGGTAACTAATTATAGAAGTGTGGTTTAAATTTATATTTTTTATCAATTGATTTTTTTTATGTGTGTTAGATTTAAATTAATATATTAAAAATATTCAAGATTACATGTCAAATGTATTTAAAAATTTATTAGTAATTTTTAATTGGGAAAAATAAATAACATGTTGACATAGGGAAAAAGAAATTAATTGTCAGAAATGTGAACAATTTTATTTTTCATGAGTTGAGAATACGAATATAATTTAATTTATTTTTTTAAAATTTGAATTAATGGTTTAATTATATAATATATATGCATTATTTAATAACAATATTCTTTTTTTAATATACAATTGTACCATTGATTTTAATAATAGATTTATATGAATTGATTGTAAAGATAAATTAATGAACCAAACATGGAAAAACTCAACCAATATGTGATTGTTTTTATTATTATTATTATTATTATTATTATTATTATTATTATTATTATTATTATTATTATTGTTGTTGTTGTTGTTGTTGTTGTTGTTGTTGTTGTTGTTGTTCTTCTTCTTCTTCTTCTTCTATTTTAGGTTGTTTTGGAGTTCTATTTGGTGCATTGATGAATTTTTAAGTTGTTAAAGTTAACTTTTGTGTGTAGTAGATAGGTATTTCTTTTATGAATTATTTTATTTAATTTAACTATGAGGATTGCATTAAATTAATGTAATTTTTTTATATGATTTGGATTCAAACATATTAAAAAACTTTTAAAAAACATATTAGTGCAATTTAATTATTAAAACTTTTCTTACACATGCCATTAAAATATAATTATTTTTTTAAAATTAAATAACTTTTTTCTTGATACTTGCGTTTCTCCATCGTCGTCATATCTTTTCTAAACGTCACTGTATTTGGAGACTTGGTGTTTTCATGATAAGCATCTAAAATAAAGGTCAATGAACTTGAATGTTTTGTTAGAGATTTAGGAACTGTATTTACTAATGATGGAGTATTATTAGGTTGTATTTTTCATGGTTTGAGAATACGGATATAATTTTATATTTTTTTTAATTGTGAATTATTTATTTAATTTAGTAATATATATGCATTCTTTACTAACAATACTCTTTTTTTAATATACAATTGTACCATTGATTTTAACAATAGATTTATATGAATTGATTGTAAAGATAAATTAATGAACCAAACATTGAAAAAGAAATCAACTTTACGGTGTAGTAGATTTGTATATTTATTTAATTTAACTTTGAGGATTGTATTTAATTAATGTATTTTTTTATAGGGTTTGGATTTGAACATATTAAAAAACTTTAAAAAACATATTAATGAAATTTAATTATTAAAAAAAATTTACGCATGTCATTAAAATATAATTATTTTTTTAAATAAAATAACCTGTTTCTTGATACTTGTGTTTACCCATCGCCGTCATATGTTTTTTGAACGTCACTGCATTTGAAGACTTATTGTTTTCATCTTGAGCATCTAAAATAAAGGTCAATGAACTAATCATATGTGCAACCAATCATTAAGATTATGTTCAACAATAAAAAAAAGAAAAATTAATAAAATTTAATTTTTAGATAGATACTTTAAATTAGTACTAACCATTTGTTGTGTTACCCATTGGTTTAGGATATAGTAAGTCATTAAAAGATCTACTATCTAGAGGGGAGGGGGATAAAATATTAAAAATAATATTATGAATAGTGTGTAACAAATAATCTCTATAATTTTTTTTAATGAATTGTAAATTAACAAACCTGATCTCTTAGAAGCTAGAATAGTCGTGCGCAATGCGCTTACTCTCTTGGAAGTTTTCCCATCAGGCATTGGAAAATCAATTTGTTTTTCATCTGATGTTAAATACAACTTAGAATGAATATCTTGAATCAATTTGTTTTTCATTTTAATTTCTAATTATGATCTTAATCAATGAAGTAAATATTTAAAATTTGTATACAAAAAATTATTCATAAAGCAATATATTATCAAAATCAATCCTATCAATGTCAATTTTTAGGAAAAATATATTATCGTAAGCATGCACTTTTTTTTCTATTTTCATATCAAAATAAATCATCTTCGTATCATAAGACTATAATAAAGGTTTAAGAGCTCCTTTTTTAATATAGTTAAGTAAATATCAAATTTTATTTGTAAAGCGTATACGAAATATAATGATTTTAGAAAATAGACAAACATATCTTTTTTTTTCCTTCGAGTCATTGTCGTCGAACCTTTATTTGAAATTCTCCTTTCTTGCAAAATCTACACACTTGAATATGAATTAGGAAGTTAGTTGTAAATATTATTTAGAAAATGAAATGAATTTTATTCTTTTAAGTATTATATTTATTATTATAATAGTAATTTTAAAAGAACATTATAATGAAAAAGGGGAAAATATTCTTGAAAAAAGATGATTGTTTATGTTGGGCTTGTTTTGAATGTGGGTGTATTATAATCTTGAATTCACCATGATAGCTAATATTAAACTACGCAATATTATAAAAAAGACAAAAAAAAAGGGAACAAAGAGAAATGGAGAAGGAGCACATGAAAATAAAAAAGCCAAAACAAGCGACTTGCCAAAAAGAGCCTAAACTGGTGGCTCTAAATTTCAAAAGAAAATAAAACATGATGTAATAGAACAAAAAGATGTGAAGCAATGAAACACGACTATCATCATGAGAATAGCTAATGAGTGGCTTGGAAAAGAGGAGGTCGGATGAAGAATGCAATCTTGGCTAATTTCATCGCATGAGCAGGTTTAAACATTCAATGAACCGGTGCTTGGTGCAACTCAATAAGGGCTGATCTCGGGGTTTAGATCAGCAAACGAGCTTAAGATGGCAATAATGCCCGATGGGATTGCTGCGCCGGAGTAAGTAGCCCTGCTCTCCTTATGAAAGCAAACTGCACTATGATGCCATGGCTGATGAGTGATATTTTCACCTAGATTTTAGTATCTTTTTATGTGTGTTTTCGTATATTTTTATCCGTATTTATGTGCTATTTGGTTGTGTTTTGTATTTTTATGGAGATGTGTGTGAATGAGCTTAAACGTATGATTTTCAGGCAAAAATAGATCCTAGACGCGACAAGGAAGACGTAGGAAAAAGAAGATCTCAATTCGGAATTTAAACGAGGGAGAATGAGTCAAAGCAAAATGCTGAAAAATACACGTTCAACTTGTGAAATCTTTCTATACTCTTTTGGAGCTCAAAACTAGAAGTGTAATATATGGTTGGAAAACCACAGAAAATAGAATTATTTTGGTATAAGAAACACTTCAATTGGAACCCAAACAAGAAAGTTATGATTAAAATGGTGACGTCGCGCAAGCTGTTCCTACTCAGCACGGTTGTGCTATTTTGCATGACTTGTTACACCCTTAAATATTGGAAGTTATATCAGATCTTTATATGGATAGAAAGCCAAGAAAAAGAGGATCACATGAGCGCAAGAATTACTCAAATCAGAGATCAGAGGTGGAAGTTATGCATGAAATGGTGAGACTTCTCAGCACCAACACGGTCGGCCGTGTTACAGCACACGAGTCGTATTGCAGCACACGACCCGTGTTACGCAACATGGCCCTGTAAGCCTTGGCCATTTTCTGACATCAAAAATACCTACACGGCCACCCTGTGGCCGTATTGCAACACACGAGTCGTGTTGCTGCAGCATCAGAAACATATAAGATTCCTTCTAGATGCTTTCCAAGGGGTATAAATATCCAATACTTCAATTTTAGATCATTTTGGTCGAGGGTTTTCACCCCTGCACCTACCTCACACACCATTTCCTCCATTTTATACCTTCTTCTTCATCTATTCTTCATCCATCCCATCTATCATCATCCCACCATCAAATCCTTCATCCAAGTAGTTAGAGAAGCAAGGAAGAGAGCTGAATTACAAGGGGAAGAAGAAGATCACCATTGGAGACATCCAAGGGAGTTTTCATCCAAACTTTGTATTGAAACCTTATTGTTTATCATATTTTGTAAGGATTTTAATGTCTATGTTAATTTTCTTATGAATATGAGAGACTAATCTCCCTTGTGAGATTAGCAATATGAATTGTGTTGGATAATTTTGGGTATTTTGCAATTGAATTCATATGTTGATTGGATTTGTTGATTTTCTATCATTGATTGTTAATTGCTTGATTTGTGTGATTAATTATCATGGACATGTGATTAGATTGAGAAATCAATTATATATTTTGGATAGTTCATTGAATCATTTCATCAAACACTTCATGTGCATTATAAATTGTAAAGAGATTGAGAAATCCTTTAGAGTTTAGAACCCTTTGATAGAACATATGATTGGTTTGATCGAGAGGTTGATTAATCGTGTGAGGGGACTCTCCAATTGAACTTAGTACCTAGTTGGAATTGTTTGATTGAGAACCAACCTTTGAGCTATTTTTAGACCTTTGTGAGGATCTACAACCCATCCATATCGAGAGGGAGTTTAGGTGGAATTCGTGTTGACCCTTAGTTATTAATCCATGACACTTATGAATTCGTTGTATGATACCTAGATTCGCCATACTATAAGTATTGCTATTCTCATTCTCTATCTACTTGGCTCATTCATCCATCTCCCATTCATCTATCCATTTGTTTTATTGTCATTTCTTGATTATCTCTCCTTTATGATCATTTCTATAATACTATGATGAACATGAGATCGCTTAGACCCTAGTACCTTCCTCCCTGTGGTTCGATAAATTCTTTAATTGGTCATCCCGACTATATACGACTAATCAAATGACACCATTGCTGGGGAGGCAATGGTTGCTAGTGGTTAACGAATGAGTGTTTCGATTGGTATTACTAGAGATATTTTTATCGCTTTCATTATTTGCTTTGGAAAATTTTTTATCTCACTTGTTCGTTTTGATAGGTACTTGAAACTACCTTGAGAGAAGAGGAAGGGGGATCAAAGCCAAAAATATAAAGCTTGAAGAAGAATTGTAGTAAGCCTTGAAGAGAATAGCATTTAAATGGATGGTTGGAACGAATTCACAAATGTCTTTGGGGATCAAAGTGATAGGATTCCACCTCCACAATCAAGAGGCTATATGAACGTGAGCAACTATGGTTACAATTTCCAAATGGATCAAGATAGCTCTCAATACTACAATCAAAGAAGAAATGGAGAATGACAACAAGCTTACAATGCAAATACATTCCACCCTTATCAAGCATACACTTATTCTCCACCAAATTCCAATATCAACTCTTCTCCTCCGTTCCAAAATTACGCTTTATTGAAATTATATAGAAGATGTGCTTAAGTAGTGATGAAGATCAAAATCCTCAATCAAGTTTTTCTTCAAAATGAATCCTCCGGGATAATTACCCCCGCTACTTTGGAATTGACAAGACAAATAAGGATAATGAATCAAGGTACTTATGGTCAAGTCTTGCTTAGTTCAAGTTTGGGGGGTGGTCAAAATGTGCAAAATGTGTCGATTCCTAGGTCTTTGGAGCAAGAAGAGTGGAGGATTCCTCACTCTCAAGTAGGAGATGCTTATTTCATGGGAGTGAATGATTTCCAAGGAAATTTTCAAAGTAACTATGAGGGAAGTTTTCATGGGAATTGTTCGCCAATTCAAGGATGGATTTTGACAACCAAGAGAGAGGAGACTTTCAACAAGTTGAGGAAGAAAAATCATCTATAGAAGTCTTGATTGAGATGATGATAGCAAACCTTGAGGAAGACAAGAAAAGAGATGAAGCACGAAATGAGGCAAATGAGAAGAGGTTAGAAGCCTTGGATCATCAAGTAAGCCAAATTGTAAGTGCTTTGACCAATTTTCAACAAGTTGAAGAATTTGAAGAGGAGAGTAAAGTTGAAAAAGGATTGGAGAAAGAAGAAATGTTGGGAGATGAAGAATCAAATGAGGTATTTGAAGAGCATATTGAGGCAAATGATGTTGAAGAAAAGGAACAAAGTCTAGGAACAAATGATGATGACTTGAAGAGTGAAATGAGCATTTCTAAACCTTTAAACTCTTTAAGTTGATTTGAATTTGATAATATTGTTTACATTGACTTTGTCTTGCCCATTGATTTTTCTCACATCCTTAGGAACAAAAGAGAACTCGAAGAGATGTTGGGGATATATTTGGTAAGAAGGTATAAGTGGTGTTAAAGAATGAGACGGCAATGGAGTGTAAGCTCAAGAGAGTCGAATTTCTAAAGTCACGCTTGAAGGATGCAACGGAGGCCATCACTTGCCATAAATGCCTAATAGAGGAAGAAGCACAACAGTTAAAATTTGATGGCAAGGATGAAAGATATCCGTGGCCATTCCGATGAGTTCTCCATACCCCGTCCGGCTTGAAGATGTTAAACTTAGCACTAGATGGGAGGCAACCCATCATTATCTTTTATTTCTTTATTTAATGCTTTCAATAAGGATGGTGGATTTGTTGTTTCTTACATTTTTGGCATGTAGGTTGATTGTGCTTGTGAGAAAGATGCATGTTGAAGACACGAAGGGTGCTTGAATTGAAGTGTATAAGTTCGTCACACCACTTTTTACAAATTTAATTCGAAACTCTTGTTTCAATTTAAGTTTGGGGGGATATGGTGTGGTGTGACATACTTTGTCTTCAAAGCATATACTTTTCGTATATTTGGGCTAATTTTGAAAATTTTCTCATTAATTTTGGTTTGATTTTGGTCCGATTGGTTGTGTTGAAGTGCATGTTAGTCTATATTTTTAATGAAATTGTTGAGCTAATGGTTTTGATGAGTTTTTGAGCTTGAATGAAGGGTATTAGAAGCACGAATTGAGCTCGAAGCTAACAACTTTCACTACCAAATGCCTATTGAGGGAGTTGACTCTATACTTTATCACTTCTAGTTGCTTGACATGAATTATTTTTGATTTGTATTTATGTGATTAGCATGTTGCTTCATATGTTATGTTTTTGGGATTTCATTTCCAATCAAAGGTTGGGATGTTTGTGAGCTTAATTATTATGGATGATATGAATGTGTGTTTCATTGTCTATTGATGAGTGATTTTTTTTTTTTGCATGTTATATGAGGTGGTTCGACCTCAAGCATGATGGTTCGATCTGTCGCCCAGGTCGAACCTAGGTCAAACCAGGGGACCAAAACTTACAGTAGGGTGGTTCGACCAAAGCTATATTTGTTCGACTTGTTCAGAAGGTCGAACCTGTGGTCGAACCAGTCAGTTCAAAGCACTCTGTTTTCCAAAAAATGGGTTCGACCAATTCAAGGATGGTTCGACCTGTTCAGCAAGTCGAACCCAGGTCGAACCGAGAAGAGCATTTGTCCAGAAGGTAGGTTCGACCTCGTCATCCATGGTTCAACCTGTTCAAGAGGTCGAACCTGAGGTCGAACCAAGCCAGGTACGCAATTTAAGTTCGATTTTTCGGAGGGTTCGATCATTTTTTTGAAACACCAAACCTCGAACCCTCTTCGAACCTCTACACCATTACACAAATTCTTCAATTAAACTTGATTGCACACCGATTACACAACATTACACTTTGAATTTACAAATTGGGCGCGGATTTGGGCGATTTTCGTCGCAAATTAGGGCTTCAGTCGTGACATTCATGTGTGTGTGTGGTTTTGATCGGTTGTTCACCATGGTCAAGTCAAAAGGTATGTTTTTCCAACTCAATTACTCTAGGATTGAAGGTTTAGGTATGCAATTCGATGTGAATAAGAGGATTGATGTTGAGTATGGTTGAATTTCATGGTGAATGTTGATATTGTGACTTGTTTCATATGAATTCATGTTTGTTGGTTGAGAATGTTTGATTATAGATTGAACTTGATGGTTTATGTGAATTGATCAACAATATTGTGCATCTATTAGGACAAGCATGCTAGTTTGGTTGAATTGGTATTCGAATTGGAGTAGTTCATGTTCTGAATTGTTGAAACTGTTATGAATTGCTTGAATTGTTGATGCATGCTTGTTGGTTATTTAAAGAAGGTTGATTGAAGATGTTTTGAGCATGTTGAATAAGCAAGTGGTGTTGAGACGATAGTTGGAGTGATTATGCATTGATGCTTGAAGTCTTGAGTAGAGTATGTGATGTGCTAGTCAAATACTTATTTTCTTGTCTTGTTGGTTGGATTGAAGTATTTATTTTTAGGAAAGGGACAAGGATCAAGTAAAGATAAAGGAAAGGCAGAGGAGGAAAGATCGAAGAAGATGCATGACAGGCCTTCGAATTTGGACAAAGTGACAGGAAACTGAGGCTACAAGATCGTTTACCCAAAAATTTCAAGATCCAGATGCAAGATTGGGATGAGATCAAAGAGAAGTGGGAAGAAGTTTCAGACAAGATAGCTCGCACTCGATACCAAGATGATGAGGCGATGAGGATAATGAGAATAGGGGATGACAAAGATGATGATGCTCCTAGGGAGTAGTTTCAGGTTTTCTTTTGGTTTCTCCGATTCATCTTATCTCCCATTCTTCTTTTTATTTTTACAGATTGGGGTGTGATTCATGTGTGAATGGCATGTACTTGATATAGTTGATCTTGTATGATTGATTTGTATATGGACTGTTGATTCTGTGCATTCATGTGTTCACGTGTTTATTTTCATTGAAAAGAGCATGTATAATTTGATAAGTATGTGGAATTCATGAGGAATTGATCTTGATTATGTGCTATGAGGAGTATTAGGAATTGATTTACCTATGTGAGGATTTGAGCCTCTATCATGTTTGATCATGATAGTTTATTTTTGAGAGAATCATTCGTATGAACGTATTCTAGAACTTGACTTGGCGTCTTGTGTGAAACTTACAATTGATGAAATATTAGGACATGATCTTAGGCCATTTTTTATTAATTGAGTCACTTAGCCAAATTTTACCTTTCCTAATGATCCTATAAACCTTTGGTAGCCCTGTTTGAGCTTTTAAAAGCTTTTTCTTTGGCAAGCCAAATAAAAGAGCCTTATTTACCTTATTTGAGCTTTGTAAATACCCTATTCATCGGTAGAGAGAGTGAGGTGAATAAGTGTGCAAGAAGAAAGAAAGATGGAATGAGGTTTAGTTAGAAAAGTACATGGTTAAATCTTGTTAGGGGTAGTACCTGAAACTGGTACCCCGAATTGCTTATACATGGGGCTTGAAGTTTTAAAAAGCAGCCGAATGATGTTCGAGAAGGGTAGTGCCTACAACTGGTACCCGAGCGATCAAAAGAAGATTGATGTTGATGCAAGGAATAGAAGGAAAATCGAAAATTGCAAGTGCAAGAGAAGAATTGGAGGAGAATATGAAGCCGAATGAGAAATCAAGAACCTCCAAGGTAACTCTCTACTAGTGTCTTAAGTCACTATGTCCAAATTTTCCTACCCTTTCCAAAGAGCCAACATTACAACCTAGAAACAAGTCCTTTGTGATCCTAGTATTAAGTTGATGTGAGTTTATTTTTGAGACCTTTGCCAAGCCTATGGTTACACATGAATATGAATTGTTATGAGTGTTTATACTAGCCTATAGTGCCTCACGCACGTGAGCGAAAGAGAGTAAAGACTTATCTTGTGAGCTAGATTACTTAGTACTCCGAATATTGTGTGATTGGATTGATTTTACTTGAGTGAAATATATGATGCAAGTAATTCTTGTTTGATTTAATGAAGTGGCATGTGTAATATGTGTTGTACTTGATCTTGTTGAATTATACACGACTCATGTGGTTTAAATTGGTTGCCTCGGGACGAGCAACATGTAAGTTTGGGGGTTTGATGAGTGTGTAAATTCACAAGTTTAGCATCATATTTTGTGCTAGTTTTAGAGAGTTTGAAGGTGGAAATAGGTGGAAAACCTATATATATTGTGAATTAGCATGAATCAAGTGTTATTGAAGCTCTTTGAGTGGTTTGAATAGCGAAATCGAAGTGAAAGTGCTAAGAATCGAAGAGACAGAGTCGAAGCCATGCGAACCACCCAAAAAAAGAGGTGGGTTCGACCTGTTGGAGGAGGGTTCGACCTCTCCAGCAGGTCGAACCAGTGTTGGAAAAGTGCAGGAAGTAGGTTCGACCACGACTCGAGGGGTTCGACCTATTCATCAGGTCGAACCATGGTCGAACCAGTTCGTGAGAAGCTGGGTTCGACCACGACGTTGGGAGTTCGACCTGACGGTTGGCCGAACCAAGAGCAAAAATTGTCCAGTGATGAGGTTCGACCTGGGGTTCGACCAAGTCCTGAGAGGTTCGACTTGTTCAAGAGGTTGAACCAATGCAGAATTCTTCCAGTAGCGAGGTTCGACATGGGGTTCCACCTGTGGCCAGTGGTTCGACCTGTTTGACGAGGTCGAACCTACATGCGGGAACTTACCTTATCTGGATTTTCGAGGCCCAAACGCATGAGATCACTTAGAAAGCCCATTCCAAGTCCTAGAGACGTGATTACAAGTATAAAAGGAGACCAATCGCGTCCAAATAAAGGAGAGCTTTTGATCATCAATCATAAGAGAGACAAGAGTAGAGGTGGTGATCCATCCGGAGGGCTGTGATAGAAGTTCGCTGAAGGTTCAAGTAAGAATGATCAATCTAACCATGATTGTTCCTAGATCAATCATGGGCTAGAACCACCTTGGTAGTTCTAGGGTTATGAAAGTTTCATGATGTAATTCGTATTTCGTGTGTAAAACTCCATACAACACTACCTGTGATTTGTTTTATATAAGATTGCATATTTAATCCATACTCATAGTCGTTTTGTGCATCAATGATCGTTGTGTAGAGTCTGAATACATAACATGGTTATTGGTTGAGTGCGTTCACTACTGAGCAGGGTTTATTGTTATAATTCTAAGTGAAGGGATTCCGAAGTCTTATTAGAACCATCTTATATGAATATTTATTAATTGAATTAAATTTGGGTTGATAAATAGGATGAAGAGTATAACTTTATAGTACCTAAAAAGGGAGATCAAATCGGGTTAGATTCTAGACGTGGAAGATAATTGATTAGATAGTACCTAGAAAGGGGGTGAAGTATATCTCTTGCTCCGAGATTATTCACACGTGTCAAGCGCATATTTACTTATGTCTATAGAGTAAACTTGCATGGTCTAGTGATGCGTCCACAAACCACAGGGCAGAGTCGGACACCATCATATAAAAATACGAATTGCTAGTGAAACTGGATGACCCGACGAACTACCTACTATTCTTCTTGATCACAACTCACTTTTCTCTAACTTTTGTTATTTCTTTTTGCTATTTCGATTAGTAGTTATTACTCTTTAAACTTTTACAATTACCAAACATAGTCTAAAGTGTACTAGAATATAATGAAATTGATGTTTAACCGTCCCGCGGGTTCGATAATGTAACTTGGTCATCTTCGTGACTACAATTGATATCCTTATACTTGAGGATTAATTTGTGTGTTGAGAAAACCCCTATCAAAAACCACCCAAATAGCTCCGTTAACACCTGATTCATGCTAATTCACAATATGTATAGGTTTTCCACCTATTTCTACCTCAAAACTAGCACAAAGCATGGTGTCAAACTTGCGAATTTACACACTCATCAAACCCCCAGACTTACATGTTGCTCCTCCCGAGGCAACCAAATCAAACCACAGGAGTCGTGTATAATTCACCAAGATCAAGTACAACACATATCACACATGCAACTTCATTCAATCAAACAAGTATTAATTGCTTCATATATATCACTCATGCAAAACCAATCCAATCACACACCATTCGGAGTACTAAGTAATTTCGCTCACAAGATAAGTATTTATTCTCTTTCACTCAAGTGCGTGAGGCACTATATAGCTTAATATAAACACTCATATCAATCCATATTCACGCGTAACCATAAGCTTGGCAAAGGTCTCAAAAATCAACTTAAAATCAACTTTTCACTAGGATCACAAAGGACTTATTTTTGGGTTGTAATGTTGGCTCTTTGGAAAAAGGTAGGAAAATTTAGGTAAAGTGACTTAAGACACTAGTAGAGAGTTACCTTGGAGGTTCTCGATTTCTTCTTCTTACAGCAAGTTCTCCTCCAATGTTGTCTCTTGAACTTGTAAAATTCCTGAATTTACCTTCTTTTCATGGCATCAACATCATCTCTTTAAACAATTCAGGTACCGGTTTCAGGCACTACCCTTCTTCTCATGTATAAGCGATCAGCTGCTAAGCTTCACTCACCATGTATAAAAATAATCGGGGCACCAGTTTCGGGCACTACCCCTAAACAAGATTTAACCATATTCTTTTCATCCAACTATATTCTATCTTCCTTTTTCTACTTGCACACTTACTCACCTCCACTCTCTCTACCAATGAATTGGTTAATCAAAACTCAAGTAAAGGTTCATAAGGTTATTTACTTTGGCTACCAAAGAAAAAGCTTTAACGGCTCAACAGGGTATCCAAAGGTTAATAAAATCATTAGGAAGGATAAAATTTGGCTAAGTAACTTAAGCACAAAATAATGGCCTAAGATCATATCCTAGCAATTTATCAATCATAAGTCTCACACAAGACTTCAAGCCAAGTTCTAGAATACGTTCATATGAATGATCCTCTCAAGAATAAAATAATCATGATCACGCATGATTATCAAGGCTCAAATCCTCACATAGGTAATTAGAATCCTAAGTATTCCTCATAGCACATAATTAAGATCAATTTCACAAGAACTCAATATACTTATCAAATTATACGTGCTTTTCATCAATAGAAATTAACACATGAACATGTGAATGCACAAAAATCAATAAGCTTATACCCAATCAATTATACAAGATATCACTTTATACATTCCACTCACGTATGAATCACACCCCAACCTATAAAGATAAAAAGAAGAATAAGGGAATCAAGATGAATCGGAGGAAACCAAAGAAAACCTGAAAAACTACTCCTCCGGAGCATCATCGTCCTCATCATCATCATCCTCATCATCAAGCCTCCGCTCCATAATCCAGTACAGATCACCGATGTGTCTATCCAAGTAATCAACTCGATCACCCATCCTACCAACTTTCTCATTCAAGGTCGTGTACCTCTCATTCAGCATAGCATAGTTGGCGTTGGCGAGTGCGAGCTGTCGGTTTGTCTCCTGCTGGCTAGCAATGATCGCGACCAGCTGCTCATGAATAAGGCGGAGCTGCTCCCGTGTATCATTCGGGACAGCCCGCTGCTGCTGCGGTGCTGGCTCATGCTGATGCGCATCGTGCTGCATCGGCATCTCCTCATCCTGCTGCTCCTTCTCTTGATACTCCTCTTCTTCGGGCTGCTGTGGTGGACGGAACTCTCCTTGATCCACAATCTGCTGTAACTCCGCCATCCTACCTTCTGCACACATCTGCGATACCGTCCTCCAATTACCACCCGACCTTGCTGCCACGGATAAGGTGTTGTGTCCGAGAGAATCCATCAACTTGTTCCTCGCCACCCGAATAGTCGTTAAGTTACTCACGTCAAAGGGAAACATGAATTCGAAGGGCTTGAGTCCCCTCGTGAAGAACCAATCTCCATTTCTGAAATGTGCAAATTCTCCCTTCACGCACGTAAACATCGCCAAATCGGGCTCTCTTCTAACTGGTGTGATGCCGGTGAAATCCAAATTATAATGCTCAGCCACGATCGTCAGTAACCCTCCAATATTCACCTTTTGAAACCCAATGGTCCTGAATCGATGTAGCTGTGCAATGAAATAAGCTCCAACATTAAACTGCACCCCATTAAGCATACACCACAAAGCATAAAGCTCTCCTCTAGACACAACACTTCCCTCTGAGCGGGCGAACAACGTGTTGCTCAAGACACGATCCATGTACCTCAAAACTGGATTCTTAATCGAGGAAGCTCGAGCCTGCCTAATCTTATAATCTCCAATCTACCCTGTAATCTCTCTCCAAAACCTATTAGCGTTGAACACACCATTCTCCAAACGAGAGATCCCCAAAGGCGTCTCAAACAGCTCATTAAAATCCTCAGACGTCCATCTCCTACTCACTCCACCAAGCTAAAACGTACACTGATACGGGTACCCAAGCGGGTCCTTCACCATCTCGAAAGAGCAGACTACTTCCGCTGTAACATGGAAATACGTCGGCCTCTTTAACTCCATAAACCTCCGGATACCCACTTGATCGAACATCCAAAAAATGTCATTCCCGATTCTCATTATCCTCATCGTCTCATCATCTTGGTATCGAGTACGAGCTATCTTGTCCGAGACTTCTTCCCACTTTTCTTTAATCTCATCCCAGTTTTGCATTTGAATTTTGAAGTTTTCGGGTAAACGATCTTGTAGCCTCAGCTTCCTGGTCACTGTGTCCACATTCAAAGGCCTATCATTCCTCTTCTTCGATCTTGCTTCATCCGCCTTACCTTTCCCTTTACTTGATCCTTGTCCCTTTCCTGAAAACAACTACTTTAATATAACCAACAAGACAAGAACACAAGTATATGACTAGCATATCCTATACTCTACTCAAAACTTCAAGCATCCATTCTTAATCAACCCAACTATCATCTCAACATCACTTGCTTAATTAACATGCTCAAAACATCTTCAATCACACTACCTTTAATCTTCAAATCATAAACAACAAGCATGCATCAACCAATTCAAGCTATTCAACAAGAATTTCAACAATTGAACTTCATGAACAACTCCAATTATCAACAATACAAACCTAACTAACATGCTCATTCATCTAGATGCATCATATCCTTGATCAATCCACATAAAACTCAAGTTTTATCCATAATCAAGCAATCTCAAACTAATAAACATGAATTCATATGAATCAACTCAACAATATCCATTATCACCATGAATTCAACCAAAATCAACATTAATCAACTTACCCACAACACATTTCTTGCAATAAACTTCAATCCTAAGGTAATTGAGTTGAAAAAAAAAACGTACCTTTAGTCTTGCCCATAGTTAACAATCGACAATTGGCACACAACACTCAAAATGCCCGACTGAAGCCCTAATTCGCGACAAAAATCGCCCAAATCCGCGCCCAATTCAAGAATTAAGAGTGTAATGTTGTTTAATCGGTGCAAAATCAAGTGCAATTGACGAATTTGTGCAAGGGTGTTAAGGTTCGGGGAGGGTTCGAGGTTTGGTGAACAAAATGAATGATCGAACCTTTCTGAAAAACCAACTTAAAACGTGTACCTGACTGGGTTCGACCTCGGGTTCGACCTACGGAACAGGTCGAACCTCAAGCGACGAGGTCGAACCTACCTTCTGGACAAACTTACCTATTGGTTCGACCTAGGTTCGACCTTCTGAACAGGTCGAACCAATCTTGTGACGAGATCGAACCTACCTTCTGGAAAACTACTCCTCGTGGTTCGACCTGGGTTCGACCTGTTAGATAGGTTGAACCTCTTTTGTTTTGGTCGAACCTATCACCTGAAAAACAGAGTGCTCTGAACAGACTGGTTCGATCTCAGGTTCGACCTTCTTATCAGGTCGAACCATAACGGCTCAGGTCGAACCACCATACTGTAAATTTTAAGTTACCGGGTTTGATCTTGGTTCGATCTGTTAGACAGGTCGAACCAACAATGATCAGGTCGAACCACCTCACTGGATGATTTTCTGCGTCGGTTCGACTTCCTCTGCTCGGTTCGACCTCCTGGCACTGGTCGAACCTACCCTGGCTTTGGTCGAACCTACCCTTTTAAGCTTCCAAACTGAGTGTTCTTCAATCTCTACACAGTTCAAACTTCAATACGAATCATTAGGTACTAACTAGAGCACTACTTCATCAAAAATTGTTCCACCAAATATCATTCATGAGTAACTCCGTAAAAAAAACACAACCAAAACCCACTAAACATTAGGCAAGTTGTAAAAAATTGTCACATCAACTCCCCTAACAAACATCACAAAGAAAAGATTATACTATCGGTGCTTATTGAGGTAAGTACATCACACCCTCCCCAAACTTAGTAGAAACTATAAGTGAAACTAAGTTTGCAAAGAGATGTAATTGCCGATAAGCAAGCACTACAAATATAAAAATTTCTTACTCACACGAATGAAATAAAACAATAAAATGGGAGGGAAAGCCTCCAACAGGCGCTCATGTTTAATGTCGGAGAGTCACGATGGTACCAAATCAGATCAAGGTATCCACAAAGATGACACAAACATCATCCGGTGACTTGTAATGCTTCAAGCGATGTCCATTCGCCGCAAAAATATCTCCATCCTTGTCAATTAGCTCAAAACTCCCCCCTCCTAAGACTCGATGAATCATGAACGGTCCCGTCCACTTAGACTTAAACTTACCTGCAAAAAGCTTTAAACGAGATTTAAAAAGTAATACCTCATCTCTTTGCTTGAACTGCTTGTACGAGATCTTCGAATCATGCCACCTCTTAACCCTTTCCTTATAGATCTCAGAATTCTTGTACGCATGACTCCGAAACTCATCCAAAAGATTGATGTGAGTAATCCTCAACTCCTTCACATCCTTGAGAGTCAAGTTCAAGCTTCGCAAAGCCCAAAACGCTTTGTGTTGAATCTCTACAGGTAAGTGGCACGGCTTCCCATAGATAATCTGATACGGTGACATGTCTAACACCGTCTTGTACGCGGTCTGGAATCCCCACATGACATCATCGAGCTTCAAAGCCCAATCTTTTCTATTGGTTCCGACCACCTTCTTCAAAATCTGTTTGACTTGACGGTTAGAGACCTCCGCTTGCCCATTCGCTTGAGGATGATAGGGTGTAGTAACCCTATGCTTAACAACATACCCTTTAAGCACCTTCTCAAGAAATTTATTTATGAAATGCGTACCTCCATCACTAACAAGTGCTCTAGGGACTCCAAAACGGGCAAAGATATGCTTCTTCAAGAAAGATATAACAGTTTTCGAATTATTCAAGTGAGTAGGAATCGCTTCCACCCACTTAGAAACATAATCCACCGCAAGTAGAACGTAGAGAAATCCATTAGATGGGGGAAAAGGCCCCATAAAATCGATACCCCACACATCAAAAATCTCGACCACTATGCTTGGCTGAAGCGGCATCTCGTCTCTCCTACCGATGTTCCCCATGCGTTGACACATATCGCAAGATGCCACATAGGTCTCACAATCCTTGAACAAGGTAGGCCAATAAAGAGCTGATTGAAGTACTTTTGCTGCTGTCTTTTGAGCGCCGAAATGCCCCCTGTTAGGTTGTGCATGGCAAAACTCGAGAACACTCTCCATCTCCATCTCGGGCACACACTTACGGATGATAGAATTCGTGCAAATTTTGTACACAAACGGATCATACCATATGAAGGTCTCAACCTCCCTTTTGAATTTAGCAAGTGATATCGGTTGAGTTCCCTTGGAATTTCTCCCACAGCAATATAATTAACATAATCCGCATACCATGGATCAACTCCCTGCGCAGCAACCACACACGCTCGCTCAGCCCCTTCAACAAACACGGCCATGATCTTTTCATCCGAAAACATTTCCTTAATATACTCGAAAGAATTATCACAATGTTCCCTAGTCTCCAACCTCGAAAGATGATCCGCCAACACATTATCAGAACCTTTCTTATCCCGGATCTCCATGTCAAACTCTTGAAGTAAAAGAATCCACCTTATTATCCTAGGCTTCATCTCCTTCTTTTCCATCAAGTACCGAATCGCTGAATGATCCGTGTACACAATAGTCTTCATGCCAATCAAATACTAATGAAACTTGTCGAATGTGTACACAACCGCCAAAAACTCCTTTTCAGTCACCGTGTAATTCTTTTGTGCCGCATCAAAAGTCTTACTTGCGTAGTAAATTGCGCAAAAATTCTTCTCCTTGAGCTGTCCAAGCACCACTCCAAGTGCTACATCACTTGCATCACACATTAGTACAAACGGTTGAGTCCAATCCGGTCTGATCAAGATAGGTGCAGAAATAAACGCCTCCTTCAAAACTTGAAAAGCTGTTAAACAATCATCATCAAACACAAAAGGAACATCCTTTTCAAGTAAGTGAGATAAGGGCTTAGAGTATTTTGAGAAGTCTTTTATGAATCTCCTGTAAAAATCGGCGTGTCCAAGGAAGGACCGCACTCCTCTTTCATTGGTCGGTGGTGGAAGCTTCTCAATCGCCACCACTTTAGAACGATCTACCTGCAACCCTTTAGCTGAGACATGATGCCCAAGAACAATCCTATCCTTCACCATGAAGTGGCACTTCTCCCAATTCAAAACAAGATTAGTCACTTGGCATCTCTTCAAAACAGTAGCTAGGTTAGATAAACAAATATCAAAGGAGGAACCAAAAATAGAAAAATCATCCATGAACACCTCCAGGATCTTCTCTATCAACCCATCGAATATTGCCATCATGCATCTCTGAAAAGTAGCAGGCGCATTACATAACCCAAATGGCATTTTCCGAAAAGCAAAAGTCCCGTAGGGGCAAGTAAAAGTTGTCTTTTCTTGATCATCGGGGGCAATCATAATTTGGTGGTACCCCAAGTGTCCATCCAAGAAACAATAAAACTCATACCCTGCAAGACGATCTAACATTTGATCCATGAAAGGAAGAGGAAAATGATCCTTACACGTGTTCTCATTCAACTTCCTATAATCTACACATGTACGTCATCCCGTAGGAATCCTTGTGGCTATCGCTTCTCTATCCTCAGCTTTTACTACAGTCATACCCCCTTTTTAGCAACTACATGCAATGGACTCACATGGGGACTATCACTAATAGGATATATGATTCCAGCATCCAACCACGTAAGGATTTGCTTCCTAATTACCTCTTGAATCGTGGGATTAACCCTCCGCTGATTCTGAACACTTGCCTTTGTCTCGTCTAACAATCTTATCCTATGCATACAATACGAAGGACTAATTCCTTTCAAATCCTCAAGAGAACAACCAATCGCAGATTTATACTTCCTAAGAACGTTCAATAACTCCTCAAGTTGATCATCATCAAGAGAAGAAGATACAATTACAGGATATTTTTTATTGTCGCCAAGAAAGGCGTACTTCAAGTGTTCCGGCAAAAGTTTCAACTCCTCTTTCCTCACTTCCATCGGAGAGCTCTCGTTATCCAAAGGCAAGTACTTCCTAGTCCACTTGACTTCTTCCACCTTAGTTCTTCCCGATTCAAACCTGTCATCACCCAAAGCAAGTAAGTTTTCAAGAAAGTCAATACATACCTCATTGGAGAGTCCGTCAAGCTCCGTAGTGGAATAAGTAAGAGACTCCATCAAACATGTCTCAAGAGGATCCTTTGACAGGTTCAGAGACATATCCTCCTTCACAATCTCCTCCACCACGTCAATACTATAACACTGCGGCTCCATGGGCATCTTCATTGCTTTGTCCAAGTTGAAAAGAACTTCTTCTTTGTCCATCCGCAATCTAAGCTCTCATTTCTGAACATCAATCATAGCTCCAGAAGTAGCAAGGAAAGGTCTTCCCAAAATTAAAGGGATATTATCCTTGTCTTCTTCCATCTCTAGCACAAGAAAGTCCACAGGAAATACTAGCTTCTCCAATTTGACGAGAACGTCTTCAATTATACCTTTTGGAAACGTCATCGACCTGTCCACCAATTGGAGAACCACTGTTGTAGGGGTCAACTCCCCCAAACCAAGCCTCTGAAAGATGGACAAAGGCATCAAATTGATGCTTGACCCTAGATCACACAAAGCTCGCCGTGTCGGCCCCTTTCCGATTTCACATAGAATAGTGAAGCTCCCCGGATCCTTCATCTTTTGTGGCAACTTCCTTTGGATGATTGAGCTGCAATTCTTAGATAAATTCACCATTTTAATTCCGGTTAAGCTCCGCTTCTTCAACAATATGCCCTTTAGAAATCGGGCATAGTACGGCATCTCCATGATTGCCTCTGAGAAAGGAATGCTCAAGCTTATTTTGTTCATTATCTCTGAAAACTTCTTGAACTTCTCTTCCAATCCCTTCTTCACAAGCTTGTAGGGAAACGACGGAGGTATCTTTGTTTTGGGAATCCCCCATTCATCACGATCAACCTTCTCCGCTTTCTCCTTTTTGGCTCTCAAACGCTTGGCTCTCTCCCACTTTTTCTCAGCTAGTATATCTGTACTTTGCTCATTCCGAACCACTGGAGTAGCATCAACATCATCGAGAGTGTTCGGAGTGGCAACAGGCAATTTCTGATGGGGTTCGACCAGGGTTCGACCTGTGGAACAGGTCGAACCAGGTACGTACTGGTTTAACCTACCTTCTGGACAATGGCTCTCTTTTTGAATTTGAGATTCGACCTGGGTTTGACCTGTTGAAGAGGTCGAATCACGGGCACCTAGGTCGAACCGGCCTACTGTACTCCTTCCGCCATTCGGTTCGACAAAGGTTCAACCTGTATGATAGGTCTAACCATGACCGTCGTGGTCGAACCATTGCTGCGACAAAACAGAGTGCTCCAAGTGGTGCGGTTCGACTTGGGTTCGACCTATTGGATAGGTCGAACCAGGATTGATTTGGTCAAACTGGTGTTCTGGAAAAACAGAATGCTTCGAGTTATCGAGTTCGACCATGGTTCGACCTGTGGGACAGGTCGAACCATCTGTAGTTTGGTCGAACCGATGCTGCAATCTCTCCTGATCGTGTCCAGTGTGTTGGTTCGACCTCCTCTGTATGGTTCGACCTTCAATGTTGGTCGAACCATGGTCGAACCTCGCCCTAGACATGTCCAAATTTAATTCCGGCCTCATAGGTCCCTCGTACTGCGTTCCCGACCTTAATGTGATGGCGTTGCAGGACCTTGGATTCTCAATACTTTGAGACGGGAACTTTCCCTTCTCAAGAGTTTGAGTAAGCTTGTTAACACTTCCTGCCATCTCCCCCATCAGCAACGTAATGTCCTTCACCTGCTTAGATATAATCTCATGGTTTGCATCGATTTTCTTTTTAAGTTTGGCTTCAAGGCGGTTAACTCTTTCATCATTCTTGGCCATATACCTGTTCACGGTATCCTCAAGACCCGGTTTCCTTTCTTCCACTTTAGTACCCGGATCAACACCCATCGGAGGTTGAATCGCATTATTCGGATTGCTCCATGAGAACTCCGGCCTCCTAGGCTGTTGATAACCACCAGGGGGACCACGATTATTAAAGTTTCCTCGATAGTTCCCTTAGTAATTTCGGTTTCCTTGATCTGGATACCTAGTCCCTTGAATACTTTGACCCATGGCATAGTTTGCCTCTTCCAACTCCTCTTGGATTGGTCCCTCATTCTTTAACTCCTGCTGCATGATTGGTACGCGCTGAGATAATTTGCTGATTTGCTTCTGTTGGGATTCAAGTAGCTTGTTGATATTGGACAAGCTAGAGACGATCTCATCCTCTCTACTTGTTTTAACCATTGCTTGTTCAACCTTTGCTACCTTACCAAGGACATAAGTACCTCTAACTCTATCAGTTGGCCAATCCCTCGAATTCATTGAAATATCTTCAAATATCTTTTCGGCCTCTACGGATGACTTTGTAAGCAATGCTCCATTAGAAGAAGCATCCAATAACACTCGTGAATCACAGTCCAATCCATAGTAGAATATACTGATATATTGAGCTTTAGATAGCCCATGTTGAGGACACTTCCTAAGCATGTCCTTGAATCTATCCCATGCTTCATGAAATTTTTCACCTCCACCCATAGCAAATTGGTTAATGTCTTGCTTCATCTTAAACACCTTTGAAGGTGGCATGTACCTCTCCAAGAACCTTAACTTCAGTTGCTCCCAAGTGGTGCACTCAGCTGCGTTGATAATGTCGTACCAATCTCTCGCCTTTTCAATAAGCGAGAATTTGAACAAAAGGATCTTCCTAGCATCTTCATGTTCTCCTGCGTCTTTTTGAGTACTTGCATAGCCCAAGAACTTGTTCAGATGCTGCTGCGGATCCTCGAAAGACCCTCCTGAAAAGGAGTTCCTTTCTATCATGCTAATAAGAGCGGGATGAAGATCGAAAGTTGAATTAGTTCCCCTCGCTCCTAGAAGCCCAAAATTTCCAGCCCCATTGTTTCTGAAAACCTCTCAGATGGCTAGATTATCCGGATTCGCTGCCATGTTGACTGTCCTTACTCCCGAATTAACTTCAGTTGTAGTTTCAATCGTTTGCGAATTATGCTCGTCAACTTCAACTCCAAAATTCAGAGCTTCAGTTGGATCAATAGTCTTTGCCTTGCTCTTCTTCTTCTTCTTCTTTCTTGACGATGCTCCGATTTCAGGATTATAGGGTTCAAGTTCACCTTTCTTTGATCTCGTGAGCATGCACCTAAAAAGAACTAGAATTAAAACAACAAAACAAGAAAAATAGCCTTAATAAACTAGAAATAACAAAAAGATATTTTAAGCCGTCCTCGGCAACGGCGCCAAAAACTTGATGAGCGTTTTCTCAACACACAAAATTAATCCCTAAGTATGAAGGATATCAATTGTAGTTTCGAAGGTGACCAAGTTAAATATCGAATCCACGGGACGGATTAATATTACTTTCGTTATTTTCTAGCAATTATGACTAAGTTGAGAATTATATTTGTAGGTTTGTAAGCTAAGTAATAATAAAAATAGCAAATAAATAACAAGAACAAGAAAATAGTAGTTGTGATCAAATAAGATAATAGGTAGTTCGACAAGCCATCCAGTTTCATTCGTTAATTCATATTTTCGTGTGTCGATGTCCGACTCTGCCTTGTGGTTTATGGACGCATCGCTAGACCATACAAATCTATTCTATAGACACAAATAGATAAGCTTTTGACACGTGTGAGTATCCTCAGAGCAAGACGTATTCTTTATCTCCCTTTCTAGGTACTATCATAATCAATTATTTCTCGTGCACTTAGTACTCTAACCCGATTTGATCTCCCTTTTTAGATACTATAAAGTTGTACTCTTAATCCTACTTGTTAACCCGAATTCAATTCAATTAACAAACATTCATATAAGACGTTCTAATAAAATTTCGGAATCCCTTCACTTAGAATTATAACAATAAACCCTGCTCATTAGTGAACGCACTCAACCAATAACCATGTTATGCATTCAGACTCTACACAACGATTATTGATGCACAAAACAACTATGAGTATGGATTAAAAACGTGCAATCTTATATAAAATAAATGACAAGTAGTGTTGTACGGAGTATACACATGAAATACAAATTAACTCATGAAACCTTCATAACCCTAGAACTACCGAAGTGGCTCTAGCCCATGATTGATCTAAGAACAACCATGGTTAGTTAGACCAATCTTACTTGAATCTCCAGCTGAACCTCTATCTCAGCTCTCCTACTCTCCTCTTGTAATGTGTTGTTGGTGATGGTGAACGATTGTGTCCTTTTTTTGTCTGCATGAGCCTCTTTTTATACTTGTAATCACGTCTCTAGGGCTTGGAATGGGCTTTTCAAGTGATCCCACGCGTTTTGGCCTCAAAAATTCAAATAAGGTAAGTTTCTGCATTTTGGTTCGACCTCGTCAAACAGGTCGAACCACTGGCCACAAGTCGAACCACAGGTCAAACCCTGCTACTGGACACATTCTGCACTTGGTTCGACCTCTTGTACAGGTCGAACCATTCCCTCTTTGGTCGAACCCCAGGTCGAACCTCACCACTGAACAATTTCCGCTCCTGGTTCGACCAACTGTCAGGTCGAACCCCAACGTCGTGGTCGAACCCATCTTCTCGCGAACTGGTTCGACCATGGTTCGACCAGTTGATCAGGTCGAACCCCTGTGTCGTGGTCGAACCCTCCTTCTGCACTTTTTGCAACACTGGTTCGACCTGTAGGAGAGGTCGAACCCTCCTCCATCAGGTCGAATCCTACTCTTTCCTTGGTGGTTCGCGTGGTCTCGACTTCGTCTCTTCGATTCTTAGCACTTCCACTCCGTTTTTGCTATGAAAACCACTCAAATAGCTCCGTTAACACCTGATTCATGCTAATTCACAATATGTATAGATTTTCCACCTATTTCCACCTCAAAACTCTCCAAAACTAGCACAAAACATGGTGTCAAACTTGCGAATTTACACACTCATCAGCAAGAAATTCGTGTATGATACAATCAAGATGAAGATCGATTCCAAATTTTAAGAATCGTCATCGTAATTAGAAGATTATATCTTTTTCTCTTCGAACTCAGAGGATCGGTTTTTAATGTCCATAAGCAGATTATATGAATTGTATCATTTTTATGCATGTAAGTATTATGTATGACAATTTATTTTATTTTCATTATCTATTGTATATGATATTCTCTTTTAAGTTAATTAATAAATAAATAATTGTACTATATTATTAAAACTTATCATAGAACTAAAAATACTTTATCACTAATAATAATATATGCCTTCTACTCCATCTTAATTCTTCTTTTTTTCTGGCATCTAAAATTTTGCATCTTCATTCCATCTTCAGCAAGCCATAGATAATTTGAGATTCAAGAGAGATATTTCTTAAATGGTCTCAATTAGGATCCTCAACTCGTCATGCCAGCATACACAATATTTTCTCAACATCTCCTATGGTCATGTATCTATTATTTGTATTATTACAGTGGATGTGTCTCATAATTGTTTGAAGAGCTTTTTCTCTCAGCTTGTTGATAGGCCAATCGAAATAAAAGCTCCGCCAATTGTTGCAACTGTACATATTAAATCAAGTCTTGTATGAAAATTTGAGCAACTAATTAAAAATGTAATAATCTAAGGGTTCTTGCTAAAGAAACATTACGTATCCAAAAAAATATTACAGTTTCATTATTCGATGAACATATCAAATCAATTTGATAAATTTTCAGTTTCATTTAATCAATTATATCACATCTATGATCATGTATGTTTTGCAACTCGTTTCAAATTAATATAACTCACAAAAAAGTGCACCATTAAATAGTTATTTAAAATTCTTATATTTAAAAATAATATTAATATTTTAATTTAAATTGATTAAGCAAATAAAATAAAATTAAAATTGATAAAAATAAATACATAGATAAATAAAATCAAATGTCAAATTGAAAATTCCCAAAGTGAATTGATGGAATCAATTTTTTCTAGCAACATATTTGAATTTCCACATTAAATTAAAATTGAAGCGAAATAAAAAAAATGACAAAGTAAATATTTAAAATTATCTAATAATAAAAAATTCTAAAAAAAATTAATCTGAAGTTGCATCCTAAAAATGATATGAATGCATCTTTGAAATTACCATTTCCTTAGAAATTAATTGGCTAGTCCAGTGTAATAAAATGAAATAGAAAACTATTAAGTAAAATTATTTTTAAAGAAAAGAAAAAAAATTTTGAACATCCTAAATTTAAGCCAAACAACATTGGCAATCATTGTGCCCCTTTTTTTTAAAAAAAAAAAAAATGGCAGCTCAAAAGCTATACAAGTTGTCCTCTAGCACCTGGCTAGTAGCTACAGATTACATATTAAACCACCATACCTAAAAACAAAAGTAAAGGAAAAAAAATGGTAAACTTTACAAATCTCTAATAATATAGAGTAATACTAAAATGGATCATTACAATAAATTTTCTATTTAATCTTCTAACCGCTATCTTCACATCATGATTCGATGGCTAGTTATAAGTCTAAATCCGTCTACATGTCTATCTCTTCATTTTCTTATTTGAGCCCCGAGCAAATTCCTCCGAAGTCTCTAAAGTTTTAGTTGATGATTGAGATGGCTTTTTAGCACTGCTCTTAAGCATATCACGGAATAACATTTCCAATACATTTGCATCATTATATAGGTATATGAAAATTAAAAAGGCTCTTAAATTTTAAGAGGCTGCACTAAATTAACAATTAATTGGTATAAATTCAACAAATTCTTGAATTTTAAGAGATTATAATAAGTTTGCAATTAATAAGATATAAATTATTTTGGTTTTTAATTATAACCAAGGGTAAATATGTATTTAAAAAATATAGGTAAAAATAAAATTGGGAGAAAATGTTTTACATACTCAATCTACTTTTAAGATATTAAAGATTAAAGATTAAAAATATATTATATTAAGATAAGAAGATTATATATATATATATATATATATATATATTATGATGATTATGATTATGAGTATGAGTATGAAAATGAAAAGCCATCACATTTTTATTTTGTAATTAATTAATAATGTCACCTTTAATATATTATAAATTTTAATATGATAAATAAAGAGTAAAAATATTGTAAAGAATTATAAGTGGGGATAAAATGGGAAAAAAATGTTAACACTTGCTTAGTCACTTTTAATATATTATGATTATGATATGATGATTATAATTATGATTATGATTAATAGTTTTAATGAGTATATAAAAAATAATACTCCCTCCGTCCCACGTATTTTTACCCACTTTCCATTTTGGGGTGTCCCACGTATTTTTACCCATTCCATTTTTGGCAAAAATACATAATATTTTATTACCTACTTTTTACAATCCCAACAACTTTAACTACTTTTTTACACTTTATTCATCATTCCCAACAACTTTATTCACTTTTTCTTTTTAAATTACTAATTTATCCCTACTTTTTCTTACATTATATATTAAAAAAATAAAACGTCTTAATCTCCGTGCCCGTACAAACGGGTAAAAATACCCGGGACGGAGGGAGTAATAATTCTCAAAAGATTGAAGTTTTAAAATAAGAGGCCAATAAAAAATTGACCAATAGTGGTAAGGTCATGTTATATATAAAAGAGTTGGTCTTGCCCGAGAACACATCGTGCGCCTTTAGAATTTAGTATTATGGATAATAACACATTGTTTTGTTCTAAAGAGTATTATATATTTTAATTAATAAGGGTACACTATTTTGTTTTAAAGGGTATATATTTTTCATTAATATTTTTTATTTTTCTTCAAAAAATAAATGATATACATTTTTATACTAAAGGTATATACTCCCTCCGTCCCACGTATTTTTACCCACTTTCCATTTTGGGGTGTCCCACGTATTTTTACCCATTCCATTTTTGGCAAAAATACATAATATTTTATTACCTACTTTTTACAATCCCAACAACTTTAATTACTTTTTTACACTTTATTCATCATTCCCAATAACTTTATTCACTTTTTCTTTTTAAATTACTAATTTATCCCTACTTTCTCTTACATTATATATTAAAAAAATAAAACGTCTTAATCTCCGTGCCCATACAAACGGGTAAAAATACCCGGGACGGAGGGAGTAATTTAATACAAAATTCAAAAGACGGAGGTGCACACAAGTTTTTGCCTATATAAAAATTGAATAATAATATTTTAACCAAGTTTTTCTCTATCTAAGTTTTTCTTTCCTCCTTCTCTCTATACTTTAAGCCCCTGTTTGTCTTCCGACGAGAGGGCATTTGGCCGTGGCTGTTGCTGCCGGACCTGCCCACCTCGCACCACCGTTCCCGCTGCTCTTTTTTTTCTTTTAATTTTTTTAATTTTTCTTATTAGAGGTGGGTGGTTTGTCTTGTTAAAATTTTTACCCTCTCTTCTTCCTCTAAACAGCTTCGGTTTGCTGTTTACTGGTGCTTCTTTGCCCCTTTTCTATTGACATTGGATGCAGCCAACCTTCTCACACGATTACGCCACTGGATTTTACCCTTCGATGGCCCGACGAGATGTTTCCAGTATCAGATTTTCTTCTTGTTTGCAGCACCGACCAGTCTGCTGATATAGGCCGCCAGATCTCACGTTTTCTCTCACGGCACCTCTGTTCTGAGGCGGCGCTCCCTAGTGCTCCGACAAGATTCTCTGGTGCCCTCGAATTGCGACACATATCTCTACTTCGGTCTGTAGACTTGTTCTTGCCATGGCTGTAAGTTCCATGGGATCTCCGACGCCTCGCGCTCCATCCTCCTCCATTGGCATTTTTATCCTCCGGTGGTTGCCGTAATACCTCGGCTGTGGTCGAGGGACACAACTGCTTTGTGCAAGTTTGCTGCTGGATCCTTGCTGGGTTGTTCAAGTGATGGTGGAGATATCAAGGATGGCATTTAATGCTGCTGAGAGTCTACCCATCTAGCCCTGCAGATTACATCCCTTTTGGAGGATTTTTTACCTACTTTTTAAACATAGTACAAGCAGACCTACTTTTTTGATAAAAGGGTTGTGTGTACAAAAACCCCTACCCTACCTACTGTGCCTACAATGCTGTTTCCACATCAGCTATCTTGTACACCTTTCCAACCCCTCTGGTAGCCGCCCAGCGCATCTTTCCAGCAGCTGTTTGTGATGGGTTTCTTCTTCCACTCCGCATTGTGAGTCTCATTCTGCACCTACAACGGCAATGACACCATATTCCATATGGCTTATTTTTCAGCGTCATGAGTTAAAGGGTTCACCGCCCGATATCTCGATGCCAGAATACTCCATGGCTTCTGTTTCTCTGATCGCCGGAGCTTTTTCACATGGAGGCAGCGGGCTCTCTTTCCTTTAATTCAAGAACTGCACTCCAGACTCTTTTAATGAAAAGTCAGTCTCATAAGACTCTCCCTTCATCCATAACCATACGATCTAACACCCCATACATCATCCAAAAATAGTTTATCAAATCTCCTATTTCTTGGTTCTCCACTGTCCATCCACATACCAGAATCGGAAGTTTGTTTAATCAAAGAGGATCCTTTCTGATCTTGATCGCCATTCATGGGAAGGCTGTTGTCCTTTCCATTTAGAGCTTCATCCTCGGCTGCTTAGAATTTTCTTCTTGTTTAAGATCCGAGTTTTCTTTCAACGAGAGCATCTGTTTTGTTTTGAGTTTGGCCAAGATGCTCATAGAGTTAGGGCACCAAGCTACTTCTGTAGGGGGTAGGGGGAGCAGGGCTTCTGTAACACCCCTAAATTTTAAATCAATAAATAATATTTAATTTTTACTATTAGTTATCTTCATTAATGAAAACTTTCAACTACTCCTCACTTATTACACAAACTTTAGTAAATCAATTAATGTTCTCCTAAACCTTTTAATATCTAAAAGAATATTTAAGGTACTTTAATTGTTGAGACTCTTCATGTAGCTATTTTTCAACTATAAATACCCAAGCCCTAAGCTCAACTCATCACTACCAATTCTATACTCTAAAAATCTGCAAGTTGTCAAGGAGTTATATGCTAGAGCAAGTTCCATCAATCACGTGTCCAATCAAGTTTCAACTAGTCATACTCAAGTTTAAGGTGTGAGAATTTTATTTGTTTTTCTATATGAATATGCATGTTTCTTAACGTTTATGACATGAATCTTTGAATCCATACATAAAAGCAAGTTTGTACTTAATGATACCATGGAAATTAGCCAGAGTCCCTTAGGGGCCGAAATTTTATGAAGATCCCCGAGGTAGACTCGCCGTGTAAGCATAATTTCATAAATAATTAATTTATTAATTGACATGGATCTTAGATCTTCATGATTTTCACACCACATAAACACGATTAGAAGATTTATCTTGAGACTCCACTTATGGCGGTCCTCCTATGATACGTTTTTACGAATTGCATCGGGAACTAGTTTCTCTCTCCTCACCCCCTTTCTTTAGGACACGTTACGTAAAACTTTATGTGATAAAGAATTCATAAAACTGTGTCTCTTTTATAGGTGGAGAGAGGACCAGATTGGGATATTAAATCTTTAACAAATCACATTCTATCAATGTGATTGTTATCCATAAATATATATGATCTTATTTATCTTATAGATATTATTTATTTAAACCATATATTTATTTAAGATATTCGATCATAATAAATATCTTATATATTTATTTAATTATTAATGGCACTAGGCCATAATAATCTTACATTCTCCTACTTGGCCGAGTGACAGAATTAAATATTAAACGTGGGGGTTTAAATAAGTTACATAATGTGTGCGATATAGACAAAGTAATTGGTCAATTCATAAAGCTAATATTGAGTATAGACTAATACAAGTCATGGCAGTTCTATATTATTTACTCGACATAGTTCATTCTATGTACTATGATATTAGTTTTCTATTCAACGTGACTCATCAACCTAAAGATTAATAATTGGTCCACATAAATATATTAATTTGAGATAAAATCTTGTTTAACTAATGTTAACATTCATGTTTACTAAAATGGAAAAACAAGATATATCAATTAGAATCATACAATAATAAGCTCTTAATGTCAATTGTTCATCATAAATTTGTTACAGTCTTTTAATAATCTCATATTCATGTAACATTCAATGAATATCTTTATATAAGATCATTTGCATAACGAATCCGAAATCATAAGATTGGTGCCATTATGGCATCTTTTTTTCTAAAGTTCTTATTATTCCATATGTTTTAGGAACTTTGGAATATCCATCGTTTTAGAGAAAAACAATGCAGCAGAATAATCATAATAAGTTTTCAGCGACTTGGCATTATTATCAACTTATTTCAAGTCCTGAAATTAAATTCCACATTCAATTACCTTAAATTGTAGCCTCAAATTATGCCACAAATAAACTTTAATAGTGAATGTAGTTTTCAAAAACTTTTTCACAATTTTGCATGACACAATATCTCCGACTAAGAAATATAAAAGTCGAAGTAAACTTTCTTGCATCATATAATCATCTTAATCTGAATCTATTTAATTACTTTTAGGTAATTAAATTTTGATAAGTAATCACGAGTGCTTTAGTTCATACAAATACCTTAATATTTCCTTATGCAATATTCTGGTCATCCATTTCTGAAACTCTTCAATAATGACCAAGCATTCTAACAGCAAGGCTGATATTTGGTCTTTGTATAATTTTGTATATCATAAGCTACCAATAACATATACATAAGAAATATCACAATATGTTCCAATTCATTCTTGGACCTTTCATAAGGTTGAACTTATCTCCTTTCCGGATTGTAACATGCTTTACAAACACCTTTCCATACAAACCTCTATTGAACTTTATTAATATATACTTACGGAGATATCTTTAATTGTCTCATCATATCTTTCATTCCAAAGTTCTCTAAGAGAAATTTATTGGTTTCACATAATAAACCAAGATCATCAGTTGTAAGCAAGTTTGTCATCACATATAGAATTAATGTGCTCCCACTGACTTTCAGATATGTACACCGATTTACGACATTTTCTTTAAATCCAAAAGATATCCTGAAAGGAAAGCATGCTTAAGTTTGTATGTTAATTTTTTAAGTTTACACGTCATGTGATATTTTTCCTTCAATGAAAATCTCTTGAGTTGATCCATTTAACTTGATCATCTACCAAATCACCTTTTAGAAAAACAAGCATAACATTCATTTAGTGCAACTCTAAGTCATAATGAGTTACAAAGTCATGATAATTCTAACAGAGTCCTGTATAGAAATAACTTGTTATATCTCTTTACAATTATGCCATCTTTTTGAGTAAAATCTTAAGCAACGACTTTAGTTTTATATTTTTCGATATTGCCATCATAAAGATACATTCGTATCAAATTCTTTAATAACTTTCTGGCAATTGTTACAAAATATAAACGTCATTATGAGCCATTGATTTTAACTCGTCTTTCATAGCATTTACTCGTTTAAAAGAATTAGTACTTTCCATAACTTGTTCCAAAATTGGAATTTTATCATTTATTATAATGTCAAATTTTAGCTTATTTTATTATACCATATATGTCATCGTTAGAAATAGCGGATATATTGTCCTTAAGACATTCATAATGCTATTTAATGTGATATATCTAATGAAAGCTCATTGATAATTGGTTTAGTAAAATAAGTTCCATTAAGAGAGTAGAATAACTTATATGTTGTCCTTGAAAGTTGTTTAACTATTCGACAACTATGTAACAACTTTAGAAGAAGTTTTAGATAATATATTTTATTCTCCACCAAACTTCTTCAATAACCACATTCATGGTTTTATACTCCCACTGATTTTACAATTCATAATGAATTTGACGTTCCAGTTTTAAAATTCTCGTACTATGGTTAGAACTATAAAATCCATACACTTTAAGGATGATTTTTATGTAGAAACTAGTCAAATTTCTTTTATCCAATTTCTTTTCATGTGGATGTAAATCATTATCTTTACCAGGCAATTTAAAATATGCTAAGAGCATAAATCCACAAAATATGGGTATAGATTAATCATTCAACATGCTTCCAACCATATTCAATAAAGTACGATTATATCATTCTGCAACAATAATTTATTGTTGTGTGCAAAATTAAGTATAAACGTCTACTTTTGTAGTAATTTAGTGATTGAGCATGATAATTCATCATACTTTTCATAAAATTCGTCACTACTTCCCATCTTTATAATTATCACTTTTCTATCTAATTATCTCAACTTCATTAATAAATGCTTATCAAACATTTATGGAATGAGACTTTTCTTGTAAGATAGATATAACTATAATGTGAAAATTTAAATTTTGAAATTAAAGATGATGAAAAACCCTTATTCTTTTAAGAAAGGTATTATCATAAGACTCTCAATTAGCGGTGTAAACTATTATAAGTTGTGTATTTATCGAGACTCTATTCTTTGTGTGTTTAGTTTGCTTTTCTTTAGAGCAATTCACACAAATATCAAGATCAGTAAGAGTCTAGTTCATGAAAGGCTTAATTCTTAATTAATCTTTGGAATAATTATTTTAGAGAGTTACCCCAAATATTAATACCATGTTTTGTTCCAATTTCATTATTTCTTTTAAAACGAACATAATGTTTAAATTCTTTCTTAAACCTTTCATTTTTTTTGAACCAACATGATTTAGCACGCGAATTTAATTCACATTCCATTTATTTTCTTATGGTTCATTTGGAACATGTCATACTTATAAGGTAGTGAGTTTGTAAACTGAACTAATAAGTTTTCAATCACATTTATTATGGAAGGCTTAAGTCTTGCTGCAATATTAGTTATCATTAATGATAAGTTCATGTATGCCATGAGAACCATCAAACATTATGGTTGTTAAAGTAGCCATTAATGTCTCGTCAAGAGTTTTATTAGTAATTTATGAATAATTTCTCATTAATTTCATAAATTTCTTGACACTTTTAACTTTAGGTATGATAGATTTAATTTCTTAGTCACATTTATTCGCATAAACATTAGACTCAGTCTGTTTGATCTAACCCAAGCATTATAGTCAGATAACTTAGCTTTTGTTGCTAGTATAAGCAAAGAAGCAATTTATCTTGAAGTGACAAATAAAATCCAAAACACTTTGGTGAAATTAGATTTATTCTCACTACTTAAATTACTTTAATACATTTTATAATGGAACAGAAGCAGCATGCAAGTAGAGACTAACGAATATACATATTTTAAGAATAAGAATAACATAATTTATTCCATAAATACCTTGAGTAATTTAATAATAGATTCAGGATCGAAAGCAATAAATGTATATTGAAGTTCTCCTTTGGATGACACAACAATATACAATCATGATCATAATGATACTTGCAAATTTAACATAATTTTAAAATTAAATATATCTATTAAAATATTTTGTCATCTTTGGACATACAAAATAGTTTGACATAATTTATTAATTATCAATTTATTACACTCATATTCATGAATTATAAAGATAAAAGCAATCACCTTTGGGTGAATTTAAAGTCTTATAATTATGAAATTTTTAACAACCCATATAATAAATTATCTTTATTCAAGTATCACATAAATATGGGAAATTAAAATTTAATTATACGATTTATCTTTATAATCTTTCATGTCAGACCACTTTGGTGATTAACAGACCAACATTAAATAAAAATAAATCGTATATTAAATTATTCATTATAATCTTATCAAATATTATATTCTCATAATAGATTATACTCAATAGATGAGTAATAATCAAATCATTATTTCATAAACATTCATAAATCACAGTCAATATCTTTAATTAAAACTTTAAAACTGCCATCATAAATATACATAACATATCCATACATATCACAATAAAGATGTCATAAATATCATGTATAATTTCTATTCGTATTCTAACGAATTTGGCATCTTAATATATATGGTACATTAACATAATAAATATGTCATAAGCAGTTAAACATACATAAATAGATATTTTAATATCATATATCCCAAAATAACTTTAATTATTATCAAAATAATATAAGTCATAAACATTAGTAATGGATTGATTTCATTAACATTATTAAATCACTTTAGTTGGAAAGTTAGAGGAATACATGAGTCACTTTATAATTATAATTATGTTAATAATTGACATTAAAGTGTGACATATAACCCATTTTATGAATAAGGCATATTGATTTATTGACTGTAATTAGTTGTCATTATTCTTAATTAGCCATTAAAGAAAATCAATATACTCTCAAAATTAAGGGGAGTTACATAAATTTATATTAAAAATCACATGCTGACATAATTAACTTTCATAATCAATCTTTAATTGTTTAGTCCCAAAAACTAAAAAGGGCAGTTATTATTTCTATTATATTTGTCATACATTAATTTATCATAATTAATTATACATGGTACATAAATTCATGTTATATCAATAATTTGAATAAATACATGATACCGTTAATTAATATCAGAATTCTTCAAAATAAGTAATCATCATATTCCAATTAACCCATATGACATTATTACTCAACAAATATTATGATAAAGTAAGTAATCATTATTAGAATATATTTTTAACGGGATATTGCTTAATTCCCGGAATAATCATTATGATACACGAGAATCAATTCCAACTAATTTCATAAACGTAATTCCAACTAATTTTAAAAATATAATTTCATCCAAAATTCAATGATATGATCAAGATCAATTGATCATCATACTTTTGTAATTTTCTTGAAAATATTGTAGCAGAAAGATATAATACATGTTTGGTAAATCTCATCTAATTAGTACATAATTGGCAGATTCATTCAATCATATTGTAGCTTCATAAAACAATATTCATCATTCAATGGAAAATCATGAGATCCAAAACCATGCTCTGATACCACATGTAAGAATAATTTCATAAACAATTAATTTATTAATTGACATGGATCTTAGATCTTCATGATTTTCACACAACATAGAAGACTTGCCTTGAGACGCCATTAATGGCGGTCCTCCTATGATACGTTCATACGAATTACGTCGGGAACTGGTTTCTCTCTCCTCACCCCCTTTCTTTAGGACACAGTACGTAAAACTTTATGTGATAGAGAATTCATAAAACTGTGTCTCTATAGGTGGAGAGAGGACCAGATCGGGATATTAAATCTTTGTCAAATCATATTCTATCAATGTGATTGTTATCCATAAATATATATGACCTTATTTATCTTATAGATATTATTTATTTAAACCAAATATTTATTTAAGATATTTGATCATAATAAATATCTTATATATTTAATTAATTATTAATGGCACTAGGTCATAATAATCTTACACGCCGTGCTCATGATATTATCGATCAATCAAGAGACTTAAAATATTTTTTATGCTAAGTTGATGAATTCATGATGTTGATGCATGTCATTATTTATATTTGAATATGCATATGGTTCCCCAATGAGCCAGTTGAAATGCTCACCCAAACATTTACTCTCTTTCAGATGTCGTTGAGGCTTGGCTATGGCGGAAGTGTAATTGGTGATACCTACATTTCAACCATTATGATTTTATTTTCAATATTATGCATCTGAATATTTCCTACTCTATGTTATCTATAGGTAAAACTACGTTCATTTATGCCTAAACAAGATGTTGAATTATGGCTTAATAGCTTGTGTTTTAAATAATTTTATTTTAAATTGATTAACATCCTAGAATTTGCTTATAAAAAAAACTCGGATGTTACAGCTTCTTCTCCAACGTGGTTTCTCTCTTCCAACGGCAACTTACATCTGTTCACTGATCACTTGTCCGAGATCAGCCCCTACGTTTTAGCTCCAGGCCCCAGCCCCTGTTTCGTTTTTTTGGTTACCTCTCAATTGGGCTCCCGTTTTGTGCCTTTCTCCTTGGTTAAAGATACATCTTCTTGTGTTTTTAGAAGTCTACTCTTATGATGCATCTTATGTTTTGTTCATTTCTTGATTTATAAGACCTGTTTGTGTTTGGGTCTGCCATTTGATGGATGATGCATCTTGAGAGTCTCATTGTTGAGTAGGCCATTAATTGGTCGTATATAGTCGGGATGACCAATTAAAGAATTTATCGAACTACAGGGAGGAAGGTACTAGGGTCTAAGCGATCTCGTGTTCATCATAGTGTTATAGAAATGATCATAAAGGGGAGATAATCAAGAAATGACAATAAAATAAATGGATAGATGAATGGGAGATGGATGAATGAGCCAAGTAGATAGAGAATGAGAATAGTAATACTTATAGTATGGCGAATCTAGGTATCATGCAACGAATTCATAAGTATCACAGATTAATAACTAAGGGCCAACACGAATTCCACCTAAACTCCCTCTCGAGATGGATAGGTTGTAGATCTTCACAAAGGTCTCAAAATAGCTCAAAGGTTGGTTCTCAATCAAACAATTCCAACTAGGTACTAAGTTCAATTGGAGAGTCCCCTCAAACGATTAATCAACCTCTCGATCAAATCAATCATATGTTCTATCAAAGGGTTTTAAGCTCTAAAGGATTTCTCAATCTCTTTACAATTTATAATGCACATGAAGTGTTTGATGAAATGATTCAATGAACTATCCTAAATATATAATTGATTTCTCAATCTAATCACATGCCCATGATAATTAATCACACAAATCAACAATACAAATCAAGCAATTAACAATAAATGATAGAAAATCAACAAATTCAATCAACATATGAATTCAATT
The DNA here is from genome assembly GCA_023678885.1 of Pogostemon cablin. Taxonomy (NCBI): domain Eukaryota; kingdom Viridiplantae; phylum Streptophyta; class Magnoliopsida; order Lamiales; family Lamiaceae; genus Pogostemon; species Pogostemon cablin. The sequence goes on along the minus strand of CM043007.1, from coordinate 17,969,182 downwards.
GCAAAATACCCAAAATTATCCAACACAATTCATATTGCTAATCTCACAAGGGAGATTAGCCTCTCATATTCATAAGAAAATTAACATAGACATTAAAATCCTTACAAAACATGATAAACAATAAGGTTTAAATACAAAGTTTGGATGAAAACTCCCTTGGATGTCTCCAATGGTGATCTTCTTCTTCCCCTTGCAATTCACCTTTCTTCATTGCTTCTCTAACTACTTGGATGAAGGATTTGATGGTGGGATGATAATAGATGGGATGTATAAAGAATGGATGAAGATGAAGGTGTAAAATGGAGGAAATGGTATGTGAGGTAAGTGCAAGGGTGAAAACCCTCGACCAAACTGATCTAAAATTGAAGTATTGGGTATTTATACCCCTTGGGAAGCTTCTAGAAGGGATCTGATATGTTTCTGATGCTGCAGCAACACGACTCGTGTGCTGCAACACGACCACAGGATGGCTGTGTAGGCATTTTTTATGTCAGAAAACAGCCAAGGCTTACAGGACCGTGTTGCGTAATATGGGTCGTGTGCTGCAACACGGCTCGTGTGCTGCAACATGGCCGACCGTGTTGGTGCTATGCAGTCTCACTGTTTCACGCATAACTTCCACATCCGATCTTTGATTTGAGTAATTCTTGCACTCATGCGATCCTCTTTTCCTTGGATTTCTATCCATATAAAGATCTGACAAAACTTTCAACATTTGAGGTGTAACAAGTTATGCAAAGTAGCACAACCGTGCTGAGTAGGAACAGCTTGCGCGACGTCACCATTTTAATCATAGCTTTCTCGTTTGGGCTCCAATTGAAGTGTTTTTTATATCAAAATAATTCTCTTTTCTGTAGCTTTCCAACCATATATTACACTTCTAGTTTTGAGCTCTAAAAGAGTACATAAAAATTGCACAATTTGGATGTGCGTTTTTCAGCATTTTGCTTTGACTCATTCCCCCTCGTTTCAATTCCGAATTGAGATCTGCTTTTTCCTACATCTTCCTTATCGCGTCTAGGATCTATTTTTGCCTGAAATCATATGTTTAAGCTCATTCACACACATCTCCATAAAAACACAAAACACAACCAAATAGCACATAAATACGGATAAAAATATACGAAAACACACATAAAAAGACACTAAAATCTAGGTGAAAATATCACTCATCACACCCCTAAACTTAAAGTGTTGTTCGTCCCCAAACAACGAAAATGATAAAACAAGGAGAGTGATTTTCACCTAGGAAAAGATTAAACGAACATAAGTAATAACACATCAATAGCAATAAGAGCCACAACTTGTGCTAAGTCATCCTATAATATTAAAATCATGACATGCAAAAAATATTAACAAGTTCAATCATAAGAGAATAATAGTCTAATATAGTCCCTTTTAGTCCAAGACTCACATAGGTTATAAATGTCACTCAACACTCTTTAAAGTGGTAAAACAACACTCATCAATCGATTAGCTCAACTCGCTATAAGCTTGCTCGTGTTCTACATTCACAAACTGCCAAAATTTCCATTAGTGATTAAAAAGGTCTTTAATTAAGGATGTAATGATAGACTCTTTGGTATGGTAGGGAGAATTTTGGTAAGAGTGACTCATCATGTGTAAGTAATCGAAGAGGTAGCTACTTTCTTCCATTCTTTAACAATTTCTTTTTTCCTTTCTTTTCTTTAATGATCACAAGCACTAATCATCAACTTTCCTTGAATTGAGCTTCCTTTAATGCATGCTTTCTTCTTTGGATTTTTATTTTCTTGAGCATCTTGTTGATGCTTTGCTCATTTTTCTTGTTTTGAGGTTGCATGTTCACTCTTGGTTTTGCTCTTTTCATCCTTTTTTTTATTACTTGTTTACCATTTCCTTTCTTCGTTTTCTTTCTTATCAAACCTTTCTAGACCACATCTCTTCAATCACTCACACAAAAGGGTAAATATATAAGGCTCACGTGGGTAATTAAGGCTTGTAATATGCTTATATCACAATAAATAGGCTTTAAGGCTCAAAATAGTTGACTAGGGATGATATTCATAATAGGGAAATATTTGGCAATGACTATAAATTACAAGGATGGCCTTAGATCATTTCACTAATCTCCATAAATCGGGCTCGTTCCTATAGTCCTTGAGCAAGTTCTAGCTTATCAAAACTCAATCGATCCACTCATGAAGAAAAATACCATGTATGCACGGTTGAGGCTCAAACGCTCACAAGCTTGTGCTCGGACCTTAAGAACTTATTACACCACATCCATCTTAAAATTGAACAAGTGAAATAAAACATGTCACAATTCGAAAGTGTAGAGATTCTTAATCATAACTTGTCATCACTTATCACCACAACATATCATCACTCATATTCAAAAATGACTCACAACATCCCAAAACAAACCACCAAACATACCAAGACAAAAATAAGAAAACACACAAAACATAAAATAAAGACTCACAAACAAGAAACAAACAAAACAGTAATTATGGGATTAGAACGGTAGTGCAGTAATAATATTTTAGTGGAATATATTATTATTGGACTTAAGTATAAGCTTTAGGCTAAGCTTGGATATTTAAGCCCAATGGAGGCCCAACTCTAATTTCTCCTCCTGGTCCCTGTTGTAGCCCATATATAAGTCATCTCAATTGTTCTATCCCTAAGAAAAATATGCCTAACACGTGAAGAGGGTAGACGGAACAACGTATTAAGAAGATCTCATAGATCATCGCCCACACGACGTCGAGATTGGACTTGGAAATACAATAGAAGATCAAGAGGTCGTTTGCTGTTGCTGTCTGCCAAATTCTACAATTTTTATAAAATCTTATAGAACTCAGAACAGAACGTGTGATATGCTGATGGAAAGCCGCTGAAGAAAGGATCTTTTTGGAGCATAGATCACTCCAATCGTAGATTGGATGAGAAAGTTATGACCAAAACCGTGATGCTGCGCAGGCTGCTGGAGAGAATCCATCTTCTTCAACATACCCTGGTGAAAGGTAATACGTTTCTTATTTTCTTACTTCCGCTGACTATTAGAAATGTATGGAACCCTAATGGTTTACGTTAACCAAATGATCGAACGCCAATAGCTCGACCACTGCTCAACCAAAAGGGTCTGGTCGAGCGAGGGTATTTTGGTCGAGCAAGGTCCCCCTTTGCGGATTTGCACTATACATTCCCGACAGAGGCTGCTCGACCTCAACTCGACCAAGAAGTTCTAGTCGAGTGGAACTATTTTGATCAAGCAAGGGACCTATACGTTGATCGACAATTTTTAGATTCAAAGTGGGCTGCTCGACCTCTGCTCTACCAGAGTGGTCTGGTCGAGCGAAGGACCTGAAAATGGAGTATCATTTCTCTGTTCCATTACGTGTTGCTCGACTATTGCTAGACCAACAGGTTTGTTTGAGCGGACTAAATTTACCTCCATTTTCATCCACTGGTATCATCGGACTTTCGTACTACGTTCCGGACATCAACGTGATGGCTTTGCACTCATTCGGGTTTGTTATGCCTTGAGATGGAAATATTCCTTTTTCCAAAGTTTGTGTCAATTGATTCACGTTCCCGACCATCTGCCCTATAATCAAAGTAAGGTCCTTCAACTGCTTAGATAAATCTGCATGATTAGCATTCATACTCGCTTCGATGCGGTCAACCCTTGCATCATTCCTTGCCATGTATCGATTGAAGGTAACATCAACACTCTTCACTTCTTGCTACTGCCTACTAGGCCCCCTTTGTGTCAACTCTGTAATCTGCTTCTGCAGGGACTCTCGTAGCTTGTTGATGTTAGCTAGACTAGAGACGATCTCATCATCCCTATTCGGCTTCACTGCTTGATATTCAACCTGCGCCACTTTACCTAGTACATAAGATCCTCTTAATATTTCCACAGGCCAGTCACATGAATTCATAGGGATGTCTTCAAGCAACTTTTCTGCTTCAAGTGCTATCTTAGATAACAACGCTTCTCCTGATGATGCAACAATAAGAATACGCGACTCACAATCCAATCCATAATAGAAGATGCTTATGTACTCAGCCTTAGACATCCTATGTTATGGGCACCTCCTGAGCATATCTTTGAACTGATCCCACGCCTCATAAAATTTCTCATCTTGATTCATAACAAATTGGGTGATCTCTTGCCACATTCTGAAAACCTTTGAGGGTGACATGTATTTCTCCAAGAACTTCTGTTGCAGTTGGTCCAATGTAGTGCATTCCGTGGAATCAAGAGTCTCATACCAAGCTTCTGCCCTATCAATAAAAGAAAACTTGAATAGGGCGATCCGCCTAGCATTATCATTAGCTCCAGCACCCTTTTGAATGTTTGCATCACCAAGGAATCTTTTGAGATGTTGATATGGATCTTCAAAGGAACCTCCAGAAAAAGGATTCTTCTCTACCATGTTAATAAGAGCGGGATGTATCTCAAACTCTTCATCTTCCCCCATTGCTCCTATCAACCCCATGTTGCCAATTCCATAGTTCGTGAAAATTTTACATATGACAATATTATCCGGATTCTGCCTTACTCTGGTCATATTTAGTTCTGTGTGTTATTCCTTCTTTTCCTTCCTCTCATTTTCCTAGAGCAAAAGTACCTCAGAAAAATTCAAGGGTAAGATAGAAATAAATAATCAAAAATAAAAGTCTTAATGAAACTAGAAATAATAAATTAATAATAACAGCCGTCCCCGGCAATGGTGCCAAAAACTTGATGCGCGTTTTCTTTGCACCCAAAATTAATTCCCAAGTATGAAGGATATCAGTTGTAGCTTAAGTAATCGACCAAGTTAAATATTGAACCCAAAGGACGTCTTATTATCAATTAAATTATTAACTAAATTAATTAAGACAAGTGACAATAAAGATTGAGGATTTTAATTATCAACTACTAAACAATTAAATAACAAATAAAATAAATTAAGCACTAGAAGAATACGAAAGTGAATCAAGTAAGAGAATAGGTAGCTCTAGGATAATTCAGTTTCACTCATTAATTTTTCTTTCGTGTATCAATGTCCGACTCTACCTTGTGGAATATGAACACATTACTAAGCCATTCATATTTACTCTATAGACACAAGCAAACATGCGTATAACACGTGTGAATAATCTTGGAGTAAGAGATATAACTTTACCCCCCAATCTAGGTACTATCAGTATCAATTATTTCCCTGGCCAATTAGTACTCTAACCCGATATGATCTCCCTTTATAGGTACTATAAAATTACCCTCTTTATCCTACTTATCAACCTGAATTAGATTCCATTAACAAGTATTCATGTATGACAGTTCTAATGAAGTTTCGGAGTCCCCTCACTTAGAATTATAACATGGAGTCCTGCTTAGCAGTGAACACACTCAATCAATAACTAAAATATGTATTCAGACTCTACATAACAGTTAATGATGCACAAAACAACTCTGAGTATGAATTAAAAACGCATAGTCATATATAAACTAAACCACAAGTAGTGTTGTACGAAGTATACACACGAAAGTTTAATTAATAAGAACCTTCAAAACCCTATATCTACCAAAATAGTTCTAGCCCATGATGTTGCAAAGAGAAATCATGGGGTTGGATAGATCTTACCCATATGTGGGGAAAATTAGAAAGTAGAAGAAAAGAATTAGAAAAACCTTTGGTGTAGATGTCTCATTCCTTCTCTCTTCCGTCTCTTCAAATCCTCTTGGTTCTCCTTCTTGATTCTACAGACGAATCTTCACAGTGATGGATGGATGGAGGAAAGGATGTGGATGATGGTTGGGGGTTGATCCCCCCTTGTGGGGTATAGGATGATTGTGTTATGGTCATGTATGAATAATGATATGATCTGCATCCCCTTTTATACTTGTAAGCTCTCCTTATTGACCTTGGATGGACTTTTTCTTGGAAAACATGAAAATAAATGCTACTGGGGATACGGAATTACCAAAAATATGATTCCGTGTTCCCGCTCGATCGAACTACTCCAGGTCGAGCGGCAGGTCGAGCGGCAGTGCGCAGTCTCACCGTTTCATGCATAACTTCCACATCCTAGCTCCGATTTGAATGATTCTTGCGCTCACGCAAGCCTATCTTCCTTGGATTCCTATAAATATAAAGAACTGACATAAAATCCAATAAATAAATGTATAACAAGTCATGTAAAGTGGCACAGTCGTACTGAGTAGAAACAATTTGCGCGACGTCACCATTTTGATCAAAACTTTCTTGTTTGGAATCCGATTGAGGTGTTCCTTATGCCAAAACGATTCTCTCTTCTATAGATTTCCAACTAGGTATCAAACTTCCATTTCAGAGCTCCATACAAATACAGAAAAATTAAACAAGTTGTACATAAATTTTTCAGCATTCCTACACAAGTTGAACCTTTTTCTCCAACTTTGTACTTTTGATCCTTTTTCCACCTAAAACACAATAAAACACCTCAAGTGCACCTTTTTCTCACATATATCAAATATAAGACACTTGTACTAATATATAACATCAAATCCCATAAAAAGGAGTTAGATTGGATACTAAAACACGCTTATTTTCACTCTCATCAACCTTCAATCCTTTGGAGGGATGATTTATTTTATCTTTATCACTATACTAGTCCTACATTATGTACAATTTGTATGGCATGATCAAGAAAATAGTAACATGTAAGAAAATATAATTATTATAAAAATAGAAGACAACATGCAATTTATATAGACATACGAATTTTGCAGCAATGACCTTCTCTAAATTTTCAATCAGACACTTATCAGATGAGATTCTATTCACGCTGAAGGATTGGCTTCCACGATCAATCGTATCAGACGTTACGTGTATTCTAAACACGTACTTCCTATCTAACAATAAATTGAGTTCATCTGGAAATACATATTCACTGTTTAGCTGTATAATACATTGTAATTTGACATTAAAAAATGAAGTTTGGTATTTCTTAATTATTATTTTGAAACAATAAAGTTACTAAGATAACAAAACAAAACATTATATTAGACGAATCCATCCAAAAATCAAACACAAAATATTTTAAATATAAATAATATTTATGGTTTTTATTAAAAAAGTTAATGCAAAAAAGACTGTTGTGAAAGTAACATTCTGTTTTCCAACTGAATTTTACATTATTAAGTTATCTAAAAATAAATTGAGTCGTGTAGCATACGAATGACGTGAGAGTAATATTGACTTAGATGAGAATTGAGAATAGAGTTTTAAAAAAAAGACCACCCTTAATGACAGGGAAAAACCCAAAAATTTTTGTGCTGCGTAATCATCTCTGTATCATTTACATAAGTAATATATATATATATATATATATATATATATATATATATATATATATATATATATATATATATATATATATATATATATATATATATATATATATTTAAAGGAGAGAAATTTAATACTTGAGCCAACTTTTCTTTAAGAGAAGCTACAGTTTCTTCTATTGCTTCCACATCAGCACGGTCAAATAGTGCCATCACGGTTGACCCGGTATCATCCATAACCTCTAGATGAATTAAGTACCTGATATTAGACAATTAGAGTTATGTTTTATACATCATAGTTGAATTATAATTTTAAATATAGTTGTGTAATATATATAAAGTTAATTAATAAAGGAAAATTATACATGGAGCAATATATTTTGATATGCATAATAAAAATATCGTGGTACTACATTCTTCACAGTGGTGGCGCATTTATTGCATTGATATCCATTCTTTTCCTTAATAACCTTCCTAGAACATTTCTTGCAAGCGTAGTAGAACCAATTTTTATCTGTTTGTAATTGTGTTGTTCTAGCTAACACTGAATAGAAAGATGGCTGCAAGTTTATATTATAGAGTGTTAACTCTATTAAATTCTAGAACATAGATTTTCTTTTAGTTGTAATGTAAGAATTATTACCTCTTGAATTTCAATTAGCTCATCAACACTTTTAAGATCATTAAAAGTTCCAAATTCACCAGTTATGTTGCAGGTATTACCAATTGACAATAACGATAAATTGTTGTTGCTTCTATTTGCACCTAAAATACTGTGTTGAAATAATAGTTAGACAACAACATTTAGTTTGTATGTTCTAACAATGTTCAAAGTATGTAGTTGAATTTTTTAATAATGATAATTATCTTAACAAATACGTGTATAATGAGATATAAAAAATTTATACCTGGCTTTGAAGTTGTTGATCTCTTCAATATCCTCATTTATAAAGAGCCTACTTGCATAATAAGAATTTGAAATCCTAATCATACATGATCCACATTAATAAACAGGATTTCAAGTTTTTTATTTATTTATTTTTAAAAGCAATAATAATATACTTTAATAAAAGGCTATATTTATTTGTGAAACAACAAAACTAATTTGACTAACCACACCATTCATAAATTCGGGCAAACTGCAATACTATGATAATTGTACTGGGTTGTGCTGCCTTTTGTATTCCTCCATTGGATCAGCATAATTTCCCCAAAGTATACATTTAACAACTTTTCCACTACAAAAGTACGAAAAATGTAAATATACAAATTAGAAGTGAAAATATTATTTAATTGAGAAACATCAAGAAGAGGAAAAAAATTCAGACCTTTGATCCACTAAGTCGAAGGTGATACTCTTTTTTGGCAGATCACTCTTAGTGAAATTGATCTCGCCATCCCATCACTTCTCCAATCACATCTTTTTCAATAAAATAAATACATATGTTCAAAATCAGTCAACTGCTGTCTTGTATGTAGTATATGCTTCTATCTTTGATCCATACATACGACAACGAGGAACACATTTAAAATTTCACAATTGTAATATATATGCTTCTATATCAATATAATAATATTAGTTATTTATATATTAAGTACTTAAAGATATTGGATACGAGAAGATGGTACCTCTTCATCCATCAGAATTACACGTAGAGATGCAGTGTTATTTGGATTGATTTTCTGTGGGATGGTCCATTAACAGAGAAACCTCACCCTTATTTTCCACATCAATGATTAGAGAATCAGACCGAATCGGTCGGTTCAACTTATTGAACTGGGAATCGGACGAGAAATCGGTCCAAATGCACCTTAAAAACCAGATTCTATGTCCAACTAGGAAAAATTGGATTGAACAGGTTCAAATTGAAAACCGTCGGTTTTTTTTATTTGAGATCTGAGTCGTCGATTAATTTTTGAGCCAACATCTCAAGATATGATGGATGCAAAGAAAGGAGTAGTGATCATTATATAGAATCACAATAACCCTTCTCTTTAATAAGCACTACACCAAAAATGCTGATAGGCATCGGTTAAAACTCGATGTCTATTTCACCAAGCAGCCGATGTTGAAGCCCCACAATGTTAAAAGTGGACGCTGATAGTCATTGGTTTTTAGCCGATGTCTTTTTCTTTGTATAAACATCGGTTGCACTCTTTGACATCAGTTATCCACCGATGTCTTTTCACGGAAAGACATCAGTTGCACTCTTTGACATCGGTTATCAATCGATGTCTTTCAACTGAAAGACATCGGTTGTCACATAAAAGACATCGGCTATTAACCGATGTGTTTCAATGGAAAGACATCGGTGATGACACTTTAGACATCGCCTATTTATTGATATCTTAACACTAATCGACATAGGTTGGGTAGTTAGAGATCGGTTAAAAACCGATGTCTTTCTTAGAAAAGATATCAGTTATTAAACATTAAATATCAGTTTATTTATAATGCCCATCCACGTAAAGACATCAGTTAGCACACATTTTACATCATTTTTCCACCGATGTCTTTTCTTAAGTAGACATCGGTTTTCACACAAAAGAAATCGGTGTTTTAATACTTTTAGACATCAGTTAGTAAGCGATGTCTTAATATACAATATCTGCCATATAAATTTCAAAACTAACCAATCATCCAATCTCAAATAAATATAAACATGCCCAAATCATCTAAATCTCAAATACACTAAAAAACCAAAACATGTCAATAATCCAATCTCAAATAAATTAAAATTTTTGAAATCATCCAATCTAAACAACATTAAAACATCTCCAAGTCATCAATCCCAAGTACATTAAAACATGCCCAATTATCCATTCCTAAATACATTAAAAATGTTCAAAATATGTCCAAATCATCAATTTTCAATTCTAAATAAACTATGCAAAATCAGCCTAAAATTACCATGTGGCATCGGATTAATATCACTAATACTTCTAGTTCTCGAACATATACTTGGAACAAATTGCACTGCTTTCTGGAAACTTGACATCCTGCTATGCCAAAATATCTTGTAAGAAAACACAAGATACCAGAATTAAAGAAATAAATTCGTTAATGATTTGCATGCTTTGCTTGAACAATCACAATAAAAACATAGCACAAAAAACTATTCCTGGACACCACTAATTAATTACTCCACCCTAACAACATAATTCTTATATCATCATCTACTCGTTACAATCTTAATTAATATAATATCATGCATAAAGATCACTATTATCATTCATTAGGTTAATATAATATCATACCATAAAGATCACTACTGAATATTCTGATCGCCATTTATTACCTTACGTACTTAAACCATGTTTTTCAGAACACATTCAGCCCATTCTGCATGCATTTCATCAATTTCAGCATCAGTGTAAGTGTCTTGCATGAACTATAATATACAAACACAAAAAATAATTATTATTCAATCATAACCAATTTATCAACATAATGATCTGACTTACCAATGATTGAATTGAGTTGATATCTAATTTTAGATCGGACTCCAATATTTGTTTCATGTATCGCATTATAAAAAAATCACATCTGACTTCATCTCGTTGCTTTGGAGCCTATATTAAAAATATAACATTACAAATTAAACTATTATGAAAATGAAATTAAGCCGATGAACCACTTATTATTGTACCTTAATTACTTTCCATGTAGCATGTTTTTTCTTCTTCTTTGCATCTGTGCTTGCATTAAACAGACGTATAGCCCTTCGAATGCATGACAAAAAATATTAGTAGAATTCATAATAATAATAAAAAATAAAGATTTTCATAAAGTATTATTTTTTCGAGAAACATGGGTAGATGAAACAATAACATACATGTCAACCACTTGTTTCCACAAACTATCATTAATGCCATAATGACAGGAATCTATTAAGCAAACCTCCTCCTTGTGTGGAAAGATAATAGTGAGAATCCAGTGGTTACTATGCATAATCGCAAGATGTGTTAGTGCAAAATTTTAATGTATCAAAGATAGATTCAATCTGTCAAATGATTTTGTACTTACTACACATTGCATGGCACTATAAATGATTGATTTACTTTTGCGGCGACCAATCTATCTGATAGAGCTCGCATCCTATTCTGTAGATCCAGGTTTTGTTTCTCTTTTTTGTTGCAATGACCGTGGCTGACTTTGCATGGATCAACAAATTTGATATAATTAAGTTTGTTCTGATTTCTCAACTTTTGATAAATGTATTTGCCAAATTAATAAAAAGATAAAAAAAACACTTATATTTTATTCAATTAACGAGACAAAATGTGGGAAACTGAAATACGAATTACCATATGTAAACCTCGATGCATGTGATAGAAATTAGATTCAAATTGCAAAATGGCACAATATCTTCAATGTTGACAAACAACTCATGTTCATGGCCAAAAAACATCTAAATCCAACTTAATTTCAATTGCTCTTGGTGTAATCACGTTGGCAGAAATAAACACCCCACACAGACAACCTGGCACACTTGTAAAATCAATGGAAGGCTCATTTTCTTCTTTCTTTTTTTCATGCTTCTACGTTAAATAAAAGTAAAATTTTCCATTAGTATGATAATCAAATGTATTGTATAAACTTCTAATATTATTAAGATAAAAGTGAATACCTTAAACTTTAAATTCATTAAGTGGATTGGCCATGAGACATCACATCCAACTGCCTCACCAATACTTTGACGTTCACTGGTAGGTAATGGCAAGGATGCATTTGAATCAACAACTTCGTCAATTACAACTCGCATATAATTATCCCTTTCTCCATCAACTCTTACAATTGTTCCGTATGTAGCAATATCTGAGCCTAACTCCAAGCTCAATGCCATAATTTTTCCACCCTATAATAAGATCTCTTGTTAATTTAGATAACATTTTAAAGAATGTTAAATGACATCATATATTAAATTGTGTCATACTTTTAAGTCTTTCTTATCATGACCAGTCAACCACTCATTTTAACAAATCTCTTGTAATTCATTAGCAACGTTCTTGGTCCTCTTTACATTAGGGGTGAGATCAACATTCTCTTCTTTCTTCTCAACCTCCTCTTCTTCATTTTCAAATTCATCATTCCTCACATGATTAGCAGTATCCGTCGATGTAGGTCTCTTGACTAAACAACTACCTTTATCATCCAAGTCACCTAATTCGTGATTTTTGTAAATAACAGCTTCTATTCTCTCTATACGTGCAAGAATCTCACTATTTGTTACTTTATCATCATTTTTACTCCTTGGAAGATTAAATAATGATGTTGGGGTAATCTTACCCACAATACCCCTCACTCGATCTCCATGTTCACTCGTTTCAAGAACTTTAGGAAGAATACCATCCTTGATCCCATGGAATTGTTGGGATCCACTTTTTATCTCTTTTATGCATTCATTCTGTAATAAAAATGATTTAGAAAATATATCAACACACATTTACTATATTTTGAGCCAATATTAACATGTCAGTATAAGTCGAACGATCTCAAGCGGTCCTGCTCAATACACACAAAGTGCACTAATGTGATTCTATAGCCAAGACAAGCTAATACCAAACCACACTACAACCATCCCGATAGAGAGTCCCTGTCTATCTCGGTTGTGAGCATCTATTTATACTTTATACGGAAACTAATAATATGATCTTTCGCGTGTTGTTGCACAACATATTATCTACAGTATAAAGTAAGTGGACTATTGCATCGAACATATAAATAAATTATAAGACGCAATCATTTGATCATATGATTCTCATTTCAAACTAAATTGTTTGAATATTGTTCATACAAAAAGCTAGACTTTTAGTATACAATCCAACACACCTTACTTGTATCTTGTCCAAGGAGAAAGTAGTACACCAGAAGTATTTTTGCTACTTTCACTGCATCAACTCCTTCGAATTCGCCTGACCCAAATAAATTAGTCAACGCATCCACGTTTATCCTAGGACTCACTGGTCATCCATCCTTCACCAACTTCCTCACATATAGACTGCTACCTCTTATACTTTAAAATTCCCTCTATCCTTGAATCCCGTACCGATCACTCTAATTAAGTCCACTGCTGTAAACTCGAGCAAAGTATCAGACTCCCTAAACCAACGACTGTACTTAGGCCCTCCGGATACCTTAACCTCCTGACTCATCAAGCTATACAGATCTCCAAGTGTCCCGTAACCTCGATCTAAATCCATAAAATGACCAAAGCATGATGATCTAAAGGACTGTTCTGCTCCCGATCCACAATTTTTCAATATAATAGAAATCATATCCAATATATTCTTCGGTTTGTAGTAATTTTGAATCCCACATTTTTCCTTGCATGCTTAGTCATTTCCACTCCCACTATTTTAATCATTAAAGCACATAACTTTATCAGATAACCAATATATTATGAATTCTATAACACTAAACAAATAAGAATAATACTTTTAATGAGAAATACGATATAAATTTAATACTGTTACACTCATAATATCAATAAAAATATGACAATACATAAACTCTATAGTGCAAAAAAAATTTAAGTATTGTAATACATAAAATTATCATCAACAAATAATTATAAATATCTTATTAGGTTCAAATAGATAATACCTAATCAAATATTCAATATATTTACTTTTTCAATGTTTTATAAATTACGCAATAAATTGATCTCATTAAAAAAATTTTACATAAATTTATTCATTGAAAATTGAAATTATAAAATTCCTTAAATATTTTTTTCTTTAAAATCTAATTTTTAGAATTTAAATATTAGTATATTTAAATGTAATTTAATATGTAATGTTAATATTTAAAATTTTAAGTTGAACATGCTAACTAATAATTAAAATATTTAACACTACTAATATTTATTATTTTTTATTCGATTCTCATACTTATTCTTTAATTAGATTAATTAATTAATTAATTAAACTCCAATAATTAGCATCATTAAAATAATATTAGTTGATATGAACATTTTACTAAAAAGACATCGACATGTGGCAACTAAATCTCCTAATTACATATTATTAGAATTAGAAATATAATCTAAGTATAATTTACTCGGTCACATGGATATGCACACAATTCGGGGTTTTAAATAAAAAATTACTCGGTCTTTCATTTGCTTGGGCCCTTTAAGCAAAAATTTTAAATTTTTAATTTGAAGGAGCCCCCAATTTTGCCATAGAAATGAACAGCACCAGCCGCCTGATTTATATGAAGATGGTGCAAGGGAGCCACTCCTCCGCTGATCAATAGTTTCTATACATGTTTTTCCTCACACAACCCTGCAACTAATTTCCAATTATATCATTATTAGTCACGGTTTGAAATAATGTATGAAGCAAATAGGAAAAGATTGGGATCATGTTCAAGGTTTGGGTAAACACTATGAGTTACAAAGGGTTATAATAAAAAAAAGAAAAAATTAAATTTAAAAAAAGAAGGTGAAGATTATCTAGACAAACAAGATTTTGGGTGAAGATATATAAAGAGTTGTAATGGGACGAAGAGAATATATGTTATGTGTAGGAAACTCTTATGTTGTGATTTTTTATATTTTTGTTGAGATGAATAACATTTCCACCTATAAAACCGCGAATAAATTACCTTACAAATTATAACATGCATGCGATGTGCAGCGCACGTCTAAAATACTAGTTTTAAAAATGTAGAAAAATGATAGAATTTGTGAATGTGTGACGAATTGACCTGTTGTTTTCTTTCCATATTTTTTCCTTGCAACTTCTTTATGGGCCCATACTACAGTACCCAATGTCAAAAGTAAAAAAATAAAAATGCCCGATCTATTCCAAAAAATAAAAAAATGCCCAGTTTTGAGGCAAATAGATGAAACTACCCTTTGAAAGCTGATATAATATTCGTTGACTGATATGGAGCCAGTTTGACCCCGATTTTTACTCGATCTTAGAAATCCAATTGTATATTTTCCTTTTTTTTAAATCAGATTTAATCTATCTCCCTTCTACCTCTTTCTCTTTTTCTCCCCGAATTTCAAACTGCATTCAGTTCTTGTTAGTTTTTTTTTTAATTTCAGGCAAGCAATTGGTTGTAAAATTCGAATCCCAGAAGATTACTTAAGATGGCGAAACAGGTGAGTGTAATTTGTGTTTATTTTTCGTGTAATTTTATGTACTGCGTTCTAAAAAAATTCATTGTAATGTTATCTATTAGTGTAAATTCATTGGTTATGAGATTAGGGTTAGAATTTAATGTTGTAATGTTATGTATTTCTGTATTAAATCGTTAATTTTAATGATATTTTGGTAAAAATCTGAGGGACTTTGTAAAAGACCGAGTGGATTAGTTGAGGAATTAGATTTTCTGGACTGGATTTAGTAAAAATTCCTATAAGTCCGAGTGCTTGAAAGACCAAGTCCTGTAATTGAGAAAGTTAAACTTGAAAGAACGAGTACAATACATCCCGAATGGAATAAAAAGTAAAGACCGAGTACACTTTTTAATTTCAAAATCTCTAACTTAATATGATTAAAGGGTAAAGACCGAGTAGTAAAATTTAAGAATAATTCGGCAATTGATGTAAAATTGAAAGACCGATCACATTTTTAATTATAGGAGAACTTGATCTCAGTTATTATGGATGTTCGTACTCTTAATCCCTATACAATAACCTCGACACGTAAGGCAGTATGTATTTCTTTGATTCATCAATGGGTAAGATTTACATGTAATTAAATCAACAAACTCGGTGAGTTGGAAAATAGTGCTGTCTCTATGGTGTGCTGTTGATTGTAGAACGAATCCATGTCCGATATAGGTTGATGATGTCCCCTTGAGGAGCTCATAAG
This sequence comes from Pogostemon cablin, assembly GCA_023678885.1. Taxonomy (NCBI): domain Eukaryota; kingdom Viridiplantae; phylum Streptophyta; class Magnoliopsida; order Lamiales; family Lamiaceae; genus Pogostemon; species Pogostemon cablin. The sequence continues at coordinate 17,953,044 of CM043007.1, read as the reverse complement.
AATTATCATGTAAACCCTGCAGGTGGATTTATTCCGGCATGATAATAAGATTGAGTGGTACTACTCTCGGATGAGATATTAATTAATGGAGTTGTCAGTAACTTAATTAATTAATGGGCATTGTATATCTTAAACATGGGGAGACTGTCGGGCTCATAATTGTTGGCAATTGGATCGTGTGGATCAACGTGATCATTAGAATAACAGGTAAACAAAATCAGCGGAAGCATAAAAAAAATATGTTTACCGTACTTCTGGGTTGATGTAGAGGATGAACAGCAGAGAACCACCTCTCAATCTTCTGCTGTATGTCCCAAGTCGAATCCTGCTGTTGTGTGGGCAACAATCCGCAGGATTCTCTCAATCTGCTCCTGTTCTTTTCTAACAGTCAAATGAGGCACTGACTTAAAGTAAATAGGAGTTAAGATGACTTATATAGTTGGGCTACAGCAGGGACCAGGAGGAGAAATTGGGCTGGGCCTCAATTGAATTTAATTAACCAAGCTTAGCCCAAAGCTTTTAATTAAATCCAATAATAATAATATATTCCACTAAAATATTATTACTGCACTACCCGTCCAATCCCAAAATTATGTTCCGGGCTCCTTCTTATTGTAAGCCCGATGGTCTCCCCATGTTTAAGAAATACAATGTCCATTAATTAATTAAGTTACTGACAACTCAAATTAATTAATATCTCATCCGAGAGTAGTACCACTCAACATTATTATCATGCCGGAAATTAATCCACTTGCAAGATTTACATGATAAACCTTATGAGCTCCTTAAGGGGACATCATCAACCTATGTCGGACATGGATTCCTTCTACAATCAACAGCACACCATAGAGATAGCACTACTTCCCAACTCACCGAGTATATTTATTTAATACTTATAAATCTCACCCATTGATGAATCAAAGAAATACATACTGCCCTACGTGTCGAGGTTATTGTATAGGGATTAAGAGCACGAACTTCCATAATAACAGAGATCAAGTTCTACTATATAGTCAATATAAGAAGAACGATTTCAAGCGGTCCTGCTCAATACACACAAGTGCACTAATGTGATTCTATAGCCAAGACAGGCTAATACCAAAGCACACTACAACCATACTGATAGAGAGTCTCTGTCTATCTCGGTTGTGAGCATCTGTTTATACTTTATAAGGAAATCGATAATATGATCTTCCGCGTGTTGTCGCACAACATATTATCTACAGTATAAATTAAATGGACTATTGCATCATGCATATAAAATAAATTATAAGATGCAATCATTTGATCAATGATTCTCATTTCAAATATTGTTATGACATTGTTCATACTAAAGCTAGACTTTTAGTATACAATCCAACAATCTCCCACTTATACTAAAAGACTATGCTGTCATGTCTTCTGCCATACATCTGATTCCTACTTCCACTACACGACCATTAAAAGCTCTCGCCTTAAGGTCCTTTTAAATGGTTTACTAGGTCATCATCCGATGCAATCTAGGTGACAACAACCTTTCCCTCATCATACGATTTCTCGTAACAGGTGGTACTCGCGCTCTATGTGTTTAATTGCCTTATAGACTTGTGATTTCTTCAAGTTTGCAACTGCACCAATATCATCAATGTAAATTGTGATTACCTTGGGCAAACTTAGAAACACTTCAAAGTCCATCATGAAGTCTCTAGAGTCATATAGATACTTTGGCTGCCTCATAGGCTCCAATTCATCATCTTTCCATGATGGAGTCCGGAGTCTGAAATATATTTCTATATAACACTCCTCCACATTATGACTCTACTTCCTAAGATTAAACACATAACCTTTGAGGTGAATTTACTGCCGTCCAATCTGACTAAAAAATCCGAATCTACGTAATCCGCAAGAAGCAGTGAATCTGTCCAGTAAGTCCACATATAATTTCCAGTCCTTCTCAGGCACTTTATATATGTCTGACCACAGTTCATCATTCTTGTTCCGGGTTACGTTGATACCCACTGTTGATACATCCAGCAAAACAGATATCCAACATCGTTCATAGCATTCCTTAGATTAAGCTTCCTTATTTGCCGGAGCATAAGGAACCGCTTTCATCCTCTTTATCTTCTTCTTGTGTCTTAAAGACACATTCACTTAGATAAATTCACATGCTAAACGAGTATGGACTGTATCATTTATGAAACTTGAGATAAGCATAATGTCCTTTCTGTGATCCGTATTACCGTGATCAAAAGGATATATTTTGCCTTTCTTAAGTCCTTCATCACTACCGCTTTATTAACCGTACCCATACGCCCGATAATACTCTTTCATTGTAGCACTCACGAGCAAGAATACTCGATCGTTGTAGTAGTATATCCCAAGAAAAATTATCAATCCACAAAGGAGTTACGTTCGGACTAGCAAAATACGTAAGTTCATGTTCATGTTGTTTTTGTAAAGATGATCGAGGGGTTTTGAGATGATTAACAACTAAAGCAAGGAGCAAGTAAATAAGAATAGCAAATAAGAGAAATGACAAGTAAAGAAAATGGGTGCTAAAGTTCAAGTATGGAAAAACATGGGATTAGAAACATCCAAGCACACTCGATTTATATTATCATGCAAAAGGAATTCAACTCAATTGATGTAGACTAAGGGTGATCACGATTGTATCCTAAGCTCCCTTTCGGGTTACAAAGGTTGTTGATCCATTTTAGACTCCCAAAAGCACTTAAGATCAAAGCCCAACATTAACCCCTTCCATCTAGGTACTAGTTAGATTAAACTCTCCCTTTTTGTGTACTAAGACCAACGAATGGATTGGTTCCCCTCATTGAATTCAAATATCCTTTCGGTCAAACCCAAACTCAATGTCTATTCATCCCTTCCTAATACTATAGAGGGTCGTTTCCGTCTCACTCCAAGCAATACATACATGAACATCATGATAGCATTTAATTACCACAAATAATCCATTGATCAACAATCCATTAAACCAATAAACATTCATGAATAACAAACCATGCCATCACAACATCAAGACAATTAAACTCCATGAATAGAAATCAACATCAATTAAACCAAAAACCAATTTAATCCACATGACAATATAAATCTAATATGCTCTTCATGCTCCTAATCCCACTAGAGGGATTAGCCTATCATGATAAAAGTAACAAAACAAATAAATAATTCATTACAAATACCCATAGTCTTAGATCTAAAGAAATACAAAATGAATGGATTCTTCCCTATCAATTTCTTGAAGAGAATCTTCTATTCTTCTTGATCTCCACCTCTAACTCTTGATTTCTTGAGATCTCTCACACCCAATGGAAGGAATGAAGTTTTGATGGAGAATTAATGGAGATGATGAAGATGGATCAAAATGGATTAAGGTGGATGAAGATGATGGTGAAAAATGAAAGAAATGGTGTGTGATGTGTGTGTAGATGATGGGAATTTCGATACACATTTAAGCTCATTCACACACATTTCAATAAAAACACAAAATACAACCAAATAACATATAAAATACGAATAAAATAATACGAAAACACATATAAAAAGACACTAAAATCTAGGTGAAAATAGCTCTAATCAACCCCCCAAACTTAAGGGGTTGCTCGTCCCCGAGCAACGAAAATGACAAATCAAAAGAAAAAATTTTCACCTAGAAAAGACTAAACGAATATAAGCAATAACACATCGTTAGCGATAACAACTACAAACTATGCTAAGTCATCCTACAACATTAAAATCATGACATGAGAAATTAACAAGTTCAATCAAAAGAGAATAAAGTGTAATATAGTTCCTTTTAAGTCTAAGCCTCACAATGGATATTGATGTCTCTCAACACTCTTTTGAAATAGGGTAAATCACACTCATTAATCGATTGGCTCGACTCGCTATAAGCTTGCTCGCGGACTACATTAACAAACCACCAAAGTTTCAATCAATGATCAAAAAGGTCTTTCATTAAGGATGTAATGATAGGTTTTTTGGTGGGTAGAAAGTATATGGATAAGAGTGACTAATCATGTGTAAGTAATCAAAGAGATGGACAATTTCCTCAACTTCTTCACTTTCTTTTCTTCCTTGCTTATCTTTACAAATCTCAAGCACTATTCATTAACTTTCCTTGGATTGAGCTTCTTTTGATGCATGCTTCCTATCTTTGAATTTTGTTTACTTGAGCATTTTGATGTTGATTTGCTCCTTTTCTAACTTTGAGGTTGCATGTGCCTTTTTACTTTTGCTCTTTTCATCATTTTTCTTGCTTGTTTATCATTCCCTTTTCTTCTTTTGCTAATCAATCAATCCTTTCTAGCTACCATCTCCTCAATCACCCACACAAAGGTATATATAAGCTTGAATGGGTAATTAAGGCTTGTAATGTGCTAAATTCACAAGAAATAGGCTTATAGGCTCAAAGTGGTTAACTAAGGATGATGTTCATGGTAGGGAACATATATGGCAATGACTATAATAACAAGGATGGCCTTAGATCATTTCACCAATCTCCACTAATCGGGCTCGTTCCTATAGTCCTTGAGCAAGTTCTAACTTATCAAACACAACCGATCCACTCATGAAGAAATACCATGTATGCATGTTTGAGGCTCAAATGCTCACAAGCTTGTGCTCGGACCTTAAGGAACTTATTACACCACATTCATCTCAAAATTGAACAAGTTAAGTAAAACATGTCACAATTTGAAAGTGTAGAGATTCTTAATCATAATTTGTCATCACTTATCACCACAACCTATCATCACTCACGTTCAAAAATGACTCACGATATCCCTAAACAAACCACCAAATATCCCAAGACAAAAATGAAAATACACACCAAACGTAAAAATAAGGACTCAACAAACAAGACACAACAAAAATACAAAACATGCAAAAACACAAAATACCATCATCCATAAGAAAATTAAGCACACATTCATCCCAACCTTTATTGAAAAGGAAATCCTAAGTTACGAAAGTAAACCTCCTACAAACATAACACATGAAGTAGCATGCTAGTCACAACAATCCAAATCAAAATCAATTCATTTCAAGTAATAAAATAATAAGGTGTAGAGTACTCCCTCAATAGGCATTTGGTAAGAAAAGCGTTAGCTTCAAGCTCCATCATGCTTCCAATACCTCTCATTCATGCTCAAACACTCAACAAACACCATTATTTCAACAATTTCATTATAAATATGGACTATCATGCACTTCAACACCACCAATCATGCCAAAATCAACCCAAACTCATGAGAAAATTTTTAAAATTTGTCAAATTTTATAAGAATCATACTCAAGTGGTGAGTCACATCACACACTCTCCCCCCAAACTTAAATCGAAACAAGAGTTGAGACTTAAGTTTGCAAAAAGTGGTGAGACTTACCCTTGTAGTTTCCTTTGGTGATCTTCTTGTGGAGAAGCCTATGCATCCAAACGAATCAAGTTATGTTCACCATGCACTAGCACCCCCCAAACTTAACTCGAGACAAGAGTCACGAATTAAGTTTGCAACAAGTGGTGGAACATGTCAACTTGAATCCATGAAGCAATTCTCTTTTCTTCAATGAGCATTTTCTCCATGAGCACAATCAACCTACAAGGCCAAAACAAACAAGCAACAAAAGATAAAAAGAATGGGTTGCCTCCCATTTAGCGCTAAGTTTAACGTCTTCAAGCTGGACGAATGTAAGCTCTTAACAGTCGGAGAAATCCAAGACCCCATCGGGCCGTATCTTCACTTTAAACATCTCTTTAACAACCTTTTTATCCACACTTCGTGCTCCTTTAACATTTGAACTCACCTCGTTTCCTCTTTTCCTCACATTATTACATCCCGGAGGCCCTTTATCAATTTTCAAATCAACATGTGGATCTCCCCCAAGCGTATTTCTTTTTGAAGAGACATTTCCTGCAATTTCAAGCATAAAGTTAATTAATTCTTCATCTTTTAAAATCGCACTTACCACTTCATCTCGAATATCCGGAGGCTTAATGGGTGGCTTCAAATGAAGATTTCTCCCTTTTTCATTCTTGCTTGATAACACCAATTCTCTTTCATTTGATCAGAGTGTGAGTTCCTTCCTATCCATGTCAAATTTTGCTTTTGCGGTTGCCAAAAATGGCCTTCCAAAAATTAATGGAATCAAAGGATCCGCTTGCTTCTCAACTATCATAAAATCCACCGGAAATACAAAATCCTCTATTTGCACTATCATATCCTCCACAACTCCATGGGTCTTCATCATTGAACCATCCATTATTCCAATTTCTACATCCGTTTCATTTAGCCTCCCAATGCCAAGTTTTTCAAAAATTCCCAAAGGCATCACGTTAATGCTTGAACCAAGATCACATATAGCATTTAAGTGTTCCCCATTTCTAATTTTACAAGTAAGAACGAATTTACCGGGGTCTTCCACCTTTAATGAAGCATCAACTTCAACAATGTCATGATCTTGTTTCAACATCATCTCTTCATCACACTTACTTTCCTCATCCAACAAAGACAAAAATTCACCAATTATCATCTCATCATCCAAAGACCAATCTTCATCGATGTCAATGTCCTCCTCCACGTTTGACACAATTTCATCACAAACTACTTCTTCAACCTTGGAACCAATGTTTGTTGTTTCCACCAACCCTTTCTCCACCTTACTTTCCATGTTGCACACGATAACATACAAACATTGCTCCTTAGGATTAGTCACCGTGGTAGATGGGAATTTTCCTTGTTGGTGTTGAGATCCCACGGACAAAGCAATTTGTCCCATTTGATGCTCAAAAGCTCTCATCCTATTATCGGATTTCTTCTCATTTTCCTCCATTCTAGCCTCAAGCTTTTTCATGAATGCTAGCAATGTCTCTTCTACCGATGCTTTACCCTCTCCATTTGGCGGCTTAGCACTCGGATCGAATCCCGGAGAAAATGACACGGCGGCTTGAGGATTAGAGTAGGAGAAATTCTCATGCTTCCTTGGAGCTTGATAACCTCCACTTGATTGATTGAAATTACTCACCCGAGCTTGCCCTTGATATCCTCCTTGATAATTACCTTGGGTAGAAGGATAGTTACCTTAAAAATTCCCTTGACGTTGAAAATTTCCTTGGTAATTTCTCCCATCTAAATAGGCAACATCCTCTACATTTTGCTTCTCATTGCTCTCCTCATTCGAATTAGCACTTGTACTTCCCCCTTAACTCACTCCTTGAGTGATCAAATTCAATTGCTTTGTTAAAGCATTGATGCTCTCATTAAATTCTTTCATTTCTTCGCTCTTAAACACATCACTCTTCACTTTGTTCACACTCTCCACTAGAGCAACCTTTCCGTATGCATAACCTCCCAAAATTCTCTCGGACGGCCACTGATAAGCATTCATTGCAATGTCTTCAAAAATTTTCATAGCTTTCATCGCATCCACTCCGAATATAGATCCTCTGGATGAGGCATCTACATGTATCCGATGTTGTTGGCTCAACCCTTGATAGAAGAAAGCCACTTGTTGATTCTCATGAAAGTCATGTTGAGGGCACTTTCTTAGCATCTCCTTGTAGCGTTCCCATGCTTCATAAAAGCTTTCATCCGGAAGTTACTTAAACTGAGAGATAAGGCTCTTCAATTTGAGTGTCTTTGAAGGAGGAAAGTATTTGTTTAGGAACCTTTGCTCAAGATCTTCCCATGTATTACAACTTCCCAAAGGAATTGCATTATACCATGCCTTAGCCTTGTCTCTTAAAGAAAAAGAGAACAACCTCATCCGAATAGCATCTTCCGATACTCCATTCATCTTAATGGTATTTGCAACCTCCAAGAAGCTAGCTAAATGCATGTTTGGATCCTCAAGAGGACCTCCCCCAAACTGATTTTCTTTGACCATGTTGATCAATCCGGTCTTGATTTCTAAATTGTAGGCTTGAACCGGAGGAACCATGTTGTGCACGGCTCTCGGTTGGAAGTACTCCCGGATTGCTCTAGGCCTTTGCAACTCTTGTTGTTGGAGTATCCTTTGAGCTTATTGATTGGCAAGCACTTGCATATACTCTTGGTTTTGAGCAATGAAATTTCTAAACATCTCCATTTGGTCCTCTTGTATTCCATCTTGTACCCCCCGTTGATCTTGTAATGGATCATTGGGTGGATTATGATTGACATTATCTCCACGTTGATTCTCCATATTTATTCTTTTTCTAGCTCTCCGTCTCTCTCGCTTCCTTTGTCGCGCGGTCTTTTCTATCTCCAAATCCAAATGAATGATCGATTGATTTCCCTTTGATCTTGTGATCATAAAACACCTACGAGAATTCAAAGAGTGAGACCACAAACACAAATAGTAAATAAAATATAATAAAAAAATCCTTATCAAGAACAACTAAAACAATAACACAGTACTCCACTAGTCCGTCAAACTCTCCCCGGCAACGGCGCCATTTTCTTGTTTGCCTAATTTTGTAGCACTCATGAGCAAGAATACTCGATCGTTGTAGTAGTATATCACAAGAAAAATTATCAATCCACAAAGGAGTTATGTTCGGACTAGCAAAATACGTGAGCTCATGTTCATGTTATTTTTGTAAAGATGATCGGGGGGTTTTGAGATGATTAACAACTAAAGAAAGGAGCAAGTAAAAAAGAATAGCAAATAAGAGAAATGACAAGTAAAGAAAATGGATGCTAAAGTTCAAGTATGGAAAAACATGGGATTAGAAACATCCAAGCACACTCGATTCATATTATCATGCAAAAGGAATCAACTCAATTGATGTAGACTAAGGGTGATCACGATTGTATCCTAAGCTTCCTTTCGGGTTACAAAGGTTGTTGATCCATTTTAGACTCCCAAAAGTACTTAAGATCAAAGCCCAACATTAACCCCTTCCATCTAGGTACTAGTTAGATTAAACTCTCCCTTTTTGTGTACTAAGGCCAACGAATGGATTGGTTCCCCTCATTGAATTCAAATATCCTTTCGGTCAAATCCAAACTCAATGTCTATTCATGCCTTCCTAATACTATAGAGGGTCGTTTCCTTCTCACTCCAAGCAATACATACATGAACATCATGATAGCATTTAATTACCACAAATAATCCATTGATCAACAATCCATTAAACCAATAAACATTCATGAATAACAAACCATACCATCACAACATCAAGACAATTAAACTCCATGAATAGAAATCAACATCAATTAAACCAAAAACCAATTTAATTCACATGACAATATAAATCTAATATGCTCTTCATGCTCCTAATCCCACTAGAGGGATTAGCCTATCATGATAAAAGTAACAAAATAAATAAATAATTCATTACAAATACCCATAGTCTTAGATCTAAAGAAATACAAAATGAATGGATTCTTCCCTATCAATTTCTTGAAGAGAATCTTCTATTCTTCTTGATCTCCACCTCTAGCTCTTGATTTCTTGAGATCTCTCACACCCAATGGAAGGGATGAAGTTTTGATGGAGAATTAATGGAGATAATGGAGATGGATCAAAATGGATTAAGGTGGATGAAGATGATGGTGGAAAATGGAAGAAATGGTGTGTGATGTGTGTGTAGATGATGGGAATTTCGGATCCTCTGCCAATTGTTGAATAAAGGGGTATTTATACCCCTATGGAGGCTTCTAGAAGAATCTGGAAATTTCAGCAGGAACATACACGGTACGAGTCGTGCTCTGCAACACGGCCACGAGGTGGCCGTGTTGTGTCTTTTGATGCTGCCGCACGGCCTCGCCTTACAGGGCCGTGTTACGCAATACGGCTCGTGTGCTACAACACGAGTCGTGTGTTGTAACACGGGCACAGGGTGATCGTGTTGGCTCTTCTGATGTCGGCACACGGCCACTTCTTACAGGGCCATGTTGATGACACAGCTCGTGCTGCCAACTCAACTCGTGCAACTGGACACGGCCTTAAGTTGCCCATGTTGAATAACTAGGTGTCGCCGCATGGCCTTCTCTTACAGGGCCGTGTTGGCTACACGACCCGTGTTGGTGCTGGCTCCTGTATTTCTTCACTGTTTTGGCTCGTTCTCCCTCGTTTCAACTCCGAATTGAGATCCACTTTTTCCTACATCTTCCTTATCATGTTTAGCATCCAATAAAAAGTGAAAATCTTAAGTTTAAGCTCATTCACACACATTTCAATAAAAATACAAAACACAACCAAATAACATATAAAATACGGATAAAATAATACAAAAATACATATAAAAAGACACTAAAATCTAGGTGAAAATAGCTCTAATCAACCCATACGCCCGATAATACTCTTTCATTATCTCCAATGAGCAAAATACTATCTACATATAGTATAAGAAACACTACCACGTTTCTGTCACTATTTACAACACACAAGATTCATCCGCTCATTGATTTAAATCCATGCCACTGGATTACCTAATCAAAACAGATGCTTCACGATCTTAAAGCTTGCTTTAGTCTATCGCTGGACACTTTTAAGCTTACTATCAATAATGCTATTAGCACTTTGCAATGAATTACTCTGGTTGCTTCACATAGATGTTTTCCTCAAGACTTCCAATCAGGAAAGCTGTCTTGACATCTATTTTCTGTTACTCATAATTCAATATGAGCAGCAATAAATAAAAGAATCCGGATCAATTTAAGCATAGCTACCAGCAAATATGTTCCCTCATAATCGAACCATTTCTTTCTGAATACATCTTTTCGCAACAAGCTTTGCTTCCAAGATTTTCACCTTTCCGTATGATCCTCTTTTATTTTCCTATGTCCACTTGCAATGGCTTTTACACCATTTTAGTGATCGTTCAAGCTCCAGACTTAATTTAGAATCCATAGATTCTATATCATCATTCATTGCATCTTGCTAAGATTCCACATTTTCATCTTGTAGTGCTACGTCGTATCCGTGGGACAATACCATGTTTACTAGAGATCAAGTCTCATGACTCTCCCAAAATATAGATTTATGGGTTGTCGAACAACCCTCCCACTACGACAAGGCACTACATGTAATTGTGTATCAGACGTGACATGCGTTGCAGTTTACCTTGTGGTATATCCTCTTGTACACTTGGTACTTTTACTTCGTGTTTTCCTCTCACTTCCTTTAGAACAACTTATACATGGGCTTGTGATTTATTACATAGTCCTTTTCCAAAAATTTGGTGTTTGTGTTAACAGTCACCCTTCGATCTTTTGGATTAAATAAATCAACCTTCATTTTTCCAGGATGTCCCACAAACAGACAAATGTTTTACGAATTACTGTTTCTAAGGCATATCCATAAAATGAATTTAATTATTCCAAATAATTCATCATCTATCTAATCATAACCATAAGAGCCTTATTCCTTCTATCCACCACACCATTCAGTTTGGGGCATACCCGGTGTAGTCAACTTGAGATTTAATCTCAACTTCTGATCAATAGCTCCTAACTATCCCAAGAGGTATTCGCCATCATGATTGAATTGTAATGATTTAATATATTTTCCATGACGCTTCACTGTACCAGCCTTACAATTCTTGAATTAATCAAAGAACTTAAACATGCAATGCATCATATAATTATATTGGTTTCCAGAATAATCTTCGAATATTCATAACCACCTCTCGTCTGGATAATATTAGATTCGCTTGAATCAGAATGAACTAATTCCAACATATATATCTTTGGCTCTACACCCCACAGCCTTGAAAAGGCAGTTAATCATTTTTACTTCTAAGCAAGACTCGCATGTCCGATAGTTTCCACTTCAGATAAACCTTACGGTCTATCGGCTATCAACTTTTGAATCCTACTCAAGTAAAATGAATTAGTCATAGACGCCAAATGTATGTTTAGTTCATTTCCAAAGGTTCCTTTCTCTTACTTATATTAGAAGATGCATTATTTAATTACTATTTATTGCATCTGTGGGATGTACATGATTCAAGAGTATACTTTTTATCCACCAACGTACTTTAACGGATTATAGCCTCATTCCTCATTACTATGACCATGTCATTTAAATGAAATGAAGTATCCATCCGTTAATGCATAGAAACCGAAATTAAATTTTTTCTATGAAACGTACGTAAAGACAATTTCTCATAATCAATCGTTTATTCTTATCATGAGATAAATAAACAACTCCCACTGCAATAGCCACTATCTTTGTAGTTTTACCCATGTTATTAACAATCTTATCCTTACTCAGTGATAAACATTTAGTGATTCCAGTATCTACATAGTTCGAGTCAGTAGATGCCATCACTAATCATATTTAAACAACTAGTGAATAAGATATTAAGTTTGTTCACTTTATGATGAAAATGGCTTTCCTTTGCCACATGTTTTGTCAGAAGTTTCCCACCATATACATCCTCTTGTAATTCAGGTGGAACTTACTCAAAACATCTAAGCAATTATGGAGAATTAAAATTGACTTAGGTTTTCCCTTCAACTTCTATCCCATAATTTTCCAATTCATTCATCAAGTTCTATCATGATTTATCACCTTTTTAAATTACTCAAGTATCCGAAGAGTTACATGAGATCATCATATTTCTATGAACCTCTCATCTCTTCACTAAAGACTTTAATAGGCATTATGAGACGTCCTTTGCGAGAATACACATGTATTTTCTTAAGCAGTAATTTTCAAAATCAAGATTCTTTTCTAATCATCTAATTTGGACAAGTAAATATAATGTCTTTTAGTTAACAATTAATGAAATAAAACCATTCGAAATTCAGAGAATCACAAATAAATTTACCGATCAAATCTTCGAATTTTATTCTTTTATATTGATTCCCTCAAAACAATATAAAATAAAATTCACCGACATCTCAAGTACCGTGAGTCTGCAAGCCACGATAGTGTGGACGTTTACAAACCCGAACATTTATAAGAGAAGGTTTTACCCATTAATTTCATTTGTCAACCTAACTTTATGACAAAATAATTAATAGTCGGTTCCTCTTTAGCCATGCAAATAAAAGCAGTGACTCCGATGGGGAGGATACTTATTATTTATATCTAAGTGTACACTATTATTTAATCCCAAGTCCGCGGCCCAAGTTTGTGTGCCTTACAGATGGAGAAGTACACACGCACTCGGATAACTTCCTACGATTATCAATTATAAGTTTGTACAGTGATCCGCAAATAAACTCATCCGATGGGGAGGAAGGTCTATGCCAACACGTAAGTTCATGTGCATCACATTACAAATAATAATTATTTAATGAAGTCTGTACCAGTGATCCACAAATATACTCATCCGATGGGGAGGAAGGTCTATGCCAACACGCAAGTATACTTGCATCACTTACAAACCAATAATGGAGGCCGCGGAAATTTATTACCAATCCCCTCTCCCACTTAGTTATTTAAACACCGAGGGTTTTAAACATGCATATAATATTCTAAATAAAATATACATTTTAGCATGCTTCTATTAACAGCAATTTAAATGAATAAATCACATAGAACATGCCTTTCATATATAACAATTAATTGTCAAGTTAAAACAATTAAATCAGTTATATATCACAATTAATTGCATAAATAGTGGATCAATCAATTGGGCCCAAGAGCAACAAATAAGCACAAAATGAGCAGCAGATTAAATAATTAATCAAGTCCATTATCCATGGCCCATAATCTTATCCCAAAATCAAATTAAGTCCACCAAGCCCACTAGCACAAAATTAGTCCATTAATAAAATTAATTTATCATGCTTGGCCCATTACCCACAATTAATTAAATCCAGCAATTAATATTACCCAGCAGCCCATTACCATTTTAATTAAAATTGGGCCCAACAGCCCAAAACCAAATTAAAATTAATTGAGCAGCCCACAAGCAAGAAATAGGCCCTTTAGCATTTTAATAATAGGTCCAGCAGCCGAAAAGAACCACTATTAAAAATTTGGGCCCAACAGCCCAAATCTAAGCCCAGCTAGACAGCCCAAATCTCCAAACTGCTGCCCTAAAAACAACCGCCCCCTCATCCTTCCAGTCGCAAGCGGCACCGGCTTCTGCTCGCACACGCCAGCCTTGACCGGTGCGACCTGGTGGCTGCTGCTATCGGCAGTCTTGCCGTCAGCCCACCACCGTCGGGCATCAGCACATCGCGCCCACTGCCGTGCTGCCACCGACCAACAGTAGCACATGCAGACCTCCTCCAGCCCACCAGAGTTGAGCCGCCAGCTGTCTACCGCGCTTGCACCCCAGACCATACACCCAGTCCTCTCAGCAGCATCAGATTTGCACGACATCGCCTTGCTGGCCGCACGATTCATCGTGCCGACAGCTGCCAGCAGTCGCATTGTGCCGCTGCCAAAGGACCATGCCTGGTCTGCGTGTGACGGCAGCAGCTATCTGTCGGTGCCATCTCACAGCCAAGCCCTCTCGGAATCTGCAATTTGTTCACCCGAAACTCGCAACACTCAAGATGGACTCGATCGAAACCATGCTGGGCCGCTCTAAAAACCGCCAGCAACCCCACCGGCGAATGACACCCGCATTCATTCTCTCTGTCAGATCCGCTCGAAGCTGTCTTAGCCCAATCGGAGTTTGGACATCGAATAGAGACAGGCCTTTATCACCTCCGTCGTCAATCGGGTCCCGATCGTCGCCTAGAGGCTTCACGCCGCCCACCATCCTGCTTCGACCAGAACCAACAGCCCCTCCTTTTGACTCGCACAGATCCATCTGGACTTGCCCGTGACTTGTCCAGACCCCTTTTTCACCGACCGCGATGCCGTACTTACATTCACCATTGACGGCAGCAAAGAGATTGTGTATGTGTGTTGATGTTCAGTGTGATAGTACTCAGATGGGTTTCAAGCAGAGTGTGTGTTATGTCCCGTATTATCAATCAACAACAATCACACAAATAACAATATTACAGAACCATGAGAATATTTCTAGATTAATTCACATAATCAAATAATCACAAAAACCCAACCTTACGGTTCACGTTTCACCACGATACCAATGCTCTGATACCAATTGTTGGCAATTGGATCGTATGGATCAACGTGATCGTTAAGATAACAGGTAAACAAAATCAGCGGAAGCATAAAAAAATATGTTTACCGTACTTCTGGGTTGATGTAGAGGATGAACAGTAGAGAACCACCTCTCAATCTTCTGCTGTATGTCCCAAGTCGAATCCTGCTGTTGTGTGGGCAACAATCCGCAGGATTCTCTCAATATGCTCCTGTTCTTTTCTAACTGTCAAATGAGGCACTGACTTAGGGTAAACAGGAGCAGAGATGACTTATATAGTTGGGCTACAGCAGGGACCAGGAGGAGAAATTGGGCTGGGCCTCAATTGAATTTAATTAACCAAGCTTAGCCCAAAGCTTTTAATTAAATCCAATAATAATAATATAGTCCACTAAAATATTATTACTGCACTACCCGTCCAATCTCAAAATTATGTTCTGGGCTCCTTCTTATTATAAGCCCGATGGTCTCCCCATGTTTAAGAAATACAATGTCCATTAATTAATTAAGTTACTGACAACTCAAATTAATTAATATCTCATCCGAGAGTAGTAACACTCAACCTTATTATCATGCCGGAAATTAATCCACTTGCAAGATTTACATGATAAACCTTATGAGCTCCTCAAGGGGACATCATCAACCTATGTCGGACATGGATTCCTTCTACAATCAACAGCACACTATAGAGACAGTACTACTTCTCAACTCACCGAGTATATTGATTTAATACTTATAAATCTCACCCATTGATGAATCAAAGAAATACATACTGCCCTACGTGTCGAGGTTATTGTATAGGGATTAAGAGCACGAACTTCCATAATAACAGAGATCAAGTTCTACTATATAGTCAGTATAAGAAGAACGATCTCAAGCGGTCCTGCTCAATACACACAAGTGCACTAATGTGATTCTATAGCCAAGACAAGGTAATACCAAAGCACACTACAACCATACCGATAGAGAGTCCCTGTCTATCTCGCTTGTGAGCATCTGTTTATACTTTATAAGGAAACTGATAATATGATCTTCCGCGTATTGTCACACAATATATTATCTACAGTATAAAGTAAATGGACTATTGCATCGTGCATATAAAATAAATTATAAGATGCAATCATTTGATCAATGATTCTCATTTCAAATATTGTTATGACATTGTTCATACTAAAGCTAGACTTTTAGTATACAATCCAACAATAATAAGAAGGAGCCCATAACGTAATTATGGGAATAGAATGGTAGTGCAGTAATAATATTTTAGTGGAATATATTATTATTATTGGACTTAAGTATAAGCTTTGGGCTAAGCTTGGATACTTAAGCCAAATGGAGGCCCAACTCTAATTTCTCCTTCTGGTCCCTGCTGTAGCTCATATATAAGTCATCTCAGCTATTCTAATCAATTGATGAGACATGCCTAACACGTGAAGAGGGTAGACAGAACAGTAAATTAAGAAGATCTTGAGGATCGTCGCTCATACGACGTCGAGATTGGACTTAGGAATACATCAAAAGATCAAGAGGTCGTTTACTACTGCTGTCCGTCACCTTCTATGATTTTATAAAATTGAATAGACATCAAAACAGGACATGTGATATATTTACAGAAAGCCACGAAAGAGAGGATCGTTTTGGCGCATAGATCACTCAAATCCAATATCGGATGAGAGAGTTATGCCCAAAACGGTGAGGCTGCGCAAGCTGGTGGCTGGAATTCGTCTTCTCCAACATACCTTGGTGAAAGGTAATACACATATGGAACCCTAATGGGTCATGTTAACCAAATGATCGAACGCCAACAAAGTGAACATAGATGATTGGATGTGGAGCTTGGTAGAGGATACAGATACTTGGGATGGATTCCTTTGGGGCCGGTATACGTATCTCCATCTCATTCACTACATAGATGCAGTGTTGACTTCTTTACCATCTGGCATCAATCCTGATAAATATCGCTATCACTTTTATGGTTGTACCTACGCCCTAATGGTAAACCTCATATAGACTCATCGAATTGTCGTTAAATTTTGTCAACAATCAATGCAATGCTTACTATTCAATTTTCTATCCTTGTATATGATATAGCTTTGGGCTTACGAAGGGCTCCCCACATTTGATGCACCATTCATAAAGGGGCCACCTAATGATAACAGGAGGCCCCTCTGCCTACGGTGGAATTTTAAGGCACTCCGACTTGATACCAGTGATTTCTTTCAATCAGTAAGTGTTGTTTTTATCTTAAGTTGTATGAGAATGTAATGTAATGTAATAATTCATTTTCTTTAATATGTTGTTTGAGTTGCAGCATCAGCCAATTACATATATGCCTATTCTACTACCCACTGAGTACTTTGCACGTTACTGGCCAGGTCATGATTTGGATCCGGATGAAGGTTTTAGGGTGTTATTTGCAAAAGCCAATGACTCCACATTAAGGAAAACCGATAGAAAAAAGGGAGCAACCCTTCCTATTGCAGTTCAGAAAGAGGAAGAAGATCCACCCGAAGAAAATGTAGAAGTACATAAGTGTCGGTCTTGTATGATTCAACCTTCCAACCAATGGGATATGTTCCGAGGCCATTGTACGACACATGTATTCAGGATAGGATAGTGTCAAGTGTTGCTCATTCTGATTTCATGGGTGGGTCCTATTGGTCTTTTGGTGGGCCATTTACTCCTGGTATATCCGTGAATTGTTGCAAGTGGAGACCATAGGAGTGGATATTGGTAATTCCATAGTTCATATGCCCGGACCATCCCCAGTTCAGTCAAGCAACTCATCACATAATGCCCCTATGGAGGTAGATCAAATTAATCAGTAGGAGGTCATAGATGCTACAGAGCACAGTCATCATTCCCATCAGTCGCAGCGCTCTTACGGTTCCCACCACTCACAGCGCTCCCGAGTGTCCCACCGCTCCCATCACTCATAACGCTCCCATAGATGCCATCACTCGCAGAGTCCCCACTAGTCACATCATTCACACCACTCCCAGCATGTGGATCCCACTGCATTTGGAGCTAAAATCCCTGTTGATATACCGGACCGAGGGGTAGGACCCAATGTTGTCTTCACACAGGAGTCTACACATCAGGGGCATAGAGCTTCTGCAGTTAAAGCCGGTGCTGAAGATGACAGCTGGAATAGGCTTAATACGAGATTGGACTACTACAATGAAAAGTTCTACAACTTGGAGACTTACCTGGCATTCCATAAAGAACGAGAGGATAGTTGGAATAGGAGATTCGATGAATGGGATGGAGATACGACACTTGGGATAGCAGATTTCAAACATGGGATCATAACTAGCAGTAGATGCGGACAGAACAATAACACTATGGGAATGAACCTCGTAAAACAGCTATGTGGCTTGCTAGCCTTTAGACAAGAGTGCAGCCTAGATATGAAAGAGGGGTGAGGAAAGTTGCTCGTTCATTATTTGGAAGTAGAAACATTGCGCCAGAACTAGATTCCCCATCAATCGAGCCACCTGTTCCCCCTGCTGACTGGGGAAAGGATTTAGAAGCGGCAAATACATAAACTAATACTGCCCAGGTCGTGCATGAGACTCCTGCTATGGCTCCTCGATCATCTAGTTGGTTTGGTAAGGATCCCCCCATTGTCGCCTAAAGCTTGTCAATCCCAGTCAAGTGTGGTCCAGAGTATTGCCGAACAAACTCTGCCTGCCCAAAGGCCTTCCTTAGCCAATGATGAAGACGATCCTTAATCGAGTCCCGACTATGACTTCTCCATCCCATATCGACCAGTACATGAGAGGAGGCCATCCCGCATGTTTTTATCCCCATACACCATACAACAGCAGCAAGCATTGCTTCAAAAGTATAAAGTTTTCAAGCTTATGCCAAAAGTAGGGTAAGTAGCTTAACACTCATATTTTAATCAAACTATATAATTTCACTTATTGAAAAATTATGTATCGCATAGGTTGGATGTCGGCATGGGATTTCAAGTGACTTAGAACTTTTTCAAGGATATGGAGACTGGGGGAGTGTGGTTAGAAGACCATGTAAGTATATATTGGTTAATTAAATTATAATTATGTCATTATAAATTAATATAATATATTATTTCATTAATTTGTTGATAACGATGTGCAGCATATTGACGCAAGCTTGTGTCTTCTTGTTGAATCACCCGGGCAGCTTGATGCTTGGCCGTTGAAAAGTCAGGGCACTCACGTTATAATGCCAATGGCATTCATGGTATGTTTTTCACTACTAGTGAGATTTATGCATGATTGCGCTTTGGTTGCGAAGCTTTCATACTCTTACATTGTAGATGGCCATTAAGCAATAGTGGACAACGTACACAAACACAAACAAATATGATGAGAGCACATTTATCAAATTATCGAAAATTTTGTTGGAGCATTTGGATGGGTATGCAACTGGCAGGTTGATCTCATGGAAGCCTGCTAGCTGGACACTTGCAACAAAACAGTGGGCTTCAGCTGAACGGGTAAAAAATTTAAGACCACTTTGCTTCTATAAGCCTATGTGTTGAATTTTTATTATATTAAAGATTTATTTTGGTAGGGTTTTTTGTTGATAACGAGCATGGGCATTATTATGCATGTTGCGTACACATGCGTTCCATGAAGTTTACTGTGTAACTCTCTACGTCATAGATGGGATCATAAACTGGATATGGAGATTTGTAGATGCAAAGAAACACTACCTTTTTATCAAATCATCCCTGCAATCATGTCACGCAATGGCTGCATTTGGGAGAATCCAAAACAGAAGAATAGACATACTCTTAAGTGGATAATAGTAAGCCCGTACAATTGTTACCCCCCAATGATAGCTGGAGTTGTGGACTGGCTGTTGTACGTACTACACAAAGCATCATCACTAAACACTCAGCATGGGGCAACGACAACCATTTGATGGAGTACGGGAGACTTTTATCTAGGGAGATACTTTTCTGAAATTATCAGGGACGTAGGTTGCTCGATAAGTAAATACACATTATCAATGGTTTGAACTTCATATTGAATAGTGTAGTCCTTATTGTTAATTTAAGTTTAGTGATTAAACACTGACTTTCCGTAAACAATATCATTTTTACATTCAATTAAATTGTTTTTATTTTAAATCCACTTTTCAAATTACTAATTAAGGATGATATGTATTAATTTTAATTATTTACTTATTATATAACCTAGTTTAATTTTAATTAAAATACTAAACACTCGGACTCGGCCTTCAATAATATTTAGATTATCGGACCCGACCTTAGAATAAGTGATTGTATAATTAGTTAGTATGATTACTCGAACTCGGCCTTAGATTATATTTTTTTGAAATTAAATAATGGGAGTCGGCCTTAGATAGTGGGATTCAGGCTTAGATAGTGTGAGTCGGCCATAAATTATTTTTTTTTTAAATTAATCTGGGACTCGGTCGTCCAGTTGTTGTAATCAACCTTGAACTTGGTTTTGATCAAAAATATGTGTAATCAATTACTCGGTCTGTGAAATTAACAGCATTTCACTCACATTCGGTCTTCTCAGTTTGCATTTTTCTTTAATAATAAGATAAATACTCGGCCTCTCTCATTTATTTCATTGAACTAGGCATAAATACAAATAGATACAAAAGTACATTTCCACATCTACTGTATCACATTGCCTTAAATTTTAGAAGTAATTACTTCCACCAACCGTTCTTTTAAATTTGTAAGAAGAAATTCATTATTATCTCATTTTCACTCCACAAAACTTTTGCCATGAAGTAAAGAGGAAGCTAAATTCCAATCCTTTTCAACGACAACATCGTTCAAAACCCATAGAAGGCAACAAGGTATCTTTTGTGGGGACCCTCGTCCCCCCCTTCTGTGTCTTCGATGAAAGCGATGCATTAGGATTATATGTTCATTTTAGTTGTAATTATTTGTTGACATTGCATGTCATGTATATGTTGTTAGAATTCTTGTTTAACGTAATAATGGGAATTATTTAAGGAAATGTCTAACGTAGTAGTTATAAAATATTTTCTTCCAAAATATGATTTGTAAAGGATTTTTTATTTTTTTTAACCACAATAATTTAAGTTTTGATCATAAACATTGTACTCTATCCTAGTTTAGTTTATAAAATAATATTAAAAATGATTTTAAAAAATTTAACACAAGTTAATATGTAAGACCGAGTGGCATGCTTCGGCCTTAGAAATAACATTAAAAATACTTATTAATATAACATAAATTTAACATTAAAAATAATATCGTATTCAGTCTTATTCTAGAATACTCGGACTCGGCCTTATAGAAATCATGGCATGCATCTTTTAAAGAAAATAAATACTTATTAATTGAAAGACCGAATGCTTAATTTAAGAGTTAGGTAGGGCCCACTTGGTCTTTTATCTCTGCCATTAGGGCCGACTCGGCCTTAGAATTGTATGATAGTGTCCACTCGAAGTTTTAAAATGGAGTTTAGGGCTCAGTCGGCCAATGAAATAGGAGCCAGTCGGTCATTCGGACTTTGTAATTCACTTGATAATCGAACCATGATCTACACATAATGATTATTTTATAAATGTTATGATAAAATTAATATATATATATATATATATATATATATATATATATATATATATATATATATATATATATATATATATATATATATATATATATATATATATATATATATATTAGTTCAGAGCTTTCATGACGGGAAGAATGACGAAAATATCATGAGGGGGAAAATGGCATTGTCTACAGTACGATGGTGGGGAGTTTCAGTACATCATGCTACCGGAATCGAGGTTGAGTTATGATGTCTAGATCAGCGAAATCCATTCTGTTGTTAGAGCTGACCTTACACGATGCAGATACGTAATTCATTCATTTCAAGATAAAGGCCATAGTTTGGTTCGACAAAAAATTAATAATGATTTTATTTTATATCAATTCTTTCTTGCTCTTGGACCATATGTACTTTATAACATACTGAAATCTCTAGGTGAAGAGGCACTGCAAAGGGCTGATTTCGTAGGTGCTAGTTCAAGTACACCTACGATTAATCTCAATGAGCCATATATGCCCATGGAAACTGGTTGCACAGATCTATTATTTGAATCAAATTATCAAAAAAATGATCGGTCTTGTACAGATGATGAAAGCTCACAGACAAGCAGGGAGAGCGATGAAAACATTGATGATAGGCCAGTGAACTCTTAAGAAGGAAATCCACATACACAAGGGGGGTAGTGTTGAAGATGTTGACTATAGGAAAGAACAGTTCGACGAGCTTTGGGACTACATCCGAGGAATGGGTGGATTGAGCTTTATTAAACCTGTAACAAAGGATCTGCCTTCGCTATACGTTCACCACCCAGTAGACCCTAACCTAACCCATCCCACTCAACCTTGGTCAATACCCGATAATGATTTTGTTATTTCATACATTGCTTTTTTATTTTATCAGTGAGCGGTAGACTTTAACACAGTTTCAAATTTATATTCGCTCTTTGATTATTCAAAACAAGTTTTCCAGCTAACTTTACACCCATGCCCACTTTAGATGCTCCGTCATTTGACACAACCGTTCAGTTGGTCCTTAAAGGTTTCTATGAGACCAAAGATCATTTTCAGATGATGATCAGGATGTACGAGTTACGAAATCAAGTGAAGACAAGAGTTTAAAAATTCGATACGAAAAGGTTAAACATAGTCTGCAGCCACCGAACTACACATAAATGTCTATTCAAGATGCACTCTAGTGGCACAAAGGGAGTCTGGCAAGTTATAAAGCTCGTGGACTAATACACCTGCAACTAAGATCCAGATATGCAACGCCCACGCACTGTATCTTCAAAAATACTTGGTAAATACTTTTCCTACAAGTATAGGGACAGAATGATTGAAAAAAGGCCAAAAGGGATGATGGAAGAAATCTTGCATGAGTTTGGCTTTGACATTCGATACAGTATAACACTTAAGAGGCAAGCATCGTGCAGTTGGCTGATGAGAGTGAATATAAGCGTGTTTTAGTGTCCAATTTAACACCTTTTGATGGAAATTCTTGTTATATGTTATCACAAGTGTCTTATATTCGATATATGTGAGAAAAAGGTGAGTTTGAAGTGTTTTATTGTGTTTTAGGTGGAAAAAGGATCAAAAGTGCAAAGTTGGAGAAAATGTGCAACTTGTGCAATGAATGCTGAAAAACGCACGTTCAAATTGTGCAAATTTTTTGTATTTGTATGGAGATCAAAACTGGTGGTATGATACATATTTGGAAAGCCACTGAAGAGAGGGTTGTTTTGGCATAAAGAACACCCCAATAAGAATCCAAACGAGAAAGTTACGATCAAGATGGTGATGTCGCGCGAGCTGTACCGAACAGAACGACTGTGTCAATTTCCATGGCTTGTTACACCTTCAAATCATAGAGTTTTTGTGAGTTCTTTATATGGATAGAAAGCTAAGGAAGAGAGAATTGTGTGAGCGCAAGAATCACTCAAATCGGAGCTTGTATGTAGAAGTTATACGTAAAATGGTGAGACTGCGCACTGTAGTTCAACCAGAGTTGACCACGACACGAGCAGTTCGACCACGTGTCGTAGTCGAACCAAAAGCCTGAACAGCACAAAATCAGGTTTTTTATCCCTTATTCATGAATTTTAGTGCTTTCTAAGAAAAAGCCCTTCCTAGGTCCATAAGAAGAGCTTACAAGTATAAAAGGGGATGTAGATCACACCAAGAGAAAAGAAAAACTAGATTGAATTAGAGAGAGGTCACAACAATACTACACCCTACAAGGGGGGATCACCCCAACCACCATCCACATCTTTTCCTCCATCCATCCATCACTTTGAAAATTCTTCTGTGGAATCAATAGGAGAACTAAGAGGAGAATTCAAGATAGAGAAGGACGCGACGACGCCACATATAGGGTTTATTTCCTTTCCTAATTTATCTTATAATTTTCCAGAAATCCAGGTAAGATCTATCCAACACCCATGATTGTTCTTCGTAACATCATGGGCTAGAGCCTTTTTGGTAGAACTAGGGTTGTGAAGGTTCTTACGAATTAATTGAACTTTCGTGTGTAAATTTCGTACAACACTACTTGTGAATTTATTTTATATATGATTGTGCATTCTTAATCCATATTCACGGTCGTTTTGTGCATCTTCAATTGGTATATGGAGTCTGAATATATATCTTGGTTGTAGATTGAGTGTGTTCACCGCTGAATAGGATTCCATGTTATGATTCTAAGTGAGAGAACTCCGAAGCTTCATTAGAACTAACATATATGAAGACTTATTAATTGAATTGAATTCGGGTTATTAAGTAGGATAAAGATGATAATTTTATAGTACCTATAAAGAGAGATTATATCGGGTTAGAGTACCAATTGGCCAGGAAAATAATTGATACTGATAGTACCTAGAAAAGGGGTTGGAATTATATCTCTTGCTCCGAGGTTATTCACACATGTTACACGCATTTCTACTTGTGTCTATAGAATAGATATGCATGGTTTAGTGATGCGTCCATATTCCACAAGGCAGAGTCGGACATCAACACACGGAAGGGAAATTAACGAATGAAACTGGATTACCCTAGAGCTACCTATTCTTCTACTTGATCCACTTTCGTATTCTTCTAGTGCTTTTATTTTATTTGTTATTTAAAATAATTATTTAGTAGTTTAATAATTAAATCCCAAACTTTATTGCCAATTTGTCGTAATTAATTTTATAAATAATTAAATTGATAATACGACATCCTTTGGGTTCGATAATTCACTTGGTTGCTTGCTTAAGCTGCAATTGATATCCTTAATACTTGGGGATTAATTTTGCATGCAAAGAAAACGCGCATCAAGTTCTTGGCGCCGTTGCCGGGAACGACTATTATTATTAGTTTATTATTTCTAGTTTGATTAAGACCTTTATTTTTGATTATTTAATTCTATCTAACCTTGAATTTTTCTTAGGTACTTGTGCACTAGAAAAGGAGAGGAAGGAAAGGAACGAATGACACCCTGAGCTAAACATGGTCGGAGCAAGGCAGAATCCGAATGATGTTGCCATACATGAAATTTTCACGAACTATGGGATTGAAAACATGGGGTTGATAGGAGCAAGGGGAAAAGATGATGATTTTGAGATACATCCCGCTCTTATTAACATGGTAGAGAAGAATCCCTTTTCTGGAGGTTGCTTTGAAAATCCATATCAGGATCTTAGAAGATTCCTTAGTTATGCAAACACTCAAAAGGGTGTTGGAGCCAATGATAATGCAAGACGGATTACCTTATTCAAAATCTCTTTGATTGATAGGGCAGAAGCTTGGTATGAGACTCTTGATGCCATGGATTGCACTACATGGGACCAACTGCAGCAGAAGTTCTTGGAGAGATACATGCCACCCTCAAGGATCTTAAGAATGAAGAAAGAGATCACCCAATTTGTTATGAATCAGGGTGAAAAATTCCACGAGGCGTGGGACAGGTTTAAAGACATGCTCAGACGATGCCAACAACATGGAATGTCTAAGGCTCAATATATAAGTATCTTCTACTATGGATTGGATTGTGAGTCGCGTGTCTTTATTGATGCATCATCAGGTAAAGTGCTGTTATCTAAAACAGCAATAGAAGAAGAAAAGTTATTCTAAGACATCTCTATGAATTCACGTGACTGGCCTACGGAGAGAGATAGAGGATCATATGTACTTGGCAAGGTGGCGCAGGTTGAACATCAAGTGAAGCCGAATAGGGAGGATGAGATCGTCTCTAGTCTAGCTAACATCAACAAGCTACTAGAGTCCCAGCAGAAGGAAATTACATAGTTGACAGTACGGGGGCCTAGTATGAAGCAGCACGAAGTGAAGAGTGTTGAAGATACCTTCAATCGATACATTGCTAGGAATAATGCAAGGGTTGATCATCTTGAAGCTACTATGAACTCTAATCATGCAGATTTGTCTAAGAAGATGAAGGAGCTTACTTTGATGATGGAGCAGATGGCCAGGAACATGAATCAATTGACACAAACGTTGGAGAAAGAAATGTCCCGTCCAAGGCATAATGAATCTGAAGCAGTGCCATGCCATCACGTTAAGTCCTAGAATAGTATGTGGGACCGATGATGCCGAAATCTAATTTAGAAACATTAGGAGCCTGATTCAACCTCGATTCGACCAACACATCAGGTCGAACCGAAGAGGTCGAACCAGGCACCTGGGCGACATTCGGAGGTCCCAGCTGAGCGATTCGACCAGGATCAAGACGGTTTGACCAAAATCTCTGGTCGAACTCAGGTCGAACCCCACTGTCTGGAGTACTCTATTTTGTCTGAAGCACTGTTCGACCATGACCATCATGATTCGACCAATTCTGTTGGTCGAACTGTAGTCGAACCGACTTGTAAGGGGGAGAACAAACTTTCAGGTGCGTAGTTCGAACACGACACACTTGGTTCGACCAACATCCCAGGTCGAACCGAGGTTGAACCACCTTGTCCAGTACTATTTTCCACGCCGAATGTTTTACATGATGTTGATGCTACTCCCGTACCATATAAAGAACAGAATACTGAGCTTATAGTTGAGAAAAAATGGAAAAGAGTAACGAGGTTGAGAGCCGAGAAGCTTAGACTGCAGATGAATTATGAAGATGTGGTTTTCTCTCTTAATCAAGCAATGAAGATGCCCATAGAGACTCAATCTTACAAGAGCATAGATGTGGTTTCTAACTTATTTAATCTTGATTTTAATAGGACAGATGACTCTGAATTTGAGTGGAAGATTGACAAGGAGGTGTCTAGACAGCCATGAGAGGTAGGTAATTCCAAGAATCATATTCTTGTTACCAAGAAAGGTGAGGTGCTGAGTATCGACAAGAAGAGGGAAAGAAAGTATTTGAAGGTGAGGATACGAGAAGACCATCCTCTACCATCGTGACTCTTCGATGTTAAACATGAGCGCCTGTTGGGGGCTTTTTCTTCCGTTTTATTGCTTTATTTCTTTCGTGTGAGTAAGAAATTTTTATATTTAAGGTGTTTACTAATCGTCAATTATATATCTTTTCAAACTTAGTTTCGACTTACGTTTTTACTAAGTTTGGGGGGTGTGATGTTATTACCTCATTGAAGCACCATGAGTATAATATTTTCTTTATAATGTTTTCTAGGGGAATTGATTTTTTGCGTTATGCTGAAACTTTAATTGGTTTGGTATGTTGATTTTTTGCAATTTGCCTAGTGTTCAGTGGTGTTTCTAGTGTGTGGAGTCGATTAGATAGTCAATTGAGTATTTTCTTATAGTTCTCCAATTTTATTATGATGAATCATGTGATGATGAGTGTGCTTGAGCTTGGATGATAGAAACAGGTAAACTGAGGCTTTGACCTGACCGAGATGAACAACTCGAGGAGCTCGTACATACTTTGAAGGAAAAATCAGGTGCCCTCATTTCCTTATTCTATATTTTTATGTGTGCTTTTAATTTATGAGAGTGGAAAGATTGAGTTTATATTTTTGGTGACCCACATGAGCTATATTTTTAGAATCGTGCCTTAATTTCATATGCTTTTGAAATTGATGAAGTAATTGTACTTGAATTATATTGTGATATGAAGTTCTATGTGTACTTGTGGGATATTGCTTACCATGAAAAGTGCTCTATTACGTGTTGAAAATCCATGTGAGATTTTGAGTCTCGTTGATCATGTTACATAATCACATGATATTTCTTTTCTGGTGAGTATCGTTCTTGTGTGTGTATTCTAGAACTTGCCTCTTGTCTTACTTAAAACTGCATATGTGTTAGATGATGGGAGATGATGTTAGGCCATCCTTGAATTTATGAGTCACTTTGCCAAATAATTTCCTACCAAATAATTTTATATCCATAGTTAGCCCTGTTGAGCTTAAAAGCATTATTTCTTTGGCAACCTATGAAGATAGCCACTTTGATATCCTATTTGAGCCTTGATTGTCCTTCTAGAGGAGAATTAAAGGATTTTCAAAGTGTGTTGATGGAGTTTGATAACTATTTGGGAAGGAATGAAATTGGCGTTGAAAACAGTGATTGAGCTTGAAAATGCATCTAAGGAGAATCATGGAGTAGTGCTTAAGTCTAGTACTTCATTGAATAAAAAACCAAGGGTAGTGCTTAAATCTAGTACCCTATGGAGGTTTCCCGATGTAGTGCCCGAAACTGGTACCTCGAGAGAAAAGAAAAAAAAGGGAAGGAAAGAATGTTGTGTGATCGTCGCTATTTTTACCTAGATTTTAGTATCTTTTTGTGTCCCTTTTTGTAGTATTTCATCCGTATTTTATGTATTATTTGGTTGTGTTATGTGTTTTCATGGAAATGTGTGTGAATGAGTTTAAACGTATGTGAAATAGGTAAAAATAGAGCAAAAATAGAGTTGAGAGCTGAAACGAGCAAGAAATGAGGTTGTCGGGACCCAAGTCGAGTTGCAATGAGCAACTTGAGTTGCCAACACGAGTTGAGGCTAACTCGAGTTAGGTCCATAAATGTCCAGAATTGTCCAGAGGCCCAACTCGAGTTGCATGGTCCAACTCGACTTGCAATCGAGTCGAGCTAGGAACAGGGGAATGAACAAAAATTGTACAGTGAGCTAACTTGAGTTGTAAAATGCAACTCGAGTTGTTAGCTTCAGTCGAGCTGCCTTCCGTGGGATTTTCAGTTTCAGAGCCTCGCAACACGACCGAACAGGCGGGTGCACGAGATGCCAACACAAGTCGAGCTACTTTAGCTCGAGTTACACACAACGAACTCGACTCGTGTTGCAACTCGAGTTTGGTAAGGCCAACTCGAGTTGCATGTTTTTGGGCCAAAAATTCAGATTTTCACCTGCCAATATGTGTAAGTGTGTGTAAAAAGCCCATTTGATATTAAATTCGTGGCCCAACTTGGAGAGTGTATAAATAGCCTCATGTTCAATATTTCAAAGAGATTGGATATTCTACGCAAGGGTTTTCACTCCTACACCTAGATCACAGACCATTTCTTTTATTTTTCACCACCATCTTCATTCATTCTTCATCCCTTCCATTTGGGTGCTAGAGATCTCAAGAATTTAAGAGCTAGAGGTGGAGATCAATGAGGGTTGAAGATTCTCTACAAGGAATTGCTGGGGAAGATTTACATCTCTTTTGTTTTCATTTGGATTTAAGACTATAGGTATGTGTAATGAATCATTCATGTGTTTTGTTACCATTATCATGTTAGGCTAATCCCTCTAGTAGGATTAGGAACATGAAGAGCACATTAGGTTTATATTATCATGTGGATTAAATTAGTTTTTGACTTAATTGATGTTGGTTTCTATTCATGGGCTTTAATTATTTTGATGTTGTGATGGCATGGTTTGTTATTCATGAATAATTATTGGTTTATTGGATTGTTGATCAATGGATGATTTATGATAATTAAGTGTTATTATAATATTAATGTGTATATTTCTTGGAGTGAGATGAAAACGACCCTCTAAAGTATTAGAAAGGCATGAATAGACATCGAGTTTGGGTTTTACCGAAAGGATATTTGAATTCGATGAGGGGAACCAATCCATTCGTTAGCTTTAGTACACAAAAAAGGGAGAGTTAATTCTAATTAGTACCTTCTAAGGGAGAATTTGGAGTTAATTAGTACCTAGATGGAAGAGGTTAATGTTGGGCTTTGATCTTAAGTGCTTTTGGGAGTCTCAAGTGGATCAACAACCTTTGTAACCCGAAAGGGAGCTTAGGATATAATCGTGATCACCCTTAATCTACATCAATTGAATTGAATTCCTTTTGCATGATAATATGAATTAAGTGTGCATGGATGTTTCTAATCACATGTTTTTCCATACTTGAACTTTAGCTCCTATTCTCTTTTCTCGTTAATCTTATTACTTCTCATTTCTCTTAGTTGCTATTTTATTTGCTTGCTTCTTGCTTTAGTTGTTAATCATTAACAAAACCCCCATCATCTTTATAAAAGTGACTTAAACATGAGCTCACGTATTTTACCAGTCCAAACCTAACCCCTTTGTGGTTCGATAATTTTATTTCTTGGGATATACTACTACAACGATCGAGTATTCTTGCTCGTGAGTATTAAAAAAAATATGCAAACAAGAAATTGACACCATTGTCAAAGGGGAGTTTAACGGATTAGTGGAATACTGCGTTATTGTTTTAGTTGTTCTTGATAAGGATACTTTTTATTTTATTTTGTTTCTTATTTTTGTTTGTGGTCTCACTCTTTGAATTTTCGTAGGTGTTTTATGATCACAAGATTAAAGGAAAATCAATCGATTATTCCTTTGAATTTGAAGATAGAAAAAACCGCACGACAAAGGAAACAAGAGAGACGAAAAGCTAAAAAAGAACAAATGGAGAATCAACGTGGAGAAAATGTTAACCATGACCCACCCCAAGATCCATTACAAGATCAAAGGGGGGTACAAGAAGGAGTTCAAGAAAATCAAGCGGAGATGTTTAGGAACTTTATTGCTCAAAACCAAGATTATATGCATTTGCTTGCCAATCAAGAAGCTCAAAGGATACTCCAACAACAAGAGGCACAACCACATGTTCGTAGAAATGTCCAAGAGATGGTTAATATGTTCAATAACCAAGCTATGCAAGGAAATGTGCAAATACCTCAAGAAAGGCCAAGGCCTTGAGCAATTCGGGATTACTTCCAACTGAGAGCCGTGCACAATATGGTTCCTCCAGTTCAAGCCAACAATTTTGAAATCAAGTCCAGATTAATCAACATGGTCAAAGCAAATCAGTTTGGGGGAGGTCCTCTTGAAGATCCGAATGCTCATCTTGCTACTTTCTTGGAGATTGCAAATACCATTAAGATGAATGGAGTGTCGGATGATGCTATTCGATGAGGTTGTTCTCTTTTTCTTTAAGAGATAAGGCTAAAGCATGGTACAATACAATTCCATTGGGAAGTTGTAATACAT
Organism: Pogostemon cablin; assembly: GCA_023678885.1. Lineage (NCBI taxonomy): Eukaryota > Viridiplantae > Streptophyta > Magnoliopsida > Lamiales > Lamiaceae > Pogostemon > Pogostemon cablin. The sequence goes on along the minus strand of CM043007.1, from coordinate 17,922,048 downwards.
GGGAAGATCTTGAGCAAAGGTTCTTAAACAAATACTTTCCTCCTTCAAAGACTCTCCAATTGAAAAGCCTCATCACTCGATTTAGTCAACTCCCGAATGAGAACTTCTATGAAGCATGGGAATGCTACAAAGAGATGCTACGAAAGTGTCCTCAACATGATTTTCATGAGAATCAACAAGTGACTTTCTTCTATCAAGGGTTGAGTGAACAACATCGGATGCATGTAGATGCCTCATCCGGAGGGTCTATCTTTGGAGTGGATGCTATGAAAGCTATGGATATTTTTGAAGACATTGCAATGAATGCTTATCAATGGCCTTCCGAGCGAGTAATGGGAGGTTATGCATTTGGAAAGGTAGCTCAAGTGGAAAGTGTTAATGAAGTGAAGAGAGATGTGTTCCAAAGTGAAGGCATGAAAGAATTTAATGAGGGCATTCATACTTTGACAAAGCAATTGAATTTGATCACTCAAGGAGTAAGTCAAGGGGGAAGTACAAGTGTTAATTTGAATGAAGAGGGGAATGTTATGAAAAGTGTAGAGGATGTTGCCTATTTAGATAGGAGAAATTACCAAGAAAATTTCCAACATCAAGGAAATTTTCAAGGTAACTATCCTTTTAATCAAGGAAATTTTCAAGGAGGAAATTATCAAGCTCCAAGGAAGCATGATAATCTTTCCTAGTCTAATACTCAAGCCGCCATGATATTTCCTCCGGGATTCGATCCTAGTGCTAAGCCACCCAATGGAGAAGGTAAGTCATCATTGGAAGATGCATTGCAAGCATTCATGAAAGATCTATATGGAAAAGAGAGATGCTAAGATTGAGGCTAGAATGGAGGAAAATGAGAAGAAATCTGACAATAAGATGAGAGCTTTTGAGTATCAAATGGGCAAATTGCTTCTTCCGTGGGATCCCAACACCAAAAAGGAAAATTTTCATCTACCACGGAAATAAATCCAAAAGAGCATTGCATGTGCATAAAGGTGAAAGAGGATAGATTGGTTGAAGAAAGGTTTGTGGATTGCACGGTGGATGAAGAAAAAGAAGAAGCAAAAAGAGTAGAAATTGAGTTAGAAGAAAAGAGGAAGAAGTGGATAGAAGAGCATGTACCTAAGTAGAAAAAGGCTAAGGAGAAAAAGGAAAAAGAAGAAGAATATGAACGTGATTATTGGGGAATTCCAATTACTCCTTATCCAATCCCCTATCCTCAAAGATTTGTTAAAAAAGAAAAGATGGAGGAATTTCAAAAGTTTGTTGAAACTTTGAAGAAGAAATATGAGGAGAGAAAGAAAGAGAAGCTAGTTGAAAAAAATGAACCATTGCATGAGGAGCCTTCTATGAAAGTTGGTGATCCGGGAAAGTTCGTTATCCCTTGTGAAGTTGCAGGAAAGAAGGTTGTTAATGAATTGTGTGACTTGGGAGCTAGTGTGAATGTTATGCCTCATTCTCTCTTTGAAGAATTGGATATTGGAGAGCTCAACCCTTCCACTACATGCCTTCAAGTGGCGGATGGATCAACTATTAAGCCCTTAGGGGTGGTGGAGGATGTAGTGGTTGAATTGAAGAAGTTGACCTTTCCGGTGGATTTTGTTGTCTTGGAGATGAAAGTTGATCCTCAAACACCTATGATCTTGGGAAGACCATTCTTAGCCACGGGAAAGGCTCATATTGATGTGGAAAGAGGAGAACTTTCCTTGAGTTCAAATACGAAGAGTGTTACATTTTCATGTAACAAAGCAAGAAAGAAGGATGATTCTTACCTCAAGCCTCCAGTCATACCTCCGGATGATCTTCATGGATTTAAAAATTCTCACTCTTTTAAATCTTCTAATTCTTTTTTTGATGATTATATTGAAGATTTTAATCTTAACTTGTCTTTGCTTGATATTTATAGGAATGAGGACTCGAATATCGAATGGAAGGTTGATAAGGGAGAATTTCATTGGCCTTATGGAGACAAAGCATTGCCATCCACAATTCTTCCGGATGATTTGATGATTATAAGCAAGAATGGAGAAATCATGTTGATGGAAAAGAAAAGAGCCAAGCAATTTCTCAAAGTGAAGATGAGGAAAGAAAAAGTGAAGGATCGCTCTTTGGTTCCATGATCTTGCATTCCATCTAGCTTGAAGACGTTAAACTCAGCGCTAGATGGGAGGCACCCATCATTATCTTTATTGCTTTATTTAGTGCTTTTAATAAAGATTGTGGTTTTGTTGTTGTTTTGCATTTTGGCCTTGTAGGTTGATCGTGCTCATAGAGAAAAATGCATATTGATGAAAAGAGAAGTGCTTCATGGACTCGAGTAAGGATGTCGCACCATTTGTTGCAAACTTAATTCTCGATTCTTGTCTCGAGTTAAGTTTGGGGGGGCTAGTGCGTGGTGGAGATAACTTGATTCATTTGGATGCATATGCTTCTCTACAAGAAGATCATTGATGGAAACTACAAGGGTAAGTCCCACCACTTTCTGCAAACTTAAGTCTCAACTTTTGTTTCTATTTAAGTTTGTGGAGAGAGTGTGTGGTGTGACTCACCACTTGAATTATGATTCTTGTAAAATTGGGTCAATTTTAAAAAAATTTCTCATGAGTTTGGGTAGGATTTTGGTCCGATTGGTTATGTTGAAGTGCATGATAGTCCATAATTTTTAATGACACTGTTGAGCTAATGGTGTTTGTGAATATTTGAGCATGAATGAAGGGTATTGGAAGCATGTATGGAGTTTGGAGCTAATAACGTCTACTACCAAAAGCCTATTGAGGGAGTTCACTCTACACCTTACTACTTCTATGTGCTTAGCAAAATTTATGTGGATTTGATTTGATATGGTTAACATGTTGCTTCATTTGTTATGTTTGTGGGAGGTTTACTTTCGTAAGTTAGGATTTCAATTTTCAATCAAGGATGGGGATGATTGTGAGCTTACATTGTTATGGATGATTTGAATATGTGCTTCATTGTGTAATGATGGTGATTTTTTTTTGTTGTTTTTGCTTGATATGTGTTTTTGTTGTGTCTTGTTTGTTGAGTCTTTATTTTAATGTTTTATATGTATCTTTAATTTTGTCTTGGGATGTTTGGTGGTTTGTTTTGGGATGTTGTGAGTCATTTTTGAAAGCGAGTAATGACATGTTGTTGTGATAAGTGATGACAAATTATAATTAAGAATCTCTACACTTTCAAATTGTGACATGTTTTTCTTAACTTGTTCAATTGTGAGATGAATGTGATGTAATAAGTTCCTTAAGGTCCAAGCATAATCTTGTGAGCGTTTGAGCCTCAACCTTACATACATGGTCTTTCTGTTGGCAATTGGATCTTATGGTGAACGCGATTCAATAAGAAAAACAGATAATCAGATACAGTAGAAGAATAAAACAATTACCTGTCTTCTGGATTGGTGTAGAGGATGATGATCTATGAAGAACACCTCTGATCTTCTATAGTATGTCCCAAAGTCATCTCTCTGGTGTTGTGTGGTCAACAATCCCCAGAGAGTTCTCAATCTGTTCCTAATATGTTCTCTACGTAAGTGGCACAGACTTAGGTTATTAGGAACTGAGATAACTTATATACTTAGGCTACTGCAGGGACCAGGAGGAGAAATTGGGCTGGGCCTCAATCAGATTTAACTAACCAAGCTTAGCCCAAAGCTTTTAATTAAATCCAATAATAATAATATAGTCCACTAAAATATTATTATTGCACTACCCATCGAATCCCAAAATTATGTTCTGGGCTTCTTCTTATTATGAGCCCGATAGTCTCCCCATGTTTAAGATATACAATGCCCATTAATTAATTAAGTTACTGACAACTCAAATTAATTAATATCTCATCCGAGAGTAGTACTACTCAACCTTATTATCATGCCGGAAATTAATCCACTTGCAAGATTTACATTATAAACCTTATGAGCTCCTCAAGGGGACATCATCAACCTATGACGGACATGGAATCCTTCTACAATCAACAGCACACCATAGAGACAGCATCATTTCCCAACTCACCGAGTTTGTCGATTTAATTGATTTAAATCTCACCCATTGATGAATCAAAGAAATATATATTACCTTACGTGTCGAGGTTATTGTATAGGGATTAAGAGCATGAACATCCAAAATAACAGAGATCAAGTTCTTCTATATATACAGTACAAGTCGAATGATCTCAGACGGTCCTACTCAATACACAAAGCAGTGTACTAATGTGGTTCTATAGTCAAGACAAACTAATACCAAACCACACTACAACCATACCGATAGATAGTCCCCGTCTATCTTGGTTGTGAGCATCTATTTATACTTTATAAGGAAACTGATAATATGATCTTCCGCGTATTGTCGCACAACATATTATCTACAGTATAAAGTAAATGGACTTTTGCACAAACATATAAATAAATAATTTATAATATGCAAAACTATTTGATCATATGATTCTCATTTCAAATAAAATCGTTATTACATTGTTCAATACAAAAGCAATGCTTTTAGTATACAAATCTAACAATCTCCTACTTATACTAAAAAACTACGCTGCCTTATCTGCTGAAACGCTTCTAATCTCCATTCCTTCTACATGCTCATCGAACGCTTTCGCTGGAAGGCTCTTAGTAAAAGGATCAGCTAGGTTATCCTCAGATGCTATCTTAGCAACAACAACTTCCCCTCTTTTAACGATGTCTCGTATCAGGTGGTACTTGCACTCAATGTGTTTACTTGCCTTATGGGCTCGTGGTTCCTTCGAGTTTGCTACTGCACCACTGTTATCACAATAAATTATGATTGCTTTGGGCAAACCAGGAATCACATTCAAGTCCATTAAGAAGTTTCTGAGCCATACTGCTTCTTTAGCTGCCTCAGAGGCTGCTACATATTCAGCTTCCATGGTAGAGTCCGCAACGCATTTCTACTTTACACTCCTCCATATTACGGCTCCTCCTCCAAGAGTATACACATAACCCGAGGTGGATTTACTAGCATCCCTATCTGACTGGAAATCCGAATCAGTATAACCCAAAGGTAACAAAGTATCTACCCGGTAAACCAGCACATAATCCCTAGTCCTTCGCAGGTACTTCAAAATATGCTTTACCGCAGTCCAATGTCCTTGTCCTGGATTACTTTGATACCTGCTGACCATGCCCACAGCATAACAAATATCCGATCTCGTACATAACATAGCATACATGAGGCTTCCTATTGCCGAAGCATAAGGGACCAGCTTCATTGCCTCTATTTCATGTTGTGTCTTTGGACACATTTCCTTAGATAGAGGTATTCCATGTCTGAAAGGTAGAAAACCTTTCTTAGAATCTTGCATGCTAAAAGAGTCAGGATTGTATCAATATATGAAGCTTGGGATAAGCACAACATTCTTTTCTTGCGATCCCTTATTAATTTGATCCCAAGAATGTGTCCAGCTTCTCCTAAGTCCTTCATCTCAAACTGCTTGGACAGCCATATCCTTATGCCCGACAATACCTTTACATTGTTTCCAATGAGCAGAATATCATCCACGTAGAGTACAAGAAATACCACTACGTTTCCGTCACACTTCTTGTATACACATGATTCATCCGGACATTGAATAAATCCATATGACTGGATTACTTCATCAAAACAGATGTTCCATGATCTTGAAGCTTGTTTCAATCCATAAATGGACCTTTTAAGCTTACACACAAGATACTCTTCGCCCTTTGCAATGAAACCCTCTGGTTGCTTCATATAGATGTTTTCCTCAAGACTTCCATTCAGGAAAGTTGTCTTGACATCCATCTGCCATACCTCATAATCCATATGAGCAGCAATAGACAAAAGAATCCGGATCGACTTAAGCATGGCCACGGGCGAGAAGGTTTCCTCATAATCGATTCCTTCTTTCTGAGTATATCCTTTAGCCACAAGCCTTACTTTAAGGTTTCCACCTTACCGTCAGATCCTCTTTTTCTCTTATAGATCCACTTGCATCCAATACCTTTTACACCATTAGGTGGTTCTACAAGCTCCCAGACTTGATTAGAATACATGGATTCTATCTCAGACTTCATTGCGTTTTGCCATAATAGAGTATTTTTATCTTGCAGTGCCACGTTGTAATTCCATGGGTCGATTTCATGTTCACCCGGGATTAAATCAGAAGACTCTCCCAATCCCATGAATCTATCTGGTTGTCTCACAACCCTCCCACTACGACGAGGCTCCGCAGGCAATTGTGTATCAGGTGTGACACGCGGTGCAGTGTCCTGTGGTATATCCTCTTGCACAGTTGGTATATTGTTTGGTGTTTCCCTTCTAACTTCTTCTAGAATAATTGTACTCTTGGGCTTGTGATTCATTACATAATCCTCTTCCAAAAATCTGGCGTTCGTGCTCACGATCACCTTTTGGTCATTAGGATCATAAAATTGACCACCCCTCGTTCCTTTAGGTTATCCTATAAACAGACAAACATCCGTACGCGATTCTAACTTATTAGCATCTTGCTTCAACACATGTGCCGGAGCATCCCAAATCCGAAAGTGTTTGAGACTAGGCTTTCGCTTTGTCCACAATTCGATGGGCGTTGAAGCTACTGATTTAGAAGGTACTAAATTCAGGATATAAGCTGCTGTATCCAATGCATATCCCCAAAACGAGCTGGGTAATTCCGAATAACTCATCATAGATCTTACCATTTCCATAAGAGTCATATTCCTTCTTTCCGCTACACCATTCTGCTGGGGTGTGCCCAGTGCAGACAATTGGGATTCAATCCCATTTTCTGATAAATAATTCCTAAACTCTCCCAAGAGGTATTCGCCACCACGATCAGATCGTAGTGTCTTGATATATTTTCCAAGTTGCTTTTCCACATCAGCCTTGTACTCTTTGAATTTATCAAAGCACTCAGACTTGCGGCGCATCAAATAAACATACCAGTATCTAGAATAATCGTCAATGAAAGTGACGAAATATTCATAACCACCTCTTGCCTGGACAGACATAGGACCACATAAATCGGAATGAACCAATTCCAACAAATTCTTGGCTCTATACCCCTTTGCCTTGAAAGGCCTCTTGGTCATTTTTCCTTCCAAGCAGGATTCGCAAGTTGGATAATTTTCCACTACTAATGAACTCAGAGGTCCATCAGCTATCAACCTTTGAATCCTACTCAAGTTAATATGACCTAGTCTTAGATGCCAAAGATATGTTTGGTTCATTTTAGAAGGTTCTTTTCTCTTATTAGTAGATGTATCATTCGCTTCAATTTGTTGCACTGTGGGAGAAATAGGATTAAGAGTATACAAGTTATCTATCAATGCACCATCACAGATAAAAATTCCATTCTTTCTTAAAACAACCTTGTCATTAAAAGAAACAGAATAACCATCCATAAATAATTTAGAAACCAAAATTAAATTCTTTCTAAAATTAGGTACATAAAGATAATTCCTCAAAAACAAGAGTTTTATTCTTATTAAAAAATAAATAGACGTCTCCCACTGCAACAGCTGCTACTCTCGTAGCATTCCCCATGAGTATGGTAATCTCACCATCACTAAGCTGTCGGGTTTGGTGGAACCCCTGCAAAGAATTGCAGACATGGTCAGTGGCTCCCGTATCTACATACCAAGTGTTAGCAGATACAGCTGCTAAACATGATTCAACAACTAGTATATAAGACGTACCATTTCTGTTCCCCTTCAGAAGAGGGCAGTCTGCCTTGTAGTGTCCCGGCTGCTTGCATTTGAAGCACTTGCCTTTAGGCTTCTTGGCCGCACCAGTCTTTGCTTTCACTTGATTCACCAGTGCTGAATTTCCTTGCTTCTTCTTCTTCCTACCGCCTTTTGGCCTAGGATGAGGAGCACTTTCAGCAACATGAACCTGAGGAGGTCTACGAAACAGTTCTTCCGCTGCCACAAGTTCTGTCAGAAGTTCCGCCAACGTATACATACGTTTGTTCATACCATAGTTCAGGCGGAACTGCTCAAAACTCCTAGGCAAGCTTTGGAGTATGATATTGACCTGAGTTTCCCCATCGATTTTAGCTCCAAGAACTTCCAACTCGTTGAGTTGTCCCATCATCCTAAGGACATGTTCCCTTACAGGAGTGCCCTCAGGCATTTTGGTGTTCATTAAGACCGACATGCCCTTCGACCTAGCAGGACGACTCTGATGTTCGAAGAGTTCCCTAAGATTATGCATCATATCATAGGCGGTCTCCATAGTTTGATGCTGAGTCTGTAGCACATTTGACATTGAAGGCAAAATGTAACACTTAGCCATCCTATCAGCTTTGACCCACTTATTATAAGCAACTCTTTGCTCTTCGGTAGAGTCATCAGTAGGTGCCGGAGGACATTCCTCAGTGAGAACAAAGATATAGTCTTCAGCAGTTAAAACAATGTCCATGTTTCGCTTCCAGTCAACATAGTTTGTGCCAGTAAGTTTATGATCTTTAAGTATTACAGAAAGTGAGTTGAGAGCCATTTGAAAATCCTGAGAATCATAAATTAAATAAATAGATCAAACTCTTTGAATTTATCAATTTATATTGAATCCCTCAAAACAATATAAAATAAAATTCACCAACATCTCAAGCACCGTGAATTTGCATGCCACGTTAGGGTAGACGTATACAAACCCGAACATTTACAAGAGTAGGTTTTACCCATTAATTTCATTCGTCAATCTGACTTTATGACAAAATAATTAATAGTCGGTTACTTTTTAGCCATGCAAATAACAGCAGTGACTCCGTTGGGGAGGATACTTATTATTTACACCTAAGTGTATACCATTATTTGATTCCAAGTCCGCTGCCCAAGCTTATGTGCCTTCAGTTGGTGGAATCCACACGCGCTTGGATAACTTTCTATAATCATCATGAAGAAGTTTGTACTAGTGAACCATGAATAAACTCATCCGTTAGGGAGGAAGGCTCTAATGCCAACCCGCAAGTTTACTCATATCACTTACAAACCAATAATGGAGGCCATGGGAATTTATTTACCAATCCTCTCTCCCACTTAGTTATTTAGCACAGAAGGTTTTTAACATGCATATAATATTTCATAATAAAATATACAACCTAGCATGCTTCTATTAAAGTAATTTAAAATTAAATAAATCACATAGAACATGCCTTTCACATATATAACAATTTATTGTCAAGCAAAATAATTAAATCAATTATATATAATAATTAATTGCATAATCATGTTAGATCAAATAATGGGCCCATCTATCCAAACATAATTAGCATAAAATGAGCAGCTCCTTATTCAATTAATAATGCCCATTTACCCAGCCAATTTTATTTTCTTGGAACAAGCCCAATACAAATCATGGCCCAACACCACAAACAATTAAACAAAATTGGGCCCAGCTGCACAAATAATTAAATATCATCCATGAAGCCCAAAACCCAGCTATAACATAACAGGCCTAAGGCAATAAATAACAGGATTTGGGCTCAATAGACCCTAGCCCAAAAGCCAATTAAAATAATAATAAAATTTAGGCCCTGTCTGAACGGCCCAAAGCACAAATAATTAAAAACAGGCCCAATTAAAAGTGGAGCCCTAGGAACAGCAGCCGCCCGTCTCCTCTTCATCTTCCAGGGATCACCGGCACAACTAGGTGCCGCTGCCGCCGGCGGTGCCGCCAACAGTCCACCGGAATCTCGCCGTTAGCCCGCCTCCGAGCAGCTCCCAACCGTGAAGAATCACCATCGCACCACCAGCCGCTGTGCATCCTTTCAGCGCCGCCGCCTCGATTCCCCCGCCCAGCTATCACCAGCCACCAGATCCGCGCCGATCTGATCACCGCCGTGCAGCCACCAGCCGGTAGGAATCACGGTCGCTATCCAAAATTACACTAGTTCGTGTCCAGTGAGTCGTCTCTGGCGCACATCTCTGACAGTCCGCCTGGAACGCTGCTCCCTCAGCCACCGCCGCCCGCCTACTTCAAATCCTCCGTGATTCGGGGCCGCTGTTCTCGGCATGAGCACCATCACCCTACCGAGATACGATTCGCCCAGATTCATCACAGCCGTCTTGCAGTCGTGCGATGGCAATCCAGAAGCATGCTCCGTGGCTGTCGCCGACAGTGTTGACCCCGACCACCACTGCACTCACCGCTGCTGCCGACAGTTGGTGAGACTCTAGGTTACGCCGACGCATCTCCCAGACACGCCTCGCCTTGGAGTCATCGCAGCCGCGCCGCCATCACCACTCACCGCCGCCAGTCATACCAGTCGATGCCTCTTGCCTGTGCAGTGCCACCGTGACAAAACTGGTCGGGCCGAAGCCACCAGTCATCGATTGTCGGCACCGCCCAGATTCTGCCTCCTCGTTAGATGACCACGCGCTGCCGGGAAGAACACCCATCGACAGGGTGCGCGTGTGTGATGTGGATGAAAGAAAGACAGTTTGTCTTGAGTGAAATATGTGTGTACAGTGTATACAGTCAACAAAAAAAAACACACCATTCACATGAATAAATGACACACATCCAATCTTTCTTGATAAGGAACACACGGAAGGATCAATTAACATGTGATTAAAGCCAGATTAAAATTATTAATCAAATAATTACAAAAACTTATCCTTACAAATCACGTTTCACCAAGAAACCTCGCTCTGATACCAATTGTTGGCAATTGGATCTTATGGTGAACGCGATTCAATAAGAAAAACAGATAATCAGATACATCAGAAGCATAAAACAATTACCTGTCTTCTGGATTGGTGTAGAGGATGATGGTCTATGAAGAACACCTCTGATCTACTACAGTATGTCCCAAAGTCAACTCTCTGGTGTTGTGTGGTCAACAATCCCCAGAGAGTTCTCAATCTGTTCCTAATATGTTCTCTACGTAAGTGGCGCAGACTTAGGTTATTAGGAACTGAGATAACTTATATACTTGGGCTACTGCAGGGACCAGGAGGAGAAATTGGGCTGGGCCTCAATCAGATTTAATTAACCAAGCTTAGCCCAAAGCTTTTAATTTAATCTAATAATAATAATATAGTCCACTAAAATATTATTATTGCACTACCCATCCAATCCCAAAATTACATTCTGGGCTCCTTATTATTATGAGCCCGATAGTCTCCCCATGTTTAAGATATACAATGTCCATTAATTAATTAAGTTATTGACAACTCAAATTAATTAATATCTCATCCGAGAGTAGTACCACTCAACCTTATTATCATGCCGGAAATTAATCCACTTGCAAGATTTACATGATAAACCTTATGAGCTCCTCAAGGGGACATCATCAACCTATGACGGACATGGATTCCTTCTACAATCAACAGCACACCATAGAGACAGCATCATTTCCCAACTCACCGAGTTTGTCGATTTAATTCATTTAAATCTCACCCATTGATGAATCAAAGAAATATATATTGCCTTACGTGTCGAGGTTATTGTATAGGGATTAAGAGCATGAACATCCAAAATAACAGAGATCAAGTTCTTCTATATAGACAGTACAAGTCGAACGATCTCAGACGGTCTTACTCAATACACAAAGCAGTGTACTAATGTGGTTCTATAGTCAAGACAAACTAATACCAAACCACACTACAACCATACCGATAGATAGTCCTCGTCTATCTCGGTTGTGAGCATCTGTTTATACTTTATAAGGAAACTGATAATATGATCTTCTGCATGTTGTCGCACAACATATTATCTACAGTATAAAGTAAATGAACTTTTGCACAAACATATAAATAAATAATTTATAATATGCAAAACTGTTTGATCATATGATTCTCATTTCAAATAAAATCGTTATTACATTGTTCAATACAAAAGCAAGGCTTTTAGTATACAAATCTAACACTTTCTTCATGAGTGAATCGGTTATGTTTGATAAGTTAAAACTTGCTCAAGGACTATAGGAATGAACCCGATTAGTAGAGATTAATGATATGATCTAAGGCCATCCTTGTTATTTGAAGTTATTACCATATATTTCCCTACCTTGAACATCATCCCTAGTCAACCACTTTGAGCCTATAAGCCGATTTCTTGTGAATTTAGCTCATTACAAGCCTTAATTACCCACTCAAGGTTATATGTACCTTTGTGTGAGTGACTGAGGAGATGGTAGCTAGAAATGATTGATTGATTAACGAAAGAAAGAAAGGACATGGTAAACAAGAGAGAAAAAGGATGAAAAGAGCAACAACAAGAATGCACATGCAACCTCAAAGCAAGAGAAAGAGTAAAGCAACATCAAAATGCTCAAGTAAACAAAATTCAAAGAAAGGAAGCATGTATCAGAAGAAGCTCAATCCAAGGAAAGTTAATGACTAGTGCTTGAGATTGTAAAGATAAGAAAGGAAGAAAGGAAAGTGAAGAAGTTGAGGAAATTGGTCGTCTCTTCGATTACTTACAAATGATTAGTCACTCTTATCCATATACTTTCTACCCTACCAAAGAGCCTATCATTACATCCTTAATTAAAGACATTTTTGATTATTAATTTAAACTTTGGTGGTTTATGAATGTAGTCTACGAGCAAGCTTATAGCGAGTCAAGCCAATCGATTGATGAGTGTTGATTAACCCTACTTTAAAGAGTGTTGAGTGAAATTGATAACCCTATGTGAGGCTTGGACTAAAAAGGGACTATATTACACTTTATTCTCTTTTGATTGAACTTGTTAATTTCTCATGTCATGATTTTAATGTTGTAGGATGACTTAGCATAGTTTGTAGTTATTATTGCTATGATGTATTATTGCTTATATTCATTAGGTTTTTTTTCCTAGGTGAAAATTTCTCCTCTTGATTTGTCAGTTTCATTGCTCGGGGACGAGCAACACCTTAAGTTTGGGGGGTTGATTGTCGCTATTTTCACCTAGATTTTAGTATCTTTTTGTGTCCCTTTTTGTAGTATTTCATCCATATTTTATGTATTATTTGGTTGTGTTATGTGTTTTCATGAAAATGTGTGTGAATGAGCTTAAACGTATGTGAAACAGGTAAAAATGGAGCAAAAATTGAGTCGGGAGCTGAAACGAGCAAGAAATGGGGCTGCCGGGACCCAACTTGAGTTGCAATGAGCAGCTCGAGTTGCCAACACGAGTTGAGGCTAAATCAAGTTAGGTCCAAAAATATCCAGAATTGTCCAGAGACCCAACTTGAGTTGCATGGTCCAACTCGACTTGCAACTCGAGTCGAGCTAGGAGCAGGGGAATGAACAAAATTGTACAGTGAGCTAACTCGAGTTATAAAGTGCAACTCGAGTTGCTAGCTCGAGTCGAGCTGCCTTCTGTGGGATTTTCAGTTTTAGAGCCTCGCAACACGACCGAACAGGTGGGTGCACGAGATGCCAACATGAGTCGAGCTACTTTAGCTCGAGTTACACACAACGAACTCGACTCGTGTTGCAACTCGAGTTGGGTAAGGCCAACTCGAGTTGCATGTTTTTGGGCCAAAAATTTGGATTTTCACCTGCCAATATATGTAAGTGTGTCTAAAAAGCCCATTTGATATTAAATTCGTGGCCCAACTTGGAGGCCTCATGTTCAGCATTTCAAAGAGATTGAATATTCCACACAAGGGTTTTCACTCCTACACCTAGATCACACACCATTTCTTCCATTTTTCACCACCATCTTCATCCATTCTTCATCCCTTCCATTTGGGTGCTAGAGATCTCAAGAATTCAAGAGCTAGAGGTGGAGATCAATGAGGGTTGAAGATTCCCTACAAGGAATTGCGAGGGAAGATTTACATCTCTTTTGTTTTTCATTTGGATTTAAGACTATGGGTATGTGTAATGAATCATTCATGTATTTTGTTACCATTATCATGTTAGGCTAATCCCTCTAATGGGATTAGGAACATGAAGAGCACATTAGGTTTATATTATCATGTGGATTAAATTGGTTTTTGACTTAATTGATGTTGATTTCTATTCATGGGCTTTAATTGTTTTGATGTTGTGATGGCACGGTTTATTATTCATGAATGATTATTGGTTTAATGGATTGTTGATCAATGGATGATTTATGATAATTAAGTTCTATTATAATGTTAATATGTATATTGCTTGGAGTGGGATAGAAACGACCCTCTAAAGTATTAGAAAGGCATGAATAGACATCGAGTTTGAATTTGACCGAAAGGATATTTGAATTCAATGAGGGGAACCAATCCATTCGTTAGCTTTAGTACACAAAAAAGGGAGAGTTAATTCTAATTAGTACCTTCTAAGGGATAATTGGGAGTTAATTAGTACCTAGATGGAAGAGGTTAATGTTGGGCTTTGATCTTAAGTGCTTTTGGGAGTCTCAAGTGGATCAACAACCTTTGTAACCCGAAAGGGAGCTTAAGATATAATCGTGATCACCCTTAATCTACATCAATTGAGTTGAATTCCTTTTTCATGATAATATGAATTGAGTGTGCTTGGATGTTTCTAATCCCATGTTTTTCTATACTTGAACTTCAGCACCTATTCTCTTTTCTCGTTAATCTTATTACTTGTCATTTCTCTTAGTTGCTATTTTATGTTCTTGCTTCTTGTTTTAGTTGTTAATCATTCTCAAAACCCCCCAATCATCTTTACAAAAGTGACTTAAACATGAGCTCACGTATTTTACTAGTCCAAACCTAACCCCTTTGTGGTTTGATAATTTTATTTCTTGGAATATACTACTACAACGATCGAGTATCCTTGCTCGTGAGTATTAAAAAAATATGCAAACATGTGCTTGAAAAAAAGTGAAAGAGTTGAGGAGGATATTGTGCTTAATTAAAGTGAGTAAGAAGAATGAAAGATCATGATGGAGTGCACGCTTAATTGATCCAAGTTTTGAGTCACTTATCCATATATTTCCTACCTTAACCAAAGAGCCGACATTACATCCTATTAAAAGTCCTTTTTGATCTCATTGACGAATCATACTTTTAGTGGTGGAGAGTTTGAGACTTTTGGCAAGCTTATAGTTACGCATGCACTTGAATTGAATCTGAGCGAAACACCTTAACCCATAAGTGTACATCTTTTACACTTGAGTGCGAGTGATATATACTTCCCGTGAGAACATGTGAATGGAGCATTTGAATTGGTGGTGATTGTCTTATCTTGTATGCTATATATTGATTATTACGTGTAATGAAAGTTGCATGACCTAAATTGAGGACAATTGTATTATGATTGGTCATAGTCCTTGTTTTCCTACTAATTTTCTCTCTCTCTCTTTATATTTATTTTGTTGCCTCGGGACAAGCAACGGGTAAGTTTGGGGGATTGATGAGAGCGAATATAAGCGTATTTTTGTGTCCAATTTAACACCTTTTGATGGAAATTCTTGTTATATATTATCACAAGTGTCTTATATTCGATATATGTGAGAAAAAGGTATGTTTGAAGTGTTTTATTGTGTTTTGGGTGGAAAAAGGATCAAAAGTGCAAAGTTGGAGAAAATGTGCAACTTGTGCAATGAATGCTGAAAAATGCACGTCCAAATTGTGCAACTTTTCTATATTTTTGTGGAGATCAAAACTTGTTGTATGATACATATTTGGAAATCCACTGAAGAGAGGGTCGTTTTGGCGTAAAGAACACTCCAATCGGAATCCAAACAAGAAAGTTATGATCAAGATGGTGACATCGCGCGAGCTGTACCGAACAGAACGACTGTGTCCCTTTCCATGGCTTGTTACACCTTCAAATCTTGGAGTTTTTGTGAGTTCTTTATATTAATAGAAAGTTAAGGAAGAGAGAATCGCGTGACTGTAATAATCACTCAAATCGGAGCTTCTATTTGGAAATTATAAGCGAAACGGTGAGACTGCGCATTGCAGTTTGACCAGAGTTCGACCACGACACGAGCGATTTGACCACGTGTCGTGGTCGAACCAGAAGCCTGAACAGCTCAAAATAGGGATTTTTACCCCCTATTCATGAATTTTCGTGCTTTCCAAGAAAAAGCCCTTCCTAGGTCAATAATGAGAGCTTGCAAGTATAAAAGAGGATGTAGATCACACCAAGAGAAAAGAAAAATTAGATTGAATTAGAGAGAGGCCACAACAATACTGCATCCCACAAGGGGGGATCACCCCCAACCCCCATCCACATCCTTTCCTCTATCCATCCATCACTTTGAAGATTCGTCTGTAGAATCAAGAGGAGAACAAAGAGGAGAATTCAAGATGGAGAAGGACGCGACGACGCCACATCTAGGGTTTATTTCGTTTTCTAATTTATCTTGTAATTTTCCAGATATCCGGCTAAGATCTATCCAACACCCATGATTGTTCTTCGTAACATCATGGGCTAAAGCCTTTTTGGTAGAACTAGGGTTGTGAAGGTTCTTACGAATTAATTAAACTTTCGTGTGTAAACTCCGTACAACACTACTTGTGGATTTATTTTATATATGTTTGTGCATTCTTAATCCATATTCACGGTCGTTTTGTGCATCTTCAATTGGTATATAGAGTCTGAATATATATATTGGTTGTAGATTGAGTGTGTTCACCGCTGAATAGGATTCCATGTTATGATTCTAAGTGAGGGGACTCTGAAACTTCATTAGAACTATCATATATGAATACTTATTAATTGAATTGAATTCGGGTTATTAAGTAGGATAAAGAGGATAATTTTATAGTACCCATAAAGGGAGATCATATCGAGTTAGAGTACCGATTGGCCAGGAAAATAATTGATACTGATAGTACCTATAAAGGGGGAGTGGAATTATATCTCTTACTCTGAGGTTATTCACACGTGTTACACGCATGTCTACTTATGTCTATAGAATAAATATGCATGGTTTAGTGATGTGTCCATATTCCACAAGGCAGAGTCGGATATCAATACACGGAAGGAAAATTAATGAATGAAACTGGATTATTCAAGAGCTACCTATTCTCCTACTTAATCCACTTTCGTAATCTTCTAGTGCTTTTATTTTATTTGTTATTTAAATTAATTATTTAGTAGTTTAATAATTAAATCCCAAACTTTATTGCCAACTTGTCTTAATTAATTTAGTAAATAATTAAATTGATAATACGCCATCTTTTGGGTTCGATAATTCACTTAGTCTCTTGCTTAAGCTGCAATTGATATCCTTAATACTTGGAGATTAATTTTGCGTGCAAAGAAAATGCGCATCATTGGCCACACGTTTGGCGACCATGACATTTCATTCAACATGTTACCTTCGATCTTTACCAACTTGAGCTCGCAAATCTAGGATCACACATAAGAATTTCTATCGGTGCTGACGATAGATTCAGGTAAAAATTTAAATTTCTCTTCTACTCAACGTTCACTAAAACCCACCATATGCTAACTCATACATAGACTTGTTTGTTTGGAATTTGTATTTAGGTACACATTTTATGCCCTAATAGCATCATGACATGGATTTATGAGGTACGGTCGTCCGGTCATCGTAGTTAGATGGAACACATATGAAGGGAAAATACCGAGGTATCGTATTTGTATCAGTGACCTAAGATGGAAATCACAGCGTGTTTCCCATTGACATCAGAGTAGGCAACACGGAGCATAACAACTCATGGACATGGTTTATGGAAAGGTTGAAGGAAGCGTATGGATTACCAGATGGTCCATTGGTCGTATCAGATGATCACAAAAGCATTGCTCATGCAGTACAAATTGTGTTCCCTACTGCACAACACGGTTTATGCTACGTTCATCTAAAGAGGAAGATGATGGACTACGGAGATGCTGTTCTTTACCAATTTGGCAAGGTAATGTACACATATCCTTTTATTGAATTTCAACGGTGCGTATACCATCCATACACTTTTTCAGCCACAAGTTTTTTTACATACTCACTAAAACATTTATACGACATTACATAATAGTTGTATGACAAGTCTGGCAATCATAACTCCGGGAGCTTGATGAATGTTATTGATGAACTTGGTCTTGATAGGTAGACAAGAGCGCACTGTCCAGTGAGCCAGTTCGAGTTCATGACATCAAATGCAGTTGAGTCCTATAACTCAGCACTTTTATTGGCATGAAATTGCCAATATGCGTGTTGCTTGAGGTGGCCCGCACAACCACCGAGAAATGATTTTACGAGCACAAGACAGAGGCTCAGATGGTCACATCGGTGTTATGTAGCAGATTGCACAAGGATCTGGTTGACAAAATGCGTGAGGCCAAAAAGTTCTCTTTAGAAGGCTTGACACAAACCATGTTCAAGGTTTACAAACATAAAAATAATTGGGTTGTCGACATTCAAGCGAGAACATTCTCCTGTGGAGAGTTTCAGTTTGAGTAAATTCCTTGTTTGCATGCATTAAAGATCATCAAGTGAGTAGTCGGCCTTCTCTTATTAGCTTTCGTTACAATTTAATTTCATCAATTTAATATTCATTTTTCTTTTATTGTAGTAAATTAGGTTTGCCTACTAGTTCTTTTGTTTCGCATTCTTATCATCATGACAGCATCATCGATATGTGGTCTGGGGTTGTCATACCCGTTCCCCATCCAGATAAGTGGATCACGCTAGACGAGATTGTTGCTTTGCGTGTTATTAAGCCCCTTTCACATTCACAGGCAGGGCATCCAAGAATATCTCGAATACGTTCTGGAAATGAGCGAAAGAGATGATGGCCTAAGAAATATCTGATTTATGATGAGGTAGGCCACTCACGTCGTACGTGTCCCCAAATTTATAATGGTAATCAATAAGGAAGAAATTGATAAAGGTTATCTTCAAATTTCTGCAACTATTTATTATAAATTATTACTGTATGCTTGATAGTCTGTGAACTCTGACTTCATAAAGTTCATTAAACTAATTTTAAAAATCATTGATAACTAAGATCACTAATTATATGAAAATTAACTTATACTAAATTAAATTTAATGTAGTCACTCGCTCTTTGATGAGAGTTTAGATGTTTGTATATTAGTTATTATATAGAATTATTAATCAAATTAAACTCCCACTCGATAATTATTATATACAACTATTCATCAAATTAAACTCCCACTTGGACACTTGGTCTCTGAGGGGAGTTTATTTGTTTGTATTCAATCAATAAACTTTGGAATTATTAATCAAATTAAACTCCCACTCAGTCAGTTGGTCTCCCTGAGGAGAGTTTAGTTCTTTGTATTTAATTAATTATATAGAATTATTAATCTAATTAAACTTTCATCGATCACTCGATCTTTCAGTTGAATTTTTCACTCGGTCACCGATACTTTGAATTTTATTTTCTATTTTAAAAATTATTCTAAACTCCACAATAAATCACTCGGTCTTAAAAGTTTGTTTTCTGATCTAAGACTCGGTTACTCCACAATAAATTTTAATTATTGCATGCATTAAATCAAATATTTATTCACTAATTAATAATATGTCTTAATGAAGAAATCGATAAAGAATAGAGAGGGAGAAAGACAAAGTTTAGGAAGGAAAAATTAAAAAGAAAAATAATAGTGCATAAGAAAATGACACATCAACCTTGAAATTAGGAGAAGATGACACATAGGATAAACCAAACTCCCTATTAATATATTTAAGATAAAACAAGCTAGGGCACTTCTGTCCTTTTTTTTTACCGCCTAAAAGCCGATTTCTATTTTTGGTATGTTCTAAGTTTCAATCTTAGCCAATAACCTCTAAAAAATAATATTATCCCTCTATTCACACTAACCTAAATGTATTTTTGTTTAGATCGGTAACTATCCCACTATGTTTCCACACCCATTGATTGCATGAATAAGATGAAACTCTTTTTTATTTTAAGAATCATCGAAGCCACGCTCCATTCCAATATATCAGCATTTGTTTTCAATTTTAAGAACCATTGATGCCACACTCCTGAATTATTACGATATATCAGCATTCAGCATCGACTGATTTCTCTTTCTACCTTCAATGCACTTGTTCTCTTCAGCAGTGAATGTGGAACGAACCTGGAATTTGAGAACAGAATCACAACCTTTGACCTCGGTGACTCATCCTTCTTCGCTTCTTATGCCATCTTCGACTTCGACAAGTGGCGTAGGAAAAATTCCAGCTGGCTCACTGTGATTAGATGTTTATGGTGTAGATTTTAGATAGGAAAGGCCTAACAAGTTTGAATCTGTGTCCATCGATTCTTGATTTCTGGTGTCAATCTCTAAGTACTAATTCGAGGGATTTGGATAAAAATCTGGAAGTCGGGCAGGTCTTTCTCTCCTTTTCTTCTTTTTTAAAATGAGAATTTTCTATTTTCTATTTGAAAACTTTAGATTTTGCAGACATCTTAGTAGTTTGGTAATGTCATAAGACACGAATGGAATTCTTAAATACCAAGATGTACGCAAGATGTCTTAGAATTTATTAATAATTGTAGATTCTAATGGTGTATTACATATTGTTCATCATAGCAATTAAACAACCACTAAGATGTCTGTGCCAAAAGGATGACTGGTTCTTTTTTTTATTTCCTGACTGGTTCTTCTCCTCTTATTAAGTTCACACATCTCTCCACTTCAATCTACAACTTCTTTTTTTGTGGGTGTATATTTATTTAAAATTTCTAAATAACATCTTGTTTATTTTCTAAACTTAGCTTATATCTGTAGACTTTTTGCATGTTAAGGTATTTAATTAATAAGTGATATGAATCTATTGATGTTACTTGGAATGTAAAGACAAGTATAGAATTGTAGTCTGCAGGAATTTGTTTCAACTCCTAAAAGTTCAATTATTTGGGTAGTCTACATGTATCTGTAACTATGTATATTCTCATCAGTTTTTGTAGTAATTGCTTTGGAATTCTTATTGATGCTTTGGGTAGGACTTGCCTCAGTAACAAGTAATTTTTGTGTCTCTGCAGGTGATTTCATACAATGGTTTCATCTCAATCATCAACAAAGCATTTCATAAGAATGGCCTCAAATTTTAATTACAGATCGAGGTTGTAACAAGTCTCTCTTTCTCTCTCACACATGTGCTCACCATGATTTCTCTAATTTGATGATTAGTTTGCGCTTGATCTTAGCTAAGAATGGTATCACACTTACATGGAAAGACTATTTAATTCTTCTAAGGTACATACTGCGTACAGTGCTTGATTTTCATAAGAAGATCTCATGTTAAAAGTATTAAGATATTGATTGTATCAGGTATATATTTATCTCTGGCGCACACACTCTGAATTATCTGTCTGCCAGCTCTTTTTTTGTTTTTGTCAAGCTCGATTAGTATTGTGATTGTAGATCTTGCCTTCTATAATGTTTGACTAGGACCAAATAAGGGTTCCGTTTTTAGTCAATCAACGGTTATTCTCACTTAAAAGAATAAGTTTTTAACCACACAGATGTCAAGTGTCAACTTTTTTTTATTTTTTGACCACACAGGTCTCAAGTTTTTAACCACACAAGTGTCAAGTTGTTTTGGTAGATGAAAACGAGGTTATATTCGAATCTGAGGTAGAGTTCACAATATCGACTAGAAATCATTCTACTGATTTCATGTGTCATAATTATTTTGTTTTCATCTCTAAAATCTTTCGTGTGTTATATAACTGTTCTATAATCTTAGTATGAGTTACTAAAATATTACATATCACTTATTATAGAAGCAATAAAAAACCTTAAGATAATGTGTAACATCCCATAAATTTCACACGTTTATTTTATTGTGGCCCAATTCTTAAAGGCCCAATACAAGCTCATAACCATATTCAGCCTAATTATTTCCAATTGCGTGAATGAGAAGGGGAGGAATCAGATTTGAAACTTTCTTAATTAAAGAAGATTTCTTCCTTCCCAAAATCAAAAAGTCACTTTTATTTGTTCATCAAGGAAGATTTACTTCTGCAAATCAATCCCAAATATTAACTCTCCCAACTAAGGAAAGTTAATCAAATCCTACAAAAGAATATCCATAGGGTTTTTGTACATCCCACACATATATATATATATATATATATATATATATATATATATATATATATATATATATATATATATATATGTGTGTGTGTGTGTGTGTGTGTGTGTGTGTGTGTGTGTGTGTGTGTGTGTGTGTGTGTGTGTGTGTGTGTGTGTGTGTGCCCTTATTTCATTCGATCCCTACTTATAATTCTTTTCTCACGCGGCTGCAATCAAGAGAGAGGGTAACAGTTCTCTCACCCCTTTCTTTTCTGCTTTTATCGTCAAGAACCCTAATCCTATTTCCTTTTGTTCTATAACTCTTATATGTTTTATAGATTAAATTTTATGATTGTAGTACCACATATTAGTAATGTTTAGTCTTTTGAATATAGGCTCTGAAGAAGAGTTGGATCGTGACGTGTAGTACTCGAATTTAAATCTTCACATGGTAAAGGTGGGAATTTTATCATCTTATATATGTTAATTGATTTATATGTGATTGTTTATTATAAATTAATTATTATTATCATGTTATGATCTTTATTTGGAGTATGTGAATTGATATATGCAATACTGATTTTGGACCGTAATGGTGCCTTACCAATGTCACGGATAACGAATCGCGATGTCGTATCTTTTATGTCATGAATAATGGACCGAAATGTGCTTTATTGATATGTCAGGAATTGTATTGTATATAATTTAAATTTTTGCATATTAATTATTAACTTGTATGAGCATGAGTTAATTTTCACTGAGCTGTGGTTGCTCACTGATGCGCGTTTTCTTTACACGCAAAATTAATCCCCAAGTATTAAGAATATCAATTGCAGCTTAAGCAAGCGACCAAGTGAATATCGAACCCAAAGGACGGCGTATTATCAATTTAATTATTTACTAAATTAATTAAGCTGAATGAGGATAAAAGTTTGAGGTTTAAATTATTAATTACTAAACAATTAATTAAAATAAAAATAAAATAAAGTCACTTAGAAGAATACGAAAGTGGATCAAGTAGGAGAATAGGTAGCTCTAGGATAATCCAGTTTCACTCATAAATCTCCCTTTCATGTGTTGATGTCCGACTCTGCCTTATGGAATATGGACGCATCACTAAACCATGCATATCTACTCTATAGACATAAGTAAACATGCGTGTAACACGTGTGAATAACCTCGGAGCAAGAGATATAATTCCGCCCCCCTTTCTAAGTACTATCAGTATCAATTATTTTCCTGGCCAATTGGTACTCTAACCCGATATGATCTCCCTTTATAACTGTAAAATTATCCTCTTTATCCTACTTAATAACCTGAATTCAATTCAATTAATAAGTATTCATATATGATAGTTTTAATGAAGTTTCGGTATCCCCTCACTTAGAATTATAATATGGAATCCTGTTCAGCGGTGAACGCACTCAATCTACAACCAAGATATATATTCAGACTTTATATACCAATTGAAGATGCACAAAACGACCGTTAATATGGATTAAGAAAGCATAATCATATATAAAATAAATCCACAAGTAGTGTTGTACGGAGTTTACACACGAAAGTTTAATTAATTGGTAAAAACCTTCACAACCCTAGTTCTACCAAAAAGGCTCTAGCCCATGATATTACGAAGAACAATCATGGGTGTTGGTTAGATCTTACTCAGATGTCCAAAAAATACAAGATAAATTAGGAAATGAATAAAACCCTAGATGTGGGCGTCGTCGCGTCCTTCTCCATCTTGAATTCTCCTCTTGGTTCTCCTCTTGATTCTACGAACGAATCTTCAAAGTGATGGATGGATGGAGAAAAAGATGTGGATGATGTTGGGGGGTGATCCCCCCTTGTGGGGTGTAGTATTGTTGTGGCCTCTCTCCAATTCAATCTATTCTCTATGATGTTGTATGTTTTCCTCCTGCGAAAGCTCTTCTTTTATACTCATAGGACCTCCTTATGGGCTTAGGATGGGCCTTTGCTTGAAGCACACGTCAAATTTGGTAAAAAACATCCGGAATTAGCATAAATAGCATCAGCGACACGCCGTTCGACCAAGGCATACTGGTCGAACAAGGAGCTACTAGTCGAGCAAGCTCTCTGGACGATTTTGGCATTCTGTTCAAGCAAACCGCTCTTGCTCGACCACATTGATGCTTAGTCAAGCAAGCCCTTCAAGTCGAACGAGCTCACTATAAGTTTTGTCCACTTTGTTTGACTTCTTTATCTGCTCGACCAAGCTAATGTTGGTCGAGCAACACCTCCAAGTCGAGCTACTTCTCTGGATGGGTTTCGGCAATCTGCTTGACTAGTCACCATCTGTTCGACCAAATTGATGTTGGTCGAATAGGCTATCTTAGTCAAACAACACTCTAATCTCGCCTCCAAAATCGTGTCTTCTAATTCTGAGTCTTTTACACTAGTTTTTCACCTAAAACACAATAAAACACCTCAAGTGCACCTTTTTCTCAAATATATTGAATATAAGATACTTGTGCTAATATATGACAACAATATCAATCAAAAAGGTGTCAAATTGGATACTAAAACACGCTTATTTTCACTCCCAACAAACCCCCAAACTTACTCGTTGCTCGTCCCAAGGCAACAAAATAAAAATAAAGAGAGAGAAAGTAAGAAAATTAGCGGGGAAACAAGGACTATAACAAATACCCATTTAAAATACAATTGTCCTCAACTTAGGTCATGCAACTCTCGTTACATGTAATAATCAATTCATAGCATACAAGTTAAGACAATCACCACCAATCAAATGCTCCATTAACATGTTCTTACGGAAAGTATATATCACTCGCACTCAATTATAAAAGATGTACACTTATGGGTTATGGTGTTTACGCTCAGATTTAATTCAAGTGCAAGCGTAACCATAAGCTTGCCAAATGTCTCAAACTCACCACCACTAAAAGTATGATTCGACAATAGGATCAAAAAGGACTTTTGTTTGGATGTAATATTGGCTCTTTGGTTAAGGTAGGAAATATATGAATAAAGTGACTCAATTAGTAGAGAATTAAAACCGGAGATCTTTTGTACTGCTTATTTTTTACACTTCAAGGCTATCCAGCTTCATGCTCTTCTAATTTTCTTTTCTCTCCTTTTCTTCAAGGTCAACATACTTTTTCTTTCCTTCTTTTTTTTCTTGAGGTACCAGTTTTGGGCACTACCTCTAACATCTCGGGGTACCAGTTTCGGGCACCATCCCTAAGCAACTTATTTTTAAGCTCATAATCACTTGTACAGCTTCAAATATTTTATTCCTTCCAAACTCCATCAAAATCAACTTCACACACTTTGACAGTATTTAATTCTCTACTAAATATAGGAATTTAAGGCTCAAATAGGATATCAAAGTGGCTATCATCGTAGGTTGCCAAAGAAATAAGGCTTTTAGGCTCAACAGGGTTAACTATGGTAAACATCATTTGATAAGAAATTATTTGACTAAGTGACTAATAAATTCAAGGATGGTCTTAGATCATTTCCCATCATCTAACACACATATAGTTTCAAGTAAGACAATAGGCAAGTTTTAGAATACACGTACAAGAATGATACTCACCAGAAAGAAATATCATGTGATTATGTAACATGATCAACGAGGCTCAAAATCTCACATGGGTTTCTAACAAGTAACAGAGCATTTTTCATGGTAAGTAATATCCCACAAGTACACATAGAACTTCATACCATAATATAACTCAAGTACACTTCCTTTATCAATTTCAAGAGCATATGAATTTTAACATAATTCAAAATATAAGCTCACATAGATCACCAAAATATAAAGTCAATCCTTCCACTCCATGAATTGAAAGCACATATAAAAATTAGAGTAAGGAAACTAGGGCTGATTTTTCTTCAACATATACACGAGCTCCTCAGCGTAGAACTCGTCTTGCCACTCTTTTACATTTTTCTATCATCAAAGCTCAAACACACTCATCATCACATGATTCATAAATAATAATATAGGAGAACTATAAGAAAGACTTAATTGACTATCTAATCGACTCCACACACTAGAATCACCACTGAACACTAGGCAAATTGAAAAAAATTGACACATCAAAACCAATTAAAGTTTCAACATTACAAAGAAAAGATTATACTCTTAGTTTCAACATAAAACGACCGTGAATATAGATTAAGAAAATACAATCATATATAAAATAAATCCACAAATAGTGTTGTACGGAGTTTACACACGAAAGTTCAATTAATTGGTAAAAACCTTCACAACCCTAGTTCTACCAAAAAGGCTCTATCCCATGATGTTACGAAGAATAATCATGGGTGTTGGATAGATCTTACCCGGATGTCCGGAAAATACAAGATAAATTAGAAAATGAATAAAATCCTAGATGTGGGCGTCGTCGCATCCTTCTCCGTCTTGAATTCTCCTCTTGATTTTCCTTTTGATTCAACGAACGAATCTTCATAGTGATGGATGGATGGAGGAAATGATGTGGATGATGGTTGGGGGGTGATCCCCCCTTGTGGGGTGTAGTATTGTTGTGGCCTCTCTCCAATTCAATATATTTTCTATGATGTTGTATGTTTTCCTCTTGCGAAAGCTCTTCTTTTATACTCTTAGGACCTCCTTATGGGCTTAGGACGGGCCTTTGCTTTAAGTACAAGTCAAATTTGGTAAAAGACATCCGAAATTAGCATAAATAGCATCTGCGACACGCTGTTCGACCAAGGCATACTGGTTGAACCAGGAGCTACTAGTCGAGCAAGCTTTTTGGACAATTTTAGCATTCTGTTCGACCAAACTGCTCTTGCTCGACCACATTGATGCTTGGTCGAGCAAGCCCTTCAAGTTGAACGAGCTCACTGTAAGTTTTGTCCACTTTGTTTGACTTCTTCATCTGCTCGACTAAGCCGATATTGGTCAAGCAACACCTCCAAGTCGAGCTACTTCTCTAGATGGGTTTCAGCAATCTGCTCGACTTGTCACCCTCTGTTCGACCAAACTGATGTTGGTTGAACAGGCTATCTTGGTCGAACAACACTCTAATCTCACCTCTAAAATCGTGTCTTCTAATTCCGAGCCTTTTACACCTGTTTTCTATCTAAAACACAATAAAATACCTCAAGTGTACTATTTTCTCAAATATATTGAATATAAGATACTTGTGCTAATATATGACAATAATATCAATCAAAAATATGTTAAATTGGACACTAAAACACGTTTATATTTACTCTCAACACTCATCCCTATATTTACCTCCTTTTAGAATAAGAGTGGTGATAGCGTACGAGTGGAGACGTGTTGGCAGGAGGAGACTTAATAAAGATTCTAATAAATTGCAGTTTTACTTCGTACTTTCAAATTTATACTCTATTTTAATTTGCTTATGAGCATGAAGAATTTAAATGAGATAGTGTTGTTTTACTTACGTGTTGGCTGCGAAACAATTTCGAATGTTGAAGGATCATTTTGAATTAGTTGTTCAGTTGGCGTACTTGAAGTTTACGGGGTAGTCCTTATGTGTTGGGTGCCGTTTGCATAAATTAAAAGGATAGTCGAGATTATTACTTCTAATATAAATTATAGTTTGTTCTCCAATTTGATTATATGTTGTACTTCTTGGTTGAAATAAATTATGTAGTGCAGTGTCTTCTGTGGAAATGAGATGTTGTTAGACATTTAGAAAGAAGGTGCCTTTGAGTCGGTGGACTCGTGTCATGCACATGGGGTCATAAGTTGGTTCATTTTCTCAAATTGCCACATGCCAAATTAATTGATCTTAATGCATAGTGGAGAATGAGTTGGCAGGTTGTTCTAGTGGGGATAAAATTTTAATTTTCTCTACGGTAAAATGTTTATTTTTTTAAATGAAATGTTTGTGTTTTGTTTAATTAAAAGAACCCAAGTGGCATCCTTTTTATCACTGTAGAAACTTATAGGACTTGTTTGTTATTTAATTTCTCTATTCATGGCATTATCATTTAATTATTCAATTATTTTCTTTTATTAGTTTGTTAGGTCATTCTCTATTTAATACTTATCGTTTCCTAATTTATCTTGTATCTTCAAGACATATGGATAAGATCTATCCAACCCCCATGATTGTTCTTCGTAACATCATGGGCTAGAACTGTTTTGGTAGTCTAGAGTTTTGAAGGTTTTATGAACTAATTGAACTTTCGTGTGTATACTCCGTACAACACTACTTGTGGTTTATTTTATATAAAACTATACTTTCTTAATCGATATTCGGAGTTGTTTTGTGCATCATTAACTATTGAATAGAGTATAAATGTTCATCTTGGTTATTGATTGAGCGCGTTCACTGCTGAATAGGATTTCATGTTATGATTTTAAGTGAGGGGACTCCAAAACTTCATTAGAACTATCATGTATAAATACTTATTAACTAAATTAGATTCAGGTTGATAAGTAGGATAAAGAGGGTAATTTTATAGTACTTATAAAGGGAGATCATATTGGGTTAGAGTACCAATTGGCCAGGGAAATAATTGATATTGATAGTACCTAGAAAGGGGGTGAAATTATATCTCTTGCTCCAAGGTTATTCACACGTATTATACGGCTATTTACTTGTGTCTATAGAGTAGATTTGTATGGCTTAGTGATGCGTCCATATTCCACAATGTAGAGTCGGACAATGATACACGAAAGAGAAATTAATAAGTGAAACTGGATTACCCTAGGGCTACCTATTCTCCATTCTTGAGTCACATTTGTATTCTTCTAGTGTTTATTTTATTTTAATTTTTATTTAATTTTTAGTAATTTAGTTAATTAGTTAATAATTCTCAAATCTCATTGCCACCTTGTCTTAATTAATTTAGTTAATAATTAAATTGATAATACGTCGTCCTTTGGGTTCGATATTTAACTTGGTCACTTGCTTAAGCTGCAATTAATATCCTTAATGCTTGTAGATTAATTTTGCGTGCAAAGAAAATGCTCATCAGATATCCCTTCATCCAGCATTACTATTTCCATCGGCTATGAAAACAACCCTAACTTTTGTTGT
Organism: Pogostemon cablin; assembly: GCA_023678885.1. Classification (NCBI taxonomy): domain Eukaryota; kingdom Viridiplantae; phylum Streptophyta; class Magnoliopsida; order Lamiales; family Lamiaceae; genus Pogostemon; species Pogostemon cablin. The sequence continues at coordinate 17,893,115 of CM043007.1, read as the reverse complement.
GTTTGTCATACTCTTGGATACGTGGAGGCTGATCGTCGTAAGAAAATGATAGGGAAAACTCCAACATGTGTAGAAGCTCAGACTCCTCCCAAAAAGGTATGGAAAGTAAAGATACTTCGGCTTCCAACGCATACCTCTCAAGCAGTTGAGACAAATTTGGAAGCGCAAACTATGGCTCCGATTCACACAAGAGTGGAATTAGATCAGGGGGTTAGCGACTATTTGCCCCTGCAGATTCGTTCTCTATTGGCAGATTTGACAGCATCCCCAGATGTTATTAGGGTAGCCATGAATGTTATATATCTCAAGGGCTTCACAGGAGCATGATGTGGATTTTATTCACGGTAAAGTTATTGCGATAAAGGACACAGGAGCAAACATGTTGGGTATTTCTCCCCCCTAAACTAAAAATTACATTGTGAAAATCAGATCCCGTGCAACGCACGGGTACAAAAGCTAGTTAGTTTAATAAATACTAGTATGTAACCCGCGTGTTACGCGGGACTATTAATTTATTATTTTTAATAATTAAATATTTTATTTTGTTCATTTAAAATGAATTCATTTTCTTACTTTAAAAAATATCATAAAAATTGTTAATAATGACATAGTAAAAGCTACCTATACACAATAATATTATACTATATATGTTAATAAAAAAATGTATACTTAGTGAATGGGGTATTATATAATATAATTAAATTTAATTTAAATTTTGAATTGCATTGATAGAGTTTTTATCAAATTGACACTCTTGTTAGAGGAGTATATGTTTTGTTAAATGACCACCTCATCTAAAAGTTTAAGCTAATAGAGTGGAGAGTCGTTTAATACTTAATTAAATCACTCTAATATGCCCCCTCACATGCAGGCGAGGTTAACTTTTACCTCAAGCCTTGCATGTGGAATTTTCTCATAAATCGGTGGCGGTGAGGTTCTGATGAGAGTGAAAATAAGCATGTTTTAGTATCCAATTTAACACATTTTTTATGAAAATTATTGTCATATATTAGCATAAGTTTTTTATAATCAATATATGTGAGAAAAAAGTGCATTTGAGGTGTTTTACAAATTTTGTATTTATAATGAAATAAATATAAAATTACATACAAAGATAATTTCAAATGGATTTAATTTGAAGAATATGTAAGCAGGTTACAATCTCAATTAATCCTCTGATTCTTCTCTCGAACCAATATGGCTTTGACTTGACTTGTGTTGGTTGACTTTGATTTCTTGGACGAAGAATATACTGACTGTGTTGACAGCGTGTGTTGACTTGACTTATATGTTAAGTCAGATCTTCAAACGAAGCTTGTCCGAGCTCGAGTTGTAGTCTTGAACGTTGACCCGGAGGCTTTGAACCTTTGTTCGGATTGAACGTTGGCTAGAGAGCCTTCATCGGAGAACACTTGATCTGGGGGACTTGAAGCCTTGATCCCGGATTAGTGGTTGTTCTTGACTTGAAGCTTGCTTGAAGCCTTGAAGATCTTGAGCTTGAAACTTTGAAGGCTTGAAGACTTGAAGATTCGTTGAAGATCTTGAGCTTGAAGCTTTAGAGGCTTGAAGACTTGAAGCTTTGTTGAAGATCTTGAGCTTGAAGCTTTGAAGATTCGAAGGCCGCTTGAAGGCTTGAAGATATTCAAAGATCACTTGAAGACTTGAAGATTTGAGTGTTCTTAACTTGAAGATCTTTAGCTTGATCTTCGACTTGACTTGTTCTTCACTTGATCTTGATCTTCGCTTGACTTGGATCTTGATCTTCGCTTGACTTGGATCTTCACTTGACTTGGATCTTGATCTTCACTTCTGAGGGGCTTAGCACCTTGATCTCCAATTGGTGGCCATTACTTTTGAAGAACGCCGGATCGAAGGGGTTTAGAACCTTACTCTTTGATTTGGAGGCTATTACTTTTGAAGAACGCCGGATCGAAGGGGTTTAGAACCTTACTCTTTGATTCAGCGGCTGTTCTTCGCTTGAAGATGCTTGAAGTATTCAAGGGAGCACTGCTCGTATTCTTAATCTCTTCAGAGCTTTTGTCTTCAGATATTTTGGTGTCCCTGGAATGAATGGAGGAGAGGTCCTTATATAGGTGAAGGGTGAGGAAGCCCCATGAATAACTCGCAGTCAGATTGGTCCAGGGCTGATTTGACCTAATTCTGCGGGCTTGGGCCTTTCACTTGCATAGACTTTAAGTCAGACTTATTTGACTGGATTTGGCTTAATTATCAATTATTTACTCATTTATTTTAGGAATTTATTTATTTAAATTCCATAATAAATAAATAATTTATTTATAGTTATTGCATTAATTTGTCACATATTTTCCTTTAATATGCAATAAAATTCAAGTGCCTACAAATGCCCCCTCGCATTTTGTTCACAGATGCTTTTGTGTTGAAGTGAACAAATTGCGATAATCCATTCTTGATCCACATGATTGAATTTTATTGCTTGCCTCACCAACTTGATATGAATAGCTTGAATTATGACTGAACTTAGTGAAGTGCTAAGCTGCCTATGCACCATTTGGGAGAGGATCAAGTCATAACATAGTTCAAAGGAACATGATTTGGTTTGGATTGGGGGGGTGACGTACACATTTTATACTCATGCGGGCCAGGAGTAACATGCAATTTAGGTTCATGCGTTATGGAGCGTTGAACTTGAATTTGTTGATAATTTATACTCGTGTCAATGAGTCTTAAATTTGAACTTGTAGACAGTTTATGCTCGTGTCAAGGAGCCTTGTGTGGATATTTTTCACTCGTGTCGGGGAGCATTGTGTGGACAGTTTTCTCTCATGTCGAGGAGCATTGTGTGGATAGTTTTCTCTCATATCAAGGAGCTTTATGTGTAGAGAGTTTTCTCTCTTCCCAAGGAGATTTGATTTGATGTGTAAATAGTTTATACTCATATCAAAGAGCGTAACTTAAGGATTTTAGATAGTTTAAACTCGTATCAAGGAGTATTGTGTGGACATTTTTAGCTCGTGTCGAGGAGCGTAACATGTAGAGAGTTTTGTCTCTTCTCAAGGAGATTTAATTTGAGTTAGACAGTTTAAGCTCGTATCAAGGAGCATTGTGTGGATATTTTTAGCTCGTGTTGAGGAGCGTAACATGTAGAGAGTTTTGTCTCTTTTCAAGGATATTTGATTTGATGTGTAGATAATTTATACTCATATCAACGAGCGTAATTTGAGGATTTTAGATAGTTTAAGCTCATATCAAGGAGCGTAATGTAGACAGTTTTCGCTCGTGTCAGGAAGCGTGATGTAGACAGTTTTAGCTCGTGTCAAGGAGCTTTGTCTTGATTTATCAACAGTTTATTGTCTCCAATCTTGGGCTGCACTATTTTCTCTTACTTCAACTTCATTTCTGTTAATCTTTATAGAAACGGCAGACTTTGTTTGTGGTTCCCCTTCCAAGGACTCATCGAGGACATGTATTCAAACTCGTAAGAGTCTTAAATAGAGGGTCATTTGATATCATTTGATGTCAAGCTTAACTCCATGTCGTGAGCTCTTGAAGCCAACTCTTCAAAAGTTTTAGGCCGAATTCCTTGGAGTATGTAGCTAAGATTCCATTGCATCCCTTGAATGCACATTTCTATAGCTGAAGCTTTTGATAGCTTTTCTTTGCAATTGAGGCTTAGACTCCTCCATCTATTGATGTAGTCGAGGACATATTCTTCAGCACTTTGACGAGTATTTGTTAGCTCCATCATGCTAACAGTTCTTCGTGTGCTGTAGAAGCGGTTGAGGAATACTTTTTTCATTTGCCCCCAACTATCAATGGAGTTAGCTTCCAAGTCGATGTACCAATCGAAGGTATTTCCTTTTAGAGATTCGACAAATTGTCTTACCATGTGATCTTCGTAGGTCCCAGCATCATTGCATGTCTCGACGAAGTGCGCCACATGTTGTCTTGGATTGCCTTTGCCATCGAATTGTTGAAACTTGGGAGGTTGGTAGTAAGTTGGCATCCTCAAGTTGTCAATCCTCTTTGTATATGGCTTGACGTAGGTTGAAGAAGATTTAGAGCGCCCTTCAAACTTATCTTTTATCGTATTTATCACGATGTTCTTTAGTTGGTTGATAGAAAATATTCTGTAAGTTAAAACTTGTATCTTATCCTCAGCTGGCTTTTCTTCAGATAGATGATGCTTCGTTGAGTCTTCCTCCATGTGTTCATTCTCAACTTGTTTCTTATTTGTACGGCTTGTCTCCGTATTCTCCATTTTCTTCATAAGTTTGGAGATTTTTAAATCTTGAGCTTCCATGTGCTTGTTGAGTCCTTCAATGGCTTTTATCATACTTGCGAGTTAATCCTCGATAGTTACAACACTCGTCGTCATCACCGCAGCTGCAATTGAGGCAGATGGTGAGCTTGGCGTGGATCAAGGAGTTGAGCAGATAGAGTCATCTTCACCATCTTTGGCGTTGTGCAATGGCTTATTGAGAGTAATCCCCACCATACAATTTGTCTTTGAGGAGTCTTCAGACATATTTCTTGTAATGACTTCAACCTTTTCAGTTTGCAACTCTGGAGGCTTTGATGCAATAGTCCTTCGTATCGCAATCTTTAGCGGAGTCATAACTTGCGTCTTCACAGCTTGTAGCTCTAAAGGCTTTGAGGTAGATGACCTTTTTATCGCGATCCTAAGAGGAGTCATACTTTGTATCTTTGTGCTTGTTGAGAGAAGAGATGAGAGATAGAGACTGTTCCACCGGCGTGCCAAAATTTGTAATAATAAATTTTGTATTTATAATGAAATAAATATAAAATTGCATACAAAGATAATTTCAAATGGATTTAATTTGAAGAATATGTAAGCATGTTACAATCTCAATTAATCCTCTGATTCTTCTCTCGAACAAATATGTCTTTGACTTGACTTGTGTTGATTGACTTTGATTTATTTGACGAAGTGTATGTTAACTGTATTGACAGCGTGTGTTGACTTGACTTGACTTGTATATTAAGTTGGATCTTCAAACGAAGCTTGTCCGAGCTCGAGTGTGTAATCTTGAACGTTGATCCGGAGGCTTTGAACCTTTGTTCGGATTGAACATTGACTAGAGAGCCTTCATTGGAGAATAATTGATCTTGGGGACTTGAAGCCTTGATCCCAGATTAGTGGCTGTTCTTGACTTGAAGCTTGCTTGATGCCTTGAAGATCTTGAGATTGAAGCTTTGGAGACTTGAAGACTTGAAGAATCGTTGAAGATCTTGAGCTTGAAGCTTTAGAGGCTTGAAGACTTGAAGCTTTGTTGAAGATCTTGAGCTTGAAGCTTTGAAGATTCGAAGGCCGCTTGAAGGCTTGAAGATCTTCGAAGATCACTTGAAGACTTTAAGATTTGAGTGTTCTTAACTTGAAGATCTTGAGCTTGATCTTCGACTTGACTTTATCTTCACTTGATCTTGATCTTCGCTTGACTTGGATCTTGATCTTTGCTTGACTTGGTTCTTGATCTTCACTTCGGAGGGGCTTAGCACCTTGATCTCCAATTGGTGGCTATTACTTTTGAAGAACGCCGGATCGAAGGGGTTTAGAATCTTACTCTTTGATTTGGCGGCTATTACTTTTGAAGAATACCGGATTGAAGGGGTTTAAAACTTTACTCTTCGATTCGACGGTTGTTCTTCGATTGAAGATGCTTGAAGTATTCAAGGGAGCACTGCTCGTATTCTTGATCTCTTCAGAGCTTTTGTCTTCAGATATTTTGGTGTCCCTGGAATGAATGGAGGAGGGGTCCTTATATAGGTGAAGGGTGAGGAAGCCCCATAAATAACTCGCAGTCTGATTGGTCCAGGGATGATTTGACCTGATTCTGCGGGCTTGGGCCTTTCACTTGCTTAGACTTTAAGTCAGACTTATTTGACTGGATTTGGCTTAATTATCAATTATTTACTCATTTATTTTAGGAATTTATTTAAATTTCATAATAAACAAATAATTAATTTATAACTATTGCATTAATTTGCCACATATTTTCTTTTAATATGCGATAAAATTCAAGTGCCTACAACTGTGTTTTAGGTGGAAAATGATCAAAAGTGAAAAGTTAGAGGAATGATGAAAAATTCACGTTCAACTTCTATAATTTTTGTTTTTTTTGGAGCTCATAACTGATGGTTTGACATATGGTTGGAAACCACGGAAGAGAGGATCATTTCGGAGTGAGAATTACTCAAATTGGAGTTCGAACGAGGAAGTTATGCTCAAAATCGTGAGATTGCACAGCTGCCGGCGAGAATTTCCGAAAATTTTCGAAAATAAGCCCATATTTCCTATTTCTTGGAGCACAATTAATATTCTTATCACATAATCCTCCATCATTCACCCATATTCCTTATTTCATACCCTTCTCACACTTATATATATATTTGTTTACATCATTATTCATGTGAGAGGGCCACAATTCATAGTACACCACCCACAAGGGGGATCACCCCCCACACCATCACATCCATTCCTTCCGCCATCCATCCATCCCTGTGAAGATTCGTCTGTGGATCCAAGAAGGAGAATCAAGAGGATTTGAAGAGACGGAAGAAAGAAGGAAAGGAGATCAATACACCAAGGGTTTTCTTACTTCTTTTCTTCTATTTTCTAATTTTTCAGACTGTGGGTAATATCTATTCAACCCCCATGTGTGTTTCCTACAACACCATGGGCTAGAGCCTTTATGGTTGATCAAGGGTTTTGAAGGTTTTTATGAATTAATTGAACTTTCGTGTATATGCTCCGTACAACACTACTTATGGAATTATTTTATATATGATTATGCATTTTTAATTCATATTCACGGTAATTTTGTGCATCTTCAACAGTTATATAGAGTTTGAATATATATCTTGGTCGTTGATTGAGCGCGTTCACTGCTGAACAGAATTTCATGTTATGATTCTAAGTGAAGGGGCTCCGAAACTTCATTAGAACTGTCATATATGAATGTTTATTAATTTAATTGAACTCGGTTTAATAAGAAAGATAAAGAATTTAATTTTGTAGTACCTATAAAGGGAGATCATATCGGGTTACAGTATCAATCCTAGCGGGAAATAATTGATACTAATAGTACCTAAAAAGGGGGTTAAAATTATATCTCTTGCTTCAAGGTTATTCACACGTGTTACACGCCTGTTTATTTGTATGTCTTAGTGATGCGTCCATATTCCACAAGGTAGAGTCGGATATTGATGCACGAAAGGAAAATTAATAAGTGAAATCGGATTATCCTAGGGCAACCTATTCTCCATTCTTGAGTCATATTCGTATTATTCTAGTGCTCAATTTATTTTATTTGTTATTTTAATTAATTATTTTATAGTTTAATAATTCTATATCTCAATTTTATTGCCTTTTGTCTTAATTAATTTAGTTAATAATTAAATCGATAATACGTCATCCTTTGGGTTTGATATTTAACTTGGTCCCTTACTTAAGCTGCAATTGATATCCTAAGTAATACTTGGGAATTATTTTGTATACAAAGAAAATGCTCATCAGGTTCGAACCCTGGACCTTTGTTAATCATGGGCTCTGATACCATGTTTTTAAAAGTTTAAGGTGATAGAGAGTAGAGTCGTTTAATACTTAATCAAATCACTCTAACATGTGTGACTGGTCGGCCCATTACTAATTTATGATTATTATATAGGTAAAGTATATTACTTATTAATTAGTTAAAGTATATGTTTAATGAATCATACTATAATACCCTATAGTCATATTTTAATTATATTTTATCATACTTAAGAAAATAAAATATATTTTAACTAATAATAAATATATTTCAACTATATATATATATATATATATATATAACAATTATATTTTAATAATTAGTTGATCTGTCTCACAACACATCTCACATCGACATCATCTCACAAAGAGACTTATATAGATATGCCAGAAGATTAGAAAAAACAACCGAAGTCTATTACAAAATAAATAATCGAATTACAAGAGAAAAATAAATAAATAAATTTATCGAACAAAATCAATACACATTTCAATAAATTAATCACACACAAATATATATATATTCAAGTATCACCACATATGGTCATGTAAAAAATATCACAATCCAAGTTGAAGAAGTATTAGCATTCATTTTTTGAAAAGCAAAGACTGATTGTGTGAGACCGACTTACGTAACAGCTTACGTGAGACAGATGAAAAGTGATAACTTCTAAAATAAAAAAGTTATACTCAATTAATGAAAAGTGATAATGTAATTTCATTAACAATTTACTGTATAATTGAAAGTGATAATATTTTATAGAGAAACTGATAATAATTTTAAAAAGTGCAAAATGGCCTCACGTGAGACGGTCTAACGCAAGACCTATCCTTTTTGAAATACATATCAAAATGTCACATTTGAATACGACATTAAAGGTATTTTAGTTAAATAAATTAAAAAATAATTTTTAATTTATTATTTGAAAATTGTAATCAAAATTTTAATAAAAACTAATTATATGTCAAATAATTTCTTTTACATTATATGAACCATCAATAATTTGTGTTATATAACAAAATAATCATAAAATTTGTCATTAAAAATTAATTAAGAAATGAAAAGAAAAATTCATAATTAACATTTAAATCTCTAAAATGTATGTTACAAATGATAAATGCATAATGAATAAATATATTAAATTAAATCAAAATTCTAAGAAACTGACACCTAGGCCTAAACTCACTCATAAGATGACACATAGGACAATGAAAAGTCTCCTTTTAGTTTACTATGAGATAAGAAATAGAGACTTACTTAGCTGACCCAGGGTTACATTGACCCAAGAGAATCTCATCAGTTTTATTAATCTTAATTAATTTCTACCCTTGAATCATCTAAATATATATTGGGTACTTATATAACCAGTTTTATAAGAGATGAAAAGTTCACGCAGCCCAATGAAGACAATAAATATGTGGCTTTCTCTCTTTTTCCCTAATTATGAGTATCTTTTTTATTTTATCAAAAAAATTCAAACATCAATAATTTCTTATTACAAATCTATTTTAAATAAAATATATATCTAATTATCCGTCTAATTTGATATTCATATTAACTATATAATAAATTTTAAATTTTAAAAATATGTAATTTTGCATTCAGTGAAAGAATATGATGTTGAGATTGAGAGAATCTGTATTTATTGTTAGCAGCATCTTCTATTCTCCACCATGGTATATCCAACAAGCTATGCACTCTTTTATTCTCTATCACAGTGTTTAGATCTATCATGGTATGCACTCTTCTTATATCTCTAACAAGCTATGCACTTTTCTATTCTTTATGATATATGCAGTGTTTAGATCTACCATGCACTCTTCCTATATCTCCACCAAGCTATACTCTCTTCTATTCTCTACCATCAAACTATGCACCCTTCTATTCTCTACCACGGTGTTTAGATCTACCATGGTATGCACTCTTCTTATTCTCCACCATTTATGCAATCTTCTATCCTCTATGGTATGGTGTTTAGATCCATATATGCACTATTCTATTCTCCACCATGGTGTTTAGAGTGTTTTATGCGGTGTTTACCCTCCTATTCTCTACCCGTTGTCTTCACTCTGCATCCTCTTTCTAAAGTGTCATTCTTTTTTCTTCGATGCATCATTAATTTGTCTCCACCTCTAATATAAATATTTTTTATTTGTTTAAAGAAATAATTTAATCCTCTTTTAAATATTTTTTATAAATAACATAGAGATGTTTAATTAAAAATTTAAAAAAATAAATTATTTGATATAACATACTTATTAATATTATTTAAGTTGATATTTTGTGCATCTGGGTGTACACTTGCATCCAATCCATATATATAAATTTTTGTTCAATAATGTATATATGTTTCTTAATAGCTTTTTTACATTCAGTTTCTCATTAAAAAACTAACAGAAAATTCGCTAATATTATTTGTCATATTATTTATTTGATCATTTAATGATTTTCAATAAAAATTACTACTGTTCTGTCAAATAATAAATCAATTTACTACTAATTTTTATTGTAATTAGTACTTTAGTTTTTATATTATTTTTATACAAAAAAGTATAAATTTGACTTTTTTTTCTCACATTTTATTTTAAAAAAAATTATACTTTGAAAATTATTACGAGTATTTACAGAATTAAATATAAATTAATTAACTTAAACTTTCATTATAAATTTAATATGATTAAATAAAATTGAAGCTTTAGATATAATCTTCAAAATTTAAATATTAAATAAATTTGTAATATGTCCATGTCATTAATTGAAATTCAAAAATATAAAATAAATCAAATTCAACCATATTAAATATAAATATTATATATATATATATATATATATATATATATATATATATATATATATATATATATATATATATATATATATATATATCCATATTTTATGAATATATTTCAATATTTTATGCACTGCCTAAAATATTAAATATCTTTTTTTATATTGAGGATTCAGGAGTGGGAATTGAAAATTGAAGGGAAGATTTAACCCACATCCAAATAGGGGAGAAATTTGCCTTTACTTTGTATTTTCCTTATTTTGATTTCAACAATAGATGTTTGTGAGCATTTTAATGATATTTTTATGATGTTTGTTGTTGGCTAGACCTCTTGTGAGGCTAATCACATGATGAATTAGGGATCTATGGATTTGTTGAATTTTTAAAGGTTTAATTAATGTGATTTTTGAATTTCTAACTTGATCTATGATTTACTTGATTTGTATTATGATGTATGTGGTTAAATTCTCCATTTATGATATAAGGATATCCATTTTAATATTGTGATTTGGATTTTGGTTGAATCATGTTTTAATATGGATTTTGTATGTTATTATGTGAAGTATATGGTAACATCTTTTCATACTTAGAACATTCATGTTGGAATATTTAATTAATTCATCATCTTTGGTTGTTGATTGAGTGAGAAGACCATTCTTATAATCATTGTACCTTTTAAGGGAATTGAAAATGAGATACAATCTTTTGTGCTTGAAACTTATAATAAGTTGAAAACTTAATCACCTTGGCCAAAGGGATTAGGAGAATATATATGATTGCTTCTATTCCAATTATCATTGATGTTTGCCATTTGAATTTAATAAGTTTTTGTTGTGTCCTTGATTTTGAATGTGGTTAGCCTTACTCCTCTTTAGATTGTTTCTACATCCACTTAATTTCCATTTTGATTATTTGATACTCTCTTTGATACTATTTAGTTGTTAATTATTTCTACTTGCTACTTCCTTAGTTAATTGGTAGATTAATTGCTCTTTTAATTTTCAAAACTTAAAATATGATCACTTATATAAAGCATGATTGTAAACGAATTCGGATACACTTTAAATTTAAATATCCCTTGGATCGATATTTAAACTTAGTCAATCACTACATATGATAGAGAACGCTTGCTCTAATCGCACTTAAAGAAATGATCAAGTTCATGGAGGAGTATTTACAGGAAAATTTTATTAAGATTAATATATATTTAATTCTTATCTGTCGAAATTAAAAATTAAAAAAAATCAAAATACATTGAAAATTTATTGGACGGCATTTCTTTATTTGTTGAGATTAATAAGGAATTTTGTTTTTAACGGATAAGAACGTAAACAATTTTATTTTTTATAATAAAAAAGGAAAAAAATAAAAATAAAAAATCAATGTTTAAAATAAATATGTCATAATTTAATAGTTTGAATCAATTGGTACACCGTGTCACAGGTGTGGATGCACTCATTATGACTCCCATTTAAAATAGAGTTGGTCTCGTGTGTCCCCAGGTGCATAAGGTGTGTAAGGGTATAACATTTTGTTATAAAAAGTATACATTTTAATTCATAAAAGTACAAAATTTTGTTCTAAAGATTATACATTTTCGTTATTTTTTTAATTTTTTTTAAAAAATAAAGGGTATACGTCCTTGTACTAAAATGTATATCATTTAATACTAAAAAGTATTTGGGCGCACAATGTTCCCGGAAACAAAAAAATATTAGCCTTTAAAATATCAAATTATAATGACACCTTATTACATTATTTACTAATGAGGCCCTAGTTCAATTATTATTTCTTTCCTTTTAATTTTCTTTGAGTTTTTTTTAAATAATCCACTAATTCGTCACCAAATTATTTAAACTTTTATTTATTTACGTATACAATTTCATTCATTAGTATTGTGATAGGTGGTCAACACCTAAGTCACCACACAACACATAGGATAAGGCTGAAGTCCCCTATGTCTATTATGCGTAATGTGATTGGTCAATACATAAGCCACCTCACAACACATAAGATAAGGCTAAAGTCCCCCAGGTTTGCCCTGTTAAGGTCCGATGTCTTTGGCCGAGCCGAGGTATGTCTTGCCAAGATGATCCGAGGTCTTTCGACTGAGGCGAGGCTCGTCATGCCAAGGTGATCCGAGGTCTGTCCTGCCAAGATGATCCAAGATCTTCCGACTGAACCGAGGTCTGCCCTGCCAAGATCCGAGGTCTTCCGGTCGAGCCGAGATTGGTCCTGCCAAGTTGATTCGAGGTCTTCTAGTCGAGCCAAGGTCTGCCCTGCTAAGGTCAGAGGCCTTCTGGCCGAACTGAGGTCTATCTTGCCAAGGTGATCCGAGGTCTTCCGGCTAAGCCAAGGTCTGTCATCCTAGATGATCCGAGGTCTTTTAACTGAGCTGAGGTCTATCACGCCAAGGTGATTCGAAGTCTTCCAACCAGCCGAGGTCTGCCCAGCCAAGGTCCGCAGTCTTCCGGCTGAGCCGAGGTTGGTCCTACCATGGTGATTCAAGATCTTCTAATTGAGCCAAGGTTTGCCCTGCCAAGGTCCGAGGTCTATCTTCCCAAGGTGATCCGAGATTTTCTAGCTGAGCCGATGTCTATCCTGCCAAGCTTTCCATGCCAAAGGTGAGCTCTGCTCTGTCAAGCTCTCCATGCCAAAGGTGAGCTCTGCTTAGTGATGGTCATTTTCTTAACACACAATTAATCCTCAAGTATGAAGGATGTAATTATAACTTAGGTAAGCATATAACTATAACTTAGGTAAGCGTCCAAGTTATATTATTGAATCCAAAGGATGGATGATTATCAATTTATTATTATCTAAATTAATTAAAACTACGATTTGAAAATAAAGTTTGAGAATTATTAATTAACTACTAAACAAATAATTAAATAACAATCAAAATAAGCAAGCAATAGTGAATTAACGAAAGTGATCAAGTGAGAGAATATGTAACTCTTAGGGCAATCCAATTTTACTCATTAATATCCCTTTCATGTATACTGTCCGACTCTGCCTTGTAGAATATGAACGCATCACTAAGCCATGCAAATCAATTTCTATATACACGAGTAAATAAGTGTGTAACACGTGTGAATATCCTCAGAGTAAGAGATATAATTTCACCCCCCCTTTCAGGTATTATCAGTATCAATTATTTTCCGTGCACTTAGTACTCTAACCCGATATGATCTCTATTTATAGGTACTATAAAATTATCCTCTTTATCCTACTTATTGACCCGAATTCAATTCAATTAATAAATATTTATATATGATCATTCTAATGAAGCTTCGGTGTCCCCTCACTTAGAATAATAACATGGAATCCTGTTCAACAGTGAACGCACTCAATCAACAACCAAGATATATATTCAGACTCTATATAACAGTTGAAGATCCACAAAACGACCGTGAATATGTATTATAAACGCATATTCATATATAAAATAAACCACAAGTAGTGTTGTACGGAGTATACACATGAAAGTTCAATTAACTCATAAAACCTTCATAAATCCTAGAACTACCAAAGTGGTTCTAGCCCATGATGTTGCAAAGAACAATCATGTTGGATAGATCTTACCCATAATTTGAAAAATTATAAGATAAATTAAGAAACGAATGAAACCCTAAATATGGGAGTAGTTGTGTCTTACTCCATCTTGAATTTTCACTTGGTCCTCACTTGATTCGTCAAACGAATCTCTTTCTACTGCTCCTTCGGATGGAGTTAGGGTTTGGATGTGGTGTAGGATGTGTTAGATTATTTACTAAAAGCTTAGCTTTTGTATTGAACAATATTTTAACAATTTTATTTGAAATGAGAATCATATGATCAAACGTTTTACATATTATAAATTGTTTATTTAAATGTTTGTGCAAAAGTCCATTTACTTTATACTGTAGATAATATGTTATGCTACAACACGCGGAAGATCATATTATCAATTTCCTTATAAAGTATAAATAGATGCTCACAACCGAGATAGATGGGGACTATCTATCGGGATGGTTGTAGTGTGATTTGATATTAGTTTGTCTTGACTATAGAATCACATTAGTGCACCTTTTGTGTATTGAGCAGGACCACTTGAGATCGTTCAACTTATACTGTCTATAGAGAAGAACTTGATCTCAGTTATTATGGATGTTCGTGCTCTTAATCCCTATACAATAACCTCAAAACGTAGGGCAGTATGTATTTCTTTGATTCATCAATGGGTGAGATTTACATGTATTAAATCAACAAACTCAGTGAGTTGGGAAGTAGTGATGTTTCTATGGTGTGCTGTTGATTGTAGAAGGAATCCGTACCCGACATAGGTTGATGATGTCCCCTTAAGGAGCTCATAAGGTTTATCATGTAAATCATGCAAGTGGATTAATTCCGGCATGATAATAAGGTTGAGTGGTACTACTCTCGGAAGAGATATTAATTAATTTGAGTTGTCAGTAACTTAATTAATTAATGGACATTGTATATCTTAAACATGGGGAGACTGTCGGGCTCATAATAAGAAGGAGCCCAAAATATAATTTTGGGATTGGAAAGGCAGTGCAGTAATAATATTTTAGTGGACAATATTATTATTATTGGACTTAAGTATAAGCTTTGGGCTAAGCTTGGATACTTAAGCCCAATGGAGGTCCAACCCAATTTATCCTCCTGGTCCCTACTGTAGCCCAATATATAAGTCATCTCAGCTTTCTGCAACCCTAAGTGAACACCACTTTTGACGTGAACAGAGAGGGTGAGAAAGCAGATTGAAAAATCCTGTAGATTGTTGCCCACACAACATCAGGATTGGACTTGGGTCATACAGCAGAAGATCAAGTGGTAGTTCTCAGCAACTATTTATCCTCTACATCAACTTTGAAGAAAGGTAAACTTTAATTATTACTTCCGCTATTATTGTTTACTTGGTTTTCTAACAGATCACGCTGAACCAAACGATCTAAAAGCCAATAATTGATATCAAAGCATTGGTTTCGGGGTGAAACGTGAGACGTTAGGTAGGGTTTGAGCCATACGTGTGTTAATTATCGAATTGAAAGCATGTATGAAAGCGATTATATGATTATGTGATATGATCTGGATGTAATCGCATGATATAAGGCATGATATTAGGGTTTGTATAATTTTGATTTATCCATGAAACCCTACATGAATTATCTGCTATTTGTATGCCCTGGACACCACACTCACAACTGCACCATGAGTGACGGAAAAAGAAAGGGGGCCGCGATCATGGGCTGGAGGCTGAACGATCGGTTGATGGGCTGCCAATGGTGATGGGCTGGTGAAAGCTTTTGTGTCGTCTTCCCTGAGCGAAAGGGATCGCTGGACAGACCTGGCGTGAGCAGCCACGACAGGATGGGATGATCGTGCGGCAAGACATCCATGATACTGGCCGGAAAGAACATGGTTGTTGGCAAAAGCTGACTGTGGACTGCCTGCCAAGTCGACGGTGAAAGCATGAAGCAACGTTGTTGTGGTAGAACATTGGACCATCGCTGATGAAGGCGGGCCTCGATAGTGCAGTTCAGATGGTGATGCGTCGCCAAGTTTTGGCAACTGTTCATGGCAGTGAAGTCGGCGATGGGAGGTGACTGGCGAGACATTGAGTGGCATCAAACCTGGACAGGAGCCTCCGAGCAAGTCACTGATGATTCCGGGATAGGTCTATCCTCTGTTTGATCGGGCCTTCACTATTTGCTGGCGAGTCTGCAGTTTTGCCGGCTGGTTCTCCTTGGTTGTGAGATGGCACCGGTGGAAAGCTGCTGCCGGCACAGATGGACCTAGCATGGTCTTCGAGCAGCGGCGCGACGGGCGCTGCTGGGAGGACTGTGTGCAAAGTCTGGGGTGCAGGCTACGCACGGCAGATGGAAGTGGCTCTCGGTAGTGATCGATAGTAAGCTCTGGATGGCGACGGAGTTCACACGTTGGTTGTCGCTATAGACTGAACCTTCCGAGCGAATCCATGACGGACCAGTCGTGGTGTGTGCACGGCAGGGCTGTCGAGACTTGATGGCACCGGAGAACTCCGGCCAACAAGGGACAGTGGCATGGCATCGTTGCACGTAGCGTGCGGCAACAATGAAGGGCAGTTTTCGTGCTGTTGTGCTACACATGTCGTGCCAATATGGGCCGTGGACATTGGGCTTGATTAATTAATTAGTCTGCTGCTCATTTTATGCTTATTTGATACTTTGGGCCAGTTGGGCCCATTTACTTGATCCCATCATTTTATGATCTTTATTTAAATATATAATTGATTTAATTATTTTAACTTGACAATTAATTGTTATATATGTGGCATGTTCTATGTGAATTTTTTTTTAAAAAAATTATTTATTAATAGAAGCATGCTAAGGATGTATATTTTATTATTTAAATATTATACGCATGTTAAAAACCCTCGGTGTTTAAATAACTAAGTGGAAGAGAGAATTGGTAATTAATTCCCGCAGCCTCTATTATTGGTTTGTAAGTGATGTAAGTAAACTTGCGCGTTGGCAATAGAGTCTTCCTCCCCATCGGATGAGTTTATTCACGGATCACTGGTAAAAACTTCTTTAAGATGACTGTAGGAAGTTATCCAAGCGTGTGTATACTTCTCTATCTGTAAGGCACATAAGCTTGCGCAATGGACTTAGGGTCAAATAATGATGTATACTTAGATGCAAATAATAAGTATCCTCCACATCGGAGTCACTGCTGTTATTTGCATTGTTAAAGAGAAACCGACTATTAATTATTTTGTCATAAAGTTAGGTTGACAAATGAAATTATTGGGTAAAACCTTCTCTTGTAAATGTTCGAATTTATATACGTCCACACTGTCATGGCATGCAGACTCACAGTGCTTGAGATGTTGGTGAATTTTATTTTATATTATTTTGAGTGATTCAATATAAATTGATAAATTCAAAGTATTTGATCTGTTTATTATTTATGATTCTCAGGATTTTCAAATGCCACTCAACTCACTTTCTATTATACTTAAAGAGCACAAACTTGCTGGCACTAATTATGTTAACTGGAAATGAAACATGGACATTGTTTTAACTGCTGAAGATTATATCTTTGTTCTCACTGAGGAATGTCCTCCGGCACCTACTGATGACTCTACCAAAGAGCAAAGAGTTGCTTATAATAGGTGAGCTGATAGGATGGCTAAGTGCTATATTTTAGCTTCTATGTCAAATGTGCTTCAGACTCAGCATCAAGCTATGACCACGGCCTATGATATGATGCATAATCTTAGGGAACTCTTCGGGCATCAGAGTCGTCCTGCTAGGTCGAAGGGCATGTCTATTCTAATGAACACCAAAATGGCTGAGGGCACTCCCGTAAGAGAGCATGTCCTTAGGATGATGGGTCAACTAAATGAGTTGAATGTTCTTGGAGCTAAAATCGATGGGAAAACCCAGGTCGATATCATACTCCAAAGCTTGCCTAGGAGTTTTGAGCAGTTTTGCCTGAACTACAGTATGAACAAATATTTATACACGTTGGCAGAACTTCTGACAGAACATGTGGCGGTGGAAGAACTGTTTTGTGGACCTCCTTAGGTTCATGTTGCTGAAAATGCTCCTCATCCTAGGCCGAAAGGTGGTAGGAATAAGAAAAAGCAAGGGAATTCAGTACCGGTGAACCAAGTGAAAGCAAAGATTGGTGCGGTCAAGAAGCCTAAAGGCAAGTGCTTCAAATGCAAGCAGCCAGGACACTACAAGGCTGACTGCCCTCTTCTGAAAGGGAACAAGAATGATAAGTCTTTTGTACTAGTTGTTGAATCATGTTTAGCGGCTGTATCTGCTAACACTTGGTGTGTAGATACGGGAGCTACTGACCATGTCTGCAATTCTTTGCAGGGGTTCCATCAAACCCGACAGCTTAGTGATGGGGAGATTACCATACTCATGGGAAATACTACAAGAGTAGCGGTTGTTGCAGTGGGAACGTCTATTTATCTTTTAATAAGAATAAAACTCTTATTTTGAGGAATTGTCTTTATGTACCTCATTTTAGAAAGAATTTAATTTTGGTTTCTAAATTGTTTATGGATGGATATTTTGTTTCTTTTAATGACAAGGTTTTATAAGGAAAGATAGAATTATTATCTTTGATGGTGCATTGATAGATAATTTGTATACTCTTAATCCAATTACTCCCACAGTGCAACAAATTAAATTGAATGATACATCTACTAATAAGAGAAAAGAACCTTCGAAAATGAACCAAACATATCTTTGGCATCTAAGACTGGGTCACATTAACTTGAGTAGGATTCAAAGGTTGATAGCTGATGGACCTCTGAGTTCATTAGTAGTGGAAAATTATCCAACTTGCGAATCCTGCTTGGAAGGAAAAATGACCAAAAAGCCTTTCAAGGCAAAGGGGTATAGAGCCAAGGATTAGTCGGAATTGGTTCATTCTGATTTATGTGGTCCTATATCTATCCAGGAAAGAGGTGGTTATGAATACTTCGTCACTTTCATTGACGATTATTCTAGATACGGATATATTTATTTGATGAGCCGCAAGTCTGAGTGCTTTGATAAATTCAAAGAGTACAAGGCTGATGTGGAAAAGCAACTTGAAAAATATATCAAGACACTACGATCTGATCGTGGTGGCGAATACCTCTTGGGAGAGTTTACGAATTATTTATCGGAGCAATAGATTGAATCCCAATTGTCTGCACCAGGCACACCCCAGCAGAATGGTGTAGCGAAAAGAAGGAATAAGACTCTTATGGAAATGGTAAGATCAATGATGAGTTATTCGGAATTACCAAATTCGTTCTGGGGACATGCTTTAGAAACAACGACTTACATCTTAAACTTAGTACCTTCTAAATCGGTAGCCTCCACACCCACAGAACTGTGGACCGGGAGAAGCCTAGTCTGAAACATGTTCGGATTTGGGGTGCTCCGGCACATGTGTTGAAGGCAGATGCTGATAAGTTAGAATCTCGTACTGATGTTCGTCTATTTATAGGGTATCTTAGAGGGACGAAGGGTGGTTTATTTTATAGTCCTAAAGACCAAAAGGTGATCGTGAGTACGAACGCTAGATTTTTGGAAGAAGATTATATTATGAATCACAAATCCATGAGTAAAATTATTCTAGAAGAAGTAAAAGGGGAAACACCAAACATAATACCAAATGTGCAAGAGGATATACCATAGGACACTGCATCGTGTGTCACACCTGATACACAATTGCCTACAGAGCCTCGTCGTAGTGGAAGTGAGACAACCGGATAGATTCATGGGATTGGGAGAGTCATCTGACTTGGTCCCAGGTGAACATGAAATTGACCCATGGAATTACAATGAAGCACTGCAATATAAAGATACTCTATTATGGCAAAACTCAATGAAATCTGAAATAGAATCCATGAATTCTAATCAAGTCTGGGAGCTTGTAAGCCACCCGATGGTGTAAAAGCTATTGGATGTAAGTGGGTTTATAAAAAGAAAAGAGGATCTAACGGTAAGGTGTAAACATTTAAAGTAAGGCTTGTGGCTAAAGGATATACTCAGAAAGAAGGAATCGATTATGAGGAAACCTTCTCGCCTGTGGCCATGCTTAAGTCAATCCGGAATCTTTTGTCTATTACTGCTCATATGGATTATGAGGTATGGCAGATGGATGTCAAGACAGTTTTCCTGAATGGAAGTCTTGAGAAAAACATCTATATGAAGCAACCAGAAGGATTCATTGTAAAGGGCGGAGAGCATCTTGTGTGTAAGCTTAAAAGGTCCATTTATGGATTGAAACAAGCTTCAAGAACATGGAACATCCATTTTGATGAAGTAATCCAGTCATATGGATTTATTCAATATCCGGATGAATCATGTGTGTATAAGAAGTATGACGGAAATATAGTGGTATTTCTTGTACTCTACGTGGATGATATTCTACTCATTGGAAATAATGTAAAGGTATTGTCGGGCGTAAGGGTATGGCTGTCCAAGCAGTTTGAAATTAAGGACTTAGGAGAAGCCGGACACATTTTTGGGATCAAATTAATAAGGGATCGTAAGAAAAGAATGTTGTGCTTATCCCAAGCTTCATACATTGATACAATCCTGGCTCGTTTTAGCATGCAAGATTCCAAGAAAGGTTTTCTACCTTTCAGACATGGAATACCTCTATCTAAAGAGATGTGTCCAAAGACACAATAGGAAATAGAGGCAATGAAGCTGGTCCCTTATGCTTTGGCAGTAGGAAGCCTCATGTATGCTATGCTATATACAAGATCGGATATCTGTTATGCCGTGGGCATGGTCAGTAGGTATTAAAGTAATCCAGGACAAGGGCATTGGACTGCGGTAAAGCATATTTTGAAGTACCTGCGAAGGACTAGGGATTATGTGTTGATTTACCGGGCAGATACTTTGTTACCTTTGGGTTATACTGATTTGGATTTCCAGTCAGATAGAGATGCTAGTAAATCTACCTCGTTATGTGTATACTCTTGGAGGAGGAGCTATAATATAGAGGAGTGTAAAGGAGAAATGCATTGCGGACTCCACCATGGAAGCTGAATATGTAGCAGCCTCTGAGGCATCTAAAGAAGTAGTATAGCTCATGAACTTCTTAATGGACTTGGATGTGATTCCTGGTTTGCCCAAAGCGATCACAATTTATTGTGATAATAGTGGTGCAGTAGCAAACTCGAAAGAACCACGAGCCCATAAGGTGAGTAAACACATTGAGCGCAAGTACCACCTGATACAAGACATCGCTAAAAGAGGGGAGGTCGTTGTCGCAAAGATTGCATCGAAGGATAACCTGGCTGATCCTTTTACTAAGAGCCTTCCAGCAAATGCATTCGATAGGCATGTAGAAGGAATGGGGATTAGATGCGTGTCAGCAGATATGGCAGCGTAGACTTTTAGTATAAGTGAGAGATTGTTAGATTGTATACTAAAAGCCTATCTTTTGTATTGAACAATGTTTTAACAATTTTATTTGAAATGAGAATCATATGATCAAACGTTTTGCATATTATAAATTGTTTATTTATATATTTGTGCAAAAGTCCATTTACTTTATATTGTAGATAATATGTTGTGCAACAACACGTGGAATATTATATTATTGGTTTCCTTATAAAGTATAAACAGATACTCACAACCGAGATAGACAGGGACTATCTCTCGGGATGGTTGTAGTGTGATTTGGTATTAGTTTGTCTTGACTATAGAATCACATTAGTGCACCTTGCGTGTATTGAGCAGGACCACTTGAGATCGTTTGATTTGTACTGTCTATATAGGAAAATTTGATCTCAGTTATTCTGGATGTTCGTGCACTTAATCCCTATATAATAACCTCGACACGTAGGGCAGTATGTATTTATTTGATTCATCAATGGGTGAGATTTACATATATTAAATCAACAAACTCGGTAAGTTGGGAAGTAGTGTTGTCTCAATGGTGTGCTGTTGATTGTAGAAGGAATCCGTGTCCGACATAGGTTGATGATGTCCCCTTGAGGAGCTCATAAGGTTTATCATGTAAATCTTGCAAGTGGATTAATTTCGGCATGATAATAAGGTTGAGTGGTACTACTATCGGAAGAGATATTAATTAATTTGAGTTGTCATTAACTTAATTAATTAATGGACATTGTATATCTTAAACATGGGAAGACTGTCGGGCTCATAATAAGAAGGAGCCCAAAAATATAATTTTGGGATTGGAAAGGCAGTGCAGTAATAATATTTTAGTCGACTATATTATTATTATTAGACTTAAGTATAAGCTTTGGGTTAAGCTTGGATACGTAGGCCCAATGGAAGCCCAACTCAATTTCTCATCCTGATCTCTGCTGTAGCCCAATATATAAGTCATCTCAGCTTCCTGCAACCCTAAGTGAATGCCAGTTTTGACGTGAACAGAGAGGGTGAGAAAGCAGATTAAGAAATCTTGTAGATTGTTGCCCACATAACATCAGGATTGGACTTGGGTCATACAGCAGAAGATCAAGAGGTAGTTCTCTGCAACTATTCATCCTCTACATCAACCCTGAAGAAAGGTAAACTTTAATTATTGCTTCCGCTATTATTATTTACTTGATTTCCTAACGGATCACGCTGAACCAAACGATCCAAAAGCCAACAGGATGGATATGGAATCTAATTTTTTTTATCTGATAGGCATCCCCTTTTATACTTGTAAACTCTCCTTATGGACCTTTACTAGGTTTTTCAGTTGAAAACATGCACATATATGCACTGGAGGTGTAAAATCCATCGAAAGAAGAATTCGCAACGCTGCTCGACCAAGATGCTCTAATCAGCAACTCGCCTTTGGTCGAACAGTGGTCGAGCAACAAGTCTATAAACTAAACTCATTCCCTTGACTTGCTCGACCGTTACTCGACCAAGATGGTCTTGGTCATGCAACATCATTTTGGTAGAGCAAAATGGTCAAGCTACACCTCGAAATTTGTGACTTCCAATTCTTGAGCACTTCTAACCTGTTTTCCTGTGAAATTATGGTCAAACAAAGTCAGTAGCATATGATCCGTGGCTTTTCCATACACATCCCAACTTGCCTCAATTTAAGACAAAATCGTACTCAATTTTCACATAAATTAGAACTCAAAATACGTGAATTCTCACTCTCAACACCCGACCAAGCTCTCTTTGCCAAATCCGAGCTCTGCCCTGTCAATCTCTCCTTGCCAAAGCTAAGCTATGCCCTTCCAAGCTCTCCTTGCAAAATCCGAGCTCTGTCCTGCCAAGCTCTCCTTGAGGTGGAGTCCTTAGGAAGGCTAGTAGATGACCTGTCAAGTCAAATGTCAAATCCTAGGCCTTGTTAGGCTTTCCCATCTCCCAAAAAAAGATTTTGCATCTCCCGCATTTAATACTCACTTGCTACTAATCTAGAGTATTTATTGCTAGAATAGTAGGCTCACTCCACTTGTATAATAGGGGGGCCGCACCATCATCTTCATCCCAATCTACTCATGTATCCTCATCCTCACTTGCATCTTCATTCTCGTCTTCATCATCAACACCCAGCAGATGTCTCCACTGTAAAAGGAAAACTATTTCCCTCCACCATACACAAGAAAAATTATAAAGAAACCAACTCTCTACTTTAAACTCCCACAACGTGGGAGGAATTCTTGGGTCTCCTTCTTCTATGATTTCTCCATATTATATTTGATTAGTCCAATTAAACCATATTACAGCCACATTAGACACTCACTTCACTTATTAAAAATCGACTATCGACAAGTATATAAGTTCTGAATTTTTAAGTAATCCACTAATTCGCCAACAAATTATTTAAACTTTTATTTATTTACGTATACAATTTCATTCATTAGTATATAAGTTCTAAATGAATAAAAATATGTTAGAATGTTTAATTTGTCCTTCAATAATAATACTCCCTCCGTCTCCCCACAAGAGTTATATTTTACTAATTAGGGCGTCCCGCTACAAGAGTTACATTTCCTTTTTTAGTAGATGTGACCCACATAAATCAATCACTTTATCTTCATGGAGCCCACGCACAACACTAATACAATTACCCACTATATATTATATTATTATATCTCTCAACCCACTACACATTATAATATTATATTTCTTAATCTCCGTGCAAACAGTAAATGTAACTCTTTTCATGCGACGGAGGGAGTAATTTTTATTAATTTGTGTTGTATTTAGTATGTAAAAAAATTGATAGAGAACAATTAATGCAGAGAAGTAATGACGCATACATGTAATGAAGGTGGTGCATAAAAGGAAGAAATCTCTATAGTGTTGAGAAGTAGCGGTGCATATAAGAGTAGTGAAGTTATCACCATAATATGTGGACCCCTATATATATATATATATATATATATATATATATATATATATATATATATATATATATATATATATATTATTTATTTATATTTGTATATATATATGTGTGTGTGTGTGTGCAAATATTTGAAAATCGGACCGGAGTCCGAACTGGTGGAGGCAACAATTCGAGGTTCAACTGGTCGGACCGATCGAACCGAAAAATTAAATTCACCCATTTTTAATTATATTTTATATTAAATATTAAAAATAATTTTTTTAATACTTAAAACTAAATTAAATACTCTATAATTTGTCCATATTATAGTTTAAGGCTCAACCCACCTATAATATCTAATAAAACAAATACTATAAAAAAGGCCCAATTTAATGGCCACTAATTTTTAGGTTTATTAATAATAAAAATAAATACACAGCAAACCCTAGCACATTAACATAGCCGCTGTTTCTTTTGGAGTAATTTCACAGTTTCTCTCACTCCTTGTTTCTTTTGAAGCAATTTCACATTTTCTTTCTTTGAATTCTCTCACTTAAAAATCTTCATTTCTTCCACAGGTAGGAACAACATAGGCGGCGATAAAGTCACCATCGGCCAACATGTGTTGTCTTCTTCGTCGGAGCAGCAAAGATTTAATGGTTTATGGAGGTGGAGTCTTGGCATTTCCCTTCTGTTCTAGAATAGATATTTTTACCTTTTAAATGTTTCTTTTTTTTTCAAGAACCTTTTCAATGTTTCCTAATTAGAACTATTTGATCTATATGTTTTTTGTCGATCTTGAGTTTTCTTTTTTTTTTTAGATTTTAATTATTTAATGAAGTGAATAGATTTGGATTTGGATTTGTTTGGAATAAAAGCAGATTTAAACATAAAATTGGTATTTTTCCGGTTTATCCATTTTATCAATTTTTCGGTTACGGTCGGTCCAAATTGGTTCTTTCCGGTTCAATTATAAAAATAGTTATGTAGGTGTTCCGGACCAGTGCCGGCACCGGTTCTCGATTCAATCGGTTGAACTAGCTAGTTTAGTCCAATTTTTAGAGAACTATATGTGTAGGCCCTATAAAACTTGCTACATGTTGTTACCTGTGCCATGTGTAAGTCTGGGTCAGCTAAGAATCTCCCATAAAAATACAGAAAGTTGATTATTTTATGGGAGTGATATTCAATTAATAAAAAATAGGGTTAATTACACTAAAAGTTCTAACCTTTTCGTGAATTGTGAATTTGTCCAGACTTTTCAATATTTATAAATAAGTTCTTGATCTTTAACTCGTTTTTCAAATCAAGCCACCGGGCAGTTGGGGGCCTGCGCGGTGGCTGACGTGTCATATTTTTTCCACGTTGTCTTCTACGTGTACAAAATAACGTCATTTCAGTCTTTCACATGTTAAAATGTTAATTGCATGAAAAGCCAACATTTTCGCTGATTGCAAATTGATCCAAACTTTTGGATATTTTCAAATAAGTATCCGACTTTAAGCCCGTATTGCAACTCTAACTACCGAGCAGCAGATGACTGCCTGAACGATGGCGTATCACTGTATATGCCAAATCACTCTACACTTGTTAACAAAACGGCGTCGTTTTGATTTTTTTAAATAAAAATTTAATTTATATAAAAAAAATGTCATCATATATCACACATTAATATCATCCATCAAAATTCGCCATGTGAGGGTTGTGACAGACAACTTCTGAATTTTGAATAAATGATCCATACGATAATTTTTGTTGCTATATATAAAAAAATCAAAACGACGTTATTTTGTTAACAAGTGTAGAGTAACTTCACATATATAGTAACACTTCAGCGTCCGGGCAGTACTCCAGTTGTCCGGTAGTTCAAGTTAAAATATTGACTTAAAGTCGGTATTTATTTGCAAATATTCAAAATTTTAGACTAATTTTTGACAGGTGAAAAGCTGAATGACGTCATTTTGTACACGTGGAAGGCGACGGGAAGAAAGATGACACGTCAGCCACCGGGCAGGTCCCCAGCTGCCCGGTGGCTTGATTTGTAAAATGGGTTAAAGGTCGAGAACTTATTTGTAATTTTATTAAAATGTTTGGACTAATCAGCAAATCGTGAAAAGATTGGGACTTTTGTTGTAATTAATTCTAAAAAATATTAATAGTAGAGCGAATAATTTTATAGTATAAATGAAATGTAATAGGAAAATAGTATTTTTAATTAAAAATAATAATTATTGCTAACTATGAAAGCATAAAATGATTTCAACACGAGACGATGTCACTCAAAGCTCTACCTATTGAAAAAGTTCAAATGAAAGTCAAATTATACTCCCTTCGTCCCACGTTAAGACTTACATTTTCCATTTTTGTCTATATCAAGTTAAGGTTTATTTTTCTTTTTTATCAAGTTGGTCCCACACAAAATAATTAATTATTTCATGTAGGGCTCACGCACAACACTAATACAACTACCCCTTTGCATTAAATATTATTTCTTTCACTTCACTATACATTAAAATATTATATCTCTTAATCTACGTGCAAAAGCGAACATAAACATTAATGTAGGATGGAGGGAGTATTTTTGTACTGTGTGAGTTAATTTGCTTTTTTTTTTAAATAATACTGAACTTCAATTTTTTTTCTTCCAAAATGTATGTGTAGACTTATGAGATTTAATTTATAGCACCGGAGACATTGAAACCATTCAAAGTGTTTCATGTATCTTACTGATGCGCGTTTTCTTTGCACGCAAAATAAATTCCAAGTATTAAGGATATCAGTTACAGCTTAAGCAAGCGACCAAGTTAAATATTGAACTCAAAGGACGGTGTATTATCAATTTAATTATTTACTAAATTAATTAAGATGAAAGACAATAACGTTTAAGGATTGAATTATTAACTAATAAATAATTAATTTAAATTAACAATTAAAATAAAATAAACACTAGAAGAATACGAATGTGACTCAAGAATGGAGAATAGGTAGCTCTAGGGTAATCCGATTTTACTCATTAATTTCCCTTTCATGTATCAATGTCCGACTCTACCTTGCAGAATATGGACGCATCACTA
Source organism: Pogostemon cablin (assembly GCA_023678885.1). Classification (NCBI taxonomy): domain Eukaryota; kingdom Viridiplantae; phylum Streptophyta; class Magnoliopsida; order Lamiales; family Lamiaceae; genus Pogostemon; species Pogostemon cablin. The sequence continues at coordinate 17,865,894 of CM043007.1, read as the reverse complement.
AGTCATGTAAATCTACTCTATAGACACAAGTAAATCTGCGGTAACATGTGCGAATAACCTTGGAGCAAGAGATATAATTTCACCCCCCTTTCTAGGTACTATCAGTATCAATTATTTCCCCCTAGGATTGATACTCTAACCAGATATGATCATCTTCCTTTATAGGTACTATAAAGTTTTCCTCTTTATCCTACTTATTAATCCGAATTAGATTCAATTAATAAGTATTCATATATGATAGTTCTAATGAAGCTTCGGAGTCCCCTCACTTAGAATCATAACATGGAATCCTGTTCAGCAGTGAACGCACTCAATCAATAACCAAGATATGTATTCAGGCTCTACGTAACAGTTAATGATGCACAAAACAACTCTGAGTATGAATTAAAAACGCATAGTCATATATAAACTAAACCACAAGTAGTGTTGTACGGAGTATACACACGAATGTTCAATTAATTCATAAAAACTTTCAAAACCCTAGATCTACCGAAATGGTTCTAGTCCATGATGTTACGAAGAACAATCATGGGGGTTGGATAGATCTTACTCATATGTCTGAAAAATACAAGATAAATTAAGAAACGATAAAACCCCTAGATGTAGGCGTTGCCGCGTCCTTCTCCGTCTTGAATTCTCCTCTTGGTTCTCCTCTTGATTCCACAGACGAATCATCAAAGTGATGGATGGATGGAGGAAAGGATGTGGATGATGGTTGGGGGTGATCCCCCTTTGTGGGGTGTAGGATGATTGTGTTGTGTTTTCTCCCTCCTTGGTGTGATCTACATCCCCTTTTATACTTGTAAGCTCTCCTTATGGACCTTGGATGGGCTTTTTAAGACGAAAACACGTAGAAAACGCACTAGGGGTGTAAAAATATGGATTTGGAGCTGTCCCAGGCATTTGGTTTGACTTATGAGCTTGGTCGAACCATGGTCGAATCAAAATCTGTGATTTAATGCACTTTTAGGCTTCTGGTTCGACCCGAACCGGTGGTCGAACCGGTCTGAACCAGCTTGCGCAGTCTCATCGTATCGGGCATATAACTTCCGCATCCAAGCTACGATTTGAATGATTATTGCACTCACGTGATTCTCTCTTCCTTGACTTTTTATAAATATAAAGAACTCACAGAAACTCCAACAATTGAATGTGTAACATGTCATGCAAAATGGCACAGCCGTTCTGCTCGGCACAGCTTGCGCGACGTCACTATTTTGATCATAACTTTCTCATTTGGATTCCGATTGAGGTGTTTCTTAAGCCAAAAAGACCCTCTCTTTTGTGGCTTTCCAACTATGTATCACACTTCTATTTTTGAGCTCCACACAAACATAAAAAATTACATAAGTTGAACGTGCATCTTTCAGCATTCCAGCACAAGTTGCACCTTTTCTCCAACTTTGCACTTTTGATCATTTTTCACCTAAAATACAATAAAACACCTCAAACGCACCTTTTTCTCATATATATCGAATATAAGATATTTGTGCTAATATATAACAACAATTCACATAAAAAATTTGTTAAATTAGAAACTCAAACATGCTTATTTTCACTCTCATCACTCACTACTATTAATATTAGTAGTAATCAATGTAATGTAGTATTATATATTTGCTCTTGGGAATGGCTGAATTTCATAAGATTTGTAAATTTTCTTTTATCTTTCATTTGCAGTAACAATATATATTATGGAGTACTCCCTCCGTCCCATTTAAAAAGTGTCTTTTTTCCATTTTGGTCGTCTCACTCAAATGGTCTCCTTTCCTTTTTTTACACACATGGGATACACAAACCCCCTCTAATACACTCTCACTAATACAACTATTCACTACACATTAAATAATAATACTTCTTAATCTACGTGCAAAAAAATAAAAGGGACTCTTACATCGGGACGGAGGGAGTATATTCTTACTGACAAACAATTGAAAACGAAAAGTGTGAAATTTAAATTGAAATCGAGAGAATATTATTATTTTATATTAAGTGAATAATTTATTAGAAGTTAGTGATGGGTTATGAGGGTTTTTTTAAAAAAAAAGAAAAAAGAAAAAATTGATCCTCAACCAAATTGATAAAATGATACTTTATCAACCGACTAAGTTACATTTGATGGATTGTAAACAACTAAAAGAAAAGGGAAAAAGAAATTGTGCAAAACTAATTTAACAACATATAGATCAACGAAGCTCCACCTTATAAGAAAAAGGCCTTCAAATTATTATCAGAAGATCCATTCTCCCCCACAGCAGCTCGTGCCAAACCTTTCCATTTCTCAGCATTCCTTCTCAATTCACTGCTCTTTTCCCCACCATCCATCACTTCCTCTATGCACTTCTTTATCTCTCCACTCTCCACCAACCCCTTTTCATTAATCTTCACTCTAACGCCCGTTCCCCACACATCTTCTATCAACTTCGCATTCGTTCCCTGATCGGTCCAATGGGGGAACGCCACCACCGGAACCCCGCACGACAAGCTCTCGAGAGTCGAGTTCCATCCACAGTGCGACACGAAGCACCCCAACGACGGGTGCGTAAGAACCTCAAGCTGAGAACACCACGAAACTATCTTTCCTATTTTCTCCACTTCCTCTAGTAGCCTCTTCAGCTTCTCCTCCTCGCCCTCTCCCTACAAAAAAATTTCTTTTTAACCATGGAATTTACTAAATGTATTACCAACAAAAATTACATATTTCTTTTACCAACGAATTCGGTTGTTAATAATACGTTAAACGTTAGTAAACCAATTTAGCAATGAAATGAAAGTTTTTAGTGTCCACCTCTGCCTCCTTCGTCGTGAATCCTGTCTCCCTTATCACCCATAAAAACGGCCTGTTTAGCTCTAGTAGCCCTGTCGCAATCTCCTCCATTTGGGGATTCGAGAGCCTCAGTAAGCTTCCAAACGAGACGTACACCACCGAAGAGTGTGGCTTGGAGTTGAGCCATTGTATGTAATCATCGGATTTCTCGAAAAGTTCGCCGACGAACGAGTCGTTCGTGGGCTCCTCGCCGTCCAAGAAGGCGGAAGGAATCAACGGACCTACTCCAATCAGCTCATACTCATCAATTGCCTTTAGAGCATCACCCTCCAATGCATCGAACGTGTTGACAAGAACTTTAATTGGCCTTGTTTCTTCAGCATCCAGTGTTTCCACCTGTTCCTTAAACGCTGGAAGTGCGAAGCTGTACTTCTCTTCCGTGGATGGAAGCAAGAAAGATGGAAGGTCGTGTTTGGATAGCGGTGGAATTCCAGGGAATTGGATATTCCACGTAGGATCATCTGAAATCGAAGATATCTGATCCGCATAGCCATGGAAGTAGTGGTAGTACACGGCCAACACGGTGGCCGGTTGAATGAAGAGGAGAGTGCTGGGGATGAGGAGTTCACGCGCCACCTCGGACGCCCACGGGAGGAGGATGGTGTACACCAAGGACGTGACGGGGTGGCCCTGTTCCGCGGTGGCGATGATGGTGTCTTTGAGAGTTTTGGAGCCTTTGCTCCTTATCTCCGCCATGTAATTGTTGGCGTCATCAGTGGGTTTGAATCCGTCGTCGTAGCCGTCGGAGAACGAGGCGAAGGTGAGGCCGGTGTTCCGGTGGGTGGCGGCCATGCGGCGGAGTGCGTATACGCTGGTGGCGAAGGTGACGTCGATTCCCATGGTGAGTAGCCTCTTGGCGAACTGGAGAGATGGATTGATATGGCCTTGAGCTGGGAACGTTACCAGTAGCACGTGGCGTCTGTCCATTGGCGCAGAAAAAGGTGTGCCTGCTGAGTGAGAGAGAGAGATGAATACTGAATTCTTGTGACTGTCGAGAAATGTGTGTGTGCATATATATGATGCAGTGGGGGTGGGTTATCAGGGGTTGTTTTGTCTTGGAGCAGACAAGGTTCTGATTTGGATGAGTGATTAATAATTAATTAGCCAGAAGAAAAGTTGGTTTGTCCATCTTGACCAGTGAGCGAAATCATGCACCTATATCCAGTAAGCATTTGACAGAGTGACGTTTGAGGTGACGATTGTAGATAAATATTTGGAAAAAAGTTGAATGATTAATTATGGTACCGGCGCGTGTAGAGTTGAGAAATCCTCCTTCCGTTCCATTGATATTCATGAAGATTAACATATATAATATTTTAACATATATTGAAATGGGAGAAATAATATTTTACGTAAACTGGATAGTTGTATTAGTATTGTGTGTGGACCATACGTAGAATAATAGTAAATTATTTTGTGTGAGTCTAAATTGACATAAAAGAAAATTTAAACCTTAATGTGGGACACCCAAAATGAAAAACGTAAATCTTAACGCGGGACGAATGGAGTATAATATATACTCCCTCCGTCCCGCCCAAATGATTGTTTTTGTTTTTAGGCACGTGGATTAAGGAGTATTATTATTTAATGTGTAGTGGATAGTTGTATTAGTGGGAGTATGAGTCCCATATTTTAATTGTATTAGAGGGGGTGTGTGGGTCCCATTTGTGTAAAAAAGAAAATTTAACCCTTTGGGTTTGACAACCAAAATCGCAAAAAGGAACCCTTTGAGTTGGACAGAGGTTGTAATGTGTAGTGATAGTTGTATTAGTCTTGTGTGTGGTCTTAGGTGGAATAAATTATTGTTTTTGTGGCTCCACTTAATAAAAAAGAAAATATAAACTTTAATTTGGACAACTCAAAATAAAAAACGTAAACCTTGATGTGGGACGAATGAAATATATAGAAAGTTCTTTATATCGAAAAATACTTAATTTATCAAAAAAAGTATTAAATATTTGGATAAGGTATAGTAATATCTAAAATTTTGATACAGTAATTATTAATATTATGATACACCGAAATATAAGTAAATATTCAATTTTTAGTAATTTAATACGATATTCTGTATCAATATGTTGTAATCAATTAAAATTAGGGTGATTTTTAGGTGACCGTGCTCACTGATAACCCTCTCGCATGAGGTGCACACTGCACACCCCATGTGATAGGGTCACTCTGTGAAGCGGTGACCCGTGGTCACCCAAGTAAGGCTCTTAAAATAATTATTCTCTCCACTCATAATACACGATTACGGTAGATACAAAAGACCAAAATTTTGTTTTCTATTTACTTTTTAAATGGTTTTGTATTAATTTTTATAATAAATAAATTATAAATCGATGATAATTTTGATATTAAAGTGTTTTGTGAGGTTATTGAATTGTATGTTATTTCTTTATTTGGGGTGTGAACTTATTTATGGGGAATGAGGGTGTATTATTTATACTATGTCCAAAGATTTACATTTATTTTTTTTTACGGGAATTAAAAAATATAATATTTTAATATATGATTGGGGTAAGAGATACAGTATAATATTTTAGGGGAGGATTGAAAAACCACGCAAATTTTACAATTTAATATCTTTACCAATAACAAATAACTTTTATATCAATTTTAACTAAATGTCACTTTTTTTACTTTAATACCCGAATTATTCAACTTATAATACTCAATGTGTCCTCTATGGTGAGTATGTAGGTGTGTGTGTGTGTCGATTCAGATATCAGTACGAATGTTGGTTCCGATGTCGGTATGGATCTCGTGTCGATTATGATATAAGTACGAATCTCATGTCGATTTCAATGTGGTACGTGTTGGCATTCGATCGTTTGGTTAACGTGAACCGTTAGGTTTCCAAGCAAACTATATCGTGGAATTAAGAATAAAGATTTGCAATACCTTTCACCAGGGAATATTGAAGAAGAGAAATTCTCGTCGGCAGAATGCGCAGCCTCATGATTTTGGGCATATATACAATCTATGATTTAAGTGATTTTTATGCCAACACGGTCCTCTCTTCCGTGGCTTTCGAACGGTGTATAACACGACCAGTTTTGAATTTCACATGAATACAAAAAAATTATGGAAGTTGACGATCAGGTTGCTGAAAATGACCTCTTGATCTTCTGCTATATTCCCAATTCTAATCTTGACGTCGAGTGTGTTGGCATTCGATCGTTTGGTTAACGTGACCCGTTAAGGTTCTATACGTTTCTAACAGTCAGCGGAAGCAAGAAATAAGAAACGTATTACCTTTCACCAGGGTATGTTGGAGAAGATGAATTCTCGCCACTAGCCTATGCAGCCTCAACATTTTGGGCATAACTCTCTCATCCGATATCGGATTTGAGTAATCAATGCGCCAAAACGATCATCTCTTCCGTGACTTTCCGTCAATAAATCACACGTCATGTTCTGATGTCTGTATAATTTTATAAAAATCGTAGAATGTGGCAGACAGCAGCAGACTGTATTGTCAAGTCCAATATCGACGTCATATGGGCGACGATCTTCGAGATCTTCTCATTCTGTTGTTCCCTCACCCTCCTCACAGTGTTAGGCGTGATTAATCTCATAGATTAGGATTTTTGGACAGCGGAGATGACTTATATATGGGCTACAGCAGGGACCAGGAGGAGAAATTAGAGTTGGGCCTCCATTGGGCTTAAGTATCCAAGCTTAGCCCAAAGCTTATACTTAACTCTAATAATAATAATAATATATACCACTAAAATATTATTACTGCACTACCGTTCTAATCCCATAATTATATTATGGGCTCCTTCTTATTATGAGCCTGTTAGTCTCCCCATGTTTAAGATATACAATGTCCATTAATTAATATCTCATCCAAGAGTAGTACAACTCAACCTCATTATCATGCCGGAATAAATCTACCTATAGGGTTTACATGATAATCCTTATGAGCTCCTCAAGGGGACATCATCAACCTATGACGCACACAAATTCCTTCTACAATCAACAGTACACCATAGAGACAGCACTACCTCCCAACTCACCGAGTTTGTTGATTTAATTACATGTAAATATCACTCATTGATGAATCAAAGAAATACATAATGCCCTACGTATCGAGGTTATTGTATAGGGATTAAGAGCACGAATATCCATAATAACAGAGATCAAGTTCTTCTATAAGTCAGAATAAGTCGAACGATCTCAAGCGGTCCTGCTCAATACACACAAAGTGCACTAATGTGATTCAATAGTCAAGGCAAGCTAATACCAATTCACACTACAACCATCCCGATAGAGAGTCCCCGTCTATCTCGGTTGTGAGCATATGTTTATACTTTATAAGGAAACTGATAATATGATCTTCCGCGTGTTGTCGCACAACATATTATCTACAGTATAAAGTAAGTGCACTATTGCATCTTGCATATAAATAAGTTATAAGATGCAATCATTTGATCATATGATTCTCATTTCAAATAAATTGTTATAGCATTGTTCATACTAAAGCTAGACATTTAGTATACAATCCAACAATCTCCCACTTATACTAAAAGACTATGCTGTCATGTCTTCTGCCATACATCTGATTCCCACTCCCACTACACAACTATCAAAAGCTTTCGCCTTAAAGTTCTTGTAAAAGGATTTTACTAGGTTATCATTCAATGCAATCTAGGCGACAACAACCTTCCCCTTATCATACGATTTCTCGTAACAGGTGGTACTCGCGCTCCATGTGTTTAATTGTCTTATGGGTTCGTAATTCCTTCAAGTTTGCAATTGCACCATTATCATCAAAGTAAATTGTGATATCCATAGGCAAACTTAGAAACACTTCAAAGTCCATCATGAAGTTTCTAGAGTCATATAGATACTTTGGCTGCCTCATAAGCTCCAATTTATCATCTTTCCATGATGAAGTGCGGAGTCTGAAATATATTTCTATATAACACTCCTCCACTTTATGACTCATCTTCCTAAAATTAAACACATAACCTTTGAGGTGGATTTACTGTCGTCCCTATCTGATTTGAAAAATCCGAATCTACGTAACTCATAAGAAGCAGAGAATCTGTCCGGTAAGCTCACATATAATTTCTAGTCCTTTTCAGGTACATAAATATATGTCTTACCACAGTTCAACATTCTTATTTTTGGGTTACCTTGATACCCACTGACCATGCTTTCGGCAAAACAGATATCCATTCTCGTGCATAGCATTCCTTAAATTAAGCATTCTTATTCGCCAAAGCATAAGGAACCGCTTTCATCACCTTTATCTTCTTTTGTGTCCCAAGACACATATCTTTAGATAAAGTCTCATGCTAAAACAAGTAAGGATCGTATCATCTCATGAAGCTTGAGACAAGCGTAATATCCTTTCTTGTGATCCGTATTACCGTGATCAAAATAATATTTTTGCTTCTCTTAAGTCCTCATCTCATACCACTTTATTAACCATACCCATACGTCCGACATTACTCTTTCATTGTCTCCAATGAGCAATATATCATCTACGTATAGTACAAGATATACCACCACGTTTCCATCACTCTTTTCAATACACAAGACACATCCGCGCATTGAATAAATCCATATGCCTGGATTTCCTCATCAAAATGGATTTTTCATGATCTTGAAGCTTGCTTTAGTCCATCGATGGACACTTTAAGCTTACTATCACAATGCTCTTTGTCCTTTGCAATGAATCACTCTAGTTGCTTCACATAGATGTTTTCCTCAAGACTTCTAATTCAGGAAGTTGTCTTGACATCTTTTGCTATTCCTCATATTTCATATGAGTAGCAACAGATAAAAGAATCTGGATCGACAAAGGCATAGCTATCGGTGAATCAGGTTTTCTCATATTTGAACCCTTTCTTTCTGAGTATACCTCTTCGCAACAAGCTTTGCTTTCAAGATTTTCACCTTACCGTATGATCCTCTTTTATTTTGTATGACTACTTCCAATGGCTTTTACACCATTTAGTGGTCCTACAAGCTCCCAAACTTGATTTAAAATTCATCGATTCTATTTCAACATCATTACACTTTCTAAAATATCGCATTTTGATCTTGTAGTGCTTCGTCGTATCCGTGGGTCAACTCCATGTTTATTAGGGACCAAGTCTCATGACTCTCCCAAAATATATATCTTACCGGTTGTCGAACAACCCTCCCACTACGACAAGGCGCTACTTGCAATTATTTATCAGACGTGACATGCGTTGCAGTTTACCTTGTGATATATCCTTTTGTATAATTGGTACTAATACTTTGTGTTTTTCCTCTCACTTCCTTTAGAAAAACTTATACATGGGTTTATGATTTAATACATAGTCCTTTTTTTCTAAAAATCTAGTGTTTGTGTTAAAAATCACCCTTCGATCTTTTGGACTAAATAAATCATCACTCTTCATTTTTCTAGGATATCCCACAAATAGACAAACGTTATACGATATGTTGTTTCTAGGGCATACCCATAAAATGAATTTAATAATTCCAAATAACTCATCATCTTTCTAACATTTTCCATAAGAGTCTTATTACTTCTTTCCGCCACACCATTCAGCTGGGGTATACCCGGTGTAGACAACTTGAGATTTTAATCTCATCCTCTGATAAATAGCTCCTAAATTATCCTAAGAGATACTTGTCACCACGATTAAATCGTAATGACCACCTCTCGTCGGTTTAGTCTTAGGACCGCTTAAATTAATATGAACTATTTCCAACATATCTTTGTATGGCTCTATACCCATTTGCCTTGAAAGGCCTTTAATCATTTTACTTTCAAGCAAGACTCGCAAGTCAGATAGTTTCCACTTCAGATAAACCCAACGGTCCATCGGCTATGAATCTTTGAATCCTACTCAAGTAAAAATGATCTAGTCTTAGATACCAAATGTATATTTAGTTCATCTCCGAATGTTCCTTTTTCTTACTAAGATTAGAAGATACATTATTAATTACTATTTATTGCATCCGTGGTATAAACATGATTTAAGAGTGTACAAATTGTCCGCCAACATACCACAACAGATTATAACTCCATCCTTCATTACTATGACCATGTCATTTAAATGAAATGGAGTATCCATTTGTAAATGTATAGAAACTGAAATGAAATTCTTTATATGAAAACGTACGTAAAGACAATTTCTCAAAATCAAACGTTTATTCATATCGTAAGATAAATAAACAACTCTCACTACAACAGCTACTACTCTCGTAGTATTACCCATGTCCATAATGATAATCTCATCATCACTTGGTTACACGCTTTTAGTGATTCCGATTTCTACACACAACGTGTCAGTAGATACCATCAGTAATCATGATTCAACAACTAGTGAATGAGATACTAACTTTGTTCACATCTTGATGAAATTGAATTTCCTTTGCCACATGTTTTGTCAGAAGTTTCCCACCATATACAACTTCTTGTATTTCAGGTAGAACTTGCTCAAAACATACAGGCAAATTTTGGAGAATAAATTGATCTAGGTTTCCCCTTCAATTTGTACTTCAAGCATTCCCAATTCATTCATCAACTTATCCAAGACCTTTTGCCTTTATAACTTACTCAAGTATCTGAAGAGTCGTATGAGACCATCATATTTTTATGAACCTCTCACCTCTCCACAAGAGACTTTAATAGGCATCATGGAGCATCCTTAGAGAGAACACATATTTATAATTTCTTAAGCAGTAAAATTCAAAACAAAGATTCTTTTCTAATCTTCTAATTTTGGACAAGTAAATATGTTTCTTTTAGTATACAATAAGCGAGATAAAACCATTTGAAATTACAGAGAATCATAAATAAATACACCGATCAAATCTTTTAATTTATCCATTTATATTGATTCCCTTAACATAATATAAAATATAAATTCACAGACATCTCAAACACCGTGAGTCTGCAAGACACGATAGTATGGACGTTTACAAACCCAAATATTTACAAGAGAAGGTTTTACCCATAAATTTCATTTGTCAACCTAACCTCATGATAAAATAATTAATAGTCGATTCCTCTTTAGCCATGCAAATAAAAGCAGTGACTCCGATGGGGATGATACTTATTATTTACATCTAAGTGTACACCATTATTTGACCCCAAGTCCGCGGCCCAAGCTTATGTGCCTTACAGATGGTGAAGTACACACGCGCTCGTATAACTTCCTACAGTCATCAATTATAAGTTTGTACAGTGATCCGCAAATAAACTCAACCAATGGGGAATAAGGTCTATGCCAACACGTAAGTTCATGTGCATCAAATTATAAACAATAATCATTTAATGAAGTCTGTACTAGTGATCCGTGAATAAACTCATCCGATGGGGAGGAAGGTCTATGCCAATACGCAAGTTTACTCACATCACTTACAAACCAATAATGGAGGTCGCAGGAATTAATTATCAATCCCCTCTCCCACTTAGTTATTTAATAACGAGGGTTTTTACATGCATATAATATTCAAAATAAAATACGCAACCTAGCATGTTCCTATTACGGCAAATAAGGCATTAAATCAAGGAGAATCATGCATAACATATATAACAATAATCAGATAATTAAATCAAATTATGAACAGTAATATATCAGCGAATTCGATTGTTCGCCACCAAGCACAAGTGTCGGCAAAAACCTCCGAATTATCAAACTTTCTTAAATCTCCAGATTATCAAACTTTCAAAAATCTCCGAATTATCGAATTTTGAAACTATCGATATTGACCATCGATATCGTCCAGACTTTTGAAATCATCGATATCGACCAGATTATCAAATTTTTAAAAAACTTTCAGATTATCAAATTTTCGAAACTATCGATATCGACTGTCGATATCGTCCAGATTATCGAAATCATCGATATCGATCGTTGATATCGTCTAGATTATCAAAATTATCGATATCGACCAGATTATCAAATTTTCAAAAAATTCCAGATTATCAAATATTCGAAAACTTCCAGATTATCAAATTTTTGAAAATTTCAAATTATTAAATTTTCGAAAGTATCAAGATTATCAAATTTTTAAAATTTCCAAATTATCAAATTTTCAAAAATTTTCAGATTATCAAATTTTCGAAAATATTCAGATTGTCAAATTTTTGAAATTTTCAGATTATCAAATTTTTAAAATTTCCAGATTATTAAATTTTTGAAAATATCCAGATTATCAAATATTCAAAATTTTCCAGATTATCAAATTTTTAAAAATTTTCCGATTATCAAATTTTTAAAATTTTCCAAATTATCAAATTTTTGAAAATATCCTGATTGTCAAATTATCAAAATTTTTCAGATTATCAAATTTTCGAAAATATCTAGATTATCAAATTTTCAAAATTTCCAGATTATCAAATTTTCGAAAATATCCAGATTATCAAATTTTCAAAATTTTCCAGATTATCAAAATTTTAAAAATCTCCATATTATCAAATTTTCAAAAATATCCAGATTATCAAATTCTCCCGTCAAACGTATAGAGTATTCAACAAGAAACAATAATTTCTAAACCTAGTATTTGACACAGGTATATGGTATCTAAATAAGATATACTAGCATAACATGAATACTTAAACCCTTTCACCTTTTGACATAAACACTAGCCTAACGCTTCACGCTTCACCACGAAACTGAAGCTCTAATACCAATTATTGGCATTCGATCATTTGGTTAACGCGACTCGTTAGGGTTCCATATATTTCTAACAGTCAGCGGAAGCAAGAAATAAGAAACGTATTAGCTTTCACCAGGGTATGTTGGAGAAGACGAATTCTCGCCACCAACCTGCGCAGTCCCACCGTTTTGGGCATAACTCTCTCATTTTCGATATCAGATTTGAGTGATCTACACGCCAAAAAGATCCTCTCTTTCATGGCTTTCCGTCAATATATCACACGTCCTGTTCTGATGTCTGAAAGATTTTATAAAAATAGTAAAAGTTGGCGGATAGCAGCAGCAAACAACCTTCCAGTCTTCTGCTGTATTCCCAAGTCCAATCTCGACGTCGTGTGGGTGATGTTCTTCGAGATCTTCTCATTCTGCTATTCCCTCACCCTCCTCATAGTGTTAGGCGTGATTAACCTCATAGATTAGGTTTTTCGGACAGTTGAGATGACTTATATATGGGCTACAGCAGAGACCAGGAGGAGAAATTAGAGTTGGGCCTCCATTGGGCTTAAGTATCCAAGCTTAGCACAAAGCTTATACTTAAGTCCAATAATAATAATATATACCACTAAAATATTATTACTGCACTATCGTTCTAATCTCATAATTACGTTATGGGCTCCTTCTTATTATGAGTCCGTTAGTCTCCCCATGTTTAAGATATACAATGTCCATTAATTAATTAAGTTACTAACAACTCCATTAATTAATATCACATCCAAGAGTAGTACCACTCAACCTCATTATCATGTCGGAATAAATCCACCTGCAGGGTTTACATGATAATCCTTATAAGCTCCTCAAGGGGACATCATCAACCTATTTAATATGACACGGATTCCTTCTACAATCAACAACACACTATAGAGACAGTACTATTTCCCAACTCACCGAGTTTGTTGATTTAATTACATGTAAATATCACTCATTGATGAATCAAATAAATATATAATGCCTTACATGTCAAGGTTATTGTATAGGGATTAAGATAACGAACATCCATAATAACTGAGATCAAATTCTCATATATAGTTAGTATAAGTTGAACGATCTCAAATAGTCCTGCTCAATACACATAAAGCATACTATTGTGATTTTATAGACAAGACAAACTAATACCAAATCACACTACAACCATCCCTATAGATAGTCCCCGTCTATCTCGGTTGTGAGCATCTGTTTATACTTTATAAGAAAACCGATAATATGATTTTCCGTATATTGTCGCACAACATATTATCTACAATATAAAATAAGTGGACTATTGCATTGACATATAAATAAATTATAAGACGCAATCATTTGATCAATGATTCTCATTTCAAATATTGTTAAAACATTATTCATTCTAAAACTAGGCTTTTAGCATACAATCCAACAGCACAGATGTCGATCCCAATATAGGTACGAATGTCAATTCTGATGTTAGTACAGATCTCATGTCGGTTCCGACCGGTGGCCGGTGGAGGTCCGGCTGCTGGAGAGACGGTGGCGGCTACCATCGGGGCAACAGTGATTTGCTACTTATATTCAATTTTCCCCTTTAAAGATATGTTGGTCTTTATGTGTACCATTTGATTAAAAAAGAAATAAAATATAAAAAGTATTGGCATTGGTTTTTGTTAATTGAGTTTTGGTTAAGCAAAAGAGATACTCTCTCCGTCCTGCGTTAAGGTCTGCATTTTTTATTTTTATTTGTCTCAAGTTAATGTTTACATTTCCTTTTTCGTTAAGTACACAAAATAATTAATTATTCCATACAAGGCCCACACACAATACTAATAAAATTATCCACTTCACATTAAATATTATCTCTCACTGCGCTATACATCAAAATATTATATCTTTTAATCTATGTACAAAAAGCAAACATAAACGGTAATGCGGAACGGAGGCCACAAATGTTTGCACCCCTCATTCGGCACGGAGATTAAGAAAAGTGATAACTTTTAGGGGTATTATGATATTTTTTTTGTAATAATTTATGATAAAGTATGTTATATATTTAGTTAAGACAAAGTTTTCTGTGAGACGGATCAATCAATTGTTAAAGTATCATTGTTATATAGGTAAAGTATACTTATTGCTGATTAAAGTATGTTATTGTAAATAAAGTATGTTATTGTAAAGTATAATGAATTATGAACTAAAGTATGCTTGATGTTATAGTGTGATTCACTACAGACATACTTTAACTATCTATAAGCATACTTTACTTATACAACAACCATACTATAACTATTGATCGACTCATCTCACAACCCGTCTTACATGTATCCGTCTCATAAGAGAATAACTTTTTAGTTAATAGTTATAAGTTTTTTACTTAATCATATTTATTAAATATTTATTTAAAATAATAGAATTTATATTATGTTTATTTTCTATTTAATTAATAATAATATAATTTTTATTATTATATTAATTTTAACAATAAAAAATATAATAAATAAATATATATATATATATATATATATATAATAAATAAATATTAAATGGGTACGGGTAATCCGCAGGTATTAGCAAACGGATATGAAATAGGTACGGATATCATAATCTATTTTTTAAACGGATTACAGGAACGGGTACCCCTAAATGGATACCCTACCCTACCCGTTGACATCCCTAGTAATAGGTAATTATTGAATTTGTATTTAATTATGTTAGGGTAAATTGAAAAAAAACATAAACTTGCAAACAAAAAAATAATAATAATAAAATAAATAAATAAATAAATAAATATTGTTGCATAACACACTCAATTTGTGATTAAAAGTGATTTTTTTTTTAGAATTTGGTGAGTTTTTGGTAATGAAGTATTGATTTTTTAATTAATAAAATTGAGTTAATAATTTTTTAGAATTAAATAAATTCAAGTCAATAATATTTCGAGTTGAGTCCTTAATTTAATTTTCGAATTAAAAAGAATGGTTTAGTCAATTAGATTTTCGAGTTAAATCTGTGTTAATAAATTTTTGAGCTAATAATTCTTAAGGCAATAGATTCGAGTTAAATATTGATTTGGTATATTAAAGTTAAAATTTTGAGTTAGATTACTTGATTAAACTAGATATTTTAGACGTGCGTTGCACGTCGCTAGTACGTTTTATTTTGTAATAATTCTTTTGTATTATTTTATGATAAAAAGTTGAGGTAACATATGTAGAATATATTCACAACCAGTGGCCACATCCAAACTCCGTGTGTAATTGATTGAAAAATGCATGGGACAAAATAGAGAAGCAAGATATAAATTAAACATGGAAAGAAGACGTAACAAACATAGTCTTAAAATGTTACTGCAGTTAGAGAAAATGTAAAATGTTGAGACAGATAATAAATTACAACCCTTAATAATGATATGAAATGAAATTAGTGCGAGTTCTAATCTACAATGGGCTTTTATTATAATTATATATAATAATAAATCTAAGGGTGAAACTACAAACTATATTTCAAATACAAACTAAACACTACTCGGGCATCCTTTAGCTTAGCCATGCAAGTGCCCACTTCGACAACCAACTGACTCAAACTCCAATGGAGCCTCAATAACTTGACTTCCTCCTTCCAACATTTTAACCACCTATAAATTACATCAAATATTCTTGTAATCATATAAAAGATCCTAAAGAAAAAGCTAAACCCATGAGTATTGTACCTTTGACATGGATAGTCTCAAATCAGGATCTTGTTGTAGACACAATAAAGCAGTACATTCATAGCATGAAGCTCATAAGGTAAATTACAGATGAATGCATCACTTTCATTCGGAAAATGTTGTAAAAATGAGGATGCATGACTTACAGTTCTTCCATTTATGATGTGCCTTTCCTTTACAACTTTCTCAACAACAGAAGCATCGACGAAAACTATGAAACCAAAACCACAGGCACGACCCGTAGTGCAATCCTTCATTATAACAGCCTCTTCAACTTCCCCAAAGTCTAAAATACTCTTCACTGGTGCCCCTAGAAATCCCACCAATGAATTACTTATCAGATTCTATTTCCATTCACTTGGCACATGATTTTCCAATCAAACAATCAATTTATAGCCAATAAATCCCACCCAACCAATAACCAAAACGCTCAAATCTTCCTAACTTGCGTTATTAAGAGATATAAGTCAGATTCAAATTTATATTAGATGAAAATAAAATAACTGTAACTGGACACAAAAATAACAACTATAGAGAGCCCCATAAAACAAATAATAAAATTCCCGTTCTTATTAATAAAAACCATGAATATAATAATATATAAGTATGCAATTAAATTTTAATTTTAGTAACATAAAAATTCATAATTAACAACCAATTAGGAAAGAGAGCCAAAGATATAAGACCAAGATCTGTGGGAGTTGAAATATACCATCCAATGCCAACCACCAAGCCCAACAGCTTTCTTGACAATGTCTTGCAAACCTACTAATACACTCTTTATTCTATTATTCCCTGCGAACATATCCTTTATATGTGTTGGAAGAATATATAACTCTTCATCTCCACTTGCAATTTTCCTCACGAAATGACGATAAAACCCGAGTAGGGCATGGGTATTTCTTCAGTATCTCTCAATTGAAAAGAGAATAAAATTTGGGGTTTTGAAATGTATATTCTTGATGAAGATCGGGAGGAAATGTGGAAAATGTGATTAAAACAGAAAAACAATTGCACCTTCCCTTCTTTACTATTTGCGGCTGTTCACGAACGCCGTCGTTGATATAATACACAGCAACACCGCAGTCTCTACATGTTCATCGCGAGCAATTTTCATATATCCAAATAAAAAAAACTACCAAACCAGTTTCTATAAAAACATTACCTCCATAATTGTTCTTGAAAATTATCTCATGAAAGGCCTCCAACTTCCAGGAAAAGGCAATCGAACCAAATACGAAAGATTCAACAATATCAGTGCAACATGTCATTTTTATTACTTACAAAATATAGGAGAAATTTAAGCAAAAAATCAATG
Organism: Pogostemon cablin; assembly: GCA_023678885.1. Lineage (NCBI taxonomy): Eukaryota > Viridiplantae > Streptophyta > Magnoliopsida > Lamiales > Lamiaceae > Pogostemon > Pogostemon cablin. Next base: position 17,848,417 of record CM043007.1, on the reverse strand, counting down.
AAATTACATTATCAAGTTTAAGGCAAATTATGCAGTATTACACTTACTCAATCTGTATTGCTGATGTCACTACACTACAAACTCCTCTGAATCCCAAGTTGATCCATACACAAATCTATTACTTCCCCTCGCCGCAGATATAGTACCTACTTCGCTAATATAGTATGCTGCAGCGCAGCCATCATCAATTCCATCACCGGGTCTACTCCTCCTAAAGCCAAAACTGCACACTGATTCTTCTGCAATAAATGGATGATGAGACATTTCAAGCTTGATGAATGATGATGATGAGATGCACAGGTCAACTGCAACAGAATAGAGAACATAGCTCCAGACACATAAAGCACAAATATCTCCTAATGTCATTAAGAAGCAGAAAATTGCATCTTTACGTAGTAATCGTGACATTTTTCAGATAACCTGTTATTTATATCCACCAGATTTTTTTTTAAAAAAAATGAAGAGTTAAAAAGCAAGCATGTTTACCAATTCCATAGAATTCCTCTTTAGGTTTCTTGTATTTGTTTGGAATCCTCCAGTTAATGAGTAAGAATAATTGGGTCCCTACTATCCGGCATCATATTTAACTTTATATTTAGAGTTTTTCAGCGTGTTATGTGCATACTTGAACCTTAGAATTTTTCCTGAGCACCAACCTATACATGAAGAAGCAATTGAAAGGTTTTCAAGTAACAATAACATTATTTAGAACTTGACCTCCAACTCAATATTTCTTTTAACATCTTCTTTGATTTGTCAACATTCTAGTTCAGAGCTTCCAGATATTTCTTCAAGCACTGATCTATACTTGTATCATTTGTTGATTTAATTTCTAATCATGCAAAATAAAATAGCAGATAAGAAGATACACACTTACAATAAAAACCATCTAAGAAAGTAAGATAAGGAGTATCAGAAAGTGAGTTTTGTTCATAAAATGTCTCTACACGAATCATTGACTGCTCAAAGTGAGTTTTTAAACTGATGATGTTTCTCAAAACTGATATATATGGCCATTTCTTTCAACATAATAGGTTTATTAGTCAGAACGAATCAAATATGAGATGTAATAAAACTATACAACAAAACTTGCTAATGAACATCCCGTCACAACATTGGGTGCAATGTGATACAACAAAAGTAGTGTCTCTCATTTTATTGTAATATAACTTAGATGAATTTTCTTCAGCTGCAAATGAATTTTAATTATCCACTCCAAAACATCAATATCCGAGCTTAACAATTTATTCCGAAGAAATAAGACTTCTAAATTAACCAGCTCCAATCAATCAAATAAAATGTTTTATTTTTTATGAAAAAATGTCTTGTATACCAAAATACCACCTTGCAAATCTAATCACATGAGCTATTAAGCACACACCTTGTCACAGAGCATAATTGAAATTCACTTGATAAGGATCTGACTATATTTGTTACTTCTTTTGGACATAACTACTTAAACAACAAGCAATACCTTTTTGGAACTCACCTTAGCTACAAAAAAACCATCCATATTTTAAACACCTTGTGTTGTCTAAGGGCCTCTGAAAAAAGTTGTATCTGTAACCGAATAGAGAAATGAGTTTGGTCAGAAATAGAACAAAGCAGAATTAAGGAGCAAATATTCCTAAATCTATTTTTAAAAAAGTCTCAATAGTTCCTCCATACATGGTGAAATGGGAACTACTACCCTAAATTTTCATTGAAGCTATAATTCTCAATTCATCAGCTTGGAGCACTCTCTTGAAATTGCTTTCATTAGCTTGTACTTTCCAGTTCCTTAATGAACCCCACCAATACTTTGGCAAACTATAACTTCTATTTTTACTGTATTGATTTTGGTGCTTCAGAGTTTCCATTAATGGGAGGCTACAGAAGAGAGTGTAATATATGCATCACACATAACAGAGCAAGTATCTATGGCCAAATACTTTATAATTGTTGAGTAGTCCATGAGCCCCAATTCTTCCATGAATTATGTTATGTTCTACATATTTTTATCAACAGTAATCGAGCCATGACGTATCTAACCAATTTTATGGACCTAGAGCCATAAAGTAGATAGAAGGCTAATGAGCAGTATCTTTGCAAAGATATTATTTGAGCCACCTATGCAAAGTAAGAGTTTTAAATTTTAATACTATCAAATCGTTCAATTCTATCAGCCTTGAATTCAGAAGCTATAACAATTCAAATTAATGAACTTACATCCTTTTCCCAAGAGAGTGAGGGCTATCTTCGGCAAATTACATTAAAACAAAAAGTGAAAACCAGAAAATAGTAAAGTCTCAACAAATAAGGACTCACGTTAATTTTATGTTACTTACATAAGAAGAATGTCTTGTTTCAGAGTCTTAAGGTGACTTATGCTATGGGGAATGCATTCTGTCAAGACTTTCTGACCATTCTCCACTCCGATGCTCTCGCTTCCTGTGATGTGAAGGAAAAGTTAAAAATAATAAAATGCATAGTCATAATCTCACAACCAGAGAGCCCATCAGCCAATAATTGATGTAAAGTTAAGATTACCAATAGGTACAAATGAGAAAGACAACAATCATAAGTTCATCTTGCAGAACCCAAGTAATTCCAAGAGAAACTGAAAAGAACAAATAAAATAAATAAACTTTTACAATGAGATTATGAGTATTTTAGCAATGCAAATTCTTCAGGGATTTATTAGAAGAATGCCAGTAGAAGGGTTCTCAAATAGAAGAATACTTTCCATTCGGCAATCCAAATAAATCAGGTCAAAATTAAAACAAATGTAAATGTGATAATCAAGAAAATCAAATTCTTGAAATTCAAGAAAATCCTCAAGGCTGAGATAAGACAGAACGGAAGAAAATTAAATAATGACCTAAAGTCGAAGATCAGCCTCCCAAAGTTTGGCTTCGATTTCTTCAATAGTATAAGGAGGCGGCCGCATAGGCTCTGAAAGCCTCCTTCACAGCCACGTCGGCAAAGTCGGCGGCGAGCAAGACCATCACTGTGTGTAAAGAGAAATTAATAATTCCGGGTAAAGAGAAAAACCATAGGATATAATGGTGGCTGCTAAATTAAGAAAGGAAAAAGGAATTAGGTTTCCTGAACTTTAGGATCGGAGAGTATGAAATGGAAGGGAGATAACACCGACCTGAAAAGAGAATGCCACGGAGAGGGAAACGCTTATGTCGGAAAAACAATCAATCAATAAGCCAAAAATGGCTTCTTTCCTTCTTTCCCGGCGAATGATTATCAGCAGTAGTAGTGGCACTGGAGAAGACGGCGTGGCCAAAAAAGAGGGTTATCTCCTCAATTCAAAAATCCGATGAAAATCGACGCATTATCATTGAGAGGGAGGTGAATTTTTTGAGAAATAGCACTGACACTATGGGAGCCGCAATGGAGCCCAAAATGCAGGGATCAAATCTCTTCTTATTCTACAGTAATTGACAATGAAACGATTCATTTGAGAATTGAAGAGACGAACATGAAGTAGTAATGAATCGATTCATTTGAGAACTGAAGAACGAACATGGAACAGTAAAGGCAGAGTATTAATTGATAGGGTCATTATTACGGTAAGAAAGTAAAAAAGAGAAAATGGTAGGGACAAATAGGGAATAAAATGTTTCACAAAGACTTCGTAATTTTAATATATTAGGATAATTGTTTGAGTTAATTTATTTTAACTCGAAATAAATGAGTAGTGGATTTTTTGAGTCAAAATAATATTTCACACAAATATCATACATTTTTTTTTATTAATTCGTGAAATTTCAGATTCGATTTTTTATGGGCAATATATAATTTACTCGAATTAATTAATCAATATGGCAAGCTATTTGTATCCTAAAAATTACTAATTATACCAAAAAAAAAATTAAGATTAAATCATTTTAATTAATACGAAAAAATATCCTTATTAGTAAATGCATCCCATCAAAAAGCTTACCTCCCCCTTTCTTCTCTCCGTTGAAACTCTCCTGCACTCTCTTTCTCCATTCAATTAGTTGTTACATTGCAGTTCTTGTCTTATATTCCTCCTTTAAATTACCTTCCCAATTCACACTAATTCTCACTAATTTCTTTTCAAATTAATCTATCTTTCCAATTGGTTACAACGGAGATCAAGAATCCAACAAGGAATGGCCTGAAAATCCAATCAAACCCTCTGTTTTCTGAAACAATTTGTCCTAATAGGATTGGTCTGCTTCTACTGCCCTGGATTGTTCAACGCATTTTCCGGCATGGGCGGCGGTGGCCAGATCGACGCCAACGCCACCATCACCACCCTCTACTACAACAACTACCACCACCAGTTCTTCGCCAACGTGGCAGGGCCTTCCTCGGCATTGGCACCGATCTCCTTTAGGCGTCGCAGGGTGCCATCGTGACATCCTACCCACCCACGACAGAAAGGGGCAAATATTTCTCCCTCTTTTGGAGTATCGTCAACCTGAACAGAGTAATCGGTGGCTTGATTCCGTTCATACTCAACTGCCATTGGACGGAAGCTGTTTTCGTCAACGATGGAACTTATATTGGTTTCATGGTCTTCATGTCCATTGGCGAAGCCATTTCTCTTTCCTTTTTTGTTTGAAACCCTTTGTTTGTACAGATGTGTAATTGGTAATTCAAGGGTATATTGGTCATATCATTTAAAATTATTTTAATTTAATATTTTTGGGGGTGTGTTTAGTATTCTCGGTGTGTAAATAGTCGTACCCTAATCAATATTTGTAAAAAAATTCGAGTTAAAAAACTGATTTCAAATTTTGAGTCAATAGTAATGTTTCGAGTTAAAATATTAGTTACTCTCGAGTTAAAAAAATAAGGTTAAGATTGAATTAAAATTTCGAGTTAAAAATTTTGAGTCAATATATTCGAATAACTAATAAATTTCGAGTCAAATAATTTTAATCAATAAATATTCGAGTTAATATTTTTAACTCAAAATTAATTAGTAATTAATTTCGAATAAAAGTTTGAGTCAAATAATTTGAGTCAATAGTTGTTCGAGTTAATGTTTTTAACTCGAAAGAAAAGAGTAGATTTAAAGTTAAAAATTCGAGTCAAATAATATGAGTTAATAGTTGTTCGAGTTAATATTTTTAATTCGAAATTAATAATTAATTTGGAGTTAAAAATTCGAGTAAAATAATTTGGGTCAATAGTTGTTCGAGTTAATGTTTTTAATTCTAAATTAATGAGTAGTATTTCGAGTCAAATAATATGAGTCAATAGTTGTTTGAGTTAATTTTTTTAACTTAAAATTAATTAGTAATTAATTTCTAAGTCAAATAATTTGAGTCAATAGTTGTTTGGGTTAATGTTTTTTATTTGAAATTAATTAGTACTCACTCCCTTTCAAAGATATTAACACATTTTTCTTTTTGGGTTGTCTAACAAAAATTTTGACACATTTTCTTAAAAATAACATGGGACCCATACAAAAATAATTAATTTATTCCAATGGACCCACACACACTACACGCATCACTAATACAATTATCCACTACACATTAAAAATTAAATTTTCAACCCACTACACATTAAATTATTATATTTCTTAATTTTCGTGCCAAAAAAATGTGTCAATATCTCCGGGTTGGAGAGAGTATTAATTTGGAGTTAAAATTCGAGTCAAATAATTTGAGTCAATAGTTGTTGAAGTTAATGTTTTTAACTCAAAAAAAAAATAGAGTAGTATTTCTAGTAAAAAAAATCGAGTCGAGTAATATGAGTCAATAGTTGTTCGAGTTAATATTTTTAACTCGAAATTAATTAGTACTCCCTCTGTCCCGGGCAAAAGTCCATATTTATTTTTTATACGTGGATTAAGGAGTATTACTATTTATATATAGTTCGTAGTTGTATTAGTATTAAGTGGTGGGCCATATGTGGGGCCTTTTTATTAAAAGGAGAAAATGAAAAAATTTAAATGGAACGTCCAATATAGTATAATTATTCGAGGGACGAAGGGAGTAATTAATTTTGAGTTGAAAATTAAGTTAAATAATTTGAGCTAATAGTAATGTTTTTAATTCAAAATTAATTAGTAATTAAATTCGAGTAAAAATTCAAGTCAAATAATTTGAGTCAATAGTTAATGTTTTAACTCGATATTAATGAGTAGTATTACGAGTTATAATTTCAAGTCAAATAATTTGAAAATTGTTCGAGTTAATATTTTTAACTCGAAAAAAATGAGTAGTACTTCGAGTGAAATATTCGAGTCAAATAATATGTGTCAACTGTTATTCGAATAAATGTTTTTAATTTAAAATTAATTAGTAACTAATTTCAAATTAAAAATTTGTGTCAAATAATTTAAGTTAATGTTTTCAATTCAAAATTAATTAGTAATTAATTTCGAGTCAAATAATTTGAGTAAATAATTATTCGAGTTAATTTAACTCGAAATTAATTAGTAATTAAATTCGAGTCCAATAATTTAAGTCAGTAGTTGTTCGAGTTAATTTTTTCTAACTCAATAATTGTTCTAGATAAAATTTGAGTCAATAGTTGTTCGAGTTAATGTCTTTAACACGAAATTAAATAGTAATTAATTTGAGTTATAAATTTGAGTCAAATAATTTAGTCAATAATTGTTTGTAAAAACTTGTACAGGACCGTCTTACGGATCACATTCCATGAGACGAATAATGTCCTACCCATAGTACTTTATAATAGAAAAAAGCACTGATAGCCTAAATGATTTTACTTAAATGCCCATCATCCCAAACCAGTGGCGGACCCAGAAATTCCAGTGAGGGGGGCCACAATCGCTTAATAAATCTCCCTCCATAGTAGGATAAACAACACCGATATTGTAGATACGAAAACACGGAAATGAAATATGTGTTCGCATTTGAATTTTAAAGGATAACGTAGTCTTTTAAAATGATAAATAAATAAATTATGACATAGTTATGTATGTTTAGTGGTGACAATTAATTTATAAATAACTTACATAAATAAAGAAATAATATTATTCAAAAAATAAAAAAATAGAAATAAAATGTACATTAAATTAAATGAAATTATAAGAGAAAGTATTGAAATAAAATAAATAAAAAATAATATTATAAAAAGAATAAGTAAATAGAAATTTATAAAATAGGAGTATTGAAATAAGATAAATAAAAAAAATTACATCTAAAAGATAAGTAAATAAAATTAAAATGCAAAAATGATGCGCACTCCCTGGAATTGAACCTATGACATCTAGGAAAATGGAGTTGCGCTTATCCATTGGGCTAATGCCTATAACAAAAATAAGCGCAAAATTTTATAAATTTTGAGGGGGGGCCACCTCTAAAGGTCCGTCTTTGTCCCAAACCAAAGTGTAGTTATGCCTTTTGTCTTAATTCCTATAGCCTTTTTTCTTTCTTTAAGTAGTTTTTATTTTATTTTATTTTTATAATTACATTGTTTGATTAACCTTTTATTAAAATTTTTAATTAAAATGTAAATTAAATATTCAACAGAAATTAAATTTATCAAATGAATTTAATATATTTCTTTAATTTGACTATTCAATTTCTTACTTTTCCTATCTCATCACTTTTTATTATAAAAAAAATTATTAATTTTTATTCGTACTAGAAATTATTCACACATAAAATAGTTTAATGAATAGTTACCTACCACTCTCCTTTTGTTGAATACTTCCTCCGTCCCACAATACACTTCACATTTACTGTTCCACGTTGTTTAAGAAAAGTTGCACTTTTTGACCAACTTTATTGACTTTAGAGGGTATTGTAGTATTTTCAGGTAATAAAAAAGTATAACTTAATTGTATATGTGTGAAAAATAAGTGGTAATTTTAAAATTAAAGTAACTTTTGAGGTTGTTAGATAAAGTTTTTTTTTCCTTTTTTTGGGTGTGAAGAGTATTGTGGGACAAACAAATAAGGAAAGTGTGAAGGATTTTGTGGGACGGAGGGAGTATAACTTTATGGAGGTGTAACAACAAATTTTGTATTTATTAAAATACAAAATAAATTACAAAAAAAATCCAATATGGATTGAACTTGAGAATTTAGGAAAACAGCTTCTATTTATCCTCTGATTCCTCTCTTGAGTTGATTTCTTGACTTCCTCAACTTTCGGAGCCGGATCTTCAGATGAAGCTTGTCCGAGCTCAGGGTTGACTTGAAGCTTTAAAACATTTATCCGGAGGCGTCGAGCCTTTGTTCGGATCAAACGTTGGCTTGAAGATTTGTTGTGAAGTACGACACTCAATTTGGTAGAACGTTGATTTTACGGAGACAGATGGATGAATTTGATATGAAGAACGCCGGATCAAAGAGGCTTAGCACCTTGGTCTTTGATCGGAGGCTGTTCTTGACTTGAAGATGACTTGAACTTGATTTGAAGATCTTGAGTGTTCTTCGACTTTATCTTGATCTTGAACTTGGTTTTGATCTTGACTTGAACTTCACTTGACCGGATCTTGATCGAACTTGATTTTCACTTGAATATTCAGAGTTCTTCAGGTCTTCAGGATTTTCAGAGTGAATTGAATTAGGACTGAAGGTCCTTATTTATAGGTTGAGAAAATAACCACTTGTGAGATATTTTCTCCTTGAAAATATATGTTGGGCTTTTCTCCTTTAATTAAGCCTGCTGGACTGGATACAGGCCTATTGATTTAATTAGACCTGCTGGATTTGATTTGCTGGGCTTGTTTGACTTTGATCAGGCCCACATGATTTATTTCCTGGGCTTATTGATTTGGGTCAGGCTCACATGATTTATTTCTTGGGTTTACTGATTTGGGTCAGGCCCTCTTGATTTGAATTGAGCCCACTTGACTTGAATTGAGTCCACTTGACTTGGATTTGGGCTCAAATAATTACATTAATTATCAATTATTTATTTATTTATTTCACGAATTAATTTATTTAAATTCCTTAATAAATAAATATTTAATCAATATTTAATATATTTTCCTTTGCATTTATTTTATTTAGGCAATAAAATTTAATTGCCTACAGGAGGATTAAAAATATTTATAACTTTTTATACATCCTATGTTATTTAAATAATTCAATTAAAAAAAATTAACTTTTTCCTTCCCAAATACTCCATTCGATCATTTCAAAGAAGATATTTTTTTCTATTTTGGGCGTCTCACCCCAAAGAGTCCATTTTTCTTTTTACACACATGGACCCACACACACCAACTAATACAATTAAAATATGGGTTCACACTCCTACTAATACAACTACCCACTACACAATAAATAATAATAATACTTCTTAATACATGTGTAAAAAGCAAAAGATCCTCTTGCTAGACGGAATGAGTAACACTTTTATTAAAAATATTACTCCCTCCGTCCCATAATACTTTTTACGTTTACTGTTCCACGTTATTTAAAAAAAGTTGCATTTTTGACTAATTTTATTGACTTTGGAGGGTATTGTAGTATTTTTATATAATAAAAAAGTATAAAGTAATGATATGTGTGTGAAAAATGAGTGGCAAATTTGAAATTAAAGAAACTTTTGATGTTGTTAGATAAAGTGATGTTTCCTTTTTTTGGGTATGAAAGATTTTATAGAACAAACAAATGAGGAAAGTATGAAAGGTATTAGAGAATGGTTAGAGTATCACTTTTTTATTGATACTCGAACCTTGAAATATTTCAATTCAAAAAGTATCACTTTTACTTATTAGATATAAGAAATATTATCACTTTTATAAGTCATATGAATTCTTTTTAAAATGTGTATTATTTTTAATTCTATGTTTATCGCTTTTCTATAATTCGATATCATTTTTGATTAACAATGTTATCACTTTTTATTCGTCTTACGAATTTTGAAATAATTAAATTGGACGGACATCACTTTTGCTTGATCATGTATCATTTTTTTTATTAGAAATATTATCATTTTTTATTAGTCTTGTGAATTATTTATAAATAATTTAATCAAATAATTATCACCTTTTCTTAATTAGATAGTGTCATTTTTTGTTAATAATATTAACATTTTTTTCTTCGTCATATAAACTATTTATAAAATAATTTAAGGCAAAAACTTGTGTAAGACAAATAGAAGTTATAACATTTCAATAGAAAAATTATACTTAATTAATGAAAAGTGATAATAGCAGTAACTTATTTTATAAATAATTTATAGTATAAATAAAAAGTAATAACATTTTTAAACAAAAGTGATATTTAACTACGAAAGCGTAAAATTATCTCACCAAACAGACGGCTCCATAATTTAATTAGATGAACATCACTTTTCTCTTTTATCAGGTATAACTTTTTATTAGTAATAAAAAAATCAATTTAAAACATAGAATTATCAATCTATAAATTAATATTTATTATTCAAAAAATTATTAAAATTAAAATATAATTCTATATTTAGTGTAAAAATTTAATTAATAATAATTAAAATGGATTTTAACTAATTTGAAATTAATGAGGGGCGGGTGGCAATCCGAAAGAGTACTAAAGACACCAGAATTCTAAAAAAAATAATAATAAAATTACTATTTTAAACATCCCAGTTAAATTTACATTTCATCCCCCTTATTTAGAACTCTACCCAACATATTTACTATCCCCGCCCTAAACCCAAAAACACGCAGATAAAGGAAAGAGAATGCAGAAAAGGGGAGAGATGAAGAAAAGAATTTGTGGAGAAAAATTCAAGATCTGCCTTGTTCATTTGCTAAGAATTAGCCAATGTATGTATTCAGAGTGATTTAGAAGAAATATATCAAAATAATCAAAGTATTCAATGATATAATTTTCTATATTCCCAACAAATTAAAATAATAGTCTCATAAATTTCTCCCCCAAATCATTGGACCCTTTTGCAGGAGAGGTAAAGAACTGCACAATTCATGGAAAATGAGCAACGTTTATTTCATCGTCTTGTAAAAATGTCGGATTCAGTCCACTTGCTTCTTTTCCATACCTCCAGTGCGAAAATGGAGTTTAATCTTCAATAATTAAATGGTCGAGCATCGATGCACAATCCAAATTAAGTTCCAGTTTTGTTATATTTTTTTTCTTTTTCTTCTACTTCTCTTTGTTGAAAATTTAAGGTGAATGGAAAAGTAACCTTAAAATGGTGTCTAATAGGTTGAAGTGTGTCTATGAAGAGTTGTGATCAAATGGTGTGATTGTTGAATTAATAATATCTTTTCATTAAAAAACATTTGAATTTGAATTTAAAATCAAATCCCGCATCATTTCACGTAAAATCGCTTTGAAATCTATAAATATGGCCTCTCATTCCATAATCCTTCACTCCAAACATACTTGAATTTAACTTGAAAATTATTCCGAATACAAACTCATACACCCATATGTCGTGGATATTCAATAAAGTCATTTTCAAAATAATTCGTGGTGTATTCTTAAATCGTTCTACTCCTAATGTGAGTTCATAATATCGGTTGGTTTGCCGTATCTTGTGATTTGTAGTGTTACTATTACAAGATGTGAGTCGTTGTATCTTGGAGATGATTGCCGTCAAACCATAAGCACTAGAGCGGGGCAATTTCGTCTTAATGAGAAAGAGTGTAACTCTTGACTCGACTCAAATTCCATTCTTATTATTTTTGTCATATTTTTCTAGTCGACATATTATACTGAAATTCAAACATATCCAATAATCTTAAGACAAAATTTTTTCTCATGGCTCCGGTATAGTACTGATTGGCTACAAATAACATCAAAGAAGAATTTTGGATATATAAATAAAAAAGGTACGCAAGTATTTATATGATTATTATTACTAGTCTACATATAGTAATGTAGATGATTTTATGTGAAATTTTCAATACTTAATTGAAAGTGAATGTGATAATAAAGAAAATAAGGAAGAGCGGTTGTTGCATACTTGCATGCGCAAATCGAATTTTTCTACCATTTTTATTTGGTTTTAATTATTAGAGAGTTCTAATGGTGAAAGATATAATATGCAGTTAAGTTCTAAAACGTTATGACTATTAATTGAAGTTTATATTAGATATTATTCTGTTAATTAAATTTTGCATAATTATTGAAAGTGAATTTTCCTAATAAATTTTTTATTTGTGAAAAAGGAAAAGCAGTTTTAAGAAATTGGATTATAAATTGAATTTATCGAAAAGGAGAAAAATGGATTTTTGGGATTCAAGTTGTTAATCTATTGAGGAAGTATAACGGTTGACTATCCCATTCTTAATAAACTATTTGTTAATTACAATAAAATTAAGGATTATGGGTTTGATTTGTTAATCTGCCGTATGGTAAAATATCTTTATTAAATATGAAAATTGGTAATGCAATATGTTGAGAGTTATGACTATTTCAAAGAGTTATGATCTTTGATGAAGGATTGCTACTCTTTCGTGAAGAGTCAGAAGACGTGAAGAGCCGTGTTTTTTAAAGAAGAATCGTGTCTCTTCATTAAAAATCGCTTCTTTTGGTAATGAGTAATGTATCTTCGTGAAAAATTATATCATTTGATGAAGGGATGTCCCTTCATGGAAAGTCGTGTAATTGTTAAAGAATTATGTCTTTTTGTGAGAAGTAAAAAATTAGATGACTTTTGGGAAATTGTGAGAAAATAAATGAACTAATGGTTTAAATAATTATCAATCAATTTATTAATTATTACAAAAGGTCAACCAGCCCAAATGTGGGGGAGAGTCCCGACATTCAAATGTGGGGGGAATCCCCATAGACATTTAAATATGGGATAAGGGCGTAACCCCTAATGTTAAAATTATATTGGCCTAAGACAACTGATCTCAAAAAAATAAACGAATCCGTGATAAGATTTATTGGAGATCAAATATTGCATGTTTGAGAGGAATGGAATAAAAAGCCACAGATTAAAAAAATTTATAGCGGTAACTCAACCATGGAAAGTGTGAAGGGTTTTGTGAGACGGAGGGAGTATAACTTTATGGAGGATTAAAAATGTTTATAACTTTTTATACATCCTATGTTATTTAAATAATTCAATTAAAAAAAATTAACTTTTTCCTTCCCAAATACTACATTCGTTCATTTCAAAGAAGATATTTTTTTTCTATTTTGGGCGTCTCACCCCAAAGAGTCCATTTTCCTTTTTACACACATGGACCCACACACACCAACTAATACAATTAAAATATGGGTCCACACTCCTACTAATACAACTACCCACTACACAATAAATAATCATAATATTTCTTAATACATGTGTAAAAAGCAAAAGATCCTCTTGCTAGACGGAATGAGTAACACTTTTATTAAAAATATTACTCCCTCCGTCCCATAATACTTTTTACGTTTACTGTTCCACGTTATTTAAAAAAATTTGTATTTTTTGACTAATTTTATTAACTTTGGAGGGTATTGTAGTATTTTTATATAATAAAAAAGTATAAAGTAATGATATGTGTGTGAAAAATGAGTGGCAAATTTGAAATTAAAGAAACTTTTGATGTTGTTAGATAAAATGATGTTTCCTTTTGTTGGGTACGAAAGGTTTTATAGAACAAACAAATGAGAAAAGTATGAAAGGTATTAGAGAATGGATAGAGTATCACTTTTTTATTGATACTACGAACCTTGAAATATTTCAATTCAAAAAGTATCACTTTTACTTATTAGATATCAGAAATATTATCACTTTTATAAGTCATATGAATTCCTTATAAAATGGTGTATTATTTTTAATTCTATGTTTATCGCTTTTCTATAATTCGATATCATTTTTGATTAACAATGTTATCACTTTTTATTCGTCTTACAAATTTTGAAATAATTAAATTGGACGGACATCACTTTTGCTTGATCATGTATCACTTTTTTTATTAGAAATATTATCATTTTTTATTAGTCTTGTGAATTATTTATAAATAATTTAATCAAATAATTATCACCTTTTCTTAATTAGATAGTGTCATTTTTTTGTTAATAATATTAATATTTTTTTCTTCGTCATATAAACTATTTATAAAATAATTTAAGGCAAAAACTTGTGTAAGACAAATAGAAGTTATAACATTTCGATAGAAAAATTATACTTAATTAATGAAAAGTGATAATAGCAGTAACTTATTTTATAAATAATTTATAGTATAAATAAAAAGTGATAATATTTTTAAACAAAAGTGATATTTAACTACGAAAGCGTAAAATGATCTCACCATACAGACGGCTCCATAATTTAATTAGATGAACATAACTTTTCTCTTTTATCAGGTATAACTTTTTATTAGTAATAAAAAAATCAATTTAAAACATAGAATTATCAATCTATAAATTAATATATATTATTCAAAAAATTATTAAAATTAAAATATAATTCTATATTTAGTGTAAAAATTTAATTAATAATAATTAAAATGGATTTTAACTAATTTGAAATTAATGAGGGGCGGCGCTATTGACACCCGAAAGAGTACTAAAGACACCAGAATTCTAAAAAAAAAATAATAAAATTATTATTTTAACCATCCCAGTTAAATTTACATTTCATCCCCCTTATTTAGAACTCTACCCAACATATTTACTATCCCCGCCCTAAACCCAAAAACACGCAGATAAAAGAAAGGGAATGCAGAAAAGAGGAGAGATGAAGAAAAGAATTTGTGGAGAAATATCTAAGATCTGCCTTGTTCATTTGCTAAGAATTAGCCAATGTATGTATTCAGAGTGATTTAGAAGAAATATATCAAAATAATCAAAGTATTCAATGATATAATTTTCTATATTCCCAACAAATTAAAATAATAGTCTCATAAATTTCTCCCCCAAATCATTGGACCCTTTTGCAGGAGAGGTAAAGAACTGCACAATTCATGGAAAATGAGCAACGTTTATTTCATCGTCTTGTAAAAACGTCGGATTCAGTCCACTTGCTTCTTTTCCATACCACCAGTGCGAAAATGGAGTTTAATCTTCAAGAATTAAATGGTCGAGCATCGATGCACAATCCAAATTAAGTTCCAGTTTTGTTGTTTTTTTTCTTTTTCTTCTACTTCTCTTTGTTGGAAATTTAAGGTGAATGAAAAAGTAACATTAAAATAATGTCTAATAGGTTGAAGTGTGTCTATGAAGAGTTGTAATTAAATGGTGTGATTGTTGAATTAATAATGTCTTTTCATTAAAAAACATTTGAATTTGAATTTAAAATCAAATTCAATGGTAGCATCATTTCATGTAAAATCGCTTTGAAATCTATAAATATGACCTCTCATTCCATAATCCTTCACTTCAAACATACTTGAATTTAACTTGAAAATTATTCTGAATACAAACTCACACACCCATATGTCGTGAATATTCAATAAAGTCATTTTCAAAATAATTCGTGGTGTATTCTTAAATCGTTCTACTCCTAAGGTGAGTTCATAATATCGGTTGGTTTGCCGTATCTTGTGATTTATAGTGTTACTATTACAAGATGTGAGTCGTTGTATCTTGGAGATGATTGCCGTCGAACCGTAAGTACTAGAGCGGGACAATTTCGTCTTAATGAAAAAGAGTGTAACTCTTGACTCGACTTAAATTCCATTCTTATTATTTTTGTCATATTTTTCTAGTCGACATATTATACTGAAATTCAAATATACCTAATAATCTTAAGATGAAATTTTTTCTCATGGCTCTGGTATAATACTGATTGGCTACAAATAACATCAAAGAAGAATTTTAGATATATAAATAAAAAAGGTACGCAAGTATTTATATGATTATTATTACTAGTCTACATATAGTAATGTAGATGATTTTATGTGAAAATTTTAAATACTTAATTGAAAGTGAATGTGATAATAAAGAAAATAAGGAAGAGCGGTTGTTGCATACTTGCATGCACAAATCGAAAAATTTCTACCGTTTTTATTTGGTTTTAATTATTAGAGAGTTCTAATGGTGAAAGATATAATATGCAGTTAAGTCCTAAACCGTTATGACTATTAATTGAAGTTTATATTAGATATTATTCTGTTAATTAAATTTTGCATAATTATTGAAAGTGAATTTTCCTAATAAATTTTTTATTTGTGAAAAAGGAAAAGCAGTTTTAAGAAATTGGATTATAAATTGAATTTATCGAAAAAAAGAAAAACGGATTTTTGGGATTCAAGTTGTTAATCTATTGAGGAAGTATAACGGTTGACTATCCCATTCTTAATAAACTGTTTGTTAATTACAATAAAATTAAGGATTATGGGTTTGATTTGTTAATCTGCCATATGGTAAAATATCTTTGTTAATTATGAAAATTGGTAATGCAATATGGTGAGAGTTATGACTATTTCAAAGAGTCATGATCCTTGATGAAGAATTGCTACTCTTTCGTGAAGAGTCAGAAGACGTGAAGAGCCCTATTGTTTAAAGAAGAATTGTGTCTCTTCATTAAAAATCGCTTCTTTTGGTAATGAGTAATGTATTTTCGTGAAAGATCGTATCCTTTGATGAAGGGATGTCCCTTCATGGAAAGTCGTGTAATTGTTAAATAATTATGTCTCTTTGTAAGAAGTAAAAAATTAGATGACTTTTGGAAAATTGTGAGAAAATAAATGAACTGATTGTTTAAATAATTATCAATCAATTTATTAATTATTATAAAAGGCTAACTAACCCAAATGTGGGGGAGAGTCCCGTAGACATTCAAATGTGGGGGGAATCCCCATAGACATTTAAATATGAGATAAGGGCGTAACCCCTAATGTTAAAATTATATTGGCCTAAGACAACTGATCTCAAGAAAATAAACGAATCCGTGATAAGATTTATTGGAGATTAAATGTTGCATGTTTGAGAGGAATGGAATAAAAAGCCATATATTAAAAAAATTTATAGCGGTAACTCAACCATGATGAGTGGAGATTCCACAAATTTGGTTCAATGAGACAACTAAGTTATATTTGTTTAGATGTGCACTTGAAATATATTAATTAATATATTCCTAGAGACAAATCAATTGCAAATGAACATGTTGACGTGTGGTAAGGATAAACATAAAAGCTTTTAATGACTCTTATACTTAATAAAAGTGGAATATTACATGGTATTCCTGATAAGAGGTCACCTATGTAAGTGCGAGGACTGGCCGCCTTAATGAAGCGCTTATGAATCCAAGATATAGTCCAGGACCAAAATGGACACAACCATGAGAACCAAAGGTATTAGAAGAGGTATTATGTTGGTACTGTTGTCTTGTCACACATAAAAGTAGAGTAGTTCAAGGCATCGCGTCCACTAAACTGCGAGTATGTCCGATAGTATTCAACTAGGGAAGGTTCAAAGCCAGAAGCTACGTATCCCGATGTAATATCTTTTCGTTTGACCTCACTTTACTGTCTGTCTCCCGTGTCGTAGTCTTTTTAGTTGACTTATCCATTCATGTGGGGATTGTTGAAAATTTAAGATGAATGGAAAAGTAACCTTAAAATAGTGTCTAATAGGTTGAAGTATGTCTATGAAGAGTTGTGATCAAAGGATGTGATTGTTGAATTAATAATGTCTTTTCATTAAAAGACATTTGAATTTGAATTTAAAATCAAATCCAATGGTCGCATCATTTCACGTAAAGACGCCTTAAAATCTATAAATAGGCCCTCCCATTCCATAATCCTTCACTCCAAACATACTTGGATTTAACTTGAAAATTATTTCGAATACAAACTCACATACCCATGTCGTGGATATTCAATAAAGTCGAGTTTTCAAAATAATTCGTGGTGTGTTCTTAAATCGTCCTACTCCTAAGGTGAGTTCATAATATCAGTTGGTACGACATATCTTGTGATTTATAGTGCTACTATTACAAGATGTGAGTCGTTGTATCTTGGAGATGATTGTCGTCGAACCGTAAACACCAGAGTGGGGCAATTTTGTCTTAATGAGAAAGAGTGTAACTCTTGACTCGACTCAAATTTCGTTCTTATTATTATTGTCATATTTTTCTAGTCGATATATTATACCGAAATTCAAATATACCCAACACTCTTTTCCTTCTTCCCTTCATATCTTTTTACTGTGTTTATGGTGTCTTGGGTTAATTAGTAATGTATAAGTTTGGTGGGGATAGTAATAAAGGTTTTAATACATTTTATGTGAAGGGATTGGATAGTATTTTCACTATAACTATTTTTAAGATTTGGGTGCCTTTAGTAATTTTTCGGGTGGCAATAGCGCTACCTATTAATGAGTAGTATTTCGAGTTAGGCCTCCCACAGTGGGAGGTTTTTTGAAGGTATTTTGCTGAGTTGTCAAATGTAAAAAACCTGAGTATGAGGTTTTATGCATTGGAGTGGTAGTGGGTTTTTTTACTGGGTAGAATAGAATCTACCCAGGTTTTTTGAAGAATTTGAGAGTGGGAGAAAAATGGGTGACAGACATGCACGCACACCAGAGCGCGTGTCACTCACGCGCGAGTGGCATGGGGCCATGCTGCAGGCGCTGTCTCCCCCATACCTTTTTTTATTTTTTTATTTTAACAATATTATTTATGAGGATTTCCAAGGATTGACCACCCCAATCACATTGCCATCCCCGTATTTAATAATTTCATTTTTTTATCTTTTATAAATATATATATATACACTAGTATGAAACCCGCGTATAACACGAGATCATTTATTTAATTATTTTTATTTTTTGTAATTAAATAATTCATATTATATAACGTAAAAACATTAATTAAGGAGATTTTTTTCTTATAGCTATACAATTTCTTTAATCAATGTAAAAAAATTTGCAAGAAATTGTAACATTTGACTTTTGATAATGTAACGTATAACTAAATCATGTAAAAAGTTAATTTATATGTACATATATTCTAATTATTTGAAAGAATTTTGACTTCCCCTGTCTCTCTAAAAAAATGTGCAACCACATAGGGGCAATTTTGTCTCTTTGCTTTATATTTATATAGTAGTTATTAGTATTTCATTTTTTCATTGTATTTAAGTGCAATTATGGTCAAAATATATAACTCTCACTAATAAATCCTTAATTTTACTATTTGCCTAAACTATATATCAATTATATATATATGTGTGTGTGTGTGTATATATTATATGATGAGAGTGATAATTCACGTGTTTTGAGCTTCGATTCATGTGGAAGTTTAGTACGATTTGGTCTATTATTAAGGCAAGTCGTGATGTTTATGGGAAAACTACGAATCAGGTGCTACTGAGGCTATTTGAGCATATTTATACAGGAAAATAGGTCAGAATTACTTAGAATTGGAAAACACGGATTTTGGAATGCCGCTCGACCAGGAAAGGAGCCGCTCGACCAGGATGTTTTGGTCGAGCGAGGATGGAATTGGTTGAGCGGAGGTCAGTACAGAGTTTCAGATTATAGGAGTTCCGCTCGACATTCGCTCGACCTGGACCATGTCCGCTTGACCTGGCCAGTTTAGGTCGAGCGTAGGCCTGTACAGAGTTCAGACAGTAGGAGGTCTGCTCGACCTGGACCAGGTCCACTCAACCTGGCCAATTTTGGTCGAGCGAGTCCACGCGGTGCAATTTTTGTAATTTCGACGCTCCTGTGTGTGATTTGACTTATTTTCTATGAAAAAGCCCAGTAAAGGTCCAGAATGAGAGTCTACAAGTATAAATAAGGGTGTAGATCACATCAAAAAGAGAGTTAGATTCCATATCCATACCCTAACTCCACCCTACAGAGCTGTAGGGAGAGATTCGTGCAGCAAATCAAGTGAGAACCAAGTGAAGATTCAAGATGGAGCGAGAAGCGACGGTGCCCACATCTAGGGTTTATTTCGCAACTTAATATTTCTTGTAATTTTCAAGATGCTTGCGTTGTCCTTGTGGATTCCTTGCATTAAATTGGTACCGTCGTGACTCTCTGACGTTAAATATGAGCACCTGTTGGGGGCTTTTCCTCATGTTTTATTGTTTTATTTATTTCGTGTGAGTAAGAAATTTTAATATTCAAGGTGCTTACTATTTGACAATTACATCTCATTGCAAACTTAGTTTCGACTATAGTTTCTACAAAGTTTGGGGGGTGTGATATTCTTACCTCATTGAAGCACTAAAAAGTATAATTATTTCTTTGTAATGTTTGCTAGGGGAGTTGATTTTTTGCGATATATTGAAACTTTAACCGGTTTGGATGTATCGATTTTTTTGCAATTTGCCTAGTGTTCAGTGGTGTGTTTATTTTAGTGTGAATGGAGTTACCTATATTTGATTTTTATAGTCTAATTAGTGGTTCTCTAGTTATGGTTTAGCTTGATATGATAATCAATGTTGTTTTAGAATCTGAGTTTTACAGGGGACGAAAGAGTTCAAGAAAATCCGAGGGTTGGAGGCCAGCTCGACCAAATTTCAAGCTGCTCGACCAAGCGCCTAGGTCGAGCGGTGGTCGAGCGGCACACATAGCGTCTGATTCAGAGTTCAAGGAGCTTGCTCGACCAAGTTTGAGCCGTTCGACCAAGCACTAAGGTCGAGCGGTGGTGTAGCGGACAATTGTGTGGCAGACCCTTGAAGTTCCAAATTACAGAGGTGCCGCTCGACCAGATGGGTACCGCTCGACCAAAGTAGTATGGTTGAGCGATGGTCGAGTGAATTACAGAAGCAGTTCCAGAATACGGAGTGGTCGCTCGATCAAATCAAGGCCGCTCGTCCAAATCGCTAGACCTGAGTGGAGTTGAATTTTCACGAATATAAGGTCAGTTCTCTGCGCGCTCGATCAGTTTTCACCACCCCTTCTCGAAGCCGTTGCCCCTAACGGTACAATTTTTGTCCCAATTCCTATATAAACCCCCTCTACTCAAAATCACAAACTTTCCACTTAATGTTTGGGAGATTCAAGTCGGATTTTAGGGCTTCTTTCTTAATTTTTGCACTCGTACTTCCCATTACTTCTATGCACCCATGGTAAGAGACAAATGTATGTTTTCCCAACTTATTCCCTTTGAATTTGATTATAATATCTGAAGTTAGGTCGGGCAAGTTGATTATGCATGATTTTGGTTAGAATCGTGATAAGAATTCGGGTGTTGAAATTGAAGTTTTTACTTGAAGTTGAATGAGTTCGATTTGACGTAGGATTAATAGAAATTCGTGAAATTGGTGATGCATATATCATGAGCTTGAGTTCAATTGATTAATTTGCGTTTGGGCTTGTTGATTTTGTGTGTTGTTGATGACGAATTTGAAGTGTGGAATAGTGTGGATTTGTAGGATTTTTGGTAAATGCTTAGGAATTGAGTTGAATATATGTGATTACATTTTGAATATTCCTAGGACATAGGGAGTCAATTTTTTCCATGATTAATTTTTTTTAGTTTTAGTGTTGAATTTTGGATACTTGTGAATTGTGGAAAATTGAGCATATGATTTGAAGTCTTGAGTAGAATCTATATTTCTCATAAGTCGTAGGTTGTCCATACTTGTTTCTTTGCCTAGGTTTTTTATTGAAATATAAATTTTGTAGGTAAAGGGATTGCAGCATGTTCTAAACGTAAAGACAGTGGGTCTCAAAGAAAGGAGGAACTGCTAAGAAGTCGAAGCAAACCAAGATGATGCCGTTCAACTTTGGGATTAAAATACCTGATTGGGATGAGAAAAGAGAGTTATGAGGAGTAGTTTCAAGAAAGATTAATCGGACTCGCTATTAGGATGATCAGGCTATGGTGGCGATGCATATCATTAACGACATAATATGGATGTTCAATCAGGTTGGAATCAATGGATTCATGGACTTAAAGAGGGAGACATATTTCCACATCACGGCAAGATGTTATGCACATTGAGGGTGATTCATGGGGATTCGGTGCTTCCTACTTCAGCGTGGTTCCAATTTGGAGGAGAGCTTAGGTACATGTTCACCAGCGAGTTTAATGAGATGTTTGGATGTCCGAATGTGTCGACTCAAGAGGATGAAGGGTTTGTTGCTGATAATTTTTGAGGTCAATCACGGGGTTACAAGGAGCTTATGACCCTCAGTGATCAAGGGCTGCTTTCATCCGCAATCCAGTTATTGCATATATGGATAGGATCCTCAAAAATACCATCTTCGCCCGAGCTGAGGGCTGGTGTATTCCGAGAGGTGAGTTGTATGTCCTTTGGTGTATGATGAATAAGGTTCAGTTCAATCTGGGGGGCGTATGTTCTGCAGCAGCTTCACTAGTTTTCGATACACATATTTCAGAAAGTGAACATTGGAGGGCTGATCACACCATTGGCCGAGCACTACCATGTAGATTTATCGAGGTATAGGCCAGTCGAAGGTGATCCAGATTTGATTCTTTCGGCCTGCGTGAAGATGAACTTGGCTCGTCATGAACAAGGGATGTGGATGTTTATTCGAGGAATCAATCCGATTTCTTTCGAAATACCTTTCCATCTCGTTGATCTTACCACCGTTCAAGTTAATGCTAATTTGTTGATGAACACTAATCCTCACATCGCAATCTTGACTACTTGTTGCGCTAAGGAAGATTGGCAAACTTTAACAGATATGCACATTCATGGTGTGTATCTCGATCTCGACATGATTTTGGTTGGAGATCCAGATGAGGGTGAGGAGATGGAGCACGAGCCACAGCCGCCCCAGCCATTTGAATTTCCGATTCCTGAGGATAGCATGGAGATGCCTCATGACATGCCGGAGATGGGTACTCCTTCGATGCATGTACAGAAGCCACCGCAGCCACCACCGCAGAGAAGTGTGATTTTTGGTAGGCTCAGGATCATTTTTATAGGAGCAGTTCCGAATGATGAACGAGCATTTCGTCACGTTGAATACAAATCAACAAGAGATGAATCACCAGCTTGCTTTGGCGAACATGAACTATGCTGCACTCAACCTAAAGTATGATGCGATGGATAGAAGGATGGAAGAGATAGAGGCTAGCAATCGAGAGATTAATAGGAAGCTATATGAGCTACATAGAAATTTTGACCTATGGCGCATGGATGCGAGCGATGATGATGATGCTCCGGAGGAGTAGATTGCACCAGGTTTTTCTCTTTGTCTAATTCATCTCATCTCCATTCTCTTTTTCACTTTATAGGTGGAGTTCTCAAGTGGTGGTTGGGTGTTTGTATTATGAGATTTATTACGTGAGTGGCATGTACCATATTGATATTGTTGTTGAGATGATGGTATTGATGGTTATTTGTGTATTTGATGATGATTGATGGAGTGATATTGACTCTTTGATATGCATGTACGTTATACTTGTGATATATGTTGATTCTATTGAAAATAAGCATGTATTGTTTGTCATTACTTGTAGTTGATGTGAGAATTGAGATTGATTACATGCTTTGAAGAGTGCTTAAGAAATCTATTACCATGTGAGAATTTGAGCCTTTTTACCATGTTACATCAATACATGATAGTTTATTCTTGAGAGAATTATTCATACGTTTGTATTCTAGAACTTGGCTTGGGGTCTTATTTGAAGTTCGTAATTAATAGATACTAGGAAATAATCTTAGGCCATTATTGATAATTGAACCACTTAGCCAAAAGTTATCCTACCTTAATATGTATATCATTGGAAGCCCTGTTGAGCCATTAAAAGCTTTTTCTTTGGCAAGTCTGTGATAAAAGCCTTTATTCCCTTTACTTTAGCCTTGAAATACCCTATTTACTAGTAGAGAGTTGAGGTGAATAAATTATTAAGTGATGAATTGAAGAGGAAAAGAAAACTTTGTTAAGTGATGAGTAAAAAGATTGTGGTTAAATCTTGTTAGGGGTAGTGCCTGAAATCGGTACCCCAACTACTTAGAAGGGTAGTGCCCAAAACTGGTACCCTTGTACTTTGAAGAAAGAAGATGTTGATTCCAAGAAAAATAAGGAGCCGATGAATCGCGAGGATCATGAGAGTGATGATGGAGCAAGGAAATTAAGCTGTTTGATGAAAAGTAAAATTCCGTGGTAATTTTCTACTAGTGAATTAGTCACTTTATCCAAATTCTCATACCTTACCAAAGAGCCAACATTACAACCTTAAGACAAGTCCTTTGTGGTCCTAGTATTGAAATAATTATGAATTGATTTTTGAGACCTTTGCCAAGCTTATGGTTACGCAGACTGTATGAATTGATGATGATCGTATATACTAACCTTGATGTGTATATTTTTTATACTTGAGTGCGAGAGTAAACACTTACCCAGTGAGTTAGATGACTTAGCACTCATAGAAGTTTGTGATTGATTGATGTTCTTACATAGATGAAAAGTATGATGACTGCAAGTTTTGATTTGATGAATTACATGTGTTATGAAGTTGTGCATATATGAGGATCTGGTGAATGATACCCTCTTACCTTTGTTTCGATTTCGTTGCCTCGAGACAAGCAACATGTAAGTTTGGAGGTTTGATGAGAGTGATAATTCACGTGTTTTGAGCTTCGATTCATGTAGAAGTTTAGTACGATGGTCTATTATTAAGGCAAGACGTGATGTTTATGGAAAAATCACGAATCAGGTGCTACTGAGGCTATTTGAGCATATTTATACAGTGAAACAAGTCAGAAGTACTTAGAATTGAAAAATACA
Organism: Pogostemon cablin; assembly: GCA_023678885.1. Classification (NCBI taxonomy): domain Eukaryota; kingdom Viridiplantae; phylum Streptophyta; class Magnoliopsida; order Lamiales; family Lamiaceae; genus Pogostemon; species Pogostemon cablin. Next base: position 17,823,912 of record CM043007.1, on the reverse strand, counting down.
GATTTTTGGATGCCGCTCGCCCAGGATGTTTTGGTCGAGCAAAGATGGAATTGGTCGAGCAGAGGTCTGTACAGAGTTTCAAACTACAGGAATTCCACTCGATATCCGCTCAACATGGGCCAGGTTCGCTGGACCAGGCCAGTTTAGGTCGAGCAGACGCCTGTATAGAGTTCAGACAGCAAGAGGTCCGCTCGACATCCGCTTGACCTAGACCAGGTCTGGTCGACCTGGCCAGTTTTGGTTGAGCGGGTCCACGCAGTGCTATTTTTGGTAATTCTGATGCTCCAGTGCGTGATTTGACTTATTTTCCACGAAAAAACCTAGTAAAGGTCCAGAAGGAGAGTGTACAAGTATAAATAGGGGGTAAATCACATCAAAAAGATAGTTAGATTCCCCATCCATCCTACACCACATCCAAACCCTAACTCCACCCTACGGAGCTGTAGGAAAAGATTTTTTTAATGAATCAAGTAAGAACCAAGTGAAGATTCAAGACGGAGTGAGAAGAGACGGCGCCCATATCTAGGGTTTATTTCACAACTTAATCTTTCTTGTAATTTTTAAGACTATGAGTAAGACCAATCCAAACACCATGAACGTTCCTCCAAACGTCATGGGCTAGAACTCTTTTGGTAGTTCTAGGGCTATGAAAATTTTTATCTAGTTAGTTGAACTTTCGTGTGTATAATTCGTACAACACTACTTGTGGTTTATTTTATATAAGACTATATTTTATTATTTCATACTCAGAGTCATTTTGTGCATCATTAACTGTTATGTAGAGTCTGAATACATATCTTGGTTCTTGATTGAGTGCGTTCACTGCTGAGCAGGATTTCTTGTTATGATTCTAAATGAGGGGACTCCGAAGCTTTATTAGAACTATCTTATATAAGTACTTAATTGAATTCGGATTAATAAGTAGGATAAAGGGGATAATTATGTAGTACCTATAAAGGGAGATCTTATCTGGTTAGAATACTTAGTGCACGAGAAATAATTGATACTGATAGTACCTAGAAAGGGGGTGTGATTATATCTCTTGCTCCGAAGATATTCACACGTGTTACACGCTTATCTGCTTGTGTCAATAGAGTAGATTTGCATGGCTTAATGATGCGTCCATATTCCACAAGGTAGAGTCGGATATTGATACACGGAAGGGAAATTAATTAGTGAAACTGGATGGTCCGAAAAACTACCTATCTTCTCACTTGTTTAACTCTCGTTCTCTATTGCCTTTATTTTACTTGTTATTTTATTATTTGTTAAGTAATTAATTAATATTCCTCAACTTAAATTTTCAAACATAGTCTTAGTAAATTAGTTTATTATTAAATTAATAATTATCCGTCCCGTGGGTTCGATAATATAACTTGATCGCTTATCAAAACCACAATCACATCCTTCATACTGGGGATTAATTGTGTGTTGAGAAAACGCTCATCAATATATAATAATCTCAATTTATTCTTTTTTCTACATATGATTTAATTTGATACTAATTAATTTATTTTTATCGAATGATTTATTTATTGATTACAATTAATGATACTAAAGTATGAAAAAATAAATATATAGTAAGATTATACATGAACGAATCAAACCACAAAGGACTTTGCTATGCTATATTTAATATATGGAGTATTAATTATTTATGAAGAGTAAGGTTGAACATTTTATAATTAATTAAAATAAAATTATTAAAATATTTTAAATAGTTTATATATATATATATATATATATATATATATATATATATATATATATATATATATATATATATGGTTTAAATGGAGTATTATTTTTTACTCATAATTATGGTTTAGTATTTCTTATAACTATATAATAATGATTTTTTCCATTAATTGTTATTTTTAAGAAACTAATGTAAAATATATATATATATAATATAAATAAAATTAATTTATATATAATATTCTTTTAAATATTCATAAATTTGTAATGAATTTATTATTTTTATTTAATTTTATTAGTTTCAAATTATATAAATAACGAAAGAAAATAAATTTTATAATTCATATGTTATAATTGAATAATTAAGATATATGTAAATAAATAAATATTAATATACTAAATTCAAAAATTAATAAATATTTACAAACTCAATATTTAAGATATATTTTATTAGTTTCAAATTATATAAATAACGAAAGAAAATAAATTTTATAATTCATATGTTATAATTGAATAATTAAGATATATGTAAATAAATAAATATTAATATACTAAATTCAAAAATTAACAAATATTTACAAACTCAATATTTAATATTATTTGATATGAAATAATGATTTAACTTAAAGAACTTAAACTTTCGATTCTATACATGAATTATTTTTTCAATCTCTTATTCTCTAGAGGTAAATCAATTCAAGAGTACTTGAATCTTTGATTCTCTTTCACTTGAAGAATACTTAAATCAATACTTTAAAGGTAGATCTTAAAGAATACTTGAATCAATTCTTAAGAGGAAATACTTGAATCGATTTTTACCTCTTGAGGAATCGATTCTTAAGATGTAAATCGATTCAAGAATACTTGAATCGATCATCTTACTATTGAAAAATGGATTTTTAAGATGCAAATCTATTCAAGAATACTTTAATCAATTCTCTTCTTTTTGAAGAACTAATTCTTAAGAGTTAAATCGATTCAAGAATACTTGAATCCTCTTTCTCTTGAAGAATACTTGAAATAATTTTTTAGAGGTAGATCAAATCTCTACTTGATTCGCTTTATCGAAATAAATTTTTATACTTTCATAAATCAATTCTGTAGAGAAACTTGAAGAAAGCTTATATTCCTCTCGGAGAATCGAATGTGTGTACTTAGAATGAATAACAAAAAAGTCTTATTTATAGGTGGGGTGAGAGAGAATATTATATGGAATTTCCTTTATATATATATATGATTTAAGTTGGTATTAATTAATTAATTTATTGCATTAAAAATTTAGTAATTAATTAATGATACCCAAATAAATAAATAAAATATTAAAATTTTAATCATTATTAAAAATAATAGAGACATTATTTAAAAAGAAATATTAAATAAGGAAATTAATTAAAAGTAAATAATGTAATCATATATATATATATATATATATATATATATATATATATATATATATATATATATATGTGTGTGTGTGTGTGTGTGTGTGTGTGTGTGTGTGTGTGTGTAATATAAATAAAATTAATTTATATATATTATTCTTTTAAATATTCATAAATTTGTAATGAATTTATTAATTTTATTTTGGGAGGATTACTACTAGGTACAAAAAAAACCCTTAATTACTATGAGATACAAACATACAAAAATATTATTACTAACTACATAAATATATAGTGATATTCCAATATTACCTCTACAATGTGCTGCACATAAATGTTGTGCGCAATAAAAGTTCGTGTGTAGCAAAAGTGTGTGCAGTAAAAAAAGTGTGTGCAGCAAAAAAGTGTGGTGGTCCGGCGGTGGTCTGGCAGAGCTCCGGCGGCAATGCGGCAGTACTCCGATGATGGCAGTTTTCCGTCGGTCGGCCGGCGATGCTCCGGCGGTGGGTGGGGGATTAGAGTTTGTGGTTTAAAAGTGTATTTGTTTAGGGTTATATTTGGTCTTTTACTTTAATATTTTGTATGTGAGAGTAATTATTTTAAATCAATGTATCTTATAGTAATTAGGGGTACAAAATATGTACCTATTAGTAATTAATCATTTTATTTTTTTATTTAATTTTATTAGATTCAAATTATATAAACCACTAAAGAAAATAAATTTTATAATTCAAATGTCATAATTTAATGATTAAGATATTTGTAAATAAATAAATATTAATATACTAACTTTAAAAAATTAACAAATATTTACAAACTCAATTTTAATGTTATTTGATATGAAATAATGATTTTACTTAAAGAACTTGAGCTTTCGATTATATACATGAATTAATTTTTCAACCTCTTATTCTCTCAAGGTAAATCGATTCAAGAGTACTTAAATCATTGATCATCTTTCACTTGAAGAATATACAAATCAATACTTTAAAGGTAGATTTTATTAAGAGTAATATGTATTATTTGTATATATATCCCACATCGATTGATTGTAATAGGTTGATTAGAAAACTAGTGTATTTATCTGTAAGTGAAAATATTAATACAACATCATTTCTTTCATTATTCTCTTTATGGTATACATAGCCTTATTTGGCTAAATGCCCTTTCTTTTGTGATCCTCCAACCCAAATCCCGCTGTCCTCTCCCTCTTTTCCAAACCCTCCCTTGTGTCGCCTGCAAATCATGTCCACCGACAGTGTTGTCGCCTCTTCCAGTCAGACCTCTGACGCCTCTCCACCAGCCCTTGCTGCCTTCAACACATCAACCCAAATCCCTCTCAAACTCATGCCCAACAATTTTATTGCATGGAGTTTCCAAATCAAGACTCTCTTCGGTGACTATGGTCTCTTCAAATTCCTGGATGAGTCATATCCGAAACCGTCTGCCACCATTACCAGTGGCGATTCAACCCTTGTCAACCCAATGCATACATATTGGACTCGACAAGATCAACTCTTGCTCAGCACCCTGATTGGATCTATCTCACCCAATCTAATCTCCCTCATTGCAGCGGCCAAAACCTCTCCTCTCGTGATGCGTGGGACACTCTATCCACCATCTACGATAAATCATCTCGTGGGCGTATTCTCGTCCTCAAGAACAAAATCGTCTGCCCCGTCAAAGGCGATAAATCTGTTATTGATTTTATGCTTGAAATTAAGAGCGTTGTTGATGAATTATCTCTACTTGGCGTCACCACTGATCAGGAAGACTTGGTCATTAAATACTTACACGGGCTTGACGATTCCTACAAAGAACTCAGTCATGCTGTTATGGCGCGAGAGTCCTCCATCTCCTTCGAGGAATTGCATGAGAAACTATTGAGTTTGGAGTCTCAAATAGCTTCTCGCTCACCTGTAGTGGTAGTTCCAACCACTGCTTTTCCAGCCATCAACTCTTCCCACAACCAACAATCTTCGGTGACCAAGGTTAGCAACCAGCGATTCAACGCTTCTCGTCTTCCTGCACTGACATTTGCTTGGTCATCTTCTCAATCAGGTCCTATTACTCGGACTGGATACCAGGGTTGGTGCCAATATTGTGGTGTCACAGGCCACTCAACACAGTGGTGCCCAGACATTCGTGCTCTTACAGGCCAAAATACACCTCAAACAACTCTAGCGGTGCATGCTGTTTCTGCTATCCCTCCACAGACTGACTGGATTCTTGACTCTGGTATCACACATCATATCACAACCAACCTAGCCAATCTCTCTTTTCATGCTCCATTTGAGGCTCGGACAATGTGGTGATCGGTGATGGTAATCTTTTGAACATAACTCATACTGGGAGCCTGCAGTTTCCACACTTTCCTAATCTCACTTTTCTTAATGCTCTCTTTGTTCCCACAATGTCTAAAAATCTTCGTTCTGTCTCTCAGTTATGCCTCCAAAATAATGTTCGTGTTCTATTTTCTTCTTTTGGTTTTCAGGTGCAGGACTGTCGCGCGGGGGGCATCCTTCTCCGCAGACCTCGGGTTAATTGGCTGTATGTGTGGCCAAGTCAGCTCTACCATCAACCTGATAGTCTTATTGCTTCCCGTCAACCACCTCCAATTTGGCATGCTCGTCTTGGTCACCCGTCAGATAAAATTTAACAGTATATTCTCTCAAGCTCTAGTTTATGTTCTAATAAGTCTGTTGCTATTAGTTGTGAGTCATGCAAGTGTAGTAAGAGTCATAAACAGTCGTTTGCTGATTCTTCATTATCCTCTACTGCTCCACTTCAAATAATTTTTTTGGATGTTTGGATATCTCCAGTTTTGTCGTGTGATGGCTTTCGTTACTATGTTATTTTTGTGGACCATTTCTCTAAATATATTTGGCTTTATCCTCTTAAAAGAAAGTCAGATGTGTTGCCTACATTTATTGCATTTAAAGCGCTAGTTGAGAATTATTTGAAATCTAAAATAATCACTCTCTACTCTGACAATGGTAGAGAATACTTAGCGATGCGTCCTTTTCTTAGTAGTCATGGCATCACTCATCTTAGCACTCCTCCCCACACTCCTGAACATAATGGTTTCTCAGAACGACGTCATAGACATATTGTTGATACTAGTTTAGCTCTTCTTCATCATGCCTCCATTCCTCTCTCTTTTTGGCCTTATGCTATATCAACTACTATCTATTTGATCAATCGTCAACCTAAGGAAAATCTTGGTCGATTATCTTCATATGAGAAACTCTTTTGCACAGCCCCTAATCTCACAAAGCTTCGAGTATTTGGGTGCCAGTGTTTTCCGTGGTTATGCCCTTATACTATCCATAAACTCTCTCCACGATCCATACCTTGTGTGTTTCTTGGCTATTCCCTCACTCAGAGTGCATATCTTTGTCTTGACCCTACAAATAAAAAAATATACACCTCTCGTCATGTTGAATTTTTTGAACAAATATTTCCCTTTGCCAACTCTTCCTCAACTCCACCGCCACAATGATATCTGTGTCTACACCTCACACTGCCCAGATTGATGATTTTATCCCTACTCCACCACCGGTCACACATATTATGCCTTCAAACTCGATGTCTGTTCCGTCTGTTGCTCCATTGTCCCCTGCGACTACTCCTGCGTCAGATTCCATGCCTCCTCTTCGTAACCCCATGACTTCTCGTTCTTGAAATAACATCATTAAATCCAATCCCAGGTACTGCTTCTCTTCTGCTACTTTGGATACCTTTGAACCTACTTCTGTCTCGCATGCTCTCTCTCACCCAAAGTGGCGTGAGGCTATGTCATCTGAGATCAATGCTCTTATTCGGAATGGAACATGGGAACTTGTTCCTCCTTCTCCTAGTCAGGATGTGGTTAGATGTAAGTGGATTTTTCAGATTAAAAGGAATCATGATGGTACGGCTGAAAAATTCAAAGCTCGTCGTGTTACGAAAGTCTTTCATCAATGTCCTGGTATTGATTTCTCTGAGACCTTCAGTCCGATTACTAAGCCAACAATAATAAGGGTTGTTCTCAGCATTGCTGTGTCAAGAAATTGGCCTCTCCGACAATTTGATGTCAATAATGTCTTCCTACATGAGGCACTTTCAGATGAAGTATACATGGCTCAACCTCCCAGGTTCACTAGCACTTCTACTCCAGATTTTGTCTGCAGATTGCGAAAGTCTATCTATGGATTGAAGCAATCCCCTCGCACTTGGTACTCTTCCCTGCGTTAGTTCCTTATATCTATTGGCTTTGTCTGCACCAAGTCGGATGAGTCGCTATTTGTATATGATAAAAATGGCATCATGGCTTACTTTCTAGTGTATGTTGATGATCTGATTCTCACTGGCAACCGTACTTCATTCCTCAACAAGGTTGTTGAGACTCTAGCATTCACATTTTCTGTAAAGGATCTAGGAAATCTCTCTTATTTTCTTGGTATTGAAGTCTTACGAATTTCGGCGTCCTGTGACTTGTCTCAATGCAAGTATGTCACAGATCTTCTTGGCTACCATAATATGCTTGATGCAAAACCTGTGCAAACTCCACTTCCTCCAGGAACTAAACTTTCATTACATGATGGTTCTCCTCCTGCTGATGGGACTCTCTATCGACAGGTTCTTGGGGGTTTACAGTATATCTCCCTCACACGGCCTGATATTAGTTTTACAGTTAACAAACTCTCACAGTACATGCATGCTCCGACTCTCAATCACTGGGGTGTCGTTAAGCGGCTCCTTCGATATCTAAAAGGCACTTGTCACTTTGCCTTACATCTTCGCCGTAATTCTCCATTGTCTCTTCATGCTTTCACTGATGCCGATTGGGCTGGCGATTATGATGATCGTGCCTCTACAGAGGCCTATACTTTTTCTTGGGTCAAACCCCATATCCTGGCGCTCCAGGAAGCAGCGAACTGTTTCACGTTCTTCTACTGAAGTTGAGTACAGGGCCTTAGCTTCTGCTGCTGCTGAGATACAATGGACGCGTTCATTACTCATTGAATTACGAATCTCCATACCAGAGCCTCCTGCCTTATATTGTGACAATGTTGGGGCTACTTATTTGTGCTCAAACCCGGTCTTCCACTCACATATGAAGCACATCGCTATTGATTATCATTTTGTTCAAGATTTGGTCAAAGATAATTTTCTCCGGGTGTCTCATGTGGCCTCTGCTGATCAGTTGGCAGATGCCCTCACTAAATCTCTTTCACGACAAAAATTGCTTCTGCTCATGTCCAAGATTGGTGTTCTTAATCGACCTCCATCTTGAGGGGGCGTATTAAGAGTAATATGTATTATTTGTACATATATCTCACATCGATTGATTGTAATAGGTTGATTAGAAAACTGTGTATTTATTTGTAAGTGAAAATATTAATACAACGTCCTTTCTTTCATTATTCTCTTTAGATTTTAAAGAATACTTGAATCAATTCTTAAGAAGTAATACTTGAATTGATTTTTTTCCTCTTGAAGAATCAATTCTTAAGATGTAAATCGATTCAAAAATAGTTGAATCGATCCTCTTAAGAGGTAAATCGATTCAAGAATACTTGAATCAATTTTTTTCCTCTTGAAGAATACTTAAATCGATATTTTTAGAGGCAGATCGAATCTCTACTTGATTCATTTTATCGAAATAAATTTTTATACTTTCATAAGTCAATTCTGTAGAGGAACTTGAAGAAAGGTCATATTCCTCTTTGAGAATCGAATGGTGGGGGCCCCTAATGGTGGGGTACACCATATAATGAATAACTAAAAAGTCTTATTTATAGGTGGGGTGAGAGAGAATATTATTTTTTTTCCTTTATATATATGATTTAATTTGATATTAATTAATTAATTGCATTAAAAGATTTAGTAATTAATTAATGATAACCAAATAAATAAATAAAATATTAAAAATTTAATTATTATTAAAAATAAGAAACAAATTATTTAATAAAGAAAATATTAAATAAGGAAGTTAATTAAAAGTAAATAAGAAAAATATTAAAAATATATATTAAAAAATCTAAAAAATTGTGAAAATTATACGTCACATCAGAGCGCTTTGGAGACGACACGTCAGCAAGAAAAGTTTCTGCTATAATATACTTAATATATATTTATATAATTCTTATATTTTAATTTTAATTTTAATAATGGTTCAATTTTCTTACAAAAAAAATATAACATCATCAATTTTAATAAATTTATAGTTCTTTTTTATTTTCAGACTTTTCATAACTAACAAAAAAAATTGTTAGACATCATCAATTTTTATATTTTATTTAATGAAAATAAATAATATATTTTTCATTTTTTTCTTAAATTTATAAAATTAAATAATTAGAAAATATAATTATTTATAATTTATTTTGGAAATTAGATAAATGTAAATGATAAATTAAATGAGAATTAAATGAAATTGAAGTGGGTTCCTCAAAAAACCTACTTTTTGGGTAGAGGGTTGGGGAGGAGTTTTGTTTTGGAGGTAGAAGTTTTTTTTATTTTGAGGTGACACTGACATGGCAACCAAAAACCTGTTTTTTTTGGTAGAGAGTGGAGAAGGCCTTAAAAATTTGAGCCAAATAATTTGAGTTAATAGTTGTCCGAGTTAATTTTTTTAACTCGAAATTAATTTTAGTAATAATTTTGAGTTAATTAAAAATTTGAGTCAAATAATTTGAGTCAATAGTTGTTCGAGTTAAAAATTCGAGTCAAATAATTTAACTTAATAATTGTTCGAGTTAAAAACTTGAGTTAAATAATTTGTGTTAATAGTTGTTTGAGTTAATGTTTTTAACTCGAAATTAATGAGAAGTATTTCAAGTTAATAGTTCGAGTGAAATAATTAGAGTCAAATAGTTGTTCGAGTTAAAAATTCGAGTCAAATTTTTCTGAGTTAATATTCAAATCAAAATTTCGAGTGAATATATGAAAAATTCAAGTAAAGACTTTTTAACTTTTTTTTACAGTATTACTCGAATTTTTATACGAAATTAAAGGTTAATTTTTTGAATTAGAATAGAAAAAGAGTTTTAATTATAATGTGGGCAATATAGTACTCCCTCTGTCCCGCCCATATTACAACATTTACTGTAACTTTTGTGAGAGCTTTATACAGTCAAACTTTGCAGTTTGACCGGGACAGAGGGAGTATTTGGTTAAATTCTTACGGTAATGTTATCAATTGCTTTTATACTATCACCTTGGATGTTCTATTACATTTTGTGTTACATCATCTCGTGTTACATGCTTTAGATGAATGACACGTGTGCGAGGAAGAAAACTCAACCATTGAACTTTCCTTTTAGGGTATATGTTTTATTATATCATATGTGTTAATCATCCAACGATACACAATACTCCCTCCGTCTGCAAGGGTATAATTTCTCCATTTTGGGCGTCCTTCCCCAAGGGTCTCATTTCCTTTTTATATGGGACACACACACACCCACTAATACAACTAAAAAATGGGACACTCCCCTCCACTAATACAACTATCCGCTACACATTAAATAATAATATTCCTTAATCCACGTGCAAAAAGCAAATGACATCCTTAAAGGCGGACAGAGGGAGTAAGACAATGGTATACAACAAGATATGTAACACCAAAATGTAACGTAATAACAAAACCGCTATATTATATTCCCTCTGTTCCACCAAAAAGGTTACTTTTTTCATTTTGAGCGTTACACCCAAAGAATTCATTTTTCTTTTTTACACAATGGAATCCACACATACCCACTAATACAATTAAAATATGAGACTCACACTCCTACTAATACAAATATCCACTACACATTAAATAATAATACTCCTTAATCAAAATATTAAATAATAATATTGTTTGATCTACCTGCAAAAAGCAAAAACAACTCATTCACGGGTATATTCACGCAGACATTTGATCTACAATTGTCAAAGTCGATGTATTCATCACCACAGTTCCTTCTCACTAGAAATCATTACTGATCTCTATCCTCTTTCTCTAATGAAGGGGGGTTGGTGGAGAGTGGAGAGATAAAGAAGTGCATTGAGGAAGTGATGAATGGTGGGGAAAAGAGCACTGAATTGAGAAGGAATGCTGAGAAATGGAAGGGTTTGGCAAGAGCAGCTGTGGGGGAAAATGGATCTTCTCATAATAATTTGAAGGCCTTTTTCTTATAAGTTGGGAACTTCTTTGCTCTAAAGTGTTATTAAATTCAATTAGGGCCCTTTTTATCCTCCTCCTTTTAGTAGTTTGATATACACCACAATCCATCACAATCACGTAATGACAATATTTCCGATTATTGTTTAACTTCTTAAATATTATTACTAGTATAATACACTTAAATAGTATTGTGAATTTTGATGCATCGGAGAATAAAGCATTAAAGATATATCATATGGGCTTGGATAGGTTTAACAGTGAAAATGTACAATGGGCACATCCGCACAGGGTAATAGGGTAGAGCTGGAGAAGATAGGGTTAATATTGTGGTTTCTAAGGAAGATGGAAATGTTTTTGTTGGAATTTATGATGGATTTAATGGCCATATTTCAATGTTTTTAAGGAGTTCAAGAATTTGCTATGATGTGATAAGGGCCACTCGAACTAACATACATGTGAGGTGATTTGATCCATAATAATAAAAGAAAAGGGTTTAGATGTACGAAAAATAAAATTGAAGTCTCATTTGATCTTGATAATGGTGTACTCCACCATTAGGGCCCCAATCGACCCTACTCAAGGGATTGGTGGAGGAGATAAATCACAGAATCAACCAAACTCAGTTGGAAGGTCTTTTCACCCTCCTCTCTACCACTTGAGCTATGCCTTGGGCAGTCTCGTTTGATCTTGGGTAATAGGTATAGGGTCCTATGACCATTTGCCCTTATAAGAATGAGCCCATCCGATCCGATTTTTATAGTACTCCCTTAGTTCCTTTTCATATATATATATATATATATATATATATATATATATATATATATATATATATATATATATATATATATATATATATATATATATATATATACTCCCTCCGTCCCTTGGTAAGAGTCTCATTTGCTTTTGGGCACGTGAATTAAGGAGTATTATTATTTAATGTGTAGTGGGTAGTTGTATTAGTAGGTGTGTGTGCCCCATATTTTAATTGTATTAGTGGGTGTAAGTGTGTCTCATATGTCCAAAAAAGGAAATGGGATCATTTGGGTGAGACAACCAAAATGGTAAAATGAGACTCTTACGTAGGGACGAAGGGAGTATATATATATATATATATATATGTATAAACACTAGTATAAATCGAGTTTACGGTGTAAAATTCTGTGGTTACCCTTTCAATCCTATAGTATACTCTATGTATTGTTAGAGTGTTTAAATTAAGAGGTAACACAGGATTTATAGAGGTGTATGATTTAAACCCAGTTCACAAGAGACTAACTCTTGTTTATGTGATAATAATTTTCATGCTAAAAAAAAGAAAATATTACTTTATTCGATAATTTAAAATTTTATTTTAATTTTAAATTTATCATTCTTTTTTTACATTCATAATGATATTTTACACTTTATTTTTAGGAAAAGACTTGGGTGAGACCGTCTCACGGATCCTCTTATGTGAGACAGATCATCCATTAACCCAATTAATTAATTTTAAAGGGCCCTGTTTGGTTGTTATGAAATTAAAAAATTCAAAGTTTTAGTTGCAGAATAAAATTAATTGGGCCTAAATAAATTTAAAGGGCCTTGTTTGGATAATATGAAATTAGAAAATTTAAAAATTAATTATGAAAGAGAAATTAATTATGACTAATTACAAAAATAAAGTGATAACTAATTACAAAAATATATTTCACGAATAATTTATAGAAAGAATAAAATTTTTTATGTGATAATATTTTTAATAAGAAATTATTCCTGATAAAAGAAAAGTGATATCCATCTAATTGAATTAGTATTATTATTTCACGAACAAATCGTCGTAACAATAAAAGTGATAACTTTTTTAATAAAATGTTATACTCCCTCCGTCCCGGAGATATTGACGCATTTTTTTTGGGCACGGAGATTAAGGAGTATAATAATTTAATGTAAAGTGAAGTGAGAGAAATAATATTTAATGTGTAGTGGGTAGTTGTTTTAGTGGTGAGTGTGATGTGTGTGTGGGACCATGAAAATAAATAAATTGTTTTGTATGGGTCTCATATTCTTAAAAAGGAAATATGTCAATTTATGTAGGACAACCCAAAAAGGAAAGTGTGTCAATATTTTTGGGACGGAGGGAGTACATGATAAAATAAAAAAATGATAACAATTTAATTAAATTATTTTATGAACAATTTTATAAAATGAATAAAAAGTGATAATATTTTTAATATAAAGTGATATTCGATCAAAATAAAGTGATACCATAATACTTCAATTATCTAATAATTAATAACTAATAATGTTATTACAATTGAATAATTAATTAATTAATAAAAATAATAATAATAATAATAAAAATATAATACTCCCTCCGTCCCAACTTCAACTTCACACTTTCCGTTTTGGTCCGTCCCAAATTAAACTTCATACTTCCATAAAAGGAAAAAGTAACAAACTAATATCCCTCTAATATATTTTAATTTCAAATTTGTCATCACTTTTGTAACACACATAATATACTTTATCATTTATTTATTACAAAAAAATATCATACTACCATCAAAAGTAAGTCAAAAAATGACTTTTCTTAAACTCCGTATCTACAGTAAACGTGAACTTGAATTTGGGACGGAGGAAGTAATATTTATTGAACTTGAATTTGGGACGGAGGAAGTAATATTTATTAAAATTGAAAAATACTTTATTTGAATTACGTGCTAGTATTTTGCGGCTTCTGTAGAAGCCATTTGCCGCCGCCAATTTCACTAAAATTTAGTGATCTTAATTAACTACACAAACAGGGCCCTTGTTTTTATTTTATTTTTTATTATTATTATTTTTTATTTTATGTTAATGAATAGGATAAGATCTATCTCACATAGAGGGAATCCATAACACGATTTCACCCAAAACCTACCCTTATTTTTATTACTTAAAAATATTAAAACAACTTTAAAAATTAATAAAATTGAAAAATAAAATAACTTTTTTTTTAAACAACATACTATAAATATAACTGTATATATGAAAGCTATAATGGGAAGTTGGGAATGGAGCATTATTTTAAAATTAAAGAAGAAGTCGCGGGAAAAACCACACCCCATGTTTAATATACCCGCCATCTCAAAGCCCCTCTTCCCTCCAAAACAACACTACTCTTTCTCTCCCCCCTCTCAACCCTAGTCCATTTTTTGTGCACTTTCTGAGAACAATCTCCCACGAAATTTGAAGATATTCAAAGGATAGAGAGCGATATCGTCAATGGAAGAATCCTTACCATCCGTCAAGATTATTACCCGCCGGAGAGACAGAAACGCCCATTTGTCCTCAACTCCAATCGGCATTTCTACGCGCAGCAAATCTCGGACGTTTGTCCATCATAATTCTTCACCCGTTTCCAGATCCGGTTTTGTATCCACCAAACCCATCCCCGGTACTGAATCTGTCGGAGCTTTTCTGGGCTTGAAATGCACCGATGCTTCGCGGGTTTCGTCTATTAAAGATCTCCGGATGAAAAGGGTTTTCACTCCGGAGGTTAATTCAGTTACTCAAGGTGAAAGGGATGAGGAAAATGAAGGTAGCAAGAAGTTGAAGGTTTCAGATGCGGGTCGGGCCATGGATCCGGATGTTGCTGGGACAGTGAATGAACTTGACAAATCTGGGTTGGTGAAATCTGAAGTAGAGAATGAACGAGGTGATAAAGAAAGTGCCCTGAACTCAAAACACCAAGAAAACTCTGGAAATGAGCCTTTTTCTACAATCAAAACGGTAATAATCACTCTTGAACCATTTAACTGTCTTCCTTTGCGCAGATTAACAAATGTGGTGATAGGGTGTTATTTTTTGTAAATATAGTGTAAGGGGGAAGTTAAGTTGCTTTTAACATTTTTACCATGTTATCGTTATGACTGAGGGAGTATGTTTTGGGGGGTCTTTGGTTATCATTCTGAAACTTGATAATTATGAGAACATCTAGTTGATATCCAATTTTACATAATTTTTGTTAATTTCATGTTGCTAATGGCTTTACCCCATTATTATCCAAATATAGGCTCTAAATAGGATTAGTGGGAGGAAGGTTTTCAAGGTTTCAAGCTCTTTCAGCTATAAAAGAATGCTTCCTTATCTAATGGTCATTGCGAAAGATGCCTCTGGTAAGTAATATCGTCTTGCTTTCCTTCGTTAACTACCTACCAAGAACAAAGGTGTAGAAAAATGTTTCAATATAGAAAAATTACAGCGTGTTGATCCGGAATTATAGATCATTTTACTTTTATGTGGAGTAGGTGTTTCGAATATTGAAATAATGGATGATGTTAAATCTGAAGAGAGGTTGGCTTCTGAGAATAGCTGTGCAGCCAAGATTGAGTGTGTTGTGCCACATTTTCAAGATTCGAAGCCATCAGAGAACCTAGAATCGGAAAGAGCCCATATAAAGAAGGGTCATAAGGATCTTATGAATTGTGTTGATGGTTCGATAGAAGAACATATCCAAACTACACCTCCTGATCCTGGTATTTTCTCCAAAATGAAGTTTGGAGAATCTATGGTAGCTAACAAAGTGCCCTTGGATAATCAAACTTATTTGGGTTCGTCGGTTGGCAGTGCGAAGACCGGTGTTGATGCCTTGAAACAGAGTCCAAATAGAAAATTCAGCATTAATTCAATGAATAAACCGGTAAAATGCAGCAACTCACAATTCAAATTTCTGTTACTCTAGTTGGAAATGATCTATTGGTTTAATAAATACTCTTTTATTCTTTTAGGTTCTTAATCCTTGTTCACGACTGAGACTGTACCATAACTCAAGATCCCTCAGTTATAGAAGACTGCTTCCATTTCTGATGGATGCATCTAAAGAAAACTCCTGTGAGTTGCTATTTTGTTTCATGATAACTCTTGCAACTTACTCTTTTTGTTACATTTAAGGTTCATATTATCTCTGATTATTCAATTAAAATTTTATCTTGTTTATCTCTATACAGGTCCCACTGCTGATGCTCAACAACCAATGCCTCAGGCCAATTTACAAGATGATGATTATGCGACTAAAATTGAGGCAGAGAACTCATACGATAAACATTATACTCAAGATTTGGCATCTTCTTCGATCCCTCTGCCTCCTTCAGCTGAATCATCTTATAATGCCAATGATATTATGGTGTCAACACTTTCAGATTCAGCTTCCTCCCCATCAAATCTTAAGCCAGATGTGGTCACTCTTGAAACCACCCTCCCTGGGGAAATACAACAAACTCAGAGCAGTCCTGCAAAGTCAGAACTAGTCTCTGAGTTGAAAGACAGAAATTCACAACTGGAACCATCTTCAGTTGTCAACAGTGATATTTCAACCACACTATGTGCTTCAGAAGAACCTGAGTCAGATGGAAAACAAAAGATGTGCTTGGATTTAGGATTTCAGCTTCATAATAGGAACGTTGAGTTGGTTGAAGATGTTAAATTGAAGCAAAATTCCCTCCAAGTTAAAACATCACCGAATGTTTTTGTTTCTCCAAACAAAAGGCCTCCTAAGGGAATACTTAAGAGAAACCCACTAGGATGTAGAGGGTTATGTACTTGTCTGAATTGCACTTCATTTCGTCTTCATGCTGATAGGGCATTTGAGTTTTCTCGGAACCAGATGCACAATGCTGAAGAAGTTGCATCAGAGTTGATGGAAGAATTAGCAAACCTTCGTATCATATTGGAGAAGTCCATCACTGAGAATAATGACTGGAGTGGCATCCAAATCAGCCAAGTAAGTTATCTTTAAATATTGCAGTATATTCTTATGAACACTTTTTCTTGGATAAAACTCTTGTCCGTTGATAAATTTGGTTGTCTAGTTCGTTGACAAAAGAATGTGAACTCTACATACATTTGATCATTGTTTTAAGTTTCTTCTCTTACAGTTTGATATGAGATAATGAAATTGTTTATAACACAAATGTTTTTTTATTCCCCGAATAAATGTTTCCTTCATCTAGAACTGTTCGTCTCTGCTACATTAAAATTCTTTGATCTTAGACTCTGAGTGAACATATCAACAATAACCTTTTTTCAGTATGTTATGAGTTTTTTAATCTTTAATCATCGACTTCCAATTATCCACCTGTTTCAGTTGTTTGAGCAAGTTCCTCAATTCCTCAGAAAATGAGCACACTTTACTACGTAACAAAGAACAATATAATTTTTTAAATAATTGTCCTTCCAGAACTTATGTAATTAAATGAAGAAAGTATTTGAGGTATTTTATTTTGCTGGTTTCTAATGTCCCTATTAGTTTTTTTCAGTTGGCATGCCATCAATATTTTTGTTACTTGTGATGTGTAGCATTCCTCAAGACATTAGAGCGTTCATCTTTTGTTTTCACTTCTACAAATTTGAAACGTTCAACAACTTTCATTTTACATTATTTTTATCTCAATGTAGAATCTTGTTAAACAAGCATGCAACAAAGCATTGGAAGCAGAAAAACTGGCAAAAGAGCGCCTCGTTGAATTGAACTATGATCTCAGAATTCACAGCAGAATCCCAGTATGTACTACTCTACTTGTTTGCATTTAACCCTCTTCTTTTTTACGTATTATATTGAAACTGGTTTCATGTTTAAATGTCTTATGCTTGAATCACCTTCAGGCCTTGGTACAGCCAAGCGTTGCATTTTCTAATAACATTCAAGAAAGAGCTATTCCGGTCTTGCCTTGTTCGACTAGTAAAGAAGAAAGAGTAAGATTGAAGGAGGAGGAATTGTAAAACGGTTTGTCATTCAGAGCAATCATCAAACTTAGTCTACTGAGTGATTCCTTTTGGTGACAATGTATATGGTAATTCTTCTTTGATGCATCTTTGTGATGATTGGTGTGTTGTGGCTGTGGCTCTGTACTCTGTAAGAATAAGTGTTACCTTGTGTTTAGATTCTATTACAGCTCAGAATTATATATATGTCTGAATTTTATATGAAGAAATAGAGGCCAGAATTATACATACAAGTTCCTTTTAACTCTACTCAAGTCACATTTGACTGATCATACTTCTTGCTACTACACACTTGAATGTGTGTAACTTAATTTCTGCTTCTGTTTCCGCTTCCGTTTCGAATTTTTATTTTATTTTTGTTATACTCATTTATTTGAGTAACAAGAGTTTTAACACTAGTTCACATTAAGCAGACGAAACAAAATTCAATTTTATTTGCATCTTATGGAAGGCCAAGTGAAGCTTTTACAGGGGAACAAATGAAATATTTAAGGTTGTAAGAGAAAAAGTAGGTCAGTGGCCACATTCAGGAGGAAAACCTTGAGGGAATCTCTTAAGATCAGTGCAATAATTGTAAATCATATAATTCCTCTGAACCCACCTAAGCCTTCTTCTATTGTACGTGTCGAGCTCTTCCTTCTGCCACTCTCTGTTAGTGAATCTTGCCCTGCACGAATACCCGTTGCAGGGTTGCACGTTGAAGTTTCGGTAGTAGGCCGTGAACGGGGCCTTCAACCAATCTGCTTTCACCAGCCCGCCTCTCGTCGCCCAGTCGTCAGCATTCCAGAGGCTGGAGTAGATTCTCATTGGCTGGTCCTTTGGGTATGGAACACCCAATGATTCTGCATTCTTGAAAACCCTAATGGGAGTGTTGTCAACCAGGAACCTGATATTTTTTAGGTTTTGAATTAGTTAGTTATTAATATTCAACATTGAAATCATCAAATCAGTACATATTGATCGAATGTTGTTGGTAGTTATGTGGTAAGATTGAACTGTCAGCATCCATATTGAAGTTTGTTTCTCGACTTTTTGTTGATCCATGTCAACAACGAGCTTAAAACATAAATAATCCCGCACTTTATTACTTTATTCGAAAAAATCCTAAAATATTCAAGAATTTCATTTTCGTCCAAAACTTTTCAGTTTTGGTCAGATTTTATCTCAAAATAAAAAATTTAAACTAATTTCGTCTCATAACTTTTGTAAATGCATTGATTTGATCCTATACTTCGAAAACTTTTACTATGTTCAAATCTTTCATTTTTAAACAAAAAATATCATTCTAGTATGAATTTAAAAGTTATTTCAAATAAATTAAGGTTCATGAAACTATTGTACATAAAATAAATTTATATAAGACTTTTTATTCCTCCATGTCAACAATAAGCTTTCTTAAGAGAAAAAAGCCAGAGGTAGAATTGTTCTTACACAATGTGTCGATAGTTCCATATGATTGAATAGGTGTGGAAGTTTTTGGTGGGATCAAACCAGAGATAGAATTGTTGCTCCCTGTTTCCTTTGCCTTGTGTAAAGACATTTGTGTGTAGGATGTAGGGTTCACCCGTCACGTTTCCCAAGAACTCAAAGTCGATCTCGTCGTGCCTATCTCCTTGAGAAGACAACTGCAATTATACAACAAATGGAACATATATTAATTAAGAGTAATTCTTAGTTGATCACGAGTCATCGGTTACCCTGGGGGTATGTATATATTAATTAAGGATGATTCTTAGTTAAGCACAAGTCATCGATGACCCTCTCACATAGGGTGTGCACAATGCGTATTCTCATATGAGAGGATCATCGATGACCCGTGGTCACCTAAATAAACCTAATTACTTAAACCATTCAACTTAAAACACGAATTACATTTTATGGTAATAAAATGATACAGACAACCCCATAAAATGAATTTAAACATTAAACAAGTTAATTTTATTTTACTTATGTAAATTTTCATTTTTATTATTTTTATTAAGGTAGTGTGTAGACTGTAAACAAATGACTTCATTTACATACCACAAAAGTTGGAAAACAAATAATCTCTCAGTAGATTATATGTTAGAAAATGTTACTCTTAACACATAATTTTATCACCTATTTATTTACTTAAAAGAATCACATTGTTAATAAAATTAGTAAAAAAAAAATAGTATGAACTAGGTATCTACAATAAGAGTGAATACTTTATTGAAATAGGCGGAATATTTTATTCCAATTCCTCCGTTACCCCTACGGTTCATGCAACTGAACCAAACATCCCGGTAGGGGTGTGCACGGTGCGATTTTGCGGTTATTTCGTCAAAATTTAAATTGCATTGTTATGTGCGGTACGGTTTGTCAATTAATTTTAAATTGCGGTTTGTCAAGTAAAATTTTCTATGCGGTTTTATGCGGTTTTGTTACGGTTTGGCAGTTTAACGGTTTATTAATTAGTAACATACTTATCCTAACCATATAATACATTTGGATACATAAATAAATAAATATGCGATTAATTTAAAGTGTTTCTTCACCCTTAAAAATAAAATATTAGAACATTTATCAAATTAGATAATAAGATCATAAATATATGAAATCATCGTTAGAATTTCATAAACAATTGATATAAATATTCATAACATAAAGTAACTTGTACTAAAATTATTTTACAATCCAAAATATTTAATCTTTATAAATTTTTTTACTCTTTCAATAATACATATACATATATAATAGAGTGTGGTGCGGTGTAATTTTACATAAAAATCGAAATTGCACCATTCAAGCGGTGCGGTTTTTCCCAAAAAAAATTAACCATGGTTTAGATAAAAAATCACTTTATGCGGTGCAACGCGGTGCGGCTCGATCGGTTTTTGCGGTTTTAAAAGTTTTTTGCCCACCCCTACATCCCGGGATGTAAATTTTTCTATTTTATTTATTTATTTATTTAATTAAAGCAAAATTTCACTTAATCAAAGAACCCATCAATGTAATCAAAGTTTGGAATAGAAAAAAATAAAAATAATAATAAGTAAAAAAAAAAAAACTCGTGAAAAAGCAAACGGAAACTAGACTAATGACTACAGAAATATTAGTGCATGAAAGATAATCCAAATGAACATGAACTTTTTGGATGGTGTGGCATTAGCACAAGAATCTTGCCCCAAGCTTGTAGCTTACACATGACTCATCAACTTGTCGCTTCTTAATAAAAGAAAAGTTAAGAGGACCAAACTCAGCCACTAATATCCTATTATTAAACATTGTATGGTTATTAATTCAAATTAAAACATCACGAATTGCAGATATTTTAATCTGAACTTCTAAAATTTTACAAACACAGACACAATCTTTAATATATATTATTCCCATGAAACGTTTTATATTTACTATATTACGTTATTTAAGATTTTTTTTTACCAATCTTATTAACTTTTTCAGGATAATTTGATATTTTTAGATATAATAATTAGAAAATTATGTTTTTTATATATGTATCTTAAGTATACTATAGCAGAAACTTTTCTGCCTACGTGTCGTCTTCATAGCGCTCTATTATAACGTGTAATTTTCTCATTTTTTTGAATTTTTAAATTATTTTTTTATGTTTTCCTTATTTACTCATCATTAACTTCCTTATTTAATATTTTCTTTTTAAAATAATGTATTTTCTTATTTTATTTATTAATCTTAAATAGGTAATAAATTAAAAAAATTATTTATAGAAATTAAGAACAAAATATTAATTAAAAATAAAAATTATTTTTAATTGAGATAATAATAAATAAAAATAAACATATACATAATTTAAGAAAAAATTCAAATTAAAAATATATATCAAAATATAAATAAAAATATATTTATCTTTTCTTACATGTGCATCTCATTAATTTATTATAAAATAAATTCATTTTTTTAATTGATTGATGACTAATTAAAGTTTGAATATCTTTATGTATTTATTTTGGTATTATTATTTAATCACTAAATCTTTTATTGTAAATAAATTAATAAGAATAAATTTAAATTATATATAAAGGAAAAAAAGAATATTCCATATAATATTATCTCACACCCCACCTATAAATAAGCCTTTTTGGTTATTCATTCCAAATACAAACATTTGATTTTTCAAAAGGAATATAAGCTTTCTTCAAGTTTCTCTAGATAATTGATTTATAAAAAGTATAAAAATTTATTTTGATGGAGCGAAATTCGATTCACTTCTAAATAATTGAATCTCATTCACCTCTAAAGAATCAATTCAAGTATTTTTTAAGAATCAATTTAAGTATTCTTCAAGATGAAAACAATCAATTCATGTATTATTCAAGATGAATAAGAGAATCGATTCAAGTATTCTTCAAGAGGAATAAGATAATCGATCGATTCAAGTATTCTTGAATCATTCAAGTATTTTTGGAATCGATTTACCTCTTCAAGTATATAATCTCAAGTATTCTTTCTTCAAGATGAATAAAAGGATCGATTCAACTATTCTTGAATCATTCAAGTATTTTTGGAATTTGTTTACCTCTTCAAGTATATAATCTCAAGTATTCTTTAAGAAGATGAATAAGAGGGTTGATTCAAGTATTTTTTAAATCAATTTATCTTTTCAAGTAGATAATCGATTCAAGTATATATTCTTTAAGATGAATAAGATGATAAAAAACTGATTCATGTAGATCATTTAAGTATTTTTGGAATCGATTTACCTCTTTAAGTAGATAATCTATCAAAGTCTTTGTTAAGATGTATTCTTTAAGATGAATAAGAGATTAAAAAACTGATTCATGTAGATCATTCAAGTATTTTTATAATCGATTTACCTTAATCGAAAGCTTTCTTCAAGTTATTTAAGTTTAATCATTATTTTATATTATATTTTTTTAATATATTACTTGATGTTGGCAAATGATATTGGAACCAAGTTTTTAAATAATTGTTGATTTATTAGTTTTAGAATATTAATTTTATTTAATTATTCATATGTATTTGAATTATTCAATTATGAGATATAAAATTCGTTTTCTTTAATTATTAATATAAACTGAAACTAAGAAAATTAACTATATATATATATATATATATATATATATATATATATATATATATATATATATATATATATATATATATATATACTAGTATGAAATCCGCGTACGACGCGTGATCATTTAATTATTATTCTTGTTTTTTATAATTAAATAATCCGTGTTATATAATGTAACAAATTAATTAAAGAGTTTTTTTTTGTTATACCTAGACAATTTTTTTCATCCATATAAAGAACTTGCAACAAATTATAATATTTGACTTTTGATATTGTACGTATAACTAAATCATGTAAAAAATTAATATATGTACATATATTCTAATTATTTAAAAGAATTTTGACTTGTATATTTTATTTAATATTACTTTATAATATAATACAATTGAAAATAATTTATTACTTCTCCTGTCTCTTTGAAAAAATATGCAACCAGACAATTTTATATTTTTGCTGTATATTTATTTAGTTGTTAGTATTTTATATTTTTTATTATATTTAAGCGCAATTATGATCAAAGTATGTCACTCTTAGTAACAAATCCTTAATTTTACTGTCTAAATAAATATCAAATATATAAAAAAATTTCAATTTATTATTTTTTTCTATACATAATTTGATTTGATACTAATTAATTTATGGAGTTTTATCAATTCAAGGCCCGAATTATGGGTAAACTATCAATTCGGGACCTAAATTATTTTTCTATCAATCCAATAGTTGAAATATGTAAAACTATCAATACAAGGCCTGAATTTATCAAATATTATCTCCTATTTTATCAATTTAGGGCCTAAGTTCAGGCCCTGAATTGATAGTTTTACATAATTCAGACCCCTAATCGATAGAAAACATAATTCAAGACCCGAATTGATAGTTTACCCATTTTTCAGGCCCTAAATTGATAAAATTCCTTAATTTATATCGAATGACTTATTTATTAATTGCAATTAATGATATTAAAGTAAATAAGTTATAATAAATGGATAGAAAAAAATAAATAAATAGTAAGACTATATGTGAACAACACGATAACAGAAAAGGACTTTACTTTACTATACTATACTTAATATATATATATATATATATATATATATATATATATATATATATAGATTATTTATGAAAAATAAGGTCAAAAATTTTAGAATTAATTAAAAAAATTATTAAATATTTTAAATAGTTGCTATATTTTCTTTAAATATACGTAACATTATAAATAATATTTAAATGGAATATTACTTTTTACTCATGATTATGTTTGGTTCAGTATTTCTTAATTAATTATATAATAATATTTCTATTTTCATTAATTGTTATTTTTAAGAAACTAATCTAATATATATATATATATATATATATATATATATATATAATATTCTTTTAAATATTCATAAAAATTTTAATGAATTTATTTATTTTATTTTTTATTTATTTTTATTAGTTTCAAATATTATAAACATTTAAAGAAAATGATTTTTATAATTCACATGCCATAATTGAATAATTCAAATACATATGAATAATTAAATAAATTAATATGCTAAAATTAATAAATCAACAATTATTTAAAAACTCGATTCCAATATCATTTTCAAACATCGAGTCGTATATTAAAAAATATAATATAAAATAATAATTAAACTTAAATAACTTGAAGAAAGATTTCGATTCTGTACATGAATCAGTCTTTTAACCTCTTATTCATTTTAAAGAATACTTGAATCGATTATTATCTACTTAAAGAAATAAATTTATTCCAGAAATACTCGAATGATCTATATGAATCAGTTTTTAACCTCTCTTATTCCTCTTAAAGAATATGTCTTAACAAATACTTTAATAGATTATCTACTTGAAAAGGTAAATTGATTCTAAAAATACTTGAATGATCTAGATGAATTAGTTTTTTAACCTCTTATTCATCTTAAAGAATATATACTTGAATCGATTATCTACTTGAAGAGATAAATTGATTTAAAAAAAATACTTGAATCGATCATCGTATTCCTCTTCTTAAAGAATACTTGAGATTATATACTTGAAGAGGTAAACCAATTCAAAAAATACTTGAATAATTCAAGAATAATTGAATCGATCTTCTTATTCGTCTTCAAGAAAGAATACTTGAGATTATATACTTGAAGATGTAAATCGAATCCAAAAATACTTGAATGATTCAAGAATACTTGAATCGATCGATTATCTTATTTCTCTTGAAAAATACTTGAATCGATCCTCTTATTCATCTTGAAAAATACTTGAATTGATTCTTTTCATCTTGAAGAATACTTGAATTAGTTCGAGATTTAATTATTTAGAAGTGAATCGAATCTCGCTCCATTAAAAGAATTTTTTATACTTTTTATAATTCAGTTATCTAGAGAAACTTGAAGAAATCTTCTATTCCTCTTGAAAAATCGGATGTATGTGTTTGGAATGACTAACCAAAAAGGCTTATTTATAGGTGGGGTGTGAGAGAATATTATATGGAATATTCTTTTTTCTATTTATATATAATTTAAATTTATAATTATTAATTTATTACACTAAAAGATTTAGTAATTAAATAATGATATCAAAATAAATACATAAAGATATTCAAAATTTAATTAGTCATCAATCAAAATAAAAAAATAAAAAAAATTATTTTATGATAAATTAATGCACATATAAGAAAAGAAATATATTTTAAACTTATATTTTGATATATATTTTAAATTTAAATTTTTTCTTTAATTATGTATATGTTTATTTTTATTTATTATTATCTCAAATAAACATAATTTTTATTTTTAATTAATATTTTATTTTTAATTTCTATAAATAATTTTTTTAATTTATTATCTATTTAAGATTAATTAATAAAATAACAAAATATATCATTTTAAAAAGAAAAAATATTAAATAAGGAATTTAATGATAAGTAAATAAGGAAAATATAAAAAATAATTTAAAATATTAAAAAAAATGAGAAAATTACACGTCATAATGGAGCGCTATGTAGACGACACGCAAGCAGAAAATTTTCTGCTATAGTATACTTAAGATATATAATAAATTCATTACAATTTTATAAATATTTTAAAATATACTTATTATTTATATAATTTGAAACCTAAAAATTAGGCAAAACCTTGTGTGAGATCGTCTCACGTAAGAGTTTATATGAGACAAATAAAAAATGATAACTTTTATTATGAAAAGTGATACTTAAATAATGAAAAATGATAATGTTATATCATATAACTATTTATAGTGTAAATGAAAGTGATAACATTTTGAAGCGAAAGTGATTACTATTTTAAAAGGTGTAAAATGGTCTCACGTGAGATGGTCTCACACAAGACTTAGCCAAAAAAATTAGTTAAAAAATTAAATATAATAAATTCATTACAAATTTATAAATATTTAAAAATATATTATACATAAATTTAATTTTATTTATATTTCAAATTAATTTTAAAAAATAATTAATTTAAATGGAATTACTATTATATAACTGATTAAGAAATACTTAACTTTTATCATAAATAAAAAAATATTAAATGTTATATATATTGAATCACGTTAACATGTTGTATTTGAAAATAATAAAAATCAATTAAAATTACATAATTCATATAAATTAATAAAGTTAGTATATATTAACTTTTATATATGATTTAGCTATACATCATATTATCAAAAGTCAAAAAGGTGTGCATTGTTATAAATTCTTTATATTGATAAAAGAAGTTGTATAGTTATAAAGAAAATCTTAATAATTAATGTTAAATAATTATATGATACTGATTATTGATTTATAAAAAATAAGAGTAATAATTAAATGATCCTGCGTATTACGCGGATTTCATACTAGTATATATATATATAGTTGAGATATCAAAATTAGAATGGACGTTGAATTGATTGTACTTTTTAGGGTACTATCGCATGTAGAATAAATAAGGGAAGAAATTACGAAGGATTTTATAAAACAGAATGAATATGATTGAAGAAAAATGTAATGTACTTTTTAATATTACTCCATTTGTTATTTTCTATCCGACAGAAAGAACTTCTCCAAAAAAAATACATTGCCTATTTACATATCGACTCATATGACGTTTACTATACGTCATAGAAATTTGATCATTAGCTAAAAAAAACCAACAGAGTATAAAGTATAGAGTATTTTAATTTACCAAATTTCATAAGACATGACTAATCATTTCGAAATAAACCAACTTATACATAAAGTAGTACTTTTAGTTGATAAAAATTCATAAGACATGACTAACACCCACTATTTTTTTTCAACAAAATATTCTATTTCTAAAATAAATTACTAATATATTAACAACGAGGTTGATAATTTTCTATTGAAAGTGGTGGTTGGTAAATTTTTTAACTACGAAAATTTATTTTCGTAGATAATCTGTTGTTAATAATTCCGTTGATAATTTATTAATGATACCATTGGTAAATAACAACGAATTTGACTGTATTCATAAAAACAGTTAGAATAAATATGTGAGCAATTTTTATTGCATTCATAAAAATAGTTAGAATAAATATGTGAGCATTTCATTGCTAAAAGTAAAATGTAATTTTTGTTGGCAATCCGCTGTTAATTAACAACGGATTAAATTTTAAATTCCGTTCCCTGTTTTTTTAGTTACCTCTGTTACCAACATACTACCCTTTATAATGCAAAAATTTGCAGAAAGGGAGAGATATTTTTTATTCTATTTTATTTTTGTTTTTAACAATTAACCCTAAAATAACCTACCAAAACAAAATGTTAAGATTATATTAGGCCATGGCTAATGGCAAATACATAAATATATAAACGTATTATTTTATGAAGGAGGAAAGTAGACATACATAGTATGCAGCAACAGTTCCGGCGGAGTTGCCGGAAACAAGTTTGAGCTGCATGTCGATCCTCCCGAACAAATACTCTCGCCTCGACTCAAATCCAGAGCCGGAGACTTTATCGAGAGAGAGAGACAGGACCTGCCCTCCGCCATAAATCTTGGCCCTCTCACCACCCCAATTCACCACGAAATCTTGGTAGAAATTACCACCATTTGCAACTTTAACTACAGCTAATACCAACACTAGCAATAAATATTGCAAAGAAGACATCATACTTGGTTATTTAAAGCTGATGCTACTTGTTATTATGTGTGATATTGATATTATGGATTTTGAAGAATAGTATATATAGAGAGAGAAAAGTGGGTTGGGTGGGGGAATTGGGCTATAATTGAAGCAATAAAATACTTGTGAGAGAGCGAGAGAATCAACAGCTGGTGCCAGCTTTGAAATGTGAAAGGTGATTTATGTTTTTTTAGTTTTTTTTTTTCCCTTTATGCACAAAATATTTAAATATACGGAGTAATATTTTATTTTAGGCAAATTAGTGCACCCACCTAGAAACATATATACACTTATATTTCTAAGTTAATGAATAAAAATATATACATTTTGTTAGCGATTTTTCTGTTAGTTTTTTTAATGAAAAAAACTTAATGTAAAAAAATTATATAATTATTAAAAACATATAAACTATTGAATAAAAATATATACACATATGAATGCACATGTACATAGGTGTACAAGATATCAACTCATTATTTCAAAGTTAATTATTTTAATTAATAGCAATTTTTTTAATTGAAATAATTGATCAAAATATGAAGAGTATAAATATTTAGAGTTGGTATTGTTGGCGCTCGATCGTTTGGTTAACGTGACCCATTAGGGTTCCATGAATTTCTAACAAGCAGCGGAAGCAAGTAAACATGAAATTTTCACCAAGGGTTGATGTAGAGGTTGAATTCTCGCTGGCAGTCTGCGCAGTCCCACGAGAATAGCCATAAGTTCCTCTTCTGATGTCGGAATTGAGTGATCTTTATGCTCAGACGATCCTCTCTTCGACGGCTTTCTATCAGTATATAATACATCAAAATCGAAGAACTGTACGATTTTATATGAATTTTGGAACATGACGAACTGCAGCAGCAAACGACCTTCCGGTCTTCTGCTGTATGTCCCAAGTCCGATCTCGACGTCGTGTGGGAGACGATCTACGAGACCTACTCAATCTGCTCTCAACCCTCATCACACGTGAATAATGAATTAGATTAGAGTTCCAGATAAGTTGAGGTGACTTATATACATGGGCTACAGCAGGGACCAGGAGGAGAAATTGGGTTGGGCCTCCATTGGGCTTAAGTATCCAAGCTTAGCCCAAAACTTATACTTAAGTCCAATAATAATAATATATTCCACTAAAATATTATTACTGCACTACCATACCAATCCCAAAATTACGTTTTGGGTTCCTTCTTATTATGAGCCCGTTAGTCTCCCCATGTTTAAGATATACAATGTCCATTAATTAATTTAAGTTACTGACAACTCAATTAATTAATATCTCATCCAAGAGTAGTACCACTCAACCTCATTATCATGCCGGAATAAATTCCACCTGCAGGGTTTACATGATAATCCTTATGAGCTCCTCAAGGGAACATCATCAACCTATGACGGACACGGATTCCTTCTACAATCAACAGCACACCATAGAGACAGCACTACTTCCCAACTCACCGAGTTTATTGATTTAATTACATGTAAATCTCACCCATTGATGAATCAAAGAAATACATACTACCCTATGTGTCGAGGTTATTGTATAGGGATTAAGAGCACGAACATCCATAATAACTGAGATCAAGTTCTCCTATAAGTCAGTATAAATCGAACGATCTCAAGCGGTCCTGCTCAATACACACAAGTGCACTAATGTGATTCTATAGCCAAGACAAGCTAATACCAAACCACACTACAACCATCCCGATAGAGAGTCCCCGTCTATCTCGATTGTGAGCATCTGTTTATACTTTATAAGGAAACCAATAATATGATCTTCCGCGTGTTGTCGCACAACATATTATCTACAGTATAAAGTAAGTGGACTATTGCATCGAACATATAAACAAATTATAAGATGCAATCATTTGATCATATGATTCTCATTTCAAATTAATTGTTATAACATTGTTCATACAAAAAGCTAGACTTTTAATATACAATCCAACAATCTCCCACTTATACTAAAAGACTATGCTGTCATGTCTTCCGCCATACATCTGATTCCCACTCCCACTACACGACCATTAAAAGCTCTCGCCTTAATATCCTTGTAAATGGATTTACTAGGTCATCATCCGATGCAATCTAGGCGACAATAACCTTCCCCTCATCATACGATTTCTCGTAATAGGTGGTACTTGCACTCCATGTGTTTAATTGCCTTATGGGCTCGTGATTCCTTCAAGTTCGCAACTGCACCAATATCATCAATATAAATTGTGATATCCTTGGGCAAACTTAGAAACACTTCAAAGTCCATCTTGAAGTTTCTAGAGTCATACAGATACTTTGGCTGCCTCATAGGCTCCAATTTATCATCTTTCCATGATGGAGTCCGGAGTCTAAAATATATTTCTATATAACACTCCTCCACATTATGACTCAACTTCCTAAAATTAAACACATAACCTTGAGGTGGATTTACTGTCGTCCAATCTGACTAAAAAATCCGAATCTACGTAATCCACAAGAAGCAGTGAATTTGCCCAGTAAGCTTACATATAATTTCCAGTCCTTCTCAGGCACTTCATATATGTCTTACAACAGTTCATCATTCTTGTTCCGGGTTACGTTGATACCCACTGTTCATGCGTTCAGCAAAATAGATATCCATTCTCGCGCATAGCATTCCTAAGATTAAGCTTCCTTATTCGCCGAAGCATAAGGAACCGCTTTCGTCACCTTTATCTTCCTTTTGTGTCTCAAGACATATTTTCTTAGATAAAGTCACTTGCTAAAACAAGTAAGGATCGTATCAATTCATGAAGCTTGAGACAAGCATAATATCCTTTCTTGTGATCCGTATTACCGTGATCAAAAGGATATTTTTGCTCTTCTTAAGTCCTTCATTTCATACCGCGTTATTATCCATACACATACGCCCGACAATACTCTTTTATTGTCTCCAATGAGCAATATATCATCTACGTATAGTACAAGAAATACCACCACGTTTCCATCACTCTTTTCAATACACAAGACCCATCCGATCATTGATTAGATCCATGTCACTGGATTACCTCATCAAAACGGATGTTTCATGATCTTGAAGCTTGTTTTAGTCCATTAATGGACACTTTTAAGCTCACTATCACAATGCTCTTAGCTCTTTGCAATGAATCATTCTGGTTGCTTCACATAGATGTTTCCCTTAAGACTTCCAATCAGGAAAGTTGTCTCGACATCTATTTGCTATCCCTCATATTTCATATGAGTAGCAACAAATAAAAGAGTTTGGATCAACTTAGGCATAGCTACCGGCGAACAGGTTTTCTCATAATCGAACCCTTTCTTTCCGAGTATACCTTTTCGCAACAAGCTTGCTTCCAAGGTTTTCACCTTATTCTATGATCCTCTTTTATTCTTGCATGCCCGCTTCCAATGGCTTTTACGCCATTTAGCGGTTCAATAAGTATCCAGACCTAATTTAAAATCGTTCTATTTTAATATTCATTGCACTTTGCTAGGATTTCGCATTTCTATCTTGTAGTTCTTCGTCGTATTCGTGGGTTAACTCCATGTTTACTAGGGACCAAGCCTCACGACTCTCCCAAAACATATATCTATCAGGATTTAGAACAACCCTCCCACTACGAGAAGACACTACACGCAATTGTGTATCAGATGTGACACGCGTCGCAGTTTACCTTGTGGTATATCCTCTTGTACACTTGGTACTAATACTTTGTGTTTTTCTCTCACTTGCTTTAGAACAACTTATACATGGGTATTTGATTTATTACATAGTCCTTTTTCCAAAAATCTAGTGTTTATGTTAACAATCACTCTTCGATCTTGTGGACTAAATAAATCATCCTTCATTTTTCTAGGATATCCCACAAATAGAAAAACATTCTTACGAATTACTGTTCCTAGGGCATATCCATAAAATGAATTTAGTAATTCCAAATAATTCATCATCTATCTAATCACTACCATAAGAGTGCTTTCCTTCTATTCGTCACACCATTAAGGTGGGAAATTCATTTCCGAAGGTACCTTTCTCTTACTAGATTAGAAGATTCATTATTAATTACTATTTGTCGCATCCAGGGGATAAACATGATTTAAGAGTGTACAAATTGTTCACCAACGTACCATAACAGATTACAACTCTATCATTCATTATAATGACCATGTCATTTAAATGAAATGGAGTATCCATCTATTAATGCATAGAAACCGAAATCAAATTCTTTCTATGAAAATGTACGTAAAGACAATTTCATAAAATCAAACGTTTATTCATATCATAAGATAAATAAACAACTCCCACTGCAATAGCCACCACTCTTGTAGTTTTACCCATGTCATAACAATCTTATCCTCACTTAGTAATAAACAATTAGTGATTCCAGTATCTACACACTTCGTGTCAGTAAATGCCATCACTAATCATGTTTTAAACAACTAGTGAATAAGATATAAAACTTGTTCACATTATGATGAAAATGGCTTTCCTTTGCCACATGTTTTGCCAGAAGTTTTCCACCATATACATCCTATTGTAATTCAGGTGGAACTTACTCAAAAATATCTAGGCAATTCACAAAGAATTAAATTGATCTAGGTTTTCCTTCAATTTATACTCCATGCTTTCCCAATTCATTCATCAAATTAAATCATGATCTTCTGCTTTTTAACTTACTCAAGTATCCGAAGAGTTACATGAGATCATCATATTTCTATGAACCTCTCATCTCTTCACTAGAGACTTTAATAGGCATCATGAGACGTCCATTGTGAGAACACACATGTATTTTCTTAAGCAGTAAAATTCAAAACCAAGATTCTTTTCTAATCATCTAATTTTGGACCAGTAAATATAATTTCTTTTAGTCAACCATAAGTGAAATAAAACTATTTGAAATTACAGAGAATCATAAATAAATATACCGATCAAATCTTCGAATTTTATCCTTTTATATTGATTCCCTCAAAACTATATAAAAATAAAATTCACCGACATCTCAAGCACCGTGAGTCTGCAAGCCACGTTAGTGTGGACGTTTACAAACCCAAACATTTACAAGAGAAGGTTTTACCCATTAATTTCATTTGTCAACCTAACTTTATGACAAAATAATTAATAGTCGGTTCCTCTTTAGCCATGCAAATAATAGCAGTGACTCCGTTGGGGAGGATACTAATTATTTACACCTAAGTGTACACCATTATTTGATCCCAAGTCCACTGCGCGAGCTTGTGTGCCTTACAGTTGGAGAAGTACACACGCGCTCGGATAGCTTCCTACAATCATCAATTATAAGTTTGTACCAGTGAGCCCCACATAAACTCATCCGTTAGGGAGGAAGGCCTATTGCCAACACGCAAGTTCATGTACCACATTACAAACAATAATTATGTAATGAAGTCTGTACCAGTGATCCGTGAATAAACTCATCCGTTAGGGAGGAAGGCCTATTGCCAACACGCAAGTTTACTCACATCACTTACAAACCAATAATGGAGGCCGCGGGAATATTTACCAATCCCCTCTCCCACTTAGTAATTTAACACCGAGGGTTTTTACATGCATATGATATTTAGAATAAAATACGCAACGCTAGCATGCTTCTATTACGGCACATAAGGCAGTAAATCACATAGAGTCATGCATACATATATAACAATAATCAATAATTAAATCAATCATTAACAGTTATATATCAGCGAATTCGATTGTTCGCCACCAGGCACGAATATCAGCAAAGACTTCCAGACTATCAAACTTTCAAAATTTCCAGATTGTCCAATTTTCGAAACCATCGATATCGACCGTCGATGTCGTCCACATTATCAAAATCATCGATATCGACTAGATTATCAAATATTCGAAAAACATCAAGATTATCAAAATTTCGAAGCTATCGATATCGATCGTCATATCGTCTAGATTATCAAAATCATCGATATCGACGAGCAACCATATATAACAATAATAGATAATTAAATCAATTATGTCAGTTATATATTAGGAATCAATTCAACATCCATATATAACAATAATAGACAATCAATTATAGCAGTTATATATTAGGAATTAATTCGACATCCATATATAACAATAATATACAATCTATTATGGCAGTTATATATTAGGAATTAGTTTTCCTAAAATTGGATGTCTTATCCAACACTCTAGCAATACATGCATATAATATATCAAATATAATACGTAATCTAGCATGCTTCTATATAAGACAATAAATCATAGAAATCAGGCATCCATATATATATATAACAATAATAGACAATTAAATCAATTATGACAGTTATATATATTAGGAATAAAAACGCCTCTAAATTTTAATGTCTTGTCCGACACTCCTACTGTGGAATCGATGCCTTACGCAACAAGCAGGATTGCTTGTGCCCCAAGACGTCCATCGTCATATCCCACCGCCAATCATATCAGGGAGCGCCCCAAGTGCCTTGACGAGCGCCCCTCGCCCGGACTGTCGCTCGTCCAAGGGCCTACTTGCATGGAACCAAGTTCAGCCCAACGCGCAACACCAAACTACACCAACTGTCGTTCGTAGTTCGAAACTGAAAGAACCTCAGAATCCAATCTTCACCGTCCAGAATCTACTACTATAAGTCCTGAACATTCTGTCCAAATTACAGATCGATCCAACGGTTATTTTGTGAGAACGGCTCTTTTCTCTAGACTGCGCAAAACAGAATCGTCCAAATATCTGCTTCTGTTTTCAACGTACTCCCAGTAAGAAAAAAAAATTCCAAATTCGATCTCCACCGTTCAGAATGTACATCCACAAGGTCTGAACGTGTTGACCAAATTACAGATCAATCCGACCGTTGAAACTCTGGTTATTGCCTCTGCAATATCACTACGCTGGATTTTCTCTCAAAAGCGTGATTCTATTTTTGCCCTCTCTTTCTTCCTTGCATGTGAAATTGACGAACAGTTTTCGTCGAATCCTCTCACACACAACCATGGACGAATAGATATGATATAGAGTATATATTACATAGGGATATTCATGGTTTGCGCAATAAAACCAAAACCCTAAACATGTGATCCTAATTCCGAAAAATTAATCACATAAACCCTAGCCTAACGTGTCACACTTCACCATGAAACCGAAGCTCTGATACCAATTGTTGGCGCTCGATCGTTTGGTTAACGTGACCCATTAGGGTTCCATGAATTTCTAACAAGCAGCGGAAGCAAGTAAACATGAAATTTTCACCAAGGGTTGATGTAGAGGTTGAATTCTCGCTGGCAGTCTGTGCAGTCCCACGAGAATAGCCATAAGTTCCTCTTCTGATGTCGGAATTGAGTGATCTTTATGCTCAGACGATCCTCTCTTCGACGGCTTTCTATCAGTATATAATACATCAAAATCAAAGAACTGTACGATTTTATATGAATTTTGGAACATGACGAACTGCAGCAGCAAACGACCTTCCGGTCTTCTGCTGTATGTCCCAAGTCCGATCTCGACGTCGTGTGGGAGACGATCTACGAGACCTACTCAATCTGCTCTCAACCCTCATCACACGTGAATAATGAATTAGATTAGGGTTCCAGATAAGCTGAGGTGACTTATATACATGGGCTACAGCAGGGACCAGAAGGAGAAATTGGGTTGGGCCTCCATTGGGCTTAAGTATCCAAGCTTAGCCCAAAACTTATACTTAAGTCCAATAATAATAATATATTCCACTAAAATATTATTACTGCACTACCATACCAATCCCAAAATTACGTTTTGGGCTCCTTCTTATTATGAGCCCGTTAGTCTCCCCATGTTTAAGATATACAATGTCCATTAATTAATTTAAGTTACTGACAACTCAATTAATTAATATCTCATCCAAGAGTAGTACCACTCAACCTCATTATCATGCCGGAATAAATTCCACCTGCAGGGTTTACATGATAATCCTTATGAGCTCCTCAAGGGAACATCATCAACCTATGACGGACACGGATTCCTTCTACAATCAACAGCACACCATAGAGACAGCACTACTTCCCAACTCACCGAGTTTATTGATTTAATTACATGTAAATCTCACCCATTGATGAATCAAAGAAATACATACTACCCTATGTGTCGAGGTTATTGTATAGGGATTAAGAGCACGAACATCCATAATAACTGAGATCAAGTTCTCCTATAAGTCAGTATAAATCGAACGATCTCAAGCGGTCCTGCTCAATACACACAAGTGCACTAATGTGATTCTATAGCCAAGACAAGCTAATACCAAACCACACTACAACCATCCCGATAGAGAGTCCCCGTCTATCTCGATTGTGAGCATCTGTTTATACTTTATAAGGAAACCAATAATATGATCTTCCGCGTGTTGTCGCACAACATATTATCTACAGTATAAAGTAAGTGGACTATTGCATCGAACATATAAACAAATTATAAGATGCAATCATTTGATCATATGATTCTCATTTCAAATTAATTGTTATAACATTGTTCATACAAAAAGCTAGACTTTTAGTATACAATCCAACAGGTATTCGGTACACCTAGGTGCACATGTGCATACATATGTGTATATATTTTTATTCAATAGTGTATATATATATATTTCTTAATTATAATGTTATACTAATTTTTTTACATTAAAATTTTTCATTAAAAAAATAATTGGAAATTAACTAACAAAGTGTATACATTTTTATTTATTAGTGTATATTATGTTTTAATTTATAAGTATATATATTTCTAAAAGTGGGTGCACAGTGCACCCGGGTGCATAGAATAATTATCCTAATATTTAATTAAAAAAATTAATTTTTGAAAAAATCAACAATATTTGTTTTTATATTAAAGGGTATTTCCTCCGTTCCAAGTTAAATTTCACATTTTCCATTCTTATCCGGTAACATTAAACTTCACTAATAAAAAAGAAACATCACATCAATCCCTATCCCTAAAAGTACAACTTAATTACAAATTTACTACCCACACGTAACATATTTTATAATTTATTTATTGCATAAAAATATTATATTATTCTCAAAAAATCAATATAGTTGATTAAAAAGTTTTTTTTTTTAACTCAGTGATAATTGTAAAAATTAAATTCACATAAAAGGAGTATAATATTTAATATATAACAGTATAATATCATGTCAGGTCGGACCCTGGATCCCCAAATGCACAAGTGGCATTGTCCTTTTTTTTTTTAATTTTTACTGATAGGTATGCGTATTTATAGACTATAAATACACGATCTAATATAATTACTGATGAATATATAATGTCTTTTTATTTTTCATCATTACCTTTATTTACAACCACTACAAAAAAATTATATTTTAGCAATGGAATTTATCAACAGAATTCAATCTGTTGGTAATTATCAATGGATTGGCAACAAAAATGACTTCTTTTATCAATGAAATAGCAACAGACTCATTATCTATTTTACCAATGAAATTCAATCAGTTGGTAATTATCAAGGGAATCATAATATAAATTACCAATGTAATTATTTACCAACATAATTAAATTTTCGGTGCTAAAAATTTAGCAACCACCACTTTACCAATAGAAATTTACCTACGAATTTCGTTGTTAATCAGTTGTTAAACCAATTTAACAATGGAATTAAGGTTTTTACTAACAGAATATTTCTTTGGTAAAAAAAGTTTTTTTTTGTAGTGAACAACTAATATTCAACGTTTACATTTAATAATAGTTTTATTGAAAACTAATGTGCACTAAATCAGATAAAAACAATGGGTGTGAGATTTAAGGAGAAAATTAAGGATAATTATAACAACCATTTCCTAAATTTAATCATATATTTTGTGTTTCTCTTTCAAGAAAATGTACATTTTAATCGCGTATTTTCTGTTTCTCTCAAGAATGAACATATACATTCGTAGTGTTCTTCAATTCAATCGCGTATTTTCTATTTCTCTCTCGAGAATGCACACTAAATTAAATTAGTAAGGTTTTTTGAATTTAATCGCGTATTTTCTATTTATCTCTCAAGAATGCACACTAATGTACATTCGTATAAATATCTATATCTATCTATACATATATAAAAGTAAACTTGAAATTCTATTTTTATCTTCAATTTTTCTCCAACTTTTCAATTTTACTGTATCTATAAACCATTTGATTTCAATTTTGACCATCTAATACTTTTGATCTCAATCATTAACCATATTTATGCCAATAATAATTTTTTTTAAAATGTTAATTAATAACATAAATTTGGTAAATATTAAAAATATTTTTAACATATTTGACTAATAATCAATGAATATATTAATTTTCAATCAATATGTAAATTAATATTTAATAAATTTAGTTTAATTTAATTTATATAAGATTTATATTTTAGTAATTTTTTTTCTTAGTATTCGATTAATCTATTTAAACTATTAAATTTAAATTTAATTTTAAAAGTCTTATTTTTTTATTGAATTTATTTTAATTTTGATATATATTTTTAATTTAATATTTACTCTAAAATACCCTCTTAATTTAATTTAATTAATCTATTTTACGGTAAAATATCGTCTTCATTTAATTGATTAAATTTCAGTACACTTTTTAATTGTTAATTTTGACCCACGAGTATTAATAAATGAGTTTGAAATTATCGTAATAAAATTTTTTAACGTGACGGGTGCAAGAAGCGCTTAAATGATATGAGTGAAACATATATTATACAAAAGTTTATGCAAAAGTACACGTTTGATCATTAGAAAATATAAAATATATTTTTACACACTAAAGTACTTACAAGTAATAGTGTTAAAGAACATATTTAGTACGAGTATGGAAGACAAGGAGACTGGTCTTTTCTATACCCTAGGAATGGATGATATTTTTGTAAATAAAGTGTAAGCGAGAGGTTAGTTGTTATGATCATTTTACTATTTTAGGAGTGTGAAGACTTTTAGACAATGTTCGTTACCGGGTTTCAAACCTAGATTTTGGTTTTCTAAATCCACATCCAAATTTTAAAAACCACCCCTATATATACATATTGATAGTGATCAGATTTTATGGTATACGTAATCCATTCGGGTTCCATGCACATCTAACGCAGCGGAATTAACAGAAAGAATTACCTTTCACCAAAGACTCGTGGAGAAGTCTGAACAGCTGCAGAAATGACCTCTTGATCTTCTGCTATAATTCTATGCCTCGTATAGACGTCGTGTAGGTGACGATGATCCTCTAGGCGATCCTAAGCCACAGTCTCCCTTGAATTTCTCACGTTCTCTCTTATCTGATGAGAAATCTGACTTTTCATCTAAAAAATTTGATTTAGGCGTGTAATTCATGTTCTGAGACAGCTGGGCTGGCTTATTTATAGGCTACAATAGGGATGATGAGGAGAAATTAGGGTTGGGCCTCTCATTGGGCTTAAGCATCTAAGTTTAACCCAAACCTTATCTTAAGCCCAATAATAATAAATCAGTCCACTAAAGAATTATTATTGTACTGCCACCCTAATCCCAAATTACGTTATGAGATCCTTCTTATTATGAAACCGTTTAACTCCCCGTGTTTAAGATATACAATGCCCACTAATTAAATGAGTAACTGACAACTCAATTAATTAATCTTCTATCCAAGAGTAGTACCACTCAACTTTATTATCATGCCGAATTAAATCCACCTGCAGGTTTACATGATAATCCTTATGAGCTCCTCAAGGGGACATCATCAACCTAATTCATTAGGACACGAATTCCTTCTACAATCAACAACACACCATAGAGACGGTATCATCTCCCAACTCACCGAGCATATTGATTTACTATTAAATCTCACCTACTGATTAATCAAAGAAATAAATGCTGAATTATGTGTCGAGATTATTGTATAGGAATTAAGAGTATGAACATCCATAATAAATGAGGTCTAGTTCTCTTATATAGTCAGTATAAATCGAACAATCTCATGCGGTTCTGCTCAATACATTCAAAGTGTACTAGTGTAATTTTATAGTCAAGACAAACTAATACCAAATTACACTCCCCATCTATCTTGGTTGTGAGCATCTGTTTATAATTTATAAGAAACTGATAATATGATATTTCGTGCGACGCCACATACCATATTATTTACAATATAAATTAAATGGACTACTGCATCAACAAGCAATCATTTGATCAAAGATTCTCATCTCAAATATTGTTATAACATTATTCAAACTAAAGCTAGACTTTTAGTATACAATCCAACACCTACTACATTCTCTCACCTCAATTAATACATTTTCTCTCTTTATCTCTCCTCTCTCATTTAACTTTTTTAATAACTTAATATATTGATTTGACATAAAGTTAAAACATATCCTACCCAAAACTCAAAACAAACATAGAATGACTATTCACCGTTTTCAAACCCCACATAACCCCAAACCAAACATCACCTCAAGGAGTAGTACACTTTTTATTATAATATTAATTTAAATATCAAAAAATAAAAATATATAAAATAAATGAATATTAAATGTATACAGGTAAGCCACGTGTATTTATAAATAAATTTGGGATGAGTGAAGAACTAAATGATATTGATTAGTTTTATTTATGGGTAGCTTGTTTTGACCCTTATTTCAAGCCACTTCTTTAGGCTTTCTTTAAACATCTGAACTTTTTCTGTTCTCCCCTCCCTTTCTTATTTTTCTTTTCTTTTTAATAATATTGCATCTATTTGCCAATAAATGAATTTGGGATGAGTACGTGTATTATAATGAACTTTTTAATAGGACAAGTAATAATTAATATATGTACTTAATATTTAAATAAATATGAGTATCCTTAAATAAGTGTTTTCCCTAAACGTTGTCATCCTTAAATACAAGTAAAAATTAATGTTATGAAAAAATAAATGTACTTATTATACAATTTAATTAATAAATATTCCCTCCGACCAGTGGAAAGGTAACCGTTTGCTGTTTGCACGTGTACAATTCTAAGGTCTTTATTTACTTTTTATACGTGGATTAAGGAGTATTATTATTATAGGTAAAGTGGGTAGTTGTATTAGAGGGAATTGGTGAATCATATTGTGTACTTTCTTTACTAAATAGAATAAATTGATACCTTTGAAGCGGATGCCAGGAATAGTGAAATGGATACCTTGTAAGTGGCCGGAGGGAGTATAAGATTATGTTATGTTAACAAAAAAAATTACCTTTATATATTATATATAAATAATTAATATTTTATTTATAAAATATATAAATTTATATAGATAAATATATATTATAATTAATGTAAAAAAATATTTAAATATAAAAAATAATAATTGCATAATGTAATATAATGTACGGATGAGTATATGTATTATGGGTAAAACAAAATATAATTTTGTATTTATCAAAATTAGTGCAGATCAGTATAGGTATTATGGGTAAAATAAAATAAAATTTTGTATTTATCAATAATTTTTTGAAGCGAATGTATCATTTATTAATATTTAAATACATTTTGTTCCTTTTTTTTTTTCAGATACACACGTGACATTACTTATATATATAAGATTAGGTTTTTTTTTTTTACATAGTTCATTTCCATAAAATTATCCAATTTTTTTCACATTTATCTATTCCATGAAATTGTTTATCCTTAATTTAAAAGTTATAAAAAAAAGCAAATACCTATGTGAAACGGATTAAAAGTGATAACATCATTATTACTTTTGCTATAAAATGTTATCACATTTTATTCATACTGTAAATTATTTATGAAATAGTTCATTGCACCATTATAACTTTTCATTGATTGATTATCACTATTCGTTAATGATATAATCACTTTTTATCCATGTCACGTAAAGGCTTACGTGAGACGGTTTCATATAAGACTTGAAAAAAAAATTACATTTTAATTTTAAAATTAATATAATTCTTAATCTACATATTTTATATTTTATTTATTATATCTTAATACAATATTAGTGCAACTCTTTTTTAAGGAGAAAACATTCATGTGTGTGTGGGGGGAGGGGGGGAAATTAAAAAAAATAATTTATTTAACTAAATTAACAATACCAACAAAATAACTTTTATAACAATTTTAATCAATTGCATCCTAAAAAGTTCAAAATACCCACACCCCAAACAATCCTCACCCCTCCTTCCCCCACTTCTCGCCGGCCGCCGCCGCCGGTCACCAGTCACTGGTTGTCCCACCGCCGTCGCCCATTGCTGCCGATTGATAGTCGCCGACACTCAACGACATCTATACCGACATTGACGTGGGACACTCACTGACACCGTCACCGATATCTATACCAAAATGGAATATTCACTGACACTCATACCGACAAGAGACACATTGGTTATAATTTATTGAATACTAGGGGCATTAGAATCCAAAAGGTGAATATTGATTAGATTTGTTATAAAAGTAATTTTTTGTTAGTATTGTTATTATTTAAGTGTAATTTGGACACAAATGACAATTGACTATATATATAATAATTTAAATTATTATTATATTTCTATCAATTAATATAAAATATTTAATTATATACTATTAAATAAATAAATAAATAAATAATATACATTAATCAACTTTTTCACGAATTTGTTAATGAACACATATACAAACATTAAACAAGCTTATTCATGATCTTTAAATAAACGTCCTACGTATTATTCAAATTTTATTCATTCATAAAACGAGCTTAAAAATATTATTCATAGTATTCATTTAATTAAACAATCGCATATAAATATTATATATGGTGATTGAGCATCGATCTATTCTAGATCCATGCATATCTAACGCAATGAAAAAGTAAACGAAAGTTATACATTTCATTGGAAATTGTTGTTGAAGTAAACGATCTGCATAAATATCTCGCTATCTTTTGTCTTATTTCTTTACATCGTTCAAACATCTTGTGCATGACAATTCAGGGAGTGATCTCAGTTATTTTGCCAACACATTATTCTCTTCTTGCGTTCTTGGCCTTGTGGTCTTTCGAGATATTTTTTTTTTTTTAAAAATTCGTGATGGTGTTATGATACAGTAGATGGCGAGTGTAAAAGCTACAATAGAGACTTGGAGTAAAACATTAATGACATGTTTCCTAATGGACTTAGACATCCAATGTTCGAACCTAAACACACTACTTAAGTCTATTAATAATAAGTTGATCGGTCCACTAAAGAGTTATTATTAACTATCGTCTTAATCAAAAATTAGTCGTGAGTTTCTTCCTATTAAATTGTTGTTAATCTCTCTTTGTTTAAGATATCAAATGCCTATCAATTATATAAATTATTACTAAATTAATTAACATTTAATTTTGAGATTAGATGTATAATTCGTCATCATTATCCACTTGCAAGGTTTACATGATAATTCTTATACCATATTATGATAAACTTCGATAAAACATCATCATCCTATATAATTAGGAGACAAATTCTTTCTATAATCAGCGGTACTCCATATAAGCAATATTATCTCCCAAATCAAAGAGCTTATTAATTTAATATATAAATCTTACTCGTTGAAATATCAAATAAATATATATTGAATGTACCGTGCCCTTTATTATTTAGGGATATCTATTAAGAGAATTAATGTCTAGTTCTTTTATATAATTATTAGTATAAATTA
The DNA here is from genome assembly GCA_023678885.1 of Pogostemon cablin. NCBI lineage: Eukaryota > Viridiplantae > Streptophyta > Magnoliopsida > Lamiales > Lamiaceae > Pogostemon > Pogostemon cablin. The sequence continues at coordinate 17,780,134 of CM043007.1, read as the reverse complement.
AACTATTTCAATTGGTCAGGCTCAATATATAAAAAGTATACAAATGTAATTTTATAGACATTATAAACTAAGACAAAGACTTCCCAGGGCCATCTTTTTTTCTAATCTGGTAGAACTAGTATTTCAATGAAAATGGATCTCATTAGATGGAAATGGGTCGTTAGGTTAAAAAGATATTCCTAATTATAATCGGGGTTTTCTGAATTTCACCTATTCATTCAACTGACATCTTTATCTCCTCTCCATCAATTGGAAATCAATGCCCAAATCTGGCAACATGATTACCGTCAAATGGTCTGGCATTTATGCTAGCTCCATTCAAGCTCGATTGGCTATCCCCACCGCCTCCTTCTACGGTGACCTCTGCACTGACGGAGTTAGTATCTCCGGCATCGATAAGTAAGGAGTCGCTGAAATCAATATCAGCTCTTTTTCAGGCCTTTCCTCTATGATTCATTGCCATTTAGGAGAGAGATAAGGTCTCACTCTTCGCTGCAACTCGAGTCAGAGAGTATCTATTTCGAATCCGCTGACACCACCAGCCGTCGCCCCAAATCTCCACAAAATCACTATTGTAGCCCTCTAACGTAGACAAACCGGTATTATTTTACCATCTTGAATTCAAATCTTCCATGGCATGATTTGCTTTTCCTTTAATTAGATGGGAGCCACGTCCAATGTGCTTTGATAATTTGGAAAATGACGTTTACGTGATGGATTCCAAAATGAAGATAGCAATTGGTGTTGGGTCAAAAAATAAGGAGAAAGAGAGAGGTGGTTTTGATGAGAGGTTTGTTCAGGTTTTGAGGGTGACCAAGGCGTTGAAGGGAGGGAAACAACTACATTTCAGAGCTATGGTTGTGGTGAAAGATAAGCAGGGCAATGTGGGAGTGGGCATTGGAACAACGCTGGCTTTGCTCTATAACCCATAAAGTGATGTGGTGATCTACCCGGCGCCTGCATTGGTGGAGAAGGAGGACGAGAAGAATCTGTACCTGAAATTCATGTTCGACAACTACATGAAGCTGTATGCTGGGGTGAAGTTTCAGGCCAAGGAGCCAATATTTGAGGCTTTAAAAAAATGCAAACACTGCAAGTTTGGAACAAGTTGCATCTGCTTAACTAACTAGTGGTGTTACTTCATTGGTTGGGTTTATTAATATAGTTTTAGAGTGTATGTGTTGGGTTGTACTTGCTAGATTATTGTGTGGATGAGGAATTATATATATCTACTTCATGTTAATTGGGTTAATGCTTCCATGTACTAGTAATATAATATTGTTTAATCCAATAATTAAAACTAGTAAGTTCTTGTCTGCCTTTGATCAATGCAATAAAGTTTAATTATTAGAGTAGGTAATATCCATATTCCAGTAAAAGATGACAGATGATCATTATTTGTGACTAACAACATTTCTTCTCAAGTGTTGTCTTAAGTCGACATCATTTTCATTTTGCTGAGTTATTTAGATTAGAGAACTGGTTAATTGTCTGATGCACATTGCAGGAAGGAATGACCAAGCTGGCTCAGTTATAGTTTCTTGGCTATCCTCCAAGTCCAATATACATTCTTCCTTTCTTTATCCTTACTCACATTTATACAACAACTCCAATTCTAAATACCATAATTGTTCTTTTCTGTTAGATTTGATTCAATTATTGGTTTGGTGTATGAAACTCTATTTGGAATAATATACAACTTTGTGGAGGATGCAAAGTTATTGGCGAAAAGTGATGATGAAAATGCTGCTGATTTAACCACTCTCTTGATTCAACTTTTCCACATAAACACCACTCTCCAAAAGAGCCCTCTTTACACAGTTGTTGAATTTTATTGAGTCAAATTTGCTGTCACTCTTGGATTGTCGGCCCTCAAAACCATTGAAGCTGGAAAATTAAAGCTCACGCTTGGAGTTTAATTAACCCAAAATTAAATCTTTATTTAGCGTAACTAATAATTACAACTTGTAGTATAACTTTATTTTTTCATCCCACTCCACGGGGATTGCCCATTAATATGAGGGAGCTTTTGCGCGGATATGCCGATATACTAGGCTACGATGAAAAAGTTAGTGCTTTACTTTTGTATCTTAATTGCCTTTTAGTTCCCACATTGAAACTATTTGCATTACTCATCGCGTCCTTTACAGTATTGTATAAGTCGGAGGGCATCAGCATCAGTTAGTGCATACTCGAAATGCACAAAGCATTTAACGGAGATGGCATTGAATTCTGTTTGGTATATCTACTACAAAGATGTGAAGCCCTTTGACAAAGCTCCCTGAAATTCTGGACTCGTGGCGGTGTAGCAACTTCTTAACACATAAAGCAACTGTGTAGGTGACACTTTGTAATGGAATCTACATAACATGTTCACGACAGCTCTTGGATTACATCTTGGCTTATTTTTTGTTCATTACTCCAAGATTAGAAATTTGTAAATATTTTTTTGGTGTAATTTTTAAGAGTAATCTAATTAATTTTGAAGAGTAATCTAATTAATTGTAAAGATTAAACTAATTATTTTTATAGATTGATCTAACAACATATAGATTATACACAATTTAATTAATTTCTTAAGAGTAGTCCAATATATAATAAATCAGGGTCTCAAATGAAAGAGTAACCCAAATTATTACAAGGAGTAACCCAAAAAATATTGACCAAACAAAACAATATATAAACAAATCAGAGTCTCAAATAAAAGAGTAACTCAAATTATTATAAAGAGTAACACAATTAATATAAAAGAGTAACCCATAAAATGTAGACCAAACAAAATAATATATAAATAAATCAAGGTCTCAAATGAAAGAGTAACCCAAATTATTATTAAAGTAACACAATTAATAGAAAAGAATAACCTAGAAAATGTTGATCAAATAAAGCAATATATAAACAAATTAGGGGCTCAAATGAAAGAGTAACCCAAATTATTATAAAGAGTAACCCAATTAATAGAAAAGAGTGACCTAATTAACTACTAAAAAGAGTAACTTAAATATTTGGCCCTACATTTTTATTTTTATTTAAGTGCGAATTTTCTATATCATTTGGGTGTAACATCTTCTCGTCACACTATTTCGAACAAAAAAACAGAGCACAAAGTGATCTCAAGGTAGACTGCATATGCTCCAAAACAGGATAATTTGAGTGATTTCCACCCATAAATTGTTTCACGTTCACAATGACATCCATGATGTTATCCTCTACTAGAATTTAAACCCGTGTGTTGCACGGGATATATTTAAAAAAAATTAGATTTATTTTTCCTTTTTGTCAGGTGGTGGGACTAACACAAAATAATTAATTATTCTACATAGAGCTTACACACAACACTAATACAACCACCCATTACATATTAGATCACATCGGATCTTCTGCGCCATTTTCGTGCATCATCTTTTGTGTCACACGTTAAATGATTGACACGTAAAAGGGGGAAATAAATTCAACCATTGTCCCTAGGGTTTAAGGTTTAGGGTATAGTTTGTCTCTCCTACATTTCGTTCATCTAACGGTATCACACAGGATATGATGTATCAAATGGCACAGATAATCCGAGCCGATATTAGATATTACTCCCTTCGTCCACCTCAAAAAGTCTCATTTTTCCATTGGGCATCCGCCCTAAGGGTCTCATTTACGATTTCTCTTTTTACACACATGAGACCCGTACATAGGGATGAAAACGGGATACCCGCTTATTTTGGGGTACTCGTACCCTTATTAGATTAAAAAAAACTACCCATACCCCTACTCGACCTATATAAATAATTTATTATGGTACCCGTATCCATCTCCATACTCGTTTATCAATACCCGCAGGTACCTATACTCGTTTAATATTCATTTATTTTATATATATTTATATATATATATTGTTTAAACAAATGTAATAATAAAAATTAAATTATTATTAATTAAATATACAATAAAATCTATATATAATTAAAAAAATTAAATAAAAAATTACATTAGTTATTCATTTATGTCAATTTTCTACATTCTTTGTCCAATATTTTAAAACTTAGATAAGAAAGTAACTAAATTAGAAAAAAAATCAAAATTGAACATAAATGATTAATATTGAACAAACAAAAAAATCAACTTGAGAATTGCAAGTAAAACAGTAATAAAGTTAAACGACAAATTACGATATTATCTTGAAACAATTTAAAATCTTCTTGCTAAATAAAACAAATTAAAATTTTCAAATGAAGTCCCAATTTGTAATGTACGTCTCAATCATGGGCACAATTTTAAATGTATACCATTTAAGGGTTTGAATTTTACTTCTTTTTTTTTTTAAAAAAAAAGGTTTACTTTAATTTTATTTCTGAATTCAATACATATTATAGAATAATAAAAAAATATCAATAAAAACAATATATATTTGATTAATGATTTTATTTGAAGGTATATAATATCCAAATACCAAATTCGACTTCCACATAATCCTCGCAAAGTGTAGGAAATTTTTTGGAATGTCAAAAGAAGGACGTCTTATTCCAACATAAGAAATTCTTCTAAAATTTCAAACCTAAATATTTTTTTTTTAATTATTTAGAATAACATGAAATAAGAAAATAAATTTCGTAGCAAGTCTTAAAATGAGAAAAAAAAAATTAGGTTCTAATTTGAAAATAAATAAAATTTAAACCTTAAATTGAAATTTTCATAAAATGAGGTTTTAATTTGAGTCTTAAACTAAAAATTAAATCTTGATATGAAATTCTTCCCCATATGAAATTATATGTTTAGTAGAAACAATACTTTCTCGTCTCAATAATTAAAAAAATAGCAACAAATTTAATATCTAATTCTTAGTATTAAATTATCACTATTCAGCTCATATAACAATGAACGTTTTGTTCATATATTAAAATTTTTAAGGTTATCATATCTTCAAATAATTTTTAAGTTTACTATATCTTCAAATTTTAAAGACAAAAATGAAATTACAATTCTACCCTAAAAAATAAATTACAATTCAACCTTAAAATGTACTACATTTTATCTTTTTGAACAAATAAAAAAATAAACTTGAGAATTGCAAATAAAACAATAATAAAGTTAAACGACAAATTACGATATTATCTCAAAACTATTTAAAATCTTCTTGCTAAATACAACAAATTAAAATTTTCAAATGAAGTCCCAATTTTTAATGTACGTCTCAATCTTGGGCGCAATTTTATGAGTGTGTCATTTAAGGGGTTCGAAATTTACTTTTAAAAAAAAAAAAGGTTTACTTTAATTTTATTTCTGAATTCATTATATATTATAGAATAATAAAAAATATCAATAAAAACAACATATATTTGATTTAATGATTTGATTTGAAGGTATATAATATCCAAATACCAAATCCGACTTCCACATACTCCTCGCAAAGTGTAAGAGATTTTTTGGAAGGTCAAAAGAAGGACGTCTTCTTCCAACATAAGAAATTCTTCTAAAATTTTGAACCTAAATAAATTTTTTAAATTATTTGGAATAACATGAAATAAGAAAATAAATTTTGTAGCAAGTCTTAAAATGAGAAAAAAAATTAGGTTCTAATTTGAAAAAAGAAATAAAATTTAATCCTTAAATTGAAATTTTCATAAAATGATGTTTTAATTTGAGTCTTAAACTAAAAATTAAATCTTGATATGAAATTCTTCTCCATATGAAATTATATGTAGTAGAAACAATACTTTCTCGTTCCCATAATTAAATAAAAAATAGCAACAAATTTAATATCTAATTCTTAGTATTAGATTATCACTATTCAGCTCATATAATAATGAACTCTTTGTTCATATATTAAACTTTTTAAGGTTATCATATCTTCAAATACTTTTTAACATTACCATATTTTCAAATTTTAAAGACAAAAATGAAATTACAATTCTACCCTAAAAAATAAATTACAATTCAACCTTAAAATATACATTTATCTTTTTGGTGGATGGATCCCACATAAAAAAATGACATACAATACTACATTTTTGAAAGGCTTATAATATTAGTACATTTTTTTATCAATTTAAATTAAAGTTCATGAAAAAATAAAGTACAACTAAAAACTTAGTAATTTATATTATGGCTAGATTGATATAGTTGAATGTAATTATAATGAAATAGAATGAACTTATGAATGGAATGAAGATGGGAAATGAATGACAAAATATAATTATTCTCATGATTGGTATTGATCAGGAATAGCTCAAGTAATAGAATGTACATTTTTAAATTTAATTCAAATTTAACTATTTGTATTTTTTTTAATTTTAAATTAATTTAAATCTCAATAAATTTAATATATTTTAATAATTATACTATTAAAAAATTATGAGATTAAAAATGAAATAAAAATTTATAATATTTAAAATATAAATAAATAATTATAGGTAATTTAAAAAATTATCTACATAAATAAAATTAAATTTTTTATTTAGTATTATTCAATTTAAAATTTGTATAATATTTAAAATATATAATATAATAATTTTTATTTAGAATAAAGATAAAATAATTATTTAATTTTTGTATTTTTAATTTTTTTAATTTTTTTATATTTTTATTATAATGAGTATTAAAATATAAATTTGTTTTAAACAGATTTCAAATAAAATTAATATTTTCTATATATAATTTATTATGAAAATAATATATTAAATGAAAAAAAATATTAATTTATTTTTTATTTTTGTAATTATTCAAAAATAGATGTGACATAAATAAAAATAAATTATTTATGTATTTGATGTTATATAAAATAATAAATAAAAAAAATTGATTCCATGTAAGCATGGAATGGGTAAACCTACGGGGGTGGAGAGGAATGGGTATTCCCATTTGTGTGGAATACACATTCCTTAAAGGAAGGAATGGATATTCCCATTACACTACAAGAAAAAATGCATTTAAACACATTTAAAAGTGTTGTTATAGGTAATATATTAACACATTTTACCTATAACTAGGTTGATTTTTTGTGTGGTCCATTCTGCTGTGGAGATAGGTAGTACCCCTAATACCACACTTTAAGGTGTAAAGAATTATGACATAATAACACACTTATATCTATTAATACACTTTGAAGTGTGAAGAAAAGTGACTTATTAAGACACTTTTAAATGTTACAATATAGTAATATTAAATAAAATAAAATTAAAAAGAGATTTCTCTTAGATTCGAACTTGTGTCACCATATCACCTGATGGGATCTCTATATTAAGTCAGAAACCATTAAACGATAAATAATTTTTGTGATTTTTTTTATAAAAATAGTATATATACATAGAATACATAATTAATTTTTAATATTTAAATTTTATAATATTAATTTTATATTATCAATTTAATAGGTATAATAAATTAAATTTAGAATTATTTATTAATTATAATTCAAATTTAATATTTTTAAAATAAATTAATAGTAATATAAAAATATATATATAAATAATTATTTTAAAATATTTAGCATTTTTATATATTTATTATTATCTTAAATTTTAACGTTAAATATTTTTTTTAAATAAAAATAAATTATATTTTTTGATCATTAGATTAATTAAAATAATTATTATTTTAAAATAAATATAACCTTAAATTAAATTAACAATAAAAATTATCAATTTAAGTAAATAAAATGTAAAAAATTATTAATTTAATTTTCTTAATTTTAAAATTTTAATTTAACTTTATAATGAAATAATTTATATTTCATATTTTAATGTGGAAACAAAAATTTTTAAAAAAAAATTATTTTAATGATTAGTAATCTTTATAATACGTTTGTGATAACAAAATACTATTTATACATATACTTTTAAGTGTTTCTAGAGAGTACATAAAATGACACTTTTTTGTGTGTTAAAAAATGTGTAACAAAAGTATAGTAATAGATAAGTGTTGTTTCTGAAGTGTGGTGATAGGGCAAATATCAATACATCGATTTATTAACTGTCTTTATAGATAATATATTAACACCCTTAAAAACATAATGTATCAATACAATACCTATTATTACATCGACTTTAAAATGACAATAAAATATGTGTGGTAATAAGCATTTTTTCTTGTAGTGTTATAAAAACATATCAAACGAATGAATAGGAATCAAATTAGGAATGTTCATTTAATTCCTATGTCATTCCGTAGTACCAATCATGCCATTAAAGTATGCATAAAAGGAAATAATTACAACCATATTAATTAAGTATAATAAAAAATGAAAATCATAATAAATTAAATTGCAAAAAGTTGAGGAGAAATTGAAGAGAATTTGAGGAGAGAAGATAAATTGGGGAGAAATGTTGATCCAAAATTTAGAGTGGAAAAACTTAGATTGACTTTAGGTGTTGTTATATATATATATAGATAACAATATCATACGCTTGTGTAGTTAAAAGCATCTCCCCTCTATTTCTCTTCACTGCATTCCATTTATTTTTACTGATCAACTAGCTCCTAGAAATAAGGATGAATGTGACCACACCTTCAAGATATAATGGCCTTTGCATTTCAATCAGAGGAGAAGCATGCACAATTTAAATAGTATGTTCACATCCATTTTGAAAAGCTTCCTATTTATAATATGAAAAATGACAGATAAAATTAAGCCTAGTATTTATGACATTTCTTCTTTGTATATACGTATATATTCCTCCAAATTTGTAATTCAATTCAAACTTTTGTCTGTTTCATATACCCTATTTAACAATCACTTTTTTTTATGTAGTAATCAAAACATCCATCCTATCACAATCTAACATATAGAGAATAACTCCAATTCTAAATATTATCACCTTCCTCGACCTTTCCGTCTCAATTCCCAAATTCACAAAATCAAAGAATAAATTCATCAAAATATGTCAATAAATGGCATAAAGCCAATCAGAAACATCAACAATCTCACATAGTGTTTGTTGCACCCCTAAATACCCCAGATGCACATAACTCAGACAACACATTATTTGACGCATACCATTCGAAATATTCAATTCTTCACTCCCTACCAAATATTTTCAGTTAACAACAGATTTATCCACTTAATAAGAATTTATTCTCCATCTTGCAACGGGGAAAGATGCAACCAAATTTGGACAAGCCACTAAAACCACCAATCTACCAAATATTTCCAGTTTAGACAGAAAGAAAAAGGACAGAGTAACAACTGATTTCAAGAATACGAGGAGCGGAAACATGGGTGGCGAGCCAGGGTAGCGGCAGGGCCATTGGCAGCGAAGGCGGGGATAAGATGGAGATGACGGGGACATCGTGTGTTCCGGCAAAGAAGACGAGAGAGATGGAAGTTTGAGGAAACATACAATTTGGGAGGGGCTGTTCTCAATTTTAACCCATTTGAATAACCGATAGAAGAAGAGGATCTGGTTCTACCAATTTTTGGTAGGACCGGTCTTACTGTAGTCATTCTCATAAACTAATATCAAATTCTACGTACTACAATTGCTCTAATAGTTTGCACAAATTCATCTTAGTTGTCTGTATGACACCACACTTTATATCATCTACAATATAACTATATTACCTTAGAAAGAATTTTATCGTTAATAAAATCATATTGATTACTTTATATGTATAAAGCTATGTTAATATTACTTAATTTTTATGGGTTATTACTTACTGATTTTATCTTTAAAATTTATTATTACATTAATTAAAAATGTCATTACTTCAATTTAATTAAAATTAAATGAGTCAACCGAATCTAATACTACTTAATTGGGAATAATAGATCCTCATACATTCTTAATGGATAAATAAAGAAGAGTATAAAAATCACAACACAAGAATTTACTTGGAAAACTTCAAATCAAAAAAAAATAATTGAGAAAATACCACTACGAGAAAATTTTTAACAAACACATAAAATTTCTCTCTCCCGACTACAATCCCAACTAATTCACATCTTTTTCCATAATCAAGAATATAAGAAAGGAATTTAAAAGAATCAAACACAATACTCCCTCCGTCCCAATTTCAACTTCACACTTTCCATTTTTGTCCGTCCCAAATTCAACTACACTTCCATAAAAAGGAAAAAACAACTAACTAATATCCCCCTAACATACTTTAATTTCAAAATTGTATATCACCTCTTTAACACACATAACATACTTTATCATTTATTTATTACCCAAAAATACCATACTACCCTCAAAAGTAAGTCAAAAAGTAACTTTTCTTAAACTCCGTATCTACAGTAAACGTAAAGATGAATTTGGGATGGAGGGAGTATATTACAAATATTTAAATAGTTCACACATTTCTCCACAACTGAGAATATAAGAATGATATTTAAAAAAATGCCCCCAGTGCATAGCTCAAGTGGTAGAGGGGAAGGTGAAAAAACCTTCCAACTGAGCTAGGTTGCTGCAGGGTGGGGGTTCGAATCCTGCCTTTGGCATGGATTTGGCCCCTTACAATCACAAATTAAACAGTGAGCCCTCTCTATAAGCCACTTGAGGCACATCCTGCGATTTACCTCCACCACCAATCCCCAGGGCAGGGGCGGTGGGGTACCCTAATGGTGGGGTACACCTTTTTAAGAAATTTAAAAGAATCAAATACAAAGGTTAAAGTGTACTTGAATGGTGCATGGATATCAAGAGCAATGATCTCTTTAAATAGTACTAAAGATCACTCCTAAGTACACAATTTTACCCTAAATTACTAAGAGATACAATGAATTCAAAAAATTACTCTCACATACAAAATATTAAAGTAAAATGCCAAATATAATCTTAATTTATTATAATCTCATACACTTTTAAACCACAAACCATAAACCCCTCACCCACCTACTGCAGTCGCTGGAGCCCCTGCCGCCGCCGGAGCTGCGCCGCTGTACACACTTTTTTTACTGCACATAATTTTTGCTGCACACGAACTTTTATGCTGCACACAAACATTTATGTGCAACATATTGTAAGGATAATATTGGAATATCATTATATATTTATGTAGTTAGTAGTAATATTTTTATATGTTTGTATCTAATAGTAATAAAATAGTTTTTAATCTACTTAGTAGTTACTATTCCTAAATATAATATATTGGAGATTTATTGGATCTTGAGCCTAGTCCAATTGTCTATATTATTTATATTATTTTTATGTAAAACTCGAATCATGATTAGGGAGTTCACGAAACTCAAATCCTCTCTGCTGTAGATACAACATGTGGTGAGTTAAATTCATTTTTTTACCCTATAACTAAGTAAAACTTCGATTTTGCCCTAAAAAAGATAAGTGGTTCAATTTTGCCCTATAACTAACGAATCATTTCAATTTTTGCCCAATTTTCACCGGAAAATGCAAAATTCACCGGAATCCGCCACATCATGCTTCAATTTGGGGATTTCCGGCTAGTCAATCCGACGTGGCAATTTTAATTTTTTTTTAGCCTAGAGTTAAATCATTTTTTGCCCAACTAAGCAAAACTTCAATTTTTACCCTAAAAAGATATGTTTGATTTGATTCTTATTTAATTTAATTAATCGGATTCTGAGCGGGTGATTTTCAATAAGAATTTCGTCTTGCATGCGTGTTCTTTTGAATATTGTTGTACGATCAAACATTGTTCCTTGCGTTTTATTAATTGTACATTTTACCAATCTGATCGAGATTTATTAGGAATTACGATAATTGGTTTGTTCTGTAATTCAGGTAATGCTACGACATTGAGTCAAATTAATCTTATTGTCTCAAGTGTTTGATGTAATAAATTTTCTTGCATTTTCAATTTAGGCTATCTGCACACCTCCTCTTATTGAATACACGCATATTATTATAAAAATAAAATTAATATTTTTAAAAATCTAAAATACCATTAAAATTATTAAATACATACCCTATTTATTTTATAGAGTATTTTAAATACACACCTCATTTTATTTTATACACATTGTACTATTATATAATTAAAATATATTATAAAGATATCTAAATTACGTTAATAAATATACACGCGATCCCATCGCTAACCTAGCTAGCGATGTTCACGTAATTACTTCTGCAAATATTAAGACAAATTTTGTAATAATTTATTTCTCATGTAAAGTTAAATAGAAAGTATTTTTATTAATTATTAAAACACAATATATATGAATTTTATCTTTTTTTTATATAAAAATTATCACTTTTTTATATGACTTAACTTTTTATTTAAAATACTATATTTATTTTACAAATTATTTATAAAATAATTTAATTGGATAGTTGTCACTTGTTATTTATCAATATAATTTTATATTAAAATATTATCATTTTTATTTGTTCCATAAATTATGTCAGATTAATTTAATAAATTATTTAAATCTAATACATTAACTTAATTAAAATTAAAGAACTAAAATTAGAAGAAAAAAAACAAGAATAAAAAAACCAATTAAGTACGTGTATATGCTATTAAACTGAACTAGAACCATCTTTCTTTAATTATTACAATCGGTTTTATTTTTTATGATAATGAAATCCATTTTATATGAATTTATATGTGGGTGAAGGGTTTATATTTTATTTAGTAAAATTGAATGATGAATTTTGGGGTGTATAAAAAAAATTAAAAGGGTAATTTTGGAATTTTAAAGTTGTGTATATAATAAAATTAAGATTTAAAATTTTAAAAGGGATGTGTATTTAATAAAAATATTGTATTTAAAAAAAAAAGGATGTGCAAATAACAACACTCTTTGATTTATATATGGTCCACCCTTGTTGTTTTCTTTGTATATTAAAGCAGTGTGTTCCATTGTAGTGAACAGGGTAGATGCTAATTCGAGGCCTAAAAATATTCTGGTGAAAATTGGGCAAAAATTGAAATGATTTGTTAGTTATAGGACAAAATTGAACCACTTATCTTTTTTAGGGCAAAAATCGAAATTTTGCGTAGTTACAGGGCAAAAAATGATTTAACTCTAAGCTAAAAAATGTCAAAATTGCCACGTCGGATTGACCAGCCGGAAACCCCAAATTGAAGCATGACGTGGTGGATTCCGGCAAATTTTGCATTTTCCGGTGAAAATTGAGCAAAAATTAAAATAATTCATTAGTTATAGGGCAAAATTGAGTCACTTATCTTTTTAGAGCAAAAATCGAAGTTTTTCTTAGTTATAGGGCAAAAAATGAATTTAACTCGCATGTGGTACATTTTATCTGGACAATCAGATAGCAATCAACAATCCTATCACTGCTCTCTAGAGACCTATAAATAGAGTCATTGTGTATCACTCCTCCGTTTACTCTTTCATCAGGGTTTCTGCGATAGTAATGATGTCTTCGCTTATAAACCAACATATTAAGTGTTTTAAAAAGTTATATCAATTCTAAAATTAAAATGCATTGTAATAGAATATAAATAAGTAGTATAATTTTTTTAAAATTTATGAAAACATGAATCTTGATTTAAAAAGAATTAAAACAAGAAATGTGGAGTTAAATTTAAACAGATAAAATACTGATTATTGATGGAATTGTCAAGGTCACGGGCTAAAAGTCAGTAGGCTTGGCCCCGACCGTCATATAAAAATGCAATATGAGACTTTCAGAATATCCCCCTCTCTCTTTTTTTTTTTGTTTTCTTTTTTTTGAAAAAAATACTTCATTCCTTTATTAAAAGCAGGCAAACTTTTCATTTCTGCCATCAACAAAAATTACGAGCTTATTTTAAGAAAATTTTATTCGGATTTAAATAAAAAAGTAGTAATTTTATAACTTAAAATTAAAAATTACAAAAAAAAATTGATATTTTAATTTTTAAATTTTTAAATTTAATTTTATTAACCGACAAAAAATAATTACGATATTTTTACTCTTGAAAATTGATGAGAGTGGAAATTCATGTAATTTTGGGTCCAATTTGATATCTCTTTGAGTGTTTAATTGCTATTATTTACACAAATTTTAATATTTTGAATGATTATTGACTAAAAGGTGCTTGAGAGATATTTTGTTATTTTTTATAGGAAAAAGGATAAAAAATGTTAAGTTGGAATAAAGGGTGAATTTGTGCAAGACGTCAAGGAAACAGAGGACTACATACCATAATATTCTGTATTTTTGTGGACGTCTGAACTGGTCGTGTGATACATGGTTGAAAAGATATGAAAGAGAGGTCGTGTGGGTGCAAGAATCGCTAAAATCGAAGTTAAGATGAAGAAGTTATGCTCAAAACCGTGAGGTCGCGCAGCTGCCGGTGAGAATCCGAGAATTCACGAAAATTACCCTCTTTTTCTTATTTTCTTGGTGACCAAGTTATTTCCTAATCTCACAAGTCACATACCTCCATATCTTCCATCATTATATTTTTCCTTATTTTTTAAGATCAAATATCCTTTACTCCTTATCTTATTCCATTCTCATACATATATATACTCTATTCCCATCACCACATAAAAGTGTGGAGAAACCGCATAATCTACCACCACCACATCACCTAGAGTTTTAAACCCCTAATCCACAATATTCGCCTTTCATCATCTACCCACCATCCACCATCTTGAGAGAATTTAAGAGAGTATTCGTCTACTTGATCAGAAACGGGAATTCTGGAGAGGACGGAGTTGAAGAAGGGGAACCAAACAAATACTCCCTTCGTCCGCTTTCAAGGGTATTATTTTTTCATTTTGGGTGTCGCGCCCAAGGGTCTCATTTCCTTTTTTATACATATTGGACCCTTACACACCCACTAATACAACTAAAAAATGAGACTCACACCTCCATTAATATAACTACCCTCTACAAATTAAATAATAATACTTCTTAATCCACGTGCAAAAAGCAAATGGCACTCTTAAAGCGGACGGAGGGAGTAAGTTTTTCTTTCTTTACTTTATTCTTTCTAATTTTTATACTCATGGGTAAGTCTTTTTCCATAGACATGATTGTTACTTGTAACACCATGAGCTAAGTATCTTTTTGGTAATGTTAGGGCTTTAGACAGTTTTGACTATGTGATTTGATTGCCATGGACTTGAATTTGTTATACTGCAGGATGTTTATTTCCTTATTGAAGATGATATTTTGAGACTTCATATTATTATATTTTGAGTTTTGATTCCTTTAATTATTTTTGACAGTATCACTGATTGATATTTGATAGAATTCCTTATTTTTGCATGATAATTGTTGTTTCTTGTGGCAGTCTTAGGGATTGCCCTATAATTCCTAAGAGTGTTAGACAATCAATTTGGAATATTAATTACTTGGTAAAACATCATTATTAGGTAATTGGTAAGGAGACAAAAGGGATTAATAATTTAGTACCTAGAAAGGGAAGTCTAGTGATCTACCCTTTAATAGAATTTAGCATGAAGTACCTATAGAGAGAATGAGAGTTAATTTCTTATCGATCCTAGGATTTGCAGCTCATTATAAGTGTTAGATTCTACCTGATCAAGGAGGTCTAACTAGGTTTAGTGATCCTTTTATAAATATCTATAGGTAATTAATTTGGGTTTAGAATAATCTGTCACATGTTAAACTGGATTGTCCTTAGCATTATCAGTCTCTTATCTTGGAATACTTGATTGTTTTCTCGTCAACGTATCTTGTTTTATTTATTTATATTATTTTCACTTTTCTTAATTTTCATAAATCGAGTTTGTCTTAAATAGAAATAGTCATATTAGATTTATTTATCACTCTAACACTATCCCATGAGTTCGATAATTTAATTTGATCACACGTACACTACAAGTGATCCCTTATACTTAAGGGTGAGATTTATATTTTTCAAAAGAAAATAGCGAAAAAAAATTTCAATAGAATATTCTTTCAATTAAAAATAGTACTTTTATGCACTCTGTGTTACTTTTTAAATAAAAAATATAAATACATTCACGATTAACTTTACTCTGAAATACTACTTGAGTGACGCACGCCGTGTGCCTTTAGAATTTAATATTATGGATAATGGTACATTATTTTGTTCTAAAACGTATATACTTTAATTAATAAGAGTACATTATTTTGTTCATACAGATATATACACTTTTCATTATATCTTTTATTTTTCTTCAGAAAATAAAGGGTACACATTTTTATACTAAATGGCATACAATTTAACACAAAATTCTAAAGGCACACGGAGTGTGCTCCCGTCCGGGCGCACACAAGTTTTTGTTGTATAAAATAAATGGTACACATATTTATACTAAAGGATATATAATTTAGCACAAAATTCTAAAGGCACACGGAATGTGCTCCTGTGTGCCCGGGCACATACAAGCTTTTGCCATACTACTTTTACGTTATTAATTTATAGAAACATCTCTTAAGAATAAAATAGAATACATTTAAATATTTAATTTAATTTATTTTATTAATTAGAACTGAATGCGCTTTTGCATTATTAATTTATTATAGAAACATTGGAGTAATATAATAGAGGGTAAATTACCAAAATTCCCATCGAGGTTTGTTCAAACTACCAAATAAATCTTATAATTTGAAAAATTACCAATTACCCCATTTGATTTGTATTTAATTTGAATATTTATAAAAATACTATTTTTTTTAAATAAAGAGGAAAGGAAATGACATTAATACCCATATGTTTAACATTGTTATTTTAAATTTAACTATTTTATTTTTTAAAATTTTTTTAATGTAGAAAATTGAGATTAGATGGATTTTTTTTATTTTTTCCATGTTAATTTTTTTTTAAAAAAAAATCCATCTAATTCCTAGGTATTGAAATTAAAAAAATAAAATAAAATAATGAAATTTAAAAATATAATATTAAATATATGAGTATTGATGTCATTTTCATGTTAAAAGAAATTAAATATAAAAATCCTTCGAACCCTAGTTTTCTACATTTAAAAAAACTTTAAAAAAATAAAATAATGAAATTAAAAAATACAATGTTAAATATGTGGGTCTTGGTGTAATTTTCATAGAAAAAAATGAGTATTTTTATTAATGTTCAAATAAAAAACAAGTTAAAGGGGATAATTATGGATAGTTTTTCAAATCACGAGTTTTTTTTTTTTTAATTTGAACAAATCTCAAGGGAATTTTTGTTAATTTACCTTAAAATAGAATACATTTATATTAAATTAATTTTAAAATTAGATCTAATTGCACGGATTTAGGATACAGATGTACAGAGGCGGATTTACGTTAGGGCAGCCCCGGGCTCAAGCCCAGGGCTGCCCACCGAGAGCCAATTATATTTTATGTAAATAATTTGATTTTTTTAAGTTTAGCCCACCCTAAAAATATTTTAAGCCCACCCAAAAGAAGCTAAAAAATAAATTTACATTCTCAAATTATATATTCTATAAGTCCATTACAATAAATATTAAAAATTGGCACATTCTTTATTATTTTGCTATATATATACTCTCTGTGTCTCACATTATTTTACTTTTTTGCACGTGGATTAAGACGTATTACTTATTATTTAAAATTTTAATAGGTAGTTGTATTAGTGGGAGTGTGAGCCCCATATTTTAATTGTATTAGTGGGTGTGTGTGGGTTCCATATGTGTAAAAAAAATGGGACTCTTTGGGTGGGACGCTGCCCGCTGGGACGCTCAAAATGAAAAAAAAAAACCAATCTTTTAGGGGACGAAGGAAATATATATATATTATTTTTTTTAATAAACTTAGCCCACCCCATTGCGGATTTCTGGATCCGCCCCTGCAGATGTAGAAAAAAATGAAATAAAAATTCATATGGCAATATCAGGACAAATAAACATCATTATTTTCACCCATAAACATTTGATGTTAATTAGGTAATAGAGGACAAAATTAATAAAGCTAATCTTAATTAATTAATTAATTAATACATAAAAAGACAAGTGATATCTAATTTCGATTCCTCTCTATTGACATATATCTTTCATATATCAAATTCCCCCATAAACAAACACATGCGCGTCGTTTACTCAACTGTATCGTCTAAGATGTCTTTCATAGTATAATTTTACTTTATTGTAAAACGAAAAAAAAAAAAAAAACTCCACCTCTAGCTGAAACAAAAAATACTTCCTCCATTTTCATATAACGGTTCACGTTTAAATTGTAAAGTAATTTTTTTGTGTATTAAATAGGAATGAAAATTTTAAAATATGAATGATTTCGTGGGATAAATAAAAAGAAAAAATTTGAAAATCCTATATAATAGAAGAAATATAAAATTTTCTTAAGACTGTATTTGAATTGAATCATTTTGGATTTAAGATGTTGGACAGGGGGAGGATATAATTCTTTGGGGGGGGGGGGGGGTAAAATAAAAATAATATATTACTCCAAAAATATTTTTTTATAAATTTATTTTATTTTATATTAGATTTTTATATATTTTTACACAATTTTAAATGTAGAATAAAGATTTGAAAATCCTTCTAAATCAATTAAAGTAAACATCAAATTTAATTTTATCATTTAAAAAACATTCATTTAAAATTATAGATTTATAAAAAGGTTCCGCTAAATGAACATTCCTCTTTATAGAATACACATCCTAATTATTATATAATTAAAAATATATTTTAAAAAAGTCTGAATTATCCTGATTCACTACGTACCCACTCCTAATATTAAATTATATCTTTTCCCTACGGTAATAAGTTCTATTTAAGATCTTATATCAATTCTCTGCCGCCTGCAAATCTTATATCAAGGGTATACAAGAAAATAGTTACTTGTAACAATGCTTTTCTTTTTCTTTTTTGGTAATTGTTTACAAGTTTTTATTTCTTTCGACACTAAGATATTTTTTTTTTCCATCGATTAGTACGTGTTAGACAAATAATCCAATGCAGTGAGAAGCATTAAGATTGATAAAGGAGCAGAAGGAAAACCGTAACCTTTTCAAAAGTGCTCATATTATAATCTACTATATTAAATACTATCAATTTTCTTACTGCTTGAACGTGATCATACATATAAACCTGCAAATCATTGTATTTTAATCCCCCTCCAAGGCTGCATTAATGGATATTCAATTTACAGCTCTAAAAGTAGCAAACCTTTTGCTGCTTAGAATTGAAGGAGGATGATATTGGGAGAAATTGCTGCCACCCGAGATGGTGGCGTCCAGGCGCAGTTGCTGCCTTGCTCAATAATGAAGGGTGGTATGACGTTGAAAGGGAAGGATTTACAAGCGTTAAAGGGGGTGTGTATAGTCTTTATTTCAAAAAGGGTATTATGTTAATTTTAGGGATTGTGTATATAATAGAATTAAGAAACACGAAATTAAAAGGAGGTATCTATACAATAGAAGGTGTGTATTCAATGAAAGGGATGTGTATTTAACGACACTCTTTATAAAATTTGTAAATTTAGTAATGGATCTGTCAGCAGATGAATTTTATTGCCCAATAAATAAAATTCAAAAAGAAATATATTAAACATTGATTAAGTATTTATTTATCAAGAAATTTAAATAAATTAATTTTCTAAAATAAATGAATAAATAATTGATAATTAATATAATTATTTGATCTCAAGTTCAAATCAAGTGGTCTGATCCAATTCAAATAAACTCAAAATATGTCAAGTGTGTTTGACCCAAGAAAAGAAAGCCCAAAATATGTTAAGGTTGCCCTGATCCAAGTCAAGCAGACCAAGATAAAATTCAGTAGGCCTAATTAAATTAAATAGGCTCAAATCAAGTTCAGCAGGTCAAATAATTAAATAAGCCCAACTCCGGTCCAACGAGCTTAATTAAATGGGACAAGCCCATTCAAGTGTGAACACAATCTTTTCAAGTAGAGAATATTACACAAGTGATTATTTCCTCCACCTATAAATAAGGGTCTTCAATCCTCATTTCAATCATTATGAAAATCTTGAAAATTTTGAAGATCTTAGAAATCCTGGAAACCCTGAGAACCCTAAAGAGACTTGAAATCTCTACAAAGTTCAAAGGCTTTTTCAAGTTCTTCATCAAAGATCAAGTCAAGTTCTTCATCAAAGATCAAGCCAGAAAAGACATTCAATTTGAGATAAAGGTGCTGAACCTCTCGATTCAATCTGAGATCAAAATGTTGAGCTCTCGGATTCAATGTTTCTTCAATCGAATTCATCCAGCAACTTTCGTGAAGTCAACAGTATTCTATCAAATTGAACGCGTTCTTCACAATAAATCTTCAAGGCGATGTTTGATTCGAATAAAGGCTAGAAGCCACCGGATAAACGTTTTAAAGCTCCAAATCCAAGTACGGACAAACTTCATCCAAAAATTCGGCTCAAAAAGTTGAAAAGGTCAAAATCAACTTAAGAGATGAATATGAGGATAGATAGGAATTATTTATTAAATTTTCAAATTCAATCCATCTTGAATTACACTTGTAATATCTTTTATGTTTATTATTTAATAAATAAAAACAAAATATGTTTTTATAGGATCCAAACATGAGAAGGATTTGATTGAGAAATTTATAAATATGTTAAATCCTTCTATTCAAACTCAACTTAAAAGGAGTTTAATATTTTTTAAAATTGTTTTGAATAGAAAGTAATTGGGTTTGACTTGGATTTAAGTTGATTTGATAAATTAATTAATAGTGTTAATTCATGTTTATTTTATGATTTGATAAGATAAATTTAAATTTTATGTCAAATCAAGTATTAATTGATATTAAATATTAATTGATGAGGGTGAATAAATGAAAGAGGATAGAAAAATTAAAGGAAAAAAATTAATTGAGAAGTCAATATAAATGCAAAGACTTGTGTGAAACCGTTTCACGTATATGTCCAGCTCGTGCCGCTTCTCCGTAAAGAAGTTGAGAAAAGCTTCTATGGAGTGTACGCGGCGCTTTCTGTTAAGGCACGATGCTAAGAAAGTGCCCGATGAAACTCTAAATAACACTCGTATTTCGATTCGCGGATCTTCAGATCTTGATTTTTGAAATCTAGCACGCGGTTATATTCTTTTTGAGAGGGGCAGTTGTCGAGGGATTCTTTTATTTGCTTCTCAGTTTAAAGCGGGAGCTTATGTGAGACGGATAAAAATAGATAACATTAATAAAAAGTGATTCTCAAATTGAGAAATGATAATAGTATAATAAACTATTTTAGGAACAATATATAGCATAAATTAAAAGTGATAACATTTTTAAAGAAGGATAAAAATATTTTAATAAAAGTAAAAGTTATTTTAAAAAATATAAAATGATCTCACCATAAAACGGTTTCATGCCATACTATCTCCAATATATAATAGGAGGTAATATTAGAGGGTTGGTAGGCGTGTACATGAGATTTATTAAATTTAAATTTAGAATAATAAACTCAACTCAAGCTTAGTCTAAAATTACAATGAGTACGTAGAAATCTTATTCTTAAAACAAAATGGCAAATTCTGTTGTGCACACGAGATTACATAGCACTTATATTCAAAATTTATACATTAATAAATAAATATATATTAATGAATAAAAATTTATATACTTAATTAGCTAATTTTCCATTAATTTTTTTAATGAAAAACTGAATATAAAAAAAGTTATACAATTATTAAAAAAACATACTCCATTCATCCCGCCCATATTGCACCATTTACTGTAACTTTTATTAGAGTTTTATGTAGTCAAACGGTGTAAATATTAAAACATCATGCCAGACTAATCTCCCCGTGGGTCTTCTCATATTTCATGCTCTCTCTATACATTATTTAGACTCATTTAATTTCATAATTACTATAATTAAATCATAAATTTTGGAGTAGTAAAAGTAAAACCTGTTTGAATTAAATTAAAAGACTCTATTGTGAGACGGGTTATTTGTGAGACGGGTGTGAGATGTGTCGATCCATAACTAAAGTATGTTTATTGTATAGATAAAGTATGTTTATTTGCTGTTAAAGCATGTCAATAATAAATCAAATTATAATACATTAAAATCATAATTTAATGCATAATACATCATAATTTAGAAAACATACTTTAGCAACCATCAAACATACTTTATCTAAATAATAGACATACTTTAACGCGTCTCACAAATCGTCTCACTTAAATAGCATCTCACAAGACACTTTATCTTAAATTAATTCAAATTTAAAGAAATTAAAAGTAAAGGGATTTAAAATTATAAGGACTTTAAATATAGAGAAACTCTCTTGTGAGACGGGTTTTTTGTGAGACGGTTTGACTCATTACTAAAGTATACTTATTATATAGGTAAAGTATGCTTATTTATAATTAAAGTATGTCAATAATGAATCATATTATAACACTCTAGAATCATACTTTATTTCATCATTTATTATACTTTAGAAAACATACTTTAACAATCATTAAACATATTTTATCTATATAATAGGCATACTTTAAAGCGTCTCACAAACCGTCTCACAAGATAATTTGTCTTAACTAAATTCATTTGAACTATTTTGTTTGGATGCATTATGAATTTATGAATGACATTTCAAATCCATTATTTAACAAAAAAAATTATTTTTTAATTATTAAAATTACATTATATATATGTCCCAAAGTCTAATGAAATTTTATTTATCTATTGGTACCTATTTCAAACCTGTTTAAAAATATTCATATTTGTTCCATTAAGATTCAGATAAATTGGATATTAAAAATACTCTATTTTTGTCATCCTTCCCCCACTCCACCGCAATAGAAAAATGAAGGAATATTAAACACTAGGACAAACATAGGTATTATTTAAATATTATATGTAGGAAGGGTTTATTCCATGATTGAAGCATGTTAATCGCTTTAGTAAGTGTGGTAGGAGGCATATAAGTGGGAGGCTAGTTAGGGCCATTAGAAGAATGAGCATATACAATTCATATTTTATTTTAATTATATGTATGAGGTGGGGTAACAAAATCTAATTTATAGTGGTATATAAGTTCCAAAGAGATGATGTTGCTACCTGCTACGGCTGGTGGAACTAACAAAGCTATAGTTAGCTACTTATATATTCTCGGTACCTACACCGGTTGTTGTTGAGCCTGTATACTCGCATGCTCTCCTCTTATATCATATAAGTTGAAATTTTTAGTTACCATAAAAATAAAGATAATACAAAA
This sequence comes from Pogostemon cablin, assembly GCA_023678885.1. Taxonomy (NCBI): domain Eukaryota; kingdom Viridiplantae; phylum Streptophyta; class Magnoliopsida; order Lamiales; family Lamiaceae; genus Pogostemon; species Pogostemon cablin. The sequence continues at coordinate 17,757,103 of CM043007.1, read as the reverse complement.
AGAGGATAAGAAGTGTTAGTATTTTATTCAAAATTGATATTTGGATTAATAAAATATGATAGCTGCAGTAAATTATTTCATTAATAATTCGTAGTATAAGTAAAAATGATAACATTTTTATTGAAAAGTGATAATATGTTTGAAAAAAGAAGAAGTGATAACTATTTAAGAAAATATACAAATGGTCTCACGCATGTGTTCCCAAAAATAAAGTGTAGGCCAACACTTACGTGAGATTCCGTGAGACGGATAAATGATAAAATTTTAATAAAAAATGATACTCGATTAATAAAAAGTAATGATTCAGTGAACGGAATATTTTATAAATGATTCGAAGTATAAATAAAAAGTAATGACATATTTAATAAAAATTAATAAAAACTTCAATTAAAAGAGATAATTTATTAAGAAAATGTAAAACGGTCTTATGTAAGTATTGCTCTAAAATGACAGTTTTTTGTGAGACGGTATTTGTGCGAGACAATTGGTGAAACGTGTTAAAGTATAATTGTTATATAGATAAAGAATGATCATTAATGGTTAAAATATATCCTTTTAAAAGTATGATGAATGATCCATTATTTTAGTTTGTCATAATATATAGTTGTCCACTTGTCCTAGGCTAAAGTATGCTTATTATTTAAAGTATACCTAGTCATTTGAACTTCTATTTTAGTTGATTACTGCTGTCAATGTAACCATAAATAAGATGGTCGATGTCTGCCAAATTATATTTTAGCCTTAAATATCCAAATAGAAGTTCAAAATAACCTTCACAAATTCCTCATTTCCATAGTAACAAACAAATTAAGCAAGAACACAAAATGAAACCCCTAAATATTCTAATGGCATAATGGACTCTCCAGTTATAAGTTTGCTCACTACTGTCGGAATGGATCAGTTGAAACATCAAAGCCCGGAGGAATGAAAACAACATCCTCCCACGAAGACTCCGAACTATCCTGCAAAATCAAATGTAAAATTGGGTGATAAGTTTAGTCTGATTTGCTATTAACCGAAAGAACATGTAACCACATAAAGAACATAAGAGTCATTTACTGATTCAAGTTGATTCCTAAGACTGGATAACAAAGAGGTAGCAGAATTATAGGTTTATATCGAACTGCCTGGTGATTTTTTACCTTCATCCCTTGAATTATATCCTCGAGAACAGCAACCTAGCACAATAATCACAATAAGGTGAACAATTATTAGGTGAATTAGGAAAAAGATATTGAGAACAGGTCACTTGGATTTACAACCTGTATATCTCCTTGCCTACGACTAGGATTCAACAGCCTCTGATCATGTGAAGCTCTTGATAGGGACTTATCCAGATCCTCCTGTGCATTTTGTAAATGTGAGGTAATTATAATTGTACCAGAAAGGAAATCACAATGAAAGAGGACAAGCTATATTAGTTTTTAACCTTCCTGAAGAAAACAGGACGATATCTCTTGTTTAGGCTCCTCAGAATTAAGCTTTTTGACTGCAATTCATTGCCAGAACAGATAAGATGACAAGATATTGAGAAATGATCCAGCACATATAGTAATGACCAAAGCTGGCATTCCATTAAACATTGAGGTTAACCATTAAGGATCGAGGTAGTACAATTATACACAACTAGCCATTAGAATGAGAGAGAATTAACAAATAAGTAACATGTTTACAAAAAAATCATGAAATACAGCGACTTTTTCATACTAAGCCACTCTTGAGCGAAAAGATTCACACATCAACTTGTTTCTTGAAATTCAGATGGTCAAGAAATATGTTTCTCAGCCCACTGATTCTCGCTTTACTCACTAAGTGTCAAGATTAGTGCCAGGGCTCTTCTCTATTGAAGTAAAAAAGATCATCAAAAATAAACTTGTCTTCTCATGCTAGAATTTGCTTCAGAGTTTATTCCACATTTTTTTAACTGAAGACTTTTATAATGTGTACCCAAGGTGTGCCTATGAAAAGAAGAACATTTTTTTTCTTCAAAACAATGGGATTACAGTTAAAACTCAAACAACTACAACACGACTAGCCAACTGGCTACAAAGTCTCAATGGTTATTCATAACCAAAGTGAACAAGACTCCACAAATGGAGCCAAACCAACTGCATTAAAGGAGATCAAAAGTCCCACATTGGGAAAAAAGACCATTCAAGCAATCACATATGATATTTAAATTGGATGATAAAATGATTGATCAAAAGGTGTAATCAAGCAATCCAAGAAAATAATTATCTATTCATAAGCACGTGTTGCATCTAGTAAATGATGAAGTCTTCAGGATATGAAATGCAATCTGAGGTGAAGAGATGTGTACAAACAGGAAACTTCAGGTACAACAGAAGAGGCACATTAGTACCATATACAGTAGAGATAACATTGTGAGAAGGAGAATGCGCAATGATGGTTATGGGCTATTATTAAGATAAATCACATTCTTTGAGTCTATGCCAATTAGACCCTTCAGACAACAGCCGTTAATTTGATCAACATCATTCTTTCAACATAATCATCTTGGAGATACATTCACTTGGTATTTTACTCTGTATTTTCTCCAAAATGGCAATGGAGGTGGAAGAGATTGTATGAATTTTAATAGAACCCACACTGACTCTGTAATCAACAAAGGAAGAACTGAGACTAAATATGGCTTTAGTGAGCTCAAACAGTGCACAAATGCAAAACTTGAGATACAAAATATAAGGATAACCAGTAACATCTAGGTTACACAAATGGAAATGCAGTCACAAGAAGATACACTTCATTTTAGTCACATATGGATGTTTTCATGAAGACAGTATTACACTATTACTATGAAATTATATAATTAGTCTGCACAACCATTCAACCATCCATAGTAAGTACAGACTTTATTCAACTTCTATCATTTTGGCTTTTTTTGTCAACAGAGGACTACAATATAAAAGATGAGAATCATTGATCTTCATCATATCTATGTATGTAGAATTTCCAAAAGTACAAACAAGATTGAAAGATCGTAAGGTGAAAAGAACCTGAAAAACTGGAACCCCAGGGAAACTTTCATCTGAAATGCCAGCCCTTTTCCTCTCCTGTAGACATAAAGGCACTTAACTAAAATGAGCCTGAAAAATAAATTACACTCACAAGTGCAGAACTATATCTCAAGACATCGATAGCTCAAGGAAATAGATGTTTCAGTAGAATAGAACCAAACAAGTTTATAGTCAATTGAAGGTGATAATACAAAAAAGCAAAAGCAAAACAATAGCCAAAACATTTTTAACAAGCTAGAGGAAAAGACATTCGTATTATCAAGTAGTTCTAGAAACATTCCTTTTGTTCATATAGCTTAATACACTAACTTTCTTAAATAACTTTTGATATGGAATTGGTTCACATACTGATACAGTATAACTGTTTTATGTCATTTAGCGGAGGAAAGCCTTGAGTATGCTGCCAAGACTCACCTTCAATGCATTCTGTATCTGAGAAGCCTCTGGTAACAACCTTAAAGCCAACCCATCAACTTTAAGCTGAAAAATCTGAGACAAGATGAAGAGCACAAAGAACAACAAGATAAATTAAGAATGCATTCAAGTTCATACAAGCAACTGCATTGAACACGCACAAGAATCATTCTAATATAAGAGCTCATCCCCACAAATATTTCAAATAGTGTACATCAGTACTGCACCAAAAACTTGCCAAATGACAACCCAAAATACATTAACCTGCGCAAGACCCTAATCATTCACGAAGAAAAAAGAGTAGCAGCCTCTTAAAAATAACTAAAATTTCGAATGCATCACAAAATACGCTCAAACAGAAAAGAACCCCATATGCTCGACGAAATGCATCAATGAGTATGATAAAGTAGATAACAGATATTTCGTTATTCTGCAATTGATACCTTGCTTAGAGAAACAGGAACAACTTGTGAACCGGAGCTCATGGAAGGGTCCACAGACATCATGTGCTTAAGGAGTGTCTCAGCATCAGCTTCACTGAAACAGAACAACCCAAGATTTTTCTCCGTATTCGCACCCGCCACTAAAACAAACTCTTGAGAACCATTGATTAGGGCATACACTGGTACTCCAGCAAGTCTCTCCTCAATAACCTCATCTGACATAGCATAATTCTTAGGAGTGAAACTGCTACTCTTACTATTAATGGTGGTACTGGGATTACTGTTAGATGGGTTGTTTTCATTCGCAATTCTGGCGAAGAAGGGATTATTAAAAGGAGGGTTTGTCTTTAAGTTGTTGATAAAGCTTGAGAGGTTAGTTTGGAAGGAAGTAAATGCTTGGTGGAGGAGGTGCTGAGGCTGCGGAGGTGGCGCCGCCGTTGCCCGGGGTTCTTTGGGTTTTAAGAAATTCATGATCTTTCGGCTTTGGGTATTACCATTTAACAAAGAAGAAACAGAATGCCCAATATATACTCTATAATCCGATGTCATATACTCTATAATCCGATGTCAAAATGGGAGGGCATGAGATATAATGTGATGCTTGTCAAGGTTTTGTTTGATATGAGTTTTATAATTCTATTTTAAAAATTCACTAGCACATTTCAAAAACTCTAAGCAAAGACTTATATGATGATAATTTTTGTGATACGAAAAAGAAAAAGAAATGATAATATTTTTTTAAGAGAAGTGATATCTAATTTATAAAAAATGATAATGGTGCAATGAATAATTTCATGAATAATTTATACTCCACAACATTATTAAAAAAAAGTAATAATTCCTCCATCCACTGAAAGTAGGGCATGTACATTTCTTTTTGTCACGTAGATTAATAAATATAATATTTAATAGGTAATGCGTAACTTTTACATGTTATTTTACTACTTTACCCTTAATGCTTAATCTCTCTTATTTTGTTATTGTCTCCATTGAAAAAATAAATAATTAAAAATGAAATGGCAATTAAATCAGACCTCATACAAATGCAATCAAGCAATCACTCACAAATTAGAACATGTTAACAAGATTAACGTTCAGACTCAAGGTATTGAAAGTTAATCATGATAAAAATGTGATCAGATTTAAAAGTATGTCACACATGGTTCATGTTGATGAAAAGTTATTCACTTTCACAAGAACAACCGAGAAATGTTATCTGGCAACAAACGAGGAAAAGCCATGTAGAACATGTCAAAGTAAAAATTTCATCACAAATGTCATGTTTCCTTGTGCAATGTCTAGGTCAGTTTATAAATCAAATGGGGAGTGCACATTCGATGGAAAAATAAGAATTTTCCCATTTATTTGAACAAGTACCAACACAGAGAAGATAAAAAAATAGAGCAGCAAACACAATTCTTACCAAGCCGACAGACTCAGTCAACAAGGAAGTCACAAATGATATGTTCATCTATCAGGTATTCTAATTTCTATAAAGTTATCACCAATATTCATGGTTGTGTATAACTCTCAGAATAAATTCATCATTGAGTTATTTGCCTAAGTAAGCTTCTTGAATAATAATCATTTGAATAATTCTTATTTTTGATATTATCTTAGGTTATACCAGCTATAAATCCAAGTGGCCAATTGATGCAAGTAGGAATATTGTCATTCAACAAGACAATGCAAAACCACATATCAATAACAATGATCCAGATTTCAAAAACATAAATGACGTGGGATGGTTTAGAGCATTGCAATCTTTGCATTCGACCATAGCAACAAGAACAGTTAAAGATTTTCTAGGTGCAATTCATAAATCATTTGATGAGCTATCAGACACCAAGCTCAATGCAGTGTTTCTAACACTAAATCATGCTTAAGAGAAATTATAATTTGTCGTGGTTTCAACAATTACAAGATCCTTCATATGGGAAAAGATGCATTAATGAGAGCAAGGATTTGGTCATTACATGTCTTATATCTTTGATTGAAAAAAAAAATGAAGAAGATGGATTGGAAGATCTTATAACAGCTACAAAGGTATTAGAATAATATAGATTCTAGAATAAAGGTATGAAGGCGATACACTGCAAGTAAGTAGCAGTTTCAGGTTGGATAACTTTTTTTGCAGATTGCAATATGGATAACTTTTTGTGAAGGTGTTAACATTTACAATAGTTTAGTCACACATTCTTTTTGGGATGATTTATGTGTTTTGTCAAGGAAATATATCTGTTTACAGCTAAAAAATAAATATGATAACAAAAATTTTTAAGCAGTAAACTATATGTAAGTTTTATAAAGGTTTCAGTAAATTTTAATGACCTCCTTTTGTATAATCATCACTGACTATTGTGTGTAGTGTAAAGGCCATGTGTTGACATTTGTATGGCACAAGTCACCAAACATAACCATTTGAACTCACAATCTATCAATTCATATATATGTTTGGCAAATTAAATCATTCTCAAATTGTATATTCATCATAGAATGTTTATGAGGTATCTAAACAACATGTGATAACAATTTTTAAGAAAATAGCCACCAAACTTGAACATTTATCCTCACAACCTGTCACTTTATTTAAATTTTTGGTAAATGAACTCATTCTCAAATTGTATAATCATCATAAAATGTATATGAGGTATTTGAACAATAACAATTTTTACGAAAATAGCCACTAGTCATGAACACTTAGTCTCACAACCCGTCACTTTATTTAAATTTTTAGCAAATAAAATAATTCTCAATTATATAATCATCATAGAATGTATATGAGGTATCTAAACAATCATGTGATAACAATTTTTAAGAAAATAGCCACCAATCATGACCACTTAGTCTCACAACCTGTCATTTTATTTAAATTTTTAGCAAATGAACTAATTCTCAGATTGTATAATCATCATAGAATGTATATGAGGTATCTAAACAATCATGTGATAATAATTTTTAAAAACATAGTCACCAAACATGACCACTTAGCCTCACAACATGTCACTTTAGCTACTCATAAGCTCACATTACTTAGTAATTAGCATATATCAGCATTAAGTAAACTCACAATACACAGATATTTCAACATTCACCAAACTAGTGTTTTCATAATTGGACAGGAGATCAAACCGGTAGCTCTAACGGTTCAGGGTTAGACCGGTCGAACTGACAGTTCAACCAAAAAAACTAAAATCACACATTTTTAATAATATTCTTTATTTTATACATGATTTTATATTAACATACAAAATATACATGTGAATAAACATTTATTTAAAAAAATACAAGATCACAAAATATTTAATTAATTTCATATTCAATTTAAAATCAATTAAATCCAAATAATTTAATTAATGTAGAAAAAAATGAATAAATTAAATAACATTAATTAAGCATGATTGATTTTGTGATGATTTCAAATTATATATTCCCTCCGTCTGATTCTAAAATATTCATTTTCTTTTTGCACGTGGATTAAGGAGTATTATTATTATATGTAAAGTGTGTAGTTGTATTAGAAGGAAGTAGTGGACCATATTGTGTACTTTTTTACTAAATAAGAAAAATGGATACCTTTGAAGCGGACGCCAAAAATAGTAAAATGGATACCTTAGAAGCGGACGGAGGGAGTATTAATGATGCATTAATTAATTGCATTTTCTAAGTGGATTTCCAAAGTAGAAATCTTCCCTTTTTACTGTCCAGGATACCAAATTAAATGCTCATATTTAAAAACATCAACTAGCGAACGTTAAAATTAAAAAAGATTAAAATTGGCGATTTTCGGTTCAATCGGTTTTTTTAATTTTGACCAGTCCGAACCGATTTTTCCCGGTTATACCTAAAATCCAATTTTTAGAGGGTGAACGGACCGGTCACCAAACCGGTTTCCGGTTCAACAGGTTGAATCGGCCGGCCCGGTCCAGTTCCGACAACACTGCACCAAACATTACTTAGCATAGCTCAGCATTCACTAAACTCACATTATGTAGAATAGCTCATCATTCACCAAATTCACAATACATAGATATTCCAGTATAACTTGACAATTTAATCAACAATTGGACCCGTAATACAAATAGAGCACATTATCAAATAATTACAATTTTGACCAGATTCATATATTCACTCTCAGAGTGTTTTCATCATAAAGTGTATGAAAGTGTGTCTCCTAAAATGAGTATGTGACGAGTTTGCATGAACAATACCAAATGGTGACACACATAACATGCATACTTCTTAGCCCCAAATGAAATCATCATTTCAGTGTGCATGAAAACTAGATCACAACTATACATGCACAAAAAAGGTAAAGTATTGTTATACCTCTCTGTAAACAGTTAGTTTCATGATAGCGGGACAAAGGATCTAGAGAAATTTTATCACTACCCACGCGTGTTCATACACTCTGATTCTAATCGAAAAACCTCTTTATACTCCGCTAAGGATGTCAGTTTTATTATAATAAAAATATGTAATATAATAATTAAAAAATTGTGACACTATCCATCGGAAACTCAAGAATTTATACATATTTATATTATTATTATTATTTTTTTAAATATACTACTATGAGGACACAGATTATTCCAAAATTTATAATTTTCAATTGGGGGCAGTTATTCACACCCCCCAATTCTACTAAACATACCCCAATTACTAGATGTACCCCATCAAAATTAAAAAATATACATATATATATGCATTAATAAATATACCTCATTTAAGACTATTTTACCCCCTTAGATTAAGAGATCATCTATTTATACCCCCAAATATTACTAATTATACACCATTAATTACTAAATAAATCCTAATAGATATTATAAAATATAAAATACTAATCAATTATTCATTCCTTATCCATCACCACTAATAAACAACAATGGCGCTAAGCTTTTAATTTCTTGATTATATTGGATCTGGTTTAGTGTTATAGAAGCAATATATCAGCATGACCTATATCTCTCTACATGTATAAGGAAGGAATCACGGGAAAACTGAAAATTAAGATGAAATATTAGCAGAATTGGCAAATTAGATTAAAAGCCTTTCGAAGGAATTGAAGAGTTAAGGATAAAGCATTGTCTGAAAAAGATTTATAAGGATTTTATGTGGATATTCGGCACCAGACTAGTGGTTCCACCACCTGCAGCCAAGGCTGTGCCGCCGTAGACACGAGCAGGAGGCGGTCATGGTCTGGTGATTGAGTCTTATCACGACTGCAGAAAAAAGCGATAAAGCATCACATGAAGATGCGCCCCCATAAGACTTGACCTTCTCCCCCGTTGCCATCCCTTCCACCGGGCTGGAGTTTTGTCTACAACACCATCGCTGAAGTGCAACTTGAGATTTTTGTGACATCTCAGTAATTTTAATTTTGAATTGTCGGTTAAATTTGTCTTATCTTATTTTTTCAATGAACTTGTGATGTGACTGTCAACTGTTATTTTTGGATCATAATGTAAATTGAACTTGTATAGTGCAATTCTTTGTGTATTAATGAAATACATAAGTAAGAGTAGGGGATTGCATTCTTGATGTTCAGTTTCATGGGAGAAATTAGATTCTAAGCATAAATTACACTTCATTCCAGGCAAAATTTTTCTAAGTTAATCAAGAAAATTTATTTCCGATCAAAGTGTATGTAATTGTATCAACTACAAATGCTTCATTCTTTTATTGGATCTTTACCTTTTTAATATTGTTAATGTAGTCACAATGCTTTCTTAAAGTATAGATAAGTTTAGTAGTTTGGGAGATGAAAATAATTGAGATATTAAAAATATATTATTAGTAAGGGTATTTTAGTCTTATTAATTATGGATATTTTAGTCTAGACAAACTCTCTTGTAAGACGTTTATCCCGTGAGACTAAATTATTCATTGCCAAATGGAGCAAATGCCTCGTACAATTTTTAATCATTGTTCTTGAAAGAACAATGTCATAAGGATTAAGAAATTAATTACTCCCTGGAGGATTACACAGTTTTTCAAATCTAGATATAATTGATGTGTACGCTAATGAATGGTAAGTAAGATGAGTATTCGGTGTCTTCAATTTCATGACAAAGGAAATTGTTTTTCTTGGTCATCTGTGAATTCAACAATAGATCGATAGAAAGTAGTTTTGTGTATCAAGTGTTATTATTCTCTGTTTAATTTGATAATAGTTACTCAAAAGATACTAAATTCATGCATTTCTTGATTTCATTGAATTCTGAATTTCCAATTGTTCTTGGTGGCATTCGTTATTCTTCTAATGTTCCTTCATTAATCAAGAAAAAATATTATATTAAAAGTATATCTAGGACTTGTTAAGTATGATGAATTTGTATTAGAGTATGTTGTTTAATAATGTTTACTAAAATTCTAAAAAAAAATCTTACTTTAAAGTATATTTAGCATATTTTAGCACGAAATCAGCATATGTTACATACTTTTCAATACTAAACAACTACTCTTAACCTAAACTGACAGATATATAATAAACATGATATTTTAAAATAATGTTAAATATACTACAAGGCATAAACATAATGCCATAACACAAACTGATGATATTTTAACACGATTCTAGTTGGAAGTAATACTATATAACACTTTAACACTTGCTAAATATACTATAACTCAAATTTGACATACTTTTCAAAATATAAGGCATCTTGTATTGAATTCTTCATGTTTTTAATTTAAGAAATGAATATGTTACCATAAAAGTGATATACTTTAGGATAGACTGATGATACTTTAAAGTTTAATACATTTAAGTGTGTAAGCTATAATCTAATACTATAACCATTGCCACATATACTATAACTCAAAATCGTCATATTGTGAGACTTATAGTAATGCCAAACATACTATAGGTGATTAATGCCATACTATAACACAAACTGATGATACTTTAAAATATTTTCGACTATAACTTTTAATATAACACTTTAACCCCATATTCAACATACTATAACATTTGTACGTCTTAATATTTGATAAAAAAATAAATGGTTTGAGTTGATCCCACAAATTTAGGATTTCCTAAAATAATGGGTTGATTACACTACAACAAAAAAAGTATTAAGACAACATATATAATTTGTTGTCCATTAGCTTATTTTAGGGAAAATGCTATGTAGTCAAAGCCCCTGTTGTCTTAGAGTCTATTTATGACAATACATTATATGTGTAGTCTTTGTGTATTTTTTCTTAAAAAAGACGCACAAAGAAAACACATTATATGTGTAGTCTTTGTGCGTCTTTTTATTAAAAAATTACGCATAAAGACAACAGATTATATATGTTATCTTTGTGCGTCTTTTTAATAAACTCTTTGTTAAATGACAACAAATTATATGTGTAGTGTTTGTGCAATTATATTCATAATAAATTTTTAAAAGACAACTAATTATATATATTGTCTTATTTAGTTAAAATAACACATATATATGTTGTCAAATTTATTAATTTTTTTATTGATTAATATATTTATTAACCTGTGGAATTGATAATATTTAAAAAGAATTAAAACGCATTCTATATGATCCATAATACACAACATTGAATAAATATCTCAAATTCGAATGTTGGTAAAAGCCAAATACATCATATTGAATCAACATAAGATAAATTAGAATGTAAATGGCAAGCATCGGATTGAAGGTTTACTTGCACGCAAATGTCTCTCTCTCTCTCTCAACTTTTCATTAAAAAACAGCCATTACAATTTTCAATTTACAAATTGACCACTCCACCAGAAAAGTTTCATAATCTCTTACCATAAAATGTGCTTCCTCAGGAAATTTAAATGAAGAAATGATACAATCCAAATATCATTATTTACCTAATGTCATTTATTCCAAAATATTTCTCTAGTATATTAATGGCCTCCAAATACAAGGGTTCTGCTTTATCAGAGTCATTTTTTAACTTTAAAGAGCTCAACCTGCAATAAAAATAATAATTTAACCAACTTTTGGGTAAAAAAAGTAACATAAAAAAAAGGACAGTGGTATATGCTTGTGACATAGTGAGATACAATGCTCTAATAATATCCTCAAGAAGAGCCTTTTCATGAGATATGCAACAGAATTCTATTAATAGAAAAGAAAAAAAAAAGAAAATGTAACTGCCCAACTCCAGTAAAAATCTAAAAGATATAACGTTATAAAATTCTTAAGATCAAAAGCACCAAGCTCCATCTAATCAGCTAAAATATAAAGTTCCCAAACACAAATTTTAACATATTAACTAGACAAAAACCTCCAATACCAGTCAATAACTGAGTAAGATGCATATACCAAAGTTCAATGTATGTCTCACGGTCTTTGGAGCCCAACATGAGACAGCCACAGACGAGAAAATTAAATTATAACAGAACCTTATATGGTAGACCCACCAGGTTGTTGCATGGAGAGACAATATGAGGATCCCTTTCCCCAAAGCCTTTTTTAGCTTCTTGTAGTGCTAAAACAAAGAATGGAATAAGAAACACTTGCCTTCATAAAATAGTCCCTTGCATTATCTATAAAAATTCTCCACTTAGATGTATGCTAATTTGAGATCATTACATCCTCTATTTTTCGCAGATCCAAGAACTTGATGCGCGTTTTCTTTGAACGCAAAATTAATCCCCAAGTATTAAGGATATCAATTGCAGCTTAAGCAAGCGACCAAGTGAATATCGAACCCAAAGGACGGCGTATTATCAATTTAATTATTATCTAAATTAATTAAGACAAGTTGGCAATTAAGTTTGAGGTTTAGAATGATTAAACTAATAAACAAGTAATTAAAATAACAAATAAAATAAATATCACTTGAAGAATACGAAAGTGGATCAAGTAGGAGAATAGGTAGCTCTAGGATAATCCAGTTTTACTTATTAACTTCCCTTCCATGTGTCAATGTCCGACTCTGCCTTGTGGAATATGGACGCATCACTAAACCATTCATATCTACTCTATAGACACAAGTAAACATGTGTGTAACACGTGTGAATAACCTCGGAGCAAGAGATATAATTTCACCCCCCTTTCTAGGTACTATCAGTATCAATTATTTCCCCCTAGGATTAGTACTCTAAACCGATATGATCTCCCTTTATAGGTACTATAAAATTATCTTCTTTATCCTACTTATTAACTCGAATTCAATTCAATTAATAAGTATTCATATAAGATAGTTCTAATAAGACTTCAGAATCCCTTCACTTAGAATTATAACTTAAAACCCTGCTCAACAGTGAACGCACTCAACCAATAACCATGTTATGTATTCAGACTCTACATAACGATTATTGATGCACAAAACGACTATGAGTATGGATTAAAAAGGCACAATCTTATATAAAATAAACCACAAGTAGTGTTGTACGGAGTATACACATGGAAGTTCAATTAACTAGATAAAACCTTCACAACCCTAGTTCTACCAAAAAGGCTCTAGCCCATGGTGTTGTAGGAAACACACATGGGTGTTGGATAGATCTTACCCGGATATCCAAAAAATATAAGATAAATTAGAAAACGAATAAACCCTAGATGTGGCGTCATCGCGTCCTTCTCGCTCTTGAATTCTCCTCTTAGTTCTCCTCTTGATTCCACAAACGAATCTTCAAAGTGATGGATGGATGGATGAAAGAATGATGGTTGGGGAGTGATCCCCCCTTGTGGGATTTTGTATGTTGTGGCCTCTCTTCTCCTCTCTTGTTGTTGTGTTGTGTTCCTCCTTCTTTTGGGGCTGTATAGACCTCCTTTTATACTTGTAATCACGTCTCCTAGGCTTGGAATGGGCTTTTCAAGTGATCACACGCGTTTAGGCCTAGAAAATACGGATTTGGTAAGTTCCCGCACGATGGTTCGACCTCAGCAAACAGGTCGAACCATTGACCTCAGGTCGAACCACAGGTCGAACCCACCTACTGGAAGTCCCAGGTGCATGGTTCGACCTCGGTTCGACCTCAAGCAGGTCGAATCGATTTGCGCAGTCTCTCCGTTTCACGTATAACTTTCACTTCTGACCTCTAAATTGAGTGATTTTTATGCTCACGCGATCCTCTCTTCCTTGGATTTCTATCCATATAAAGAAATCACAAAAACTCCAAGAATTGAATATGTAACAGGCTATGGAAAGTAGCACTGCAATTCTGTTCGGCACAGCTCTCGCGGCGTCACCACTTTGCTCATAACTTCCTCGTTCGGACTTCAATGATGGTGTTCTTTATGCCAAAACGACCCTCTCTTCAGTGGCTTTCCAACCATATATCACACCATCAGTTTCGAGTTCCAGAAAAATACAGAATAATTATGAAAGTTGGATATACGTTTTCAGCATTCTTGCACAAATTGCACCTTTTCTCCAACTTTGCATTTTTCATCCTTTTTCTGCCTAAAACACAATAAAACACCTCAAGTGCACCTTATTCTCATATATAATGAATATAAGACCATTGTGCTAATATAAGACTACAATATCAATCAAAAAGGTGTTAAATTGGATATTAAAACACGCTTATTTTCACTCTCATCAATCCCCCAAACTTACCCGTTGCTCGTCCCGAGGCAACAAAATAAAGATAAAGAGAAATAGTAAGAAAATTAGCGGGGAAACAAGGACTATGACCAATACCCCATTCAAAATATAATTATCATCAACTTAGGTCATGCAACTCTTATCACGTGTAATAATCAATTCAAAGCATACAAGTTAAGACAATCACCACCAATTCAAATGCTCCATCAACATGTTCTCACGTGAAGTATATATATGATCTCTCACTCAAGTGTAAAATATGTATACTTATGGGTTAAAGTGTTTACGCTCAAATTCAATTCAAGTGCATGCGTAACCATAAGCTTGCCAAACGTCTCAAACTTTCTTCCATTAAAATTATGATTCGACAATGGGATCAAAAATGACTTTTCTTTTGGATGTAATGTTGGCTCTTTGATAAGGGTAGGAAACATATGGATAAAGTGACTCAATTAGTAGAGAATTAAAACCGGGGATCTTTTGTACTGCAGATTTTTACACTTCAAGGCTATCCAGCTTCATGCTCTTCTAATTTTCTTTTCTCTCCTTTCCTTCAAGCTCAACATACTTTTTCTTTTCTTCAAGCACATCCTTTTTCTCTCGAGGTACCAGTTTCGGGCACTACCTCACGCATCCTCCATAGGGTATTAGATTTAAGTACTACCCTAGGGTTTTTGATTCCATGGAGTACTAGATTTAAGCACTACTCCATGATTCTCCTTAGATGCATTATCATAATCCATCACTATTAATTTCAACACCAATTTCATTCCTTCCCAAATTGTTATCAAGCACCATTAACACACTTTGACAGCATTTAATTCTCCACTAAATATAGGAATTTAAGGCTCAAATAGGATATCAAAGTGGCTATCTTCGTAGGTTGCCAAAGAAATAGGCTTTTAGGCTCAATGGGGTTAACTACGGATATATAATTATTTGGTAGAAAATTATTTGGCTAAGTGACTCATAAATTCAAGGATGGCCTAAAATCATCTCCCATCATCTAACACACATGTAGTTTCAAGTAAGACAAGAGGCAAGTTCTAGAATACATACACAAGAACGATACTCACCAGAAAAGAAAATATCATGTGATTATGTATCATGATCAACGAGGCTCAAAATCTCACATGGGTTTTTAACAAGTAACAGAGCACTTTTCATGGTAGGCAATATCCCACAAGTACACATAGAACTTCATATCACAATATAACTCAAGTACACTTCCTTCATCAATTTCAAGAGCATATGAATTCCAAGACAATTTAAAAATAAGCTCACATGGATCACAACCATAAACACAATCCTTCCACTCCATGAATTAAAAGCACATATAAAAATTAGAAAAAGGAAACGAGGGCACCTGATTTTTCTTCAACGTACGCACGAGCTCCTCGAGTCAAAGCCTCAATGTAGAACTCGTCTTGCCACTCTTTTATCTTTTTCTATCATCAAAGCTCAAACAAACTCATCATCACAGAATTCATCAATAATAAAATAGGAGAACTATAAGAAAGAATTAATTGACTATGTAATCGACTCCACACACTAGAAACACCACTGAACACTAGGCAAATTGTAAAAAATTGACACATCAAAACCGATTAAAGTTTCAATATACCGCAAAAAATCAACTCCCCTAGCAAACATTACAAAAAAAAGATTATATTACTGGTGCTTCAATGAGGTAAGTACATCACACCCCCCAAAACTTAGTAAAAACGTAAGTTGAAACTAAGTTTGCAAAGATATAATTGTCGAATAATAAGCACCTTAAATATAAAATTTTTTTACTCACACGAAAGAAATAAAGTAATAAAACGGAAGGGCAAGCCCCCAACAGGCGCTCATGTTTAACGTCGTAGAGTCACGACGGTAGAGGACAGTCTTGTCGCATCCTCACCTTCAAATACTTTCTTTCCCTCTTCTTGTCGACACTCAATACCTCACCTTTCTTGGTCATAAGTATACGATCCTTGAAATTACCTTCTTCCCATGGCGGTCTAGACACCTCCTTGTCAATCTTCCACTTAAATTCAGAATCATCTACCTTAGAAAAATCAAGATTAAACAAGTTAGAAACCACATCTATGTTTTTGCATGATTGAGTCTCCATGGGCATCTTCATTGCATGATCAACCTCTTTATCCACATCTTCATTATCCATCTGCAGTCTAAGCTTCTTGGCTCTCAACCTCCTTGCTCTTTCCCACTTCTTCTCCATTGTAAGATCAGTATTCTGCTCATGTAATGGTACTGGAGTAACATCAATATCATAGGGAGCATTCGGCACAACAATAGGCATGTTTCGGATCGGTTCGACTAGGTTTGACCTGTTGGAGAGGTCGAACCAGGCACGTAGTGGTCGAACCGACCATCTGGAAGGCTGTTCTCACTTTGAAGTCGTGGTTCGACCTGGGTTCGACCTTCAGGACAGGTCGAACCGCTTTCCCTCAGGTCGAACTGGCTTACTGTACTATTTTTGCCTCCCAGTTTGACCAAGTTCGACCAGATGATTTGGTCGAACCATGTCCGTCGTGGTCGAATTGTTATTGCGACAAAACAGGGTGCTCCGGACATTGAGGTTCGACGTGGGTTCGACCTTCAGAACAGGTCGAACCACCCTTGCTTTGGTCGAACTGATAATCTGGAAAAATAGAGTGCTCCGCATGGTATGGTTCGACCATGGTTTGACCTGTAGGCCAGGTCGAACCAGAGGCTGGTTGGTCGAATCGCTGCCTGGATATGTCCATTTTTGATTTCGGCCTCATCGGTCCTTCGTACTGTGTTCCAGACCTCAATGTGATGGCATTATTCTCCAATGTTTGTGTCAATTGATTCACATTCGCGGTCATCTGCCCTATCATCAAGGTAAGGTCCTTCAACTGCTTAGACAAATCTGCACGATCAACATTCATGGTATCCTGAAGATGATCAATCCTTGCATCGTTCTCAGTCATGTATCGATTGAAGGTATCTTCATCACTCTTCACTTCGTGCTGCTTCATATTAGGCCCCCTTTGTGTCAACTCTGTGATCTGCCTTTGCTGGGATTCTAATAGCTTGTTGATGTTTGCTAGACTAGAGACGATCTCATCATCCCTATTTGGCTTCACCACTTGATGTTCAACCTGCTCCACCTTGCCAAGTACATATGATCCTCTATCTCTCTCTACTGGCCAGTCATGTAAATTCATAGAGATGTCTTCAAATAACTTTTCTGCTTCAAGTGTTGTCTTTGATAACAGCGCTCCTCCTGATGATGCATCAATAAAAACACGCGACTCACAATCCAATCCATAGTAGAAGATGCTTATGTATTCAGCCTTAGACATTCCATGCTGTGGACACCTCCTGAGCATGTCTTTAAACCTATCCCACGCCTCATCAAATTTCTCACCCTGATTCATAACAAATCGGGTGATCTCTTACCTTATCCTTAAGATCCTTGAGGGTGGCATGTATCTCTCCAAGAACTTCTGTTGCAGTTGGTCCCATGTAGTGCAATCTGCTGGATCAAGGGTCTCATACCAAGCTTCCGGCTTATTAATTAAAGAGAACTTGAATAAGGTGATCCGCCTAACATTATCATTCGCTCCACTGCCCTTTTGAGTGTTTGCATAACCAAGAAATTTTCGGAGATACTGATATGGATCTTCAAAACAACCTCCAGAAAAGGGATTCTTCTCTACCATGTTAATAAGAGCGGAATTTATCTAAAAATTATCATCTTCCACCCTTGCTCCTATCAACCCCATGTTGACATTCCCAAAGTTCGTGAAAATTTCACGTATGGCAACATTATCCGGATTCTGCCTTGCTCCGGCCATGTTTAGATCAATGTGTTATTCCTTCTTTTACTTCCTCTCCTTTTACAAGCGCACAAGTAACTCGAAAAACTTCAAGGTTAGATAGAAATAAATAATCACAAATAAAAGAAAAAGAAAAAAAATCTTAATCAACTAGAAATAATAAAATCAATAATAATAGCCGTCCCCGACAACGGCGCCAAGAACTTGATGCGCGTTTTCTTTGCATGCAAAATTAATCCCTAAGTATTAAGGATATCAATTGCAGCTTAAGCAAGCGACCAAGTGAATATCGAACCCAAAGGACGGCGTATTATCAATTTAATTATTATCTAAATTAATTAAGACAAGTTGGCAATTAAGTTTGAGGTTTAGGATGATTAAACTAATAAACAAGTAATTAAAATAACAAATAAAATAAATATCACTTGAAGAATACGAAAGTGGATCAAGTAGGAGAATAGGTAGCTCTAGGATAATCCAGTTTTACTCATTAACTTCCCTTCCATGTATCA
This sequence comes from Pogostemon cablin, assembly GCA_023678885.1. Classification (NCBI taxonomy): domain Eukaryota; kingdom Viridiplantae; phylum Streptophyta; class Magnoliopsida; order Lamiales; family Lamiaceae; genus Pogostemon; species Pogostemon cablin. The sequence goes on along the minus strand of CM043007.1, from coordinate 17,738,348 downwards.
ATGTCCGACTCTGCCTTGTGGAGTATGGACGCATCACTAAACCATTCATATCTACTCTATAGACACAAGTAAACATGTGTGTAACACGTGTGAATAACCTCGGAGCAAGAGATATAATTTCACCCCCCTTTCTAGGTACTATCAGTATCAATTATTTCTCCCTAGGATTGGTACTCTAACCCGATATGATCTCCCTTTATAGGTACTATAAAATTATCCTCTTTATCCTACTTATTAACCCTAATTCAATTCAATTAATAAGTATTCATATAAGATAGTTCTAATAAGACTTCGTAATCCCTTCACTTAGAATTATAACTTAAAACCCTGCTCAACAGTGAACGCACTCAACCAATAATCATGTTATGTATTCAGACTCTACACAACGATTATTGATGCACAAAACGACTATGAGTATGGATTAAAAAGGCACAATCTTATATAAAATAAACCACAAGTAGTGTTGTACGGAGTATACACATGAAAGTTCAATTAACTAGATAAAACCTTCACAACCCTAGTTCTACAAAAAAGGCTCTAGCCCATGGTGTTGTAGGAAACACACATGGGTGTTGGATAGATCTTACCCGAATGTTCGAAAAATACAAGATAAATTAGAAAACGAATAAACTCTAGATGTGGCATCATCGCGTCCTTCTCGCTCTTGAATTCTCCTCTTAGTTCTCCTCTTGATTCCACAAATGAATCTTCAAAGTGATGGATGGATGGATGAAAGAATGATGGTTGGGGGGTGACCCCCCCTTGTGGGGTGTTGTATGTTGTGGCCTCTCTTCTCCGCTCTTGTTGTTGTGTTGTGTTCCTCCTTCTTTTGGGGTTGTATAGACCTCCTTTTATACTTGTAATCACGTCTCCTAGGCTTGGAATGGGCTTTTCAAGTGATCACACGCGTTTAGGCCTTGAAAATACGGATTTGGTAAGTTCCCGCACGATGGTTCGACCTCAGCAAATAGGTCGAACCATTGACCTCAGGTCGAACCACAGGTCTAACCCACCTACTGGAAGTCCCAGGTGCATGGTTCGACCTCGGTTCGACCTCAAGCAGGTCGAATCGATTTGCGCAGTCTCTCCGTTTCACGTATAACTTTCACATCCGACCTTCGAATTGAGTGATTTTTGTACTCACGTGATCCTCTCTTCCTTGGATTTCTATCCATATAAAGAAATCACAAAAACTCCAAGAATTGAATATGTAACATGCTATGGAAAGTAGCACTGCAATTCTGTTCGGCACATCTCGCGCGGCGTCACCACTTTGCTCATAACTTCCTCGTTCGGACTTCAATGATGGTGTTCTTTATGCCAAAACGACCCTCTCTTCAGTGGCTTTCAAACCATATATCACACTAACAGTTTCGAGCTCCACAACAATACAGAATAATTATGAAAGTTGGATGTGCGTTTTCAGCATTCTTGCACAAATTGCACCTTTTCTCCAACTTTGCACTTTTTATCCTTTTTCTACCTAAAATACAATAAAACACCTCAAGTGCACCTTATTCTCATATATAATGAATATAAGACCATTGTGCTAATATAAGACTACAATATTAATCAAAAAGGTGTTAAATTGGATATTAAAACACGCTTATTTTCACTCTCATCACAGATCATCCGTATTTGTAACATTTTTGGAACTTGACTCCGTTGAAACATTCTCTGCCATAGATGACAAGGAACAGGTTCCCAAAATAATTTCTGCAATATAAATATTCAATAATAATGTCGTAATGCCTCATATACCTCATATGTCAAATAAAAATATGAGGGTAAAATTATCTAGCCGTCAACCAAAGACTTTGAACTTGAGTACGTAAATAATTCTAAAAACAATTTAAATATGTTTGCAATATTCTGAAGATCACATTTTCATTCAATTAAGTGGTTGGGATTATATTGTTATACGCTTTATAAATTTCTCTATATTGAATATTGTCACTGTGTCAATCAGTCCTCCTGCTCATAGCAAACTTTAGCTTCTTTACCGCTCTATATTCTCAAAAAAATATATTTAGACCAACCGAAGGAATACGCACAATGGATCATTCAAAAAAATATGAAATGGAAATGAGGCTATAGGAGTTTGTGCTTCAAATTGAGGTAGTATTACTGAGTGGATAATATAATAAGTGCATAATGGATTACTGTTAATTCCCATATATTGGAAAAGTATTTTCTGCAAAATCAATAGGATATCCTGTGTTGTAAACTATGGCATAAGGTGGATTCATAATTGCCTGTTCAAGTATAGATGAGATCAGTCATGTAAATAGAATATTTGGGAATATCTTTTTAGCTTAAAGTCAACTAATTCCATGTAAATAAACACTAGTAATTTGTCATTCAGGATTTCATGATTAGCTATGCCAAACTTCAACCATTCAATATTAGTTCTCCACAATTTTATGCATCAACACTTGAAAAGTTCATTAGTGGTGACACATTACACACCTAGAATAAAGGGTGCTCAATTGATTGAACTGGAAAAACTAAACTAAATTGAAGTTAATTTTTAAGTTGACAGTTGACACCAAATAATATTTTTTTTCTACATTTCCATCAAATAAATGAATGTAAACCAAAACTACTCCGTCAAACATTTCCAAAATTTCTCCAATGTAGGCCACCAGATCTATTATATCAGGCCCTCATTGAGAAATCTTTTCAAGCTAAAACTAGCCCTAATAAGTCAACTAGTTACAGTCGCGATTTAAGAGCACTTCCATCATAAGCATCCACACTTAGTATACTTTGTGCTGAAGGGTGTGTAATATGCTAACAAGAATGCATAGAAGTACATACAAACAGTTGATGATAAAATGTCACAATCAGAATAGCATCTCAGCCGAACTTCAATTACATAAATTACAAAAACAACCAACAGAGAAGTGAGAGAATGAACTTACGAAGGAATAATGGAGCATATGAGATGAAAAATCGTGAGTTTACAGTGAATCAGTTTCACATACTCACTATACGAGACGTGTTGGTCCGAATACCAGACGCCTAATCCCCAAATCAAATAAGACCTAGATTGATCCAGAATGTGACAACACACGATCGTTTTTAAGAATTGGGAAAAGGTAGTTTCGTTTGTCATGTTAAAAGAAAAAAGATAAAGAGGAATACCTATTATCAATACTCGGTGCGGTGTCGCGAGCGCAAAGCAGGTGGATGAAAGTGGGAGAGCTCCGACGGACTAAACGCTAGGAGCTACGAGTTCATCGACGTTCTCCGGCCAGAAATCTCTGTGAGGTATCTCATCGATTTGGATTTTGCGGCTGAGTTCGAGATCGCTAGGCAAGCTTGATTTCGATTTTGGGTTCTACAATTTTGGCTTCACTCCTTAAAACACGCTAAGTGTTAAGCGCGAGTTTTATGTTAAAAGACAGAAATGTGTTCTGTTTTTGTTTTTTTCTTTCAATTAATTTATTTATTTAAAAAATATTTATTAATATATTATATTGTTTATATTAAATTCAGAATAAACATCACTAAGGAGATTTATAAATCTCATGAGCACCCTATATATATAGAGTAATTAAATTTTCTCCTCAAGTGCATAATTTTTTTTAATAAAAATATTTGAAATTTTGAATCTTTAATTAAATAAATTTTTAAAATTTATTTTATATTTAATGAAAATAAAAAATTTATGTTATATATTTAATGTTTAGTTAGTATTAAAAAAATCGCAAATGTGTGATTAAAAATAAATTCAAATTATATATGTTGCTTCAAAATAAATAAATTAATATATTATATTATACACAACATATATTGTTATATAGTATATACTCCGTTTATTGAAAAAAATTTACAACAATTTAAGACAAAATATATTGTCATATAGGTAGTCTTTGTGCGTAAAAAAAATTTACGACAACATATGTTGCCATATATATTGTCTTACAATAAATTACCTTGAAAAATAATATGTTTGACACCACATTAAGACACCACCAGTCAATATGTGTAGTCTTAGTGCGTGAAAAAAAATTAAGACAAAATATATTTAAGACAACATATATAAAGCATACGATAACATATATTTCTTATCTATGTAATCTATTTATTGGTGTCTTAATGCTTTTTTGTTGTAGTGTTAACGTAAATATATTATGATAGATCTCATAAATTTAGAAATTTTCTAAAATAATGGGGATAACTAACCATAAATATATTATATTATATTAATAAATAATGGGTAATGTATTGGATTTATACGCCTCACACCCGTCTCGTAAGAAAGAGAGTGACTCTTTAGTCTAAGGTTGTCATGGGGTATATTTAGTATTTTTTGGGGTGCAAATACCCGATCCCTTTTCAATTTTACTATGATTTATGAGGACACATTATTACAGAATTACTTTGAGGATGCATAACATTCCAGAAACGTGTTTTATGATTTTAAGTTGTCAGATTGCATGTTATTTTTCTGTTGAATCTGAAGTTTTTTTATTTATGTTTTATTATTATATTTTGATAATTTATTGTCTTTTAAAAAAAATTGGATCAGATAGGGTAGGGTAGGTTCGGGTAACCGCGGGTTATCTGTAAGGGTGGACGGTACGATATACTGAAAATATTTAAGCGTACCATATACCATACCGAAATTTTCAGCATTAAAAAGTACATATGATATCGTACCGAAAATTTCGGTATACCAAACTTTCGGTACGCTAATAATCAATATCGTCTTTCACCGTATACCGAAATATTATTTTATATTGATATACCAATAAATGCCCGTTCATACCGAGAAAAAAATTGCTAACACATTATCATTTACCCAATTATCCAATAAAAGAAAAAAATACAATTCATACAACGGATCCAAAATTTCAACAAATCATTATTACTCAAACACTATCAAGAGTACCTATTTTAGAACACAATATCAATAAAAAATATATTAAAAAACACTGGTAATATAGGAAGAGTGGAATCAATGTTTTTATAATCGGACTGGAGATCGAACCTCGAGGTTCAACCGGTCGGACCGGTTCAATGGGTAGTTCAACAGAAAAATTTAATTTCATATATTTTTAATTATTTTTAAAGAAATAATACTCCCTCCGTCCCACGTATTTTTACCCACTTTCCATTTTGGGGTGTCCCACGTATTTTTACCCATTCCATTTTTGGCAAAAATACATAATATTTTATTACCTACTTTTTACAATCCCAACAACTTTAATTACTTTTTTACACTTTATTCATCATTCCCAATAACTTTATTCACCTTTTCTTTTTAAATTACTAATTTATCCCTACTTTCTCTTACATTATATATTAAAAAAATAAAACGTCTTAATCTCCGTGCCCGTACAAACGGGTAAAAATACCCGGGACGGAGGGAGTATAATAATTGGATGTTTAAGCAAAGCCCAAACCCACTTCAATATTATTATAAAGCTAGCCCATTTCAATATTAAAAGCAAAGCCCAAACTACTTTATTAGGGTTTCTCTTTCTTACAAGTTACAACCCTGCAAAGTGCAAACAACCCACTTCAAAACAGCGTCGCTCTCTTACAACTCTTTCTCTCTCTACAAAGACTAAGAATCTCTATCTTTCTCTGCATCTCTCTCTCCAAAAAAATGATCTTTCCCTTTAATTAACGGCTTGTGTGGCACTGGTGGTTTGCCCTCTCTCTCCAAAGTAGATGACTTTTTTTTTATTTTGTTTTTTTTAAAATAATATTCTCTATTATTTTCCCTCTACAATATACAACTTTCATGGGAGAATTGTGTGTAATAATGTCTTATTATTGTGTCGCTGTTTGTATTGGAGGAGATTGAAGAGGGTTTTTGTTTCATTAAAATTTCAATGAGCAGAGGGTTACTGGAAGATAGAAGTAGAACACGGATCTCAGCTTTTTCATTAAAAAAATACATAACTGGTGGTTTTTGGTTCTCTCAATTCTTCTGATTCATCCGATTTTTACCAGTTTGAATCAGTTTTTTCCGGTTTAACAATGAAAATAGTTCTTTGAGTATTTTTAGATTGGTTACCGGCCTGGTTCCCAGTTCAATCGATTGAACCGGCCGGTCCGGTCCGATCCAATTTAGACAACATTGAGTAGAATGATTAAAACTTGAGATTTAAGAGATCGCGAGGACGTAGGTGTCAGAAATGGCTAGCGGCTAAGATACGGTTGAGATCGGTGGTGAAAGCATATCGTAAATAGAGAATCAAAATAGAGAAAGGGAGGATTGGGGTCAGCAGCAGGAAGCTAGGGTTTGAATTGAAATTTCAATCCCATTTTGCGTATGTGAGTGTAGATAGGAGTAGCCGCTGAGATCAGCAGCAGTTAATGGCTTTAACTTTTTTAGCGGTAAAAAAACTCAACTTAAAAGCAATTTATATATATTTAATTATAATTATAATTAATATTATCTTAATTAAAATATCGGTATTTCAGTATATATCGAAATACTAATTTTTTGAAACTAGCTTATCGTTACTGAATCGAAAAATTCAGTACGATAAAATTCAGTACGATACCATACAATATCAATTTTTTCGGTATGCTGAAATTTTTGGTATGTTCGTTATTTTACGGTAGGATAACTGTGGTATACCAAAATTTCAGTATTTTCGTCCAACTCTAGTTATCTGTATAATCCATCATAATTGCAAATATCCGTTTACCTGTGGATTACACGTTTACCCGATAGATATACTCGAACCGTACTCGAAGCTCATTTATAGGGTAAGGGTATCTAGGGTAGGGTGCAAGGTAGTAAGTGGGTTTGGCGTACTCGTACCCTACTCTACCCTACCCTACCCATTTACATCCATATACCCACTTCTACCATTTTTTTTCTATTTTAAGATCTTATACAAGGTTCATGAATATGAATGTGTTCATCATTAGTGTCGGGTATCTCCACACTATCGAATGGATCTATTGTCTCTGGCACCATAGATGTGTCAAGATCTAGCACTGAGAAGGTAGATTTCACTGGAGATTCGAAAGGAAGAAAGAAAGGTAACCACTGTGAATAGTGGCGGTTGATAGTGTGTGAAAGGGAACCCTAAGGTTCATAAGAGAGAAGAATTAGAAGGGTCTAAAAATTGAGTTGAATGGATGCGGGTGTTAGTGTTGATGAATTAGAATTACTTTAATTAATTTGTTAAATAATTAATTTAGGTGATAATGTGTATTTAATGCAATAATATAAGAGTGGCAGGACTGTTAAGTTGTTATAATTTTAAGGATACTAGTTGTTTGGTGTAGGGACCTCACATGCTAAAATTGGATAAACTCTTTGTATTGGGATGAACGAAAATGACAAAATGTACATCTTTCAGTAGGACGGAGGGAGTAACATCTTTAATAAAAAATGATAACTAATTAAAAAAACATAATATGGTCTCACTGTGAGACGGTCTCAATCAAGATTGTCCCTTCTATAAGTCATCAACTTGTCATACATTCTCTTTCATCAATTAATAAATTTCTTTCTTTTTCTATTCTCTTTCATCTATTTTCTCTCATCAATTAATATTGTCTTACATATATTACCACCCACCTCTTACACATTAACTATAAAGTTTAAATCCAATATACCAAAATTCAAATCAAACATACACTATCACTATTTATAAGTAACATTTACTTATTCACAAAACAAACATCACCAAGAGAATAACAAGATAATGAGAATAAAAAAGGAGCGGCTATTTGCACCCCCATATCTACTAAAATAACCTAATTATTTTATAAATTCAAAATATATTTATGTAAAAAGACGTAAATACCCTTATATAAATAATAAAATAAGATTAGTTATAAAATACCCATTGTATTGCAGTGTTCGAAAACAATAATCGAACAGTTAAATATGTTCGAATTTGTGGTCGAATAGATGGGGACTTGTATAGCCCTGTCATTTTCTTTTTTATTTCTCTTACCTCACGTTGTTTTAATTTTACAGCAAAATAATGCTTAAATGTTAATAAAATTATGGAACATATAAACATTGCGATAACTATATCTCTTACCTTCATTTGTTTCTTTTCCTCCTTCAACTCTTGACACCGCCGCGTTTTACAGAACATGTAAATATCGTGATAACTATATCTCTTACATTCTCATCTTTTCTCTTTTCTTCACCAGTTTTTCTACTCCGAGATAAAAAGTCTACACGAAGCCTCTATTTTTCTTTTAAGTGTTATCACCCCGAGCTCACCCCCTCCAACTTATGCTCCCGTGCTTTCGACGACCTTTCACAAATTTTTTCCTGCCACAGGCTGTAGTTTATTGTCGGTGGTTCGAACTCGTTCATCTACTCGTTGCTATTTCATCTTGGTCGACGTCGTGCTACCTGTGTTGAATCAGTATTTAATAAAGAGATTTGACGACATGCTCGACTCTGGAATATTTGAGGAGCTTGCCAGATATTTCCAAACTCTGGCATCAGAGTTAGTGAGGGAATGTGGGCTGAAGAAGGCGATCAGAGTGCTGGATTTCAAAGTGTACGGAGGGAGAAGGTGGAGGATTAATGGTGGCAACGACGAAGAGGAAAAGAAAGAGGCGTACGAGAAAATAATGAGGGCAATCAAGGAAAACACGTGTCAGCTAGCGAAGAGGCATGTGGGGAAGATCCAACGACTGAGGGAGTGTGCGGGGTGGGAGATGAAGAGTGTGAAGATGACATCGGCGCTTAGGGCGGCGATGGAGGGAGGCGGCGAAGGGAGGAGGTTGGCGGAGATTTGGGAAAGAGAGTTGGTGGAACCAAGCGTAAAGATTGTGAAACCTTTCTTGGTGGAACTAATCGACTCGACTAGCTCTTCTTCGGCGCTTTCTTTTTTCTTTTTCTTGTTTTTCTTTTATTTAGTTTTTAGTAATTTGAGTTTAATTAATTAAAATGGTAAATTAGTCTTAAATGGGGTGTATATAGTGAATTATAGATATAATTTTTAATTTTAGTGGGGTATAACTAGAACTTGGGGTTCGTTTAGTATATACAGGGGTGTAAATAGCCGCCCCTAAAAAATTTGATTATCATTGGTAGGGTAATTGATGGGATTGAAAAGTTTTGATGAAGTATAAGATCTCCTTTATTATTTTTGTGTATAATATTTGTATTATTGATAATATAGTTATATGACTAATACATAAGAGGAAATTAAATTTAACCATTATCGCTAAAGCAATATGTTGGGATAAACACACGAATAATCAAACAACTAAGTATTCGTCTATGCAGTGGAATGATCAATTATCCCTCTCTTGTGTGAATTTAGTAGTAAACAATGCTAAGTATATAATGCACAATAAAGCAAGTAATCACCAAAGAATAACACAAGCAATTTAACGTGAAAACCCTCCTCAATGTAAGGAGAAAAAACCACTGGACTGAAGTCCACTTAAAAACTTTACTATGAGTGAAAGTCCAAGTGTTACAAGCTGCCACAACAGATTTTCTACCACAAATGTATCAAGACAATCAATACTTGATAACAACAATGAGATTAGAAAGATTTCACCCAGCAACACCAACTACTGTTCACTATTCACGACTCTCGGAACCTCAAATACCCATCACCATCATCTAGAATCAATCTCTATGTGTCCTGAACGTGTTGTACACAACTCGACCCAATAGCTGGTTTGTGAGAAACGACCCTTTTACCTCGACTGTGCAGAATTGAATCGTCAAAAAACTGACCTTTTATTTTTGCCCTATTCAAGTCAACACAGAGCTCTAAATACGATCTCCACCGTTAAGAATGTTGTTCAAAAGTTCCAAACATTCTTACAATGTTTCAACTCTATCCAAATGTTGAAGTTTTGGATATTGCTTCTGCAATATTTCTGCTCTTGGACTCTTTTAAAAACATGAATTGTATTTTTGCCCACTCTTTTTCTTCTATTTTCCTCAATGTCTTCTAGGGAAAGATAACACCAAGTATTGAGCCAACATGAGCTTTTCAACCTTGTTGGCAATTGTGGTCTTCCACATATTTGGAAATCCAACCCAACAAATCTCCTCCTTTTCGATTATGTGGAGAGACTAGCCATTCCGGCTATCACATGACACACCTCGAGCTTCTCTCTAGGCAATGCTTTCATTATTATATTAGCACCATTGTCATTTGTATGAATCTTTTTAAGCTCAAGCAACCTATCATTGATGACGTCTCTCATACAATGATATCTCACATGAATATGCTTCGATCTTGAATGAAATGCAGCATTCTTGCTGAGGTGGATAGCACTTTAACTATCACAAAATACTACATATCTCTCTTGCTTCAATCCAATCTCCTCCATAAACCTTTTGAACCATAACACCTCTTTACATGCTTTCGTTGCAGGGATGTACTTTAATTATGTTGTAGAGTGCAACACACTTTTATAATCTTGATTGCTATGACACAATGCCACATGCGAATGTTACTAGATAGGCAAAAATTGACTTTCTGATGACCATATTTGATCCCATATCTAAGTCGATGTAGCCAACTAACTCGGGCTTTCCACTCCAAAGGTGAGTCTCAAACTAGATGTATCTCATAGATAACTTAGTATCTAATTCACAGCATTCCGATGCCCCTTTCCCAATTTAGACAAATAACAACTAACAACACCAACTGTATGAGCTAAGTCTTGACTCGTACACATCATTGCATACATCAGGCTTCCCACGACTGAAGCATATGAGACTCTTCACATTGCTTCCTTCTCTTCATCAGTTGATGAACTATGATGAGCACTAATCTTAAAATGAGTGGCAAAAGGAGAACTAACCATTTTTGGTTTTCTCATATTGATTTTTTCAAGCACTTCCTCAATATATTTCTCCTATGACAAGTACAGCTTCTTGTTTTCTCTATCTCGGATGATGTTAATACCAAGAATTTTCTTTGTTGGCTCCAAATCCTTCATGGCAAAGGATTTGCTCAACTATTTCTTCTACCTATATTCCTGAAATATTCCTACCAACAATCAATATATCATTAAAATAGAGCGATATTATAATAAAATCATCATCTGAGAACTTCTGAACAAATACACAATGATTAGAAATGGTCTTCAAATAGTCTTGTTCCCCCATAACTGGCTCAAATTTCTCATACCATAATCTAGGTGCTTCTTTCAAACAGTAAAGGCTTTTCTTCAGTTTACAAATATGGCCTTCTTTTCCTTTCACCTTGAAACCTTCAAGTAGCACCATTTAGATCTTTTTATCTAGATCACCATGAAGAAAAGCAATTTTGACATCCATCTTCTCAATCTCCAAGTCAAGGCTAGCTGTCAAACCAAGCACAAAATGGATGGAAGACATTTTAACAACCAGAGAGAAAATTTATTCAAAATCAACTCCCTCTTTCTAGCTGAAACCTTTGAAAACTAATCTAGCCTTCAATTGTGGCTTTAATGTGTGTTCATCTTATTTCCTGTGCACTCACTTGTTCTTCAAATCATGTTTCTCCTTTGGTAGTTTTACCAAATCAAATATGTCATTTCATGCAAGAACTTCCTCTCATCTTGAATTCCTTACAATCAATTACTCTTATGTTCTCTTTGAATTGCTTTTTATTACATTCAGGCTCTCCCCATCGGTCAGGAGCGTGTAATGAACAGAAGGATACATCCTAGAAGGTACATGAGCTCTGTTGGTTCTTCTAGATGGTTCTTGAACCTCTTGTTCTGGAATATCAAGCGGTTGCGGCTGATCGGTATCCTCTTCATCTTGTAAAGGATGATCAATATCCTCACTATTAACAAAATCAGGTAGATCCAGTTTCTCCTCTTTAGCTTCTATTTGACCTTGACCGTGAGGAACAATTTTCAAGTCAATCAAGTTGCCACTAGGTATAGAAATTGAGTTATCCATCTTCTCAATATCTCTTATGGTTTAATACTCAACAAACACAACATCTCGACTTTTGACAAGTTTCTTCTCCACGGGGTCATAAAGTCTGTAACCGAACTCATTTTGGCCATAATCAAGAAACACACACTGTCAAGTCTTCATGTCCAACTTAGACCTTTCATCTTTTGGAATGTGCACAAATATTTTACATCCAAAGACCAACAAATGATTATAGGAAACATCTTTTTTCAACCAAACTCTATCTAGATCATCAAAGTCTAAAAGAACACATGGAGTAAGATTTAAGACATGTACAACAGTACTCATAGCCTTACCCCAAAATGCCGTAGACAATCTTGCTTCTGTTAGTAGACATCTTACTATCTCGACCAATGTTCTGTTCGTCCTTTTTGCAAGCCCATACAACTGAGTAGTCTTTGGAGGAGTCTTTTGATGTCGAATACCGTGCTCCCTGTAATACTCATCAAAAGGACTAATGTATTCCCCTCTATTATCTGATCTGATGCATTTCAACTTCTTCCCAGTTTATCTCTCAACTTAGGCATGAAAATTTTTGAATACATTGAGCACCTGATCTTTAGTCTTCAATGTAGATTCAAGTTTTTCTTGAGTGGTCATCTATAAAAGTAATAAAATATAAAGCACCACCAAGAGTTCTTGTTTTCATAGGTCCACAAACATCAAAATAAATTAAATCAAGTATACCTGATGCTCTGGAAGGAGTTGAGGTCTTGAAAGCAACCAAATAGTGAGAGCACTTCCTTAAAGATGCATTCTTCAGGTTTGGAATGAGATTTTTCTTCTCTAAAATCTTCAATCCCTTCTCACTGATGTGACTGAGTCTGCTATGCCACAACTCGATTATCCCTTCATTCTCAACTGCATTTATAGAGCCATCAAGTAGCTTTTCTTGCATCAAGTACAACAAAGAATATTTTTGGCTTCTAGCAACAACTAAAGAACCTCTTGTGAGCTTCTACTGACCATCAAACAACAAATTGCAGTAACCTTCATCATCAAGTCTCCCAATAGATATGTAGCAATATTACTAGTCTGCAAACGTACATCTCCAATGCCAATGGCTTTAGCTAAGCCATCATCACCCATCCAAATATTTCCAAAGTCACGTGACATGTAGAATATGAACATATCTCTGCGAGATGTAGCATGTATGGATGCACCACTATCAACCACCCAACTACTCTCACAATATGAAAGATTGACAACTTCATAGTCATGAAAGATAAGAAAATACCTATTGCAGCAGATACTTGATCATCATCTTTCGTTTTCATTCTTCCTTTCTTTCTCTTTTTCTTTGTTGTCATCTTGCTTGTTTTTTTGCAATACTTTGCTTGTGTATGAACTTGGTTTCAATTTTGGTTAAATTAATTTAGAGCAAGTGTACTGTATCGTGTGTAGCACATAAGCAACCAAGTACAAAATTTATAAGATATCGAACCCAAGGGCGAAAGTGGGTAGCCTTGTTTGAGAAGTGCTTCACACTAGTAGGACGAATCAATAAAACAGGGGTTGATTATACTACAAACTAGCAACTAGGAAAGCAATTAAATATAGAACATGTACAAATGAGATGGATGATGGGTGAAGGTGAACAATCTAAGAAGTATGTAAGACAAGAAACATTTATGGACAAGGTATATATAGACTCACACACATGCATTGATGGTTTTCATGTTATGATATTAAGGGCAATCACATTTGTACCCCCTAACCCCTATGGTCAAGGTGATTAGGTTCTCAACTCTTTTACAAGTTTAAATCTCCTAGGATTGTTCTTACTCTCAATTCCCATGAAGGTACTATGATCATAAGTTGGGTTCCCCTCACTAGTTCATCACTAATGTTCTATCATGAGGTTCTAAGCACTTGAAGGGTATGGCTTACCTCTCCTCATACTAACTAAGTCATCTCATACAATCAATGATTCAATTAAACCACTAAGCATAATATTGGAATGGTCATCCTAACCCTATGAATAGAGAATTTAATCACACAAATCATACATAAAATGAGAATAAGCATTCATGATAGAAAATATTCATAACAATCATTTCATCAAACATGTAGTATGCAAAATCTGCATAATACCTAACCAATCATATTGCTAGCCTCACATGAGGACTAGCCACTAAATATCATCGTAAAATCAATACAATCCATAGCATGCTCCAATTGAGCCAAATAATGAAGAAAATAATAAAAATAAAGGTAAGTTGACTCCCCTTTGATGGTGAACTTTCTCCTCCTTGATCATGCTAAAATCTTCAACCAATGACGAATTTCTCTTCTTAGATTGGTGTATGGATGGATTTATGGATGGATTTGAGAAGATCAAGTGGATTGGATGGATGAAGTGAAGGGTGGAAGAGATGGAGATGAATGTGTGTGATTTATGTGTTTAGTGTGTGTGGAAACTGATCCCAAATGATTCCTCCCGGATTTTGTGGTCAAAACATGTATTTATTCCCCCATGGAAGCTTTTAGAACAAGTGGATATCATAAAACTGCCTTTTGCACTTACACGGGCCATGTAGCAGCACAAGGGACGTGTGGGGTCATCGCGTGCAGCGCAGTCTCACCGTTTCGCACATAATTTTCACATCCAATTCCGATTCGAGTGATTCTTGCGCTCACACGACCCTCTCTTCCGTGGTTTTCCAACCATGTATTACACGTTCAGTTTTGAGCTCCACATGAATACAGAAAAATTACACAAGTTGGACTTGTGTTTTTCAGCATTTTGCTTTGGCTCGTTCTTCCTCATTTCAACTCCAAATTGAGCTCCATTTTTTTCCCACATCTTCTTTATCGAGTCTAAAATCCATTTTTACCTGAAAATCACACAAATTACACCAATTTACCAATTCTCTAAATATTCACAAATATAGCACAATTTAAGGCACTTAATCATGAAAATCACACATTTATCATTTCAAAGCACAAATCTCCATATCTTCATATAACACCACCAAATGATATACAAAATTACTAAAGACACACAAAAACACATAATAATGACACTAAAATCTAGGTGAAAATGACACCGATCAACCCTCCAAACTTAAAGTATTGCTTGTCCTCGAGCAATGAAAATGAAAAAACGAAAGGGGGAAATTTTACCTAGAGAAAGACCTAAAGAACATAAGCAAAAACACATCATAAGTAATAAGGACTACAAATCATATCAAGTCACACTACAACATTAAAATCATGACATAAAAAATTAACAAGTTCAAGTCTAAGAAAATTAAGAGTAATAAAGTCCCTTCCGGTCCAAACCTCACGTCGGATATCAAAATGCACTCAACACTCTATAAAGTAGGGTAATTTTCACTCATCAATCAATTGAACCCGACGCATCATAGGCTTGCTCACGGACTACATTCACAAGCCACCATAGCTTCACTCAGTGATAAAAAAGGACTTTACTTTTGGATGTAATGTTAGGCTTTTTGGTAAGGGTAGGGAGATTATGGATAAGAGTGACTCATCTATTGGATTGTATACTAAAAGTCTAGCTTTTTGTATGAACAATATTGTAACAATTAATTTGAAATGAGAATCATATGATCAAATGATTGCATCTTATAATTTATTTATATGTTCGATGCAATAGTCCACTTACTTTATACTGTAGATAATATGTTGTGCGACAACACGCGGAAGATCATATTATCGGTTTTCTTATAAAGTATAAACTGATGCTCACAACCGAGATAGACGGGGACTCTCTATCGGGATGGTTGTAGTGTGGTTTGGTATTAGCTTGTCTTGGCTATAGAATCACATTAGTGCACTTGTGTGTATTGAGCAGGACCGCTTGAGATCGTTCGACTTGTACTGACTTATAGGAGAACTTGATCTCAGTTATTATGGAAGTTCGTGCTCTTAATCCCTATACAATAACCTCGACACGTATGGCAGTATGTATTTCTTTGATTCATCAATGGGTGAGATTTACATGTAATTAAATCAACAAACTCGATGAGTTGGGAAGTAGTGCTGTCTCTATTGTGTGCTGTTGATTGTAGAAGGAATTTGTGTCCGTCATAGGTTGATGATGTCCCCTTGAGGAGCTCATAAGGATTATCATGTAAACCTTGCAGGTGGAATTTATTCCGGCATGATAATGAGGTTGAGTGGTACTACTCGTGGATGAGATATTAATTAATTGGGTTGTCAGTAACTTAATTAATTAATGGACATTGTATATCTTAAACATGGGGAGACTAATGGACTCATAATAAGAAGGAGCCCAAAACGTAATTTTGGGATTGGTACGGTAGTGCAATAATAATATTTTAGTGGAATATATTATTATTATTGGACTTAAGTATAAGCTTTGGGCTAAGCTTGGATACTTAAGCCCAATGGAGGCCCAATCCAATTTCTCCTCCTGGTCCCTGCTGTAGCCCATGTATATAAGTCACCTCAACTTATCTGGAACTCTAATCTAATCTAATTGATTATTCACGTGTGATGAGGGTTGAGAGCAGATTGAGGAGGTCTCGTAGATCGTCGCCCACACGACGTCGAGATCGGACTTGGGACATACAACAAAAGATCAGAAGGTAGTTTGCTGCTGCTGTCCGCGACCTTGCGAAATTTTTATAAATTCGTACAGTGCTCATAATTTGATGATCAATATACTGACGGAAATCCGTCGAAGAGAGGATCGTCTGAACATAAAGATCACTCAATTCCGACATCAGACGAGGAAGTTATGGTCATTCTCGTGGGACTGCGCAGGCTGCCTGCGAGAATCAATCTTCATCAACATACCCTGGTGAACGGTAATTATTTCTATGATTTATTGCTTCCGCTGTGATAGAAACACATGGTATGCTTACAGTTCACGTTAGCCAAACGATCGAGTGCCAACAATTGGTATCAGAGCTTCGGTTTCGTGGTGAAGCGTGACACGTTAGGCTAGGGTTTATGTGATTAATTTTTTGAAATTAGGATCGCATGTTTAGGGTTTAGTTTTACTGCGTAAACCATGAATATGCCTATGTGAAATATCCCCTATATAATATCTGTTCATCGTCGATGGTTGTGTGTGAGAGGATTCGACGAAAACTGTTCGTCAATTTCACATGGAAGGAAGAAATTGAGAGAAAATCCAGCGCAATGATATTGGAGAGACAATAACCGGAGTTTCAACCGTCGGATCAGGCTGATTTTTGGTCAGCATGTTTGGATTTTGTGGATGTACATTCTGAACGGTGAGATCGTATTTGGAGCTATGTGTTGTCGGGAATACGCCGAAAACAGAAGTAGTTTTTTGGGCGATTCTGTTCTGCGCAGTCGAGGGAAACGAGCTGTTTCTCACAATCTAACCGTTGGATCGACCTGTAATTTGGACATCATGTTCAAAACTCACAGGTGTAGATTCTGGACGGTGGAGATTGGATTCCCAGGTTCTTACAGTTGCGAACCCTGAACGACAGTTGGTGTAGTTTGATGTTGCGCGTTGGGCTGAACTTGGTTCTGTGCAAGTAGGCCCTTGGACGAGCGACAGTTCGAGCGGATTTGAATCAGGTTCAATTGGTCTACATCAGGTTCGATCGATGCTTCACCAGGTTCGAACGATTTGCATCAGGTTCGATTGGTCTGCATCAGGTTCGATCGATGCTGTACCAGGTTCGAGCAGATTTGCATCAGGTTCGATTGGTCTGCATCAGGTCCGATCGATGCTGCACCAGGTTCGAACGGATTTGCATCAGGTTCGATTGGTCTGCATCAAGTTCGATCGATGCTGCACTAGGTTCGAACGGATTTGTATCAGGTTCGATTGGTCTGCATCAGGTTCGATCGATGCTGCACCAGGTTCGAGCGGATTTGCATCAGGTTCGATTGGTCTGCATCAGGTTCGATCAATGCTGCACCAGGTTCGAGTGAATTCACATCAGGTTCGATTGGTCTGCATCAGGTTTGATCGACTCTGCACCAGGTTCGAGCGGGTTTGCATCAAGTTCGACTGGTCTGCATCAGGTTCCGCGTGAGTCTTCACAATATGATCGGGCAGGGTGCCAGAGTGGTGGAGCAGGCTGCGGGGAGGTCGATCCCCATCGCTGTTGTCCGCATTCGTGATTAGTAGCGAACAATCAAATTCGCTGTTATATAACTGTTATAATTGATTTATTAATTGATTATTGTTATATATGTATGCATGATTCTCTATGATTTATTGCCTTAAATAGAAGCATGCTAGATTGCGTATTATATTTGGTATATTATATGCATGTATGTTGGAGTGTTGATCAAGTCAACTTATTTTTGGCAATTTATTTCCTTATATATAACTGCTATAATTGTTTTATTGATCAATTATTGTTATATATTTGGAAGTATGAGCATGCTAGGTTGCGTATTTTGTTTTTAAATATTATATGTATGTAAAAACCATCGGTGTTGAATAACTAAGTGGGAGAGGGGATTGGTAAAAATTCCCGCGGCCTCCATTATTGGTTTGTTAGCAATGTGAATAAACTTGCGCGTCGGCATTAGAGACTTCCTCCCCATCGGATGAGTTTATTCATGGATTGCTGGGACAGACTTCTTTAAATAATTATGTTTGTAATGTGATGCATATGAACTTGCGCGTTGGCATAGACCTTCCTCCCTATCGGATGAGTTCATGTGCGGATCACTGTATAGACTTATAATTGATGACTGTAGGAAGTTATCCGAGCGCGTGTGTACTTCTCCATCTGTAAGGCACATAAGCTTGGGCCGCGGACTTGGAGTCAAATAATGGTGTACACTTAGGTGTAAATAATAAGTATCCTCCCCATCGGAGTCACTGCTTTTATTTGCATAGCTAAAGAGGAACCGACTATTAATTATTTTGTCATAAAGTTAGGTTGACAAATGAAATTAATGGGTAAAACCTTCTCTTGTAAATGTTCGGGTTTGTAAACGTCCACACTATCGTGGCTTGCAGACTCACGGTGGTTGAGATGTCGGTGAATTTTATTTTTATATTGTTTTGAGGGAATCAATATAAAAGGATAAAATTCGAAGTTTTGATCGGTATATTTATTTGTGATTCTCTGATTTTCAAATGGTTTTATCTCACTTATTATTAACTAAAAGAAATTATATTTACTTGTCCAAATTAGATGATTAGAAAAGAATCTTGGTTTTGAATTTTACTGCTTAAGAAAATACATGTGTGTTCTCACAAAGGACGTCTCATGATGCCTATTAAAGTCTCTAGTGAAGAGATGAGAGGTTCATAGAAATATGATGGTCTCATGTAACTCTTCGGATACTTGAGTAATTTAAAAGGCGGTAGGTCATGATTGAATTTGATGAATGAATTGGAAATACATGGAATAGAAGTTGAAGGGGAAACCTAAGTCAATTTTATTCTTCATAATTGCCTAGATGTTTTGAGTAAGTTTCTCATGAATTACAAGAGGTTGTATATGGTGGGAAACTTCTGACAAAACATGTGGTAAAGGAAATTCAATTTCATAAAAGGAGTGAACAAGGATAGAATCTTACTTACTAGTTGTTTAAACATGATTAGTGATGGCATCTACTGACACGAAGTGTGTAGATACTGGAATCACTGAATGTTCATTACTAAGTGAGGATAAGATTGTTATGACATGGGTAAAACTACAAGACTAGTGGCTATTGCAGTGGGAGTTGTTTATTTATCTTACGATATGGATAAACGTTTGATTTTGTAAAATTGTCTTTACTTACGTTTTCATAGAAAGAATTTGATTTCGGTTTCTATGCATTAATAGATGGATACTCCATTTCATTTAAATGACATGGTCATTATAATGAAGGATAGAGTTGTAATCTGTTATGGTACATTGATGGACAATTTGTATACTCTTAAATCATGTATATTCCACAGATGCAACAAATAGTAATTAATAATGCATTTTCTGATCTTAGTAAGAGAAAGTAACCTTCGGAGATGAACTAAACATGCATTTGGCGTCTAAGACTAGATCATTTTACTTGAGTAGGAATCAAAAGTTGATAGCAGATGGACCGTAAGGTTTATCTGAAGTGGAAACTATCGGACTTGCGAGTCTTACTTGGAAGTAAAAATGATTAATTACCTTTTCAAGGTAAAGGGGTGTAGAGCCAAAGATATATATGTTGGAATTGGTTCATTCTGATTCAAGCGGGCCTAATATTATCTAGGCGAGAGGTGGTTATGAATAATCGAAGATTATTCTAGATACCGATATATTTATTTGATGCACTGCATGTCTAAATTCTTTGATTTATTCAAGAATTACAAGGTTGGTACAGTAAAGCATCATGGAAAATATATCAAGTAATGACGATTTAATCATCATTACGAGTACCTCTTAGGATAATTAGGAACTATTAATCAGAGGTTGAGATTAAATCTCAAGTGGTCTACACCGGGCATGCCCCAGCTGAATGGTGTGGTGGATAGAAGGAATAAGACTCTTATGGTAATGATTAGATAGATGATGAATTATTTGGAATTACTTAATTCATTTTATGGATAAGCCCTAGAAACAGTAATTCATTTGAATGTTTGTCTGTTTATGGGATATGCTATAAAAATGAAGGTGATTAATTTAGTCTAAAAGATCGAAGGGTGATTGTTAACACAAACACTAGATTTTTGGAAATGGACTATGTAATAAATCACAAACCCATGTATGAGTTGTTCTAAAGGTAGTGAGAAGAAAACACAAAGTATAAGTACCAAGTGTACAAGAGGATATACCACAAGATAAACTGCAATGCATGTCATGTCTGATACACAATTACATGTAGTGCCTTGTCGCAGTGGGAGGATTATTCGACAACCCGTGAGATACATGTTTTGGGAAAGTCATAAGACTTGATCCCTAGTAAACATGGTATTATCCCAGGGATACGACGTTGCACTACAAAATTAAAATGCAGAATCTTAGTAAGTGCAATGAATATTAAAATAGAATCGATGGATTTTAAATTAGGTCTGGATGCTTGTTGAACTGCTAAATGGCGTAAAAGCCATTGGAAGCGGGCATGCAAGAATAAAAGAGGATCATAGAATAAGGTGAAAACCTTGGAAGCAAGCTTGTTGCGAAAAGGTATACTCAGAAAGAAAGGGTTCGATTATGAGAAAACCTATTCGCCGGTAGCTATGCCTAAGTTGATCCGGACTCTTTTATTTGTTGCTAATCATATGAAATATGAGGGATAGCAAATAGATGTCGAGACAGCTTTCCTGATTGGAAGTCTTAAGGGAAACATCTATGTGAAGCAACCAGAGTGATTCATTGCAAAGAGCTAAGAGCATTGTGATAGTGAGCTTAAAAGTGTCCATTAATGGACTAAAACAAGCTTCAAGATCATGAAACATCCGTTTTGATGAGGTAATCCAATGACATGGATCTAATCAATGATCGGATGGGTCTTGTGTATTGAAAAGAGTGATGGAAACGTGGTGGTATTTCTTGTACTATACGTAGATAGTATCTTACTCATTGGAGACAATGAAAGAGTATTGTCGGGCGTATGGGTATGGTTGATAAAGCGGTATGAGATGAAGGACTTAAGAAGAGCAAAAATATCCTTTTGATCACGGTAATACGGATCACAAGGATGTTATGCTTATCTCAAGTTTCATATAATGATACGATCCTTACTCGTTTAGCATGTGAATTTATCTAAGTGAATGTGTCTTGTGACACAAAAGTAGATAAAGAAGATAAAAGCGGTTCCTTATGCTTCGGCAAATGAGGAAGCTTAATCTAAGGAATGCTATGCACGAGATTGGATATCTGTTTTGCCAATGGCATGAACAGTGGTTATCAACGTAACCCGGAACAAGAATGATGAACTGTGGTAAGACATATACTTATGTACCTGAAAAGGACTAGAAACTATATGTGGGCTTACCGAATAGATTCACTAATTCTTATGGGTTACATAGATTCAGATTTTTCAAATCAGATAAGGACGACAGTAAATCTACCTCAAAGGTTATGCGTTTAATTTTAGGAAGTTGAGTCATAATGTGGAGGAGTATTATATAGAAATATATTTCAGGCTCCGAACTCCATCATGGAAAGATGATAAATTGGAGCCTATGAGGCAGCCAAAGTATCTGTATGACTCTAGAAACTTCAAGATGGACTTCGAAGTGTTTCTAAGTTTGCCCAAGGATATCACAATTTATATTGATGATATTGGTGCAGTTGCAAACTTGAAGGAAACACGAGCCCATAAGGCAATTAAACACATGGAGTGTAAGTACCACCTATTACGAGAAATCGTATGATGAGGGGAAGGTTGTTGTTGCCTAGATTGCATCGGATGATGATCTAGTAAATCCATTTACAAGGACCTTAAGGAGAGAGCTTTTGATGGTCGTGTAGTGGGAGTGGAAATCAGATGTATGGCAGAAGACATGACAGCATAGTCTTTTAGTATAAGTGGGAGATTGTTGGATTGTATACTAAAAGTCTAGCTTTTTGTATGAACAATATTGTAACAATTAATTTGAAATGAGAATCATATGATCAAATGATTGCATCTTATAATTTATTTATATGTTCGATGCAATAGTCCACTTACTTTATACTGTAGATAATATGTTGTGCGACAACACGCGGAAGATCATATTATTAGTTTCCTTATAAAGTATAAACTGATGCTCACAACCGAGATAGACGGGGACTCTCTATCGGGATGGTTGTAGTGTGGTTTGGTATTAGCTTGTCTTGGCTATAGAATCACATTAGTGCACTTGTGTGTATTGAGCAGGACCGCTTGAGATCGTTCGACTTATACTGACTTATAGGAGAACTTGATCTCAGTTATTATGGAAGTTCGTGCTCTTAATCCCTATACAATAACCTCGACACGTAGGGTAGTATGTATTTCTTTGATTCATCAATGGGTGAGATTTACATGTAATTAAATCAACAAACTCGATGAGTTGGGAAGTAGTGATGTCTCTATGGTGTGCTGTTGATTGTAGAAGGAATCCGTGTCCGTCATAGGTTGATGATGTCCCCTTGAGGAGCTCATAAGGATTATCATGTAAACCCTGCAGGTGGAATTTATTCCGGCATGATAATGAGGTTGAGTGGTACTACTCTTGGATGAGATATTAATTAATTGGGTTGTCAGTAACTTAATTAATTAATGGACATTGTATATCTTAAACATGGGGAGACTAATGGACTCATAATAAGAAGGAGCCCAAAACGTAATTTTGGGATTGGTACGGTAGTGCAATAATAATATTTTAGTGGAATATATTATTATTATTGGACTTAAGTATAAGCTTTGGGCTAAGCTTGGATACTTAAGCCCAATGGAGGCCCAACCCAATTTCTCCTCCTGGTCCCTGCTGTAGCCCATGTATATAAGTCACCTCAACTTATCTGGAACCCTAATCTAATCTAATTGATTATTCATGTGTGATGAGGGTTGAGAGCAGATTGAGGAGGTCTCGTAGATCGTCCCCCACACGACGTCGAGATCGGACTTGGGACATACAGCAGAAGATCAGAAGGTAGTTTGCTGCTGCTGTCCGCGACCTTGCGAAATTTTTATAAATTCGTACAGTGCTCATAATTTGATGATCAATATACTGACGGAAATCCGTCGAAGAGAGGATCGTCTGAACGCAAAGATCACTCAATTCCGACATCAGACGAGGAAGTTATGATCATTCTCGTGGGACTACGCAGGCTGCCTGCGAGAATCAATCTTCATCAACATACCCTGGTGAACCTGTAATTGTTTCTATGATTTATTGCTTCCGCTGTGATAGAAATGCATGGTATGCTTACGGTTCACGTTAGCCAAACGATCGAGTGCCAACATCATCGAGTGTAAGTAATCGAAGAGATGATTAGCTTCTTCAACTTCTTCACGTTTCTATCTTCCTTTCTTTTGTTTTCTAATCACAAGAACTAATCATTATCATTCATTTGATTTCTTGAGCTTCTTTTGATTTGCATGCTTCCTTTCTTTCAACTTTTGAATTCCTTGAGCATATTTTTGTTGATTTACTCATTTTTTCTTATGTTGAGGTTGCATGTGCATTTGGTTGAGCTCTTTTCACCCTTCTCTTGCTTGTTTACCATATCCTTTCTTCTCTAACATAATTCTCACATCAAACCTTGTAAACCATCATCTCCTCAATCATCCACACAAAGGTTATATATATAAGGCTTAAGTGGGTAATCATGGCTTGTAATGTGCTTATATCACAAAAATAGGCTTTAAGGCTCAAAGTGGTTAACTAGGGATAATGTATAAGGTAAGAAAATATATGGCAATGACTTTAAAGTAACAAGGATGACCTAAGATCATATCACTAACCTCCACCAATCAGGCGCATTCCCGTAGTCCATGAGCAAGTTCTAGTTTATCAAGGCTCAATCGATCCACTCATTAAGAAATTTAACCATGGATGCACGGTTGAGGCTCAAATGCTCACAAGTTTTTGCTCGGACCTTAAGGAATCTATTATACCTCAATTCATCTCAAAATTGAACAAGTTAAATAGACCATGTCATAATTTTAAAGAGTAGAGATTCTCAACATAGTTCGCCATCACTTTATCACAAACAACATGCCATTACTCACATTCAAAAATAAATCACAACAACCCAAAACATACCACCAAGCAACCCTATACAAGAATAAAAATACAAACAAAACATATGAGCAAAGACTCACCAAACAAGGAACAAGACAATAACATAAAACATGCAAAAACGACAATTCACCCATCAAAAGAAAATCAAGCACATATCCTCATTATCCAATATCATTTAAGCTCAAGATTTTGCCACCTTATTCAAAAATAAGAAAAACTAATAAAGCAAGTAAACCTCCCAAGTACATAACATATGAAGTTGCATACTAATCCAAACAATCCAAATCAAATCAAATAGTCTATGTTAAGCAAATGGAAATGATAAGTAGTAAAGTGAACTTCCTGAAAAGGCATCTGGAGATGGAAATAGCTAGCACAGACAAACAGGTTGCATACAAGATGAACTAGAACATTAGGATGCGTACAGAGTGAATGGGTGCACTTGAAACTGCTCGCGAACTCGGGTTTTTAAAACTGCCTTCAGAGACTACACGAGTCGTGCTCCGCTACACGGCCTCAGTCGTGGCCGTGTAGCATTTTCTGATACTCGAGCACGGCTGCATGTTACAGGGCCGTGTTTCGCACACGACCCATGTTTCTGTTCCCTGCACGGCTCAAGTTCGGAGCTCGCCCTCGACCCTGGGCGAGTAGCCTCTTCTGATTTCAGTACACGGCCATTCCTTACAGGGCCGTGTACTGAACACGGCTCATGCAACAATTTTCTCTATTTTTCCAATTTTTACACTTCACGCCTCATCTTGCCCTATTTTTGCACTCCTAATACACCATATTCATGCTCAAAATCTCATCAAAACTATCAGCACAACAATTACTATCAATAATGAACTAGCATGTACTTCAACACAACCAAACTAACCAAAATCAAACCAATACTCATGAGAAAATTTTTAAAATTTACCCAATTTTATAAGAAGACCTCTATCTCAATTATCATAATAAGCACACTCAAGTGGTGAGTCACACCACGCACTCTCTCCCCAAACTTAAATCGAAACAAGTTGAGAATTAAGTTTACAAAAAGTGGTGGGACTTACCCTTATAGTTTCCAACAATGAGGTTCTTGGAGAGAAGTATATGAATCACAACAATTCAAGGTATGTCCACCATGCATTATCCCCCAAACTTAAAGTGAAACAAGAGTTGAACTTTAAGTTTGCAAGAAGTGGTGAGATGTACCTTCGCACTTCAAATCGAGCACTTCTTGTATCTCCAATATTCATTCTCCTCACGAGCACAATCAACCTATACACCAAAAATACAAAAACTAAATCAAAGCATTTAAATGAAAGCAATTAAACAAACAATGGGTTGCCTCCATCCAGCGCTAAGTTTAACGTCTTCAAGCCGGACGGAATATGGAGAACTCATCGGAATGGCCAAGGATATCGTTCATTCTTGCCATCAAATTTTAATCTTTGTGCTTCTTCCTCTATTAGGCATTTGTGGTAAGTAACGACCTCGGTAGCATCCTTCGAGATTAGCTTTAAAATTTTTACTCTTTTGAGCTTGCATTCTATTAATCGCTCTTTTCGTGACCACCACTTATTCCTTTTTATCAAGTAAGTGCCCAACACTTGTTCAAGTTCTCTTTTGTACCTAAGGCAATGAGAAGAATCAATAGATAAGACAAAGTAAATATAAACAATATTTTGAAATTCAATGCAACTTGGAGAGTTAAAAGGTGTAGAAATGCTCATTTCACTTCCGAACTCCTCATCAAATGATTCTAGACCTTGTTCCACTTCATCAAATTCATACTCATCTCTTGATTCTTCATTTTCACTTAACTTTTCCTTATCAACAAGAGACAAGAAATCATACATATTCTCTTCCTCCTTTAAGCTTTCTTCTACCTTAAGCTCATTACTCATCTTACTTGAATTTTCATCCGCCAACTTTTCTTCTTCCTTGTCTTCCTTATCCTCACTAAGTTCAACATCTCTTGAGTCTTCACTATTCTACGAATACTCTTCTACCTCCAAATTTTCTTCAATCTTTTCATCAAAATTCTCCATTTCACAAAGAGTGTTCCGTTCTTGTATCATTTGACTCATTCGATGTTCTAGGGCATCAAGTCTCCTATCATTTTCTTCTTCTCCTTCTTCAAGCATTTTCATCATTTGACTTAATTGATCTTGCAAGGAGGTCTCCCATCATCATATGGTGGATACTCTTCTTGGAAATTTTCTTGAGCATACCCGTTTTGCATACATGTTTCCTTCCCCATTTGGTAATTGGGAATGTTCTACATTTGTTCCCCATTAAAGTTGGAAGTAGGCATTGAGTAGGCATTTTGAGGCTCATAGCTTGAAAGACTTGGTTGAAAACTTTGCCTTGTATCACTTCCGTAAGCATATCTTCTAAGCATTACCATCAAGGCATTATTTTCGGATAGAGGAATAACCGTAGGAACTTGATTATTGTAAGAACTTGGTACGGAATAAATGTTTCCTTGATATAGTTGGAATGTATCCACATTGTAAGCTCCTTGTCATCCCCCATATATTCCATTGTTGTAGCTTTGAGAGCTTGCTTGACTCATTTGACTACTATACCCATAGTTTCTCTCATCCTTGTAGCCATTTGATTGTTGTGGTGGAACCAAACCAAGTAGATTTCCATAATTTCCTCCCAAGTATTGGTTCCACCCATCCATGTTCTTACTCTTCTTTTCAAGGCTTGCTACAACTTTCCTTCACTTACTATTTTTGGCTTGCTCCTTCTCCCCTTCTTTCAAGGTTGTTGTACATATCAAGAAGAACAAATAAGAATAAAATTTTCAAAACAAATATAGAATGCAAAAATAAGAAAAATGTCCTAAGTAGAGCTAACAAATTCAAACACGTTACACCGAAGGCTTTCACCCCAGCAACGGCGCCATGAACTTGGTTTCAATTTTGTATAAATTGATTTAGAGCAAGTGTACTCTATCGTGTGTAGCACGTAAGAGACCAAGTGTAAAATTTATAAGGAATCGAACCCAAGAGCGAAAGTGGGTAGCAGTGTTTGAGAAGTGCTTCACTCTAGTAGGACGAATCAATAAAAGAGGGGTTGATTATACTACAAACTAACAACTAGGAAAGCAATTAAAATAGAACATGTACAAATGAGATGGATGATGGGTGAAGGTGAACAATCTAAGAAGTATGTAAGGTATGCAACATTTATGGATAAGGTATATATAAACTCACACACACACACATGCATCAATGGTTTTCATGTTATGATATTAAGGGCAATCATGTTTGTACTCCTAACCCCTATGGCCAAGGTGATTAGGTTTTCAACTCTTTTACAAGTTTAAATCTCCTAGGATTATTCTTATTCTCAATTCCCAAGAAGGTATTATGATCATAAGTTGGGTTCTCCTCACTAGTTCATAACAAATATTCTATCATGAGGTTCTAAGCACTTGAAGGGTATGACTTACATCTCCTCATACTAACTAAGTCATCTCATACAATCAATGATTCAATTAAACCACTAAGCATAATATTGAAATGACCATCCTAACACTATGAATAGAGAATTTAATCACACAAATCATACATAAAATGAGAATAAGCATTCATGATAGAAAATATTCATAACAATCATTTCATCAAACATGTGGTGTGCAAAATCTATATAATACCTAACCAATCATATTGCTAGCTTCACATGAGGACTAGCCACTACATATCATTGTAAAATCAATACAATCCATAGCATGCTCCAATTGACCCAAATAATGAAGAAAATAACAAAATAAAGGTAAGTTGGCTCCCCTTTGATGGTGAACTTCCTCCTCCTTGATCATGCTAAAATCTTCAACCAATGATGAATTCCTCTTCTTAGATGGGTGTATGGATGGATTTATGGATGGATTTGAGAAGATCAAGTGGATTGGATGGATGAAGTGAAGGGTGGAAGAGATGGAGATGAATGTGTGTGATTTAGGTGTTTAGTATGTGTGGAAACTGATCCTAAATGATTCCTCACGGATTTTGTTGTCAAAACATGTATTTATACCCCCATGGAAGCTTCTAGAATAAGTGGATATCATAAAACTGCCTTTTGCACCTACACGGGCCGTGTAGCAGCACACGGGGCGTGTAGGGTCATCACGTGTAGCGCAGTCTCACCGTTTCGCAAATAACTTTCACATCCGATCTCCGATTTGAGTGATTCTTACGCTCACGCGACCCTTTCTTCCGTGGCTTTCCAACATATTTTACACGTTTAGTTTTGAGCTTCATATGAATACTAAAAAATTATACAAGTTGAACTTGCATTTTTCAGCATTTTGCTTTGGCTCGTTCTTCCTCATTTCAACTCCGAATTGAGCTATATTTTTTTCCTACATCTTCTTTATCATGTCTAGAATCTATTTTACCTAAAAATCACACAAATTACACCAATTTAACAATTCTCTAAATATTTACAAATATAGCACAATTTAAGGTACTTAATTATGAAAATCACACATTTATCATTTCAAAGCACACATCTCCATATCTTCATATAACACCACCAAATGATATACAAAATGACTAAAAACACACAAAAATACATAATAATGACACTAAAATCTAGGTGAAAATGACACCGATTAGTGTCCTGCAGTGTGACAATTCCAACACTCAATCTTGATATATCTGTTCGATTTACTCCTACCTTTTTGTTTGCCTTTTGGACCTCTACTTTTACTTCTCTCCCTCTTCGCTGTGATCTAAACCTCTAATTACTGAAAAGAGTCCAACTGCGATTTTCTTCACATTTCTTCATTCAAAACTCTATCCTTAACCAAATCCATTATAATGGTACCATTTGGAGTTGAATTAGACAAAGATGTCCTAAATATCTCCCATGAATCTGGTAATGTACCAAGAAGCTATTAGCCTTGAACTTTATCTTCAAACTTGATTATCATTTCCGACAATTGATTAATGCTACCCTAAAATGAATTCAAGTGACCAGTCATAGGAGTGCTATCTTTAAATTTCAAGTTCATCAACTGCTTGATTAGAAATAACTTGTTGTTCCTAATTTTTCTAGGATACAATTGCTCCACCTTTTCCCACAACGTCCGTGCATTTGTTTCTTCATTAACATGGTTCAACACCTTATCATCCACCCACTACTTAATGTAACCACACACTTGACGATGTAATATTTTTCATTGAACATCTATTTTA
Organism: Pogostemon cablin; assembly: GCA_023678885.1. Taxonomy (NCBI): domain Eukaryota; kingdom Viridiplantae; phylum Streptophyta; class Magnoliopsida; order Lamiales; family Lamiaceae; genus Pogostemon; species Pogostemon cablin. The sequence continues at coordinate 17,708,635 of CM043007.1, read as the reverse complement.
TTATCAGGCTATTTAGCTTCAAATACAGGCACATAGAAATCATTCACATATAGAAGATCCTTCATCTTACCTTTCCACACATGATAATTTGAACCATTGAGACTCACCATTCTATTAATATTGATTTCCATATTCACCACAAGGCACAGAGTAGAAACCCGCTCTAATACCACTTCTTTGGGATAAACACACGAATAATCAAATAGAAAATTATTCGTTTATGCAGATGAATGATAATTTATCCCTATCTTGTATGAATCTATTAGGAAACAATACTAAGAACATAATGCACAAAAAAAGCAATCACCAAATAATAACACAAGCAATTTTATGAGGAAAACCTCCTTAATGTGAAGAGTAAAAACCATAGGACTGAAGTCCACTAAAAAACTTCACTATGAGCAAAAATCCAAGTGTTACAAGCTGCCACAACAGATGTTCTTGTTGGATTGTATACTAAAAGTCTAGCTTCTTGTATGAACAATGTTATAACAATTTATTTAAAATGAGAATCATATGATCAAATGATTGCGTCTTATAATTTATTTATATGTTTGATGCAATAGTCCACTTACTTTATACTGTAGATAATATGTTGTGCGACAACAAGCGAAAGATCATATTATCGATTTCCTTATAAAGTATAAATAGATGCGCACAACCGAGATAGATGGAGACTCTCTATCGGGATGGTTGTAGTGTGATTTGGTATTAGTTTGTCTTGATTGTAGAATCATATTAGTGCACTTTGTGTGTATTGAGCAGGACCGCTTGAGATTGTTCAACTTATACTGACTATATAAGAGAACTTGATCTCAGTTATTATGGATGTTCATGCTCTTAATCCCTATACAATAACCTCGACATGTAAGGCAGTATGTATTTCTTTGATTCATCAATGGGTTGAGATTTACATGTAATTAAATCAATAAACTTGGTGAGTTGGGAGAAATAGTACTGTCTCTATGGTGTGCTGTTGATTATAGAAGGAATTCGTGTCCTATTAAATAGGTTGATGATGTCCCCTTGAGGAGCTCATGAGGATTATCATGTAAATTCTTCATGTGGATTTATTCTGGCATGATAATGAGGTTGAATGGTACTACTCTCGGATGAGATATTAATTAATGGAGTTGTCAGTAATTTAATTAATTAATGGACATTGTATATCTTAAACGCGGGGAGACTAACGAGCTCATAATAAGAAGGAGCCCATAACGTAATTTGGGATTAGAGCGGCAGTACAGTAATAATATTTTAGTAGAATATATTATTTTTATTGGACCTAAGTATAAGTTTTGGGCTAAACTTGGATGCTTAAGCCCAATGGTGGCCCTACTCTAATTTCTCCTCCTGGTCCATATTGTAGCCCGTATATAAGTCATCTTAGTGATTTGGAAACCCTAATTCCTATGTGTAACACACGTGAGTTTGAGGAAGGATTACAGATTGAGAGAATCTTGAGGATCATCTCCCATGCGACGTCAAGATTAAACTTGGAAATACAGCAAAAGATCAAGAGGTTGTTTTTAGCAACCTGATCATCAACTTCCATGATTTTTTTGTAATCATGTGGTACTTAAAACTTGTTTTGTAGGACATGGTTGGAAAGCCAGGGAAGAGAGAATTATTTTAGCGTAAAAATCACTCAAATAGGAGATTGGATGATGAAGTTATACCCAAAATTGTGAGGTTGCGCATGCTGCAGGCGAGAATTTCTCTTCTTCAACATACCCCGGTGAAAGGTAATATAATTTTATGTTCTTGCTTCCGCTGATATAAAATCGTATGGAATCTTAGAGGTTCACGTTAATCAAATGATCGAACACCAACAGTTCTACCACAAACGTATCAAGACAATCAATACTTGATAACAACAATGAGATTAGAAATATCTCACCCAACAACACCAACTCTTGTTAACTGTTCACAACTCTTGGAACTTCAGAACCCGATCTCCACCATCCAGAATTAACCTCTATGTGTTCTGAACGTGATGACCATAGCTCGATCCAACTGCTAGTTTGTTTGTGAGAAACGACTCTTTTACTTTGATTGCGCATTAATTGAATTGCCAAAAAATTGACTTTCTGTTTTCGGCCTATTCCTGCTAACAGAAAGCTCCAAACACGATCTCCACTGTTTAGAATATAGTTCAACAAGTTTCAAACGTGTTGACAAAGTATCGGCTCGATCCAACGATTGAAACTCTAGATATTACTTTTAAAATATTTCTAGGCTTAGACTCTCTAAAAAACGTGAAATGTATTTTTGCCCACTTTTTTCCTTCTATATTTCCTCAATATCTTCTAAGGTAAGATAACACCAAGTATTGAGCCTACTTAGACTTTTCAGTCTTGTTGATTATTGGCACTTCCAAATATTTGGAAACTCAACCCAACATAATACTTGCGTGAGACCATCTTATAGTGAAACTGTTTAACAATTTTTTAATTAGTAGTTATTATTTTTATTAAATATGTTATCACTTTTTATAAAAATAAATATTACTAATTGTCATTTATACTGTGATTGTTCATGAAATTATTAACTACAGCATATCACTTTTCATCAATCGGGTATCACATTTTATTAAAAAAAACTTTCACTTCTTATCCGTATAATGAAACTTATTCCATGATGTGATCTTACACAAATGTTTGTCTTGCCCCTAGGATCTATACATTTCTTTAGAGTATAGTTTTCTTCTCTCTCATACGTGTTATCCATCTAAAGATGTGAAAAAGAAGATGATACACCAAAATAAGATAGAACTCATCTTGGATTAATATTTTATTTTTTTATTTTCACGTGGAGCTGCCTATGTGATTTACAGCTTTCGTGGAGGGATTATTGATTTACCATAAAATAATATTTTCATTTTTGAATTAATAATTACTTAAATTTTAAATATATTTATTTATTTTTCCAATATGTTTATTACTCCCTTCGTCCCGCCATAAAAGTTACATTTGACTAATTAAAGTGCTCCACCAAAAGAGTTACATTTTCATTTTTGGTAAATGGAACCCACACAAAACAATTAATATATTTTCATGGGCTCTCACACAAAACTAATATAACTATCCACTATACATTAAAATATTATACTCACTCCATCTTATTTCAATCATTATATATTTCCAATTTAGATGTCACATTTCAATCTTTATATTTCTTTTTTGTTAGATGAGACCCACACTAAACAATTAATATATCATCATGGGATCCACACACAAAAATAATACAACTACACACTTTACATTAAAATACTATATCTTTCAACTCACTACATATTAAAATATTATATTCCTCATTCTTCCTGCAAAAAGCAAATATAAAAATTGAAACGGAACCGAGAGAGTATCTATTAATTCACTATACATTAAAATATTATATACTTTAATCTCTGTGCAAATAATAAACACAACTCTTGTGGCGGGATGGAGAGGTGATAATTTATTCATTTTAGGATCATTAATTACAATCAATTACTAAATCTTAATGTATAAATAAACACTACAAAAAAAGTATTTTTTAGCAATCGAATTTACTAAAGGAATTTTAATCCGTTGGTAATTACCAATGGATTAGCAACAAAAATGATATTTTTGTTTTAGCAACGGATGCCAACAGATTTATTCTCCATTTTAGCAATGAAATTCAATCCTTTGGTAATTATCAACGAATTACCAATGGAATCATTATATAAATTACCAACGGAATTATTAGCAACGAATTACCAACGGAATTGATTTTTCGTTGCTAAAAATTTACCAACCACCAATTTACCAATGAAATTTTACCAACGGATTCCGTTGCTAATCCATTGGTAAGTCAATTTAACAATGGAGTTAAGGCTTTTACCAACGGAATATTCCGTTGGTAAAAAATAGTTTTTTTTTGTAGTGAAAGAATTAGAAAAAAGAATATTCCGTAATATTTCCTCTCATCCCAACTATAAATAAATATTATTTGATATTCCATAATTTTGCATAAGTACCTTGAAAGAGAATATGAGTTATTTTCATATTTGATCTTAAGATTTTTAGTTAGTTGTAGTTGTTAAATCTCGCTTGATCAAAGTGATTTAGCATCCTTAAGTGATCATTCATATAAGTGTCTGCATAATATGAATTACAAGTCTAGGAATTTAATTAGCATGGCTGATGGATCACCTTAATACTACATGTCTTCTATTTTGAAATACTTAATCATTTTCTCGCCGTTTTTTTAAATTTTAGTTAATTACTATTTTCAATTTTATTAGTTAATTAATAATTTTCAAAACATTAGGGATCGTCTTAGATAAAATAGTCATAATTGTACTTTATTTCTCACTCTGATACTATCCCGTGGATTCAATATTTAAATTGGTCACACTTGCAAAATACTGCGCCCGATGAATCCCTTGACACTTGAGGGTGAAACACCTTTTTAGTGAATAAAATGAGTGAACAAAGATGTGGAGTGGATAAGTGTTTAAAAAACGTGGAGGGTGGAGGCGTTTGGAGATTGTAGAAAGAAAGGGTTAGGGATGGGGATAAGGTTTCATTTCAAGTTTCTAAGGGCATGGTTAAGCACCTTTAAAACAAAGGAATGAGAATGAAATAAAACTTAACGTTAGGTGAGCAGATTTGATTCCAATGAATAGTAATTTGATATTCCCAAAGATGAAAAGATTTTGAGTTGTATCACTATCATTCGATCCCACTCACCCTTCATTCTTTTTTTATTTTTTTTCTAATTTAAAATTTATTTTAAATAAAAAATAATATTTTATTCAATGAATATTAAAAAAAAACAAACAAGCACATAATTTTGATTCCACTCCAAAAAAAAAATTATTACAACCCAAATAAAATGAATAACTATAATAATGATTCCAAATATTAACCAAACACTACACTTATAATGCTCATACATATTCTCATTTCTCAATACTTTCATTTCCACTCTTATTTTCATTTCTGAAACATGTCAAACACCCCCTAATTCTATTAGTAAAGGGCATGAGTGATGACTGATGAGTCGCATGAGTTAATAATTTGATTTATAACTATTTATGATTATTATTAATAGTAATTTAATTAACAGCTCTGTGTCTCAGTATATACCGAAATGTCGACTTATCGATATATTATCAATATTTTGGCATATATACCGAAATATTAATTTTTTAATACTTCTTACTAATACCGAACCAAAAAAAGTCGATATGTATCATAATGTATCGAATTTTTCAATGTGTTGAATTTTTGTATAAGTTCGTTAATTTTCAGTACGATACATGTGGTATATTTCATCCACCCCTAATGGAAAGTAAAAAAGCTTAATAATTGTATATACTTATCGTTGTAATATATTAATGATTACCAAATATGATGAAATTTTAGGAATTGATTTTGAGGGCTGATCTTAAGCATGAAGTCGTATGCATTTGCAGAATAATAATTATTCGAAAATCATTCATACTTATGTGCCTGAGTTCTAACAGACATACCTGCAAGATAAAAACAATCAATATACAAACTTGTTAGTAAAGAGTCGAGTTACAATCATTTTCAGTCCAGAAATAAAGATAAAATTTGATTTTAGTCCAAAAAAATTATTTTTTCAATTTCGTCCCAAAACTATGAACATTGCTCGGTTTTAGTCTAATTTCTGCCAAAAAATTGAATTTCTCCCGAAAAATGACACGTGCATCGCATGTGATGATTAAATTTGGGAGAATCCGATGATATGACTTACGTGGCATGTAATTTAGTCATTTAATATTTAAATTATAATCTAAAATCATAATTAAAATTCTAAACTAATTAACAAAATAAATAAAACTTTAGGCTTTTCATCGTTATCATTTGACTGGAAGAAAAACAATTAAGAATCTGAAATCATTATTGGGATATGGATTTAGCGACAGATATGATTTTGTGTTTCAAAAAAATATTTTAGTGATAATGGTAAAAAGTAGCCACTATTACTTAAAAGTAATTTTAAGTGACCACATATGTTAAAAATAATTTATTCTAGCCATTTTTATGGGAATTGACCAAAATGCCCTTGAGAGGGACCCACTCATCACATGTTTGAGGTCACTTTTTGACCAAAAAGTACCAAGTACAATAATTTATTTTACAATCTACTGAATGCATTAATTGTTACTTTTACATGCCCCATGAATATATTTATTTATTAAAATGCAAAAAGATGCATTAATTTTTTCCGTATGAAATTTTTTTCTGGAAAAAAAAGTATTGGTCGAATAGAACAAAAAGTGTAGGACAAATAGAACAAAATTTTGGGCCGAATAGGCCGAATATAAGAGAAAAATTTTGAATTTTTTAAAACTTTTTTTTGGAAAAAAAAGTGTTGGCCGAATAGAACAAAAAGTGTAGGCCGAATGAACAAAATTTTGGGCCGAATAAACCAAATAGAAGAAAAAAATTCAATTTTTTTTATTTTTCTGAAAAAAAAAGTGTTGGCCGAATAGAACAAAAAGTGTAGGCCGAATAGAACAAAAATTTGGGCCAAATAGGCCGAATAGAAGAAAAAAATTTATGAATTTTTTTTAAATTTTTTCTGGAAAAAAAGTATTGGCCGAATAGAACAAAAAGTGTAGGTCGAATAGAACAAAATTTTGGGCTGAATAGGCCGAATAGAAGAAAAAAATTTTGATTTTTTTTTAAATTTTTTCTGGAAAAAAAAGTGTTGGCCGAATAGAACAAAAAGTGTAGGCCGAATAGTACAAAATTTTGGGCCGAATAGAAGAAAAAAAAATTGAATTTTTTTTCAATTTTTTCTAGAAAAAAAGTGTTTTGCCGAATAGAACAAAAAATATAGGCCGAATAGAACAAAATTTTGGGGCCGAATAGGTCGAATAGAAGAAAAAAAATTTGTTTTTTTTTTTATTTTTCTGGAAAAAGTGTAGAATAAATTTTCTGAAATTTTTCTATAATTTTAAATATGGTCTCACCCACCCTATTTAATGCGATTAACACTGACATAATGATTCTCCCATAATTTTTGTCATTTATCCTGACAATTATAGGGATAAATTGGGAAGTGCACTTAATAGTGGCTATTAAAAATTATTTTTAAGAAATGTGACCAAAAAAATTGTATTTAATGAATAGTGGCTAGTAAAAATTTGGACCCAATATTTTATGCAAGATCGCCTTCTCAATTTGAAAAAAATGAAGAAAGGAAAAGGTCCGGGTGCTCTTATTATAGATCGAAAAGTAGGAGTGGAAGAAGAAGAAATAACTTTTCAGTCTAGGGTGTGACTTGATATGAAATCAGGGCTCTTCGTATTTGTTCATTATGAATTTCTTGAAATTAGATTTTAAGAATTAGGGTTCTTCGTCATTTTTGGAATCGAAATTTGGATGGAATCGAAATTTGGGTTCTTCTTGATTTTCAGAGATTGCAATTCGGATCCCAAAGTGGTGAAATATTTCGATCTTGATTTACAAAAATTAATTAAATTAAATTCTAGAAATTAAACGGTGAATATTTCGCCGATGATTAAACGGGCGGCGGCGGCATTCTGCTCGATTTTTAGAGAGAGATGAGAGAGCAGGGGAGGAGTGGTAGATGAACAGGACATCAAATGAGAATCATAAAATTAATGAATCTGATTTAAGGAGGATTTTGATTGGCAAGCTTCTTTGAGGATAATATTAAGAGGTTGTAAAAACATCAGAAGGTATCCGACAATGGAAGTTCTTTACCGGAATTTGAATGACACGTTTGTGCACCCGTAGGCTTTAGCTTTGACCAAGGAGAAGATAATTTTATTTATTATTAAATATTAATTGTGATTTCAGATTTAAATTTAATATATTTGATAATATGGAAAATAAAATTTAAAATATTAACATATGACTCGAAAAATTCATTAATATTCCATGCCACGTAAGATATACTACCGGCTTGAAATTAAATCATCACGTGCTACGCAAATGTCATTTTTTCAGAGAAATTTAATTTTTCGCTGAAAATTGGATTAAAATCGAGCAATGTTTGTAGTTATGGGATGAAATTAAAAATTGGATTAAAATTGAATTTCTCTTTTGTTACGGGACTAAACCAGTAAAGAGTCCCTTAAATAATTAATTCATGATATAACTCGAAAAGTAATTGAATTAGAGTACAACCTTCCATGTCTAGAATATGTTGATGATTGAATCGAGAACCTATATTGGAAAAGAATATATAAATGAGGCTAAAAAATACAGAGAGAATTATTGAATATAGCATAAAAATAAACAAATACACATTATATTTCAAATTAGGTTGTATTCATCGACTAAACAATTAAAATAAAGAACATGTTTTGGGAGTAAAACAGAGAAAAACTATGAAACAAACTCATTTGGATACAATTGAAAATAAGTTTGACAAAATATATTTCAATGAAATATGTAAGATCACATGTTTAGAAAAGGATTATGACTTAAAGAAAAAGTTGAAGAAGATCCTAACAATGAAGTATTGAATGGTGATCCTAGAGGTCTCCTTGAAGGTTATTAAAATGACTAGAGAAATTGAGTAAACGCTTCAAATGAAGTATATAAATGTGTGCGCCTTTAATTTTGGAAAAGATTTAAAAGAGATTTTGGAATTGATACCGGGCATATAAACATGTAAAATACTAATGTGCAACAGTTTTCAAGTACAACAGACAATCTAAGTTCAATGATCCATCATATATACTCCATCCGTCTGCTTCTAAGGTATCCATTTCACTATTCATGGCGTCCGCTTCAAATATATCAATTTCCTCTATTTAGTAAAAAAAAGTACACAATATAACTCAACACTTCCCTCTAATACAACTACCCATTTTATCTATAATAATAATACTCTTTAATCCACGTACAAAAAGCAAATAAAGACCATAGAACTGTCCACGTGCACAAAGCAAATGGTTACCTTAGAAGCGGACGGAGGGAGTATAAATAATTTGAGTGTATATTGGGTGCACCCGGGTACAAGGGTGCCCCCCGTATGTGTGTGACTTTTTATTCTATTTTGTATACATATTATTCTATTTTGTATACGTGCTTTGTAATAATTGTATACTTTTTCACACTAAGTTTTTCATTAAAAAAACTAACGTCCATATGTGTATAACTTTTTATTCAATAATATATATATGTTTTTTTAATAATTGTATATTTTTTACACTCAATTTTTCATTAAAAAAATTAACAATTAAATTGTATACATTATTGCTTATAATTATATATGTTTTTGGTTATATTTATATATGGGTGCACCCTATCTTAGGGTGCACCCGACTGCATACTATAATTAGCCAAATAATTTTGACTCAATATTTCATTTTCTTCACTCAATAGACTTCACACTGTCCTTTCTCACCTTTTTTTTCTCTCTCTCCTCTATTATTTCTCCCTCTTATTTTATGTTCTCTCCCTTATTTCCTCACTTGCTGTACTTTTTTTTTTATTTCCTAATCAGATTTTTTTTTTGTAATTTAATAGTATCCAAGTTCTTTTATATAAGTTATTACTTTTTTTATTTTTTTAATATTTTTAATTTTATACACTTCTATATATAAAAAAAGCAATACAATTATAAATAAATTCTCATACATTAATACAGTCATTCAAAAAGTAAACTTATATAAATTTGAATTGAATAAACAAATTAAAATTGAATAATTAAATTCCAACTAATATATTTATTCATTAAAATACGAATAAAAATTAAAAAGTAAACTTATATAAATTTGAATTGAATAAACAAATTAAAATTGAATAATTAAATTCCAACTAACATATTTGTTCATTAAAATACGAATAAAAATTAATTCAATATAATACAATTTAATATAAAATATCGGTATCACATTTCTTTTTCTTTTTAAAATATAGTAATAAATTTATCAGTATAAACCTATAGACTATGACTAGCTTGGGTCCATCCTATTTTTTAAAATCATGGAACCGGATCCTTTTATTAGGAATCGGTAAAAAAAAGTTAACCCGCGTTCTTTTCTCTGTGCCACGTCCTCCTTCTTTCCTTTCTCTTTCTCTCTCCCGCATCCTCCTCTCTTTCTTCTTTCATTTTTGTCCTCTCTCTCCATCTCTAGTATGTCATATCACACTGTCTTTCTATGATAACTGGATTTGACAATGGACTGGGGCGGCTTGACATCCACGCCTTTGACAGCAACAGATGAAACTCCGCGACGGTCATCAATGGCGAGATCTAGAAACGTTGACGAAGGGCAGTGTTATGGTTGGTCTGGCGGTGTGATTTCCGAATTGAGCAAATCTGGCTCAAAAAACCATGACGGAGGAGCATCGCTGTTGGGATTTTAGTAGCATACTGCTGGAGGGTACAGGAAAGGGGGTCGCGATTCTGATTCCCACCGGAGTCGCTAACTGACCCTTAATTAACCATTGAATCATATTTACAAGTTATTCTTTATTGAAGGTGTATAGTTGGGAGAAAATATGTTGCTCAGTGCTAATGTTCAAGGACATTCAAAGATTCCTATTATTTTATATATGGGTGAGAGATTTAAGGATAATTATAATCACTCTTTCTTTAATTAAATCGCATATTTTTTCTTTATCTCTTAGAAATGCACACTAATGTACATTATCTTCATAATTTAATCACGTATTTTTGATAATTTAATCGCGTATCTTTTATTCTTTCTTCCATCGATGTACACCAATGTGCACTAGTTTGTATTTTTACTCGAGATTTAAGGAGAGAATTCAGGAACAAACTGTTCATCTATTTCTCTCTCCGGTCGCATTATTCCATTTTCTCTCTTAAGATGCAAGCCAATGTTCAGTACCGTATTTGTTCTTATATTTCTATCTATGTATAGTATCGTATTTAGTATTAAAGAGTGTTTCTTTTTTGTGATTTAATAAAAATTAAATGTACAATACAGCACATTATAGTACAATTTTCGTATTAAGTTTAAGTTATTCGGTAATAATATATTGGGAATATTATTAAATAGCTTAATATAAATTGACAAAGTTGTTGATTAATTATGATAGTTCATCGTTCTCAGGAAAATATCAAAATAAGATTGATTACATTTCATTGTGCACACGTGTGTATTCTTCAATCGCAAATTAAGAGTTTATTCATTGTTTCTCTTTCTGGAATTTATTTAGCTCACATGAATGCACAATGATGTATATTCATATAAATACTTAAATCTATTTTTTTATTCTCTCCAGACGATGCACACTAATGTTTAGATGATATATGTATTATGGGTAAAACAAAATAAATTGTTGTATTCATGAGTAATTATTTAAAGCGAATGTATCGCTTAATAATATCTAAATACGTTTTGTACTCCCTCACTGCCGAAAATGTATAAATTTTGCTATTTTGGGCATCCGCACCAAAAGTATACATTTTCCTTTTTAAACACATGAGACTCACACACATCACTAATACATTTAATATATGGGTCCCACACCCCTCACTAATACAATTACTTACTACACATTAAATAATAGTATTTCTTAATCTACGTACAAAAAGCAAATGTATACCTATTGAGCGGACGGATGAGTATCTAGTATTTATTGACCCTTTTTTTAAAGATATATTTAAATGCCACATGTGAAAATAAGATGGCAATTAAAAATGTATATCAGATTCCCATTAGTAAATAAGTTGACGATGTGAGGGTTTGATATCTTAAATTGATAGTTTAAATAATTCAAGTCCCAAATTGATGAAAAAAATATTTCAGGCCCCATATTGATAGTATACACATTTTTCAGGATCTAAACCGAAAAATTCCTTATTATTATTATTATTATTAGGAAAAATCACTCCTAGGTACACAGTTTTACCCTAAATTATTAGGAGATACAATGAATTCAAAAAATTACTCTCACATACAAAATATTAAAGTAAAATACCAAATATAACCTTAATTCATTATAATCCTATACACTTTTAAACCACAAACCCTAAACCCCTAACCCACCCACCGCCACCAGACCACGCCGGATCGCTGCCGGACCGCCGCCGACCGATCGCCGAATGACCACGGACCAAAAACAAAATTGTACAAAAAAAATTATGCAAAATAAAATTGTGCAATACAAATTGTGCAAACACATAGGAGTATTTATCGTATCACAATGTATAATTGTGTAGTTATGAGTATTAGTTCTTTAAGCCATGTAATTTATAGCAATTATGCATTATTTCATGTATTCCATAGTAAGTGACCCTTATTATTATTATGGAAAATTACTTATAGGTACCCACTTTGTACCCATAATTACTGTGAGATACATTGATTTAAAAATTTACTCTCACATACAAAATATTAAAATAAAATATCAAATATAACCCTAAACCCATACACTTATACCACAAACCCTAAACCCTCATCCACCGCCGGACCACCGCCGGCCGATCTCCGGACCATCACCGGACCACCATACTTTTTTTACTGCACACACTTTTGCTGCACACGAACTTTTGCTGCACACAAACATTTACGTACAGTACATTGTAAGGGTAATATTACAATATCACTATATATTTTTATAGTTAGTAGTAATATTTTTGTATGTTTGTATCTCATAGTAATTAAATTTTTTTTAATATAATTAGTAGTAATCCTCCCTATTATTATTATTAGGTAAAGACTTGTGTGAGACCGTGTTACGTAAGAACTTACGTGAGACGGTCAGAAAGTGATAACTTTTGTACTGAAAAATGATACTAAATTAATGAAAAGTGATAATGCTATTTCATGAATAATTTATAGTATAAATGAAAAGTGAGAATATTTTACAACGAGAGTGATAACGTTTTATAACGAAAGTGATATCTATTTTAAAAACTGTAAAATGGTCTCACGTGAGACAGTTTCACTCAAGACCTACCCTTATTATTATTATTATTAAAATATACTGGACCATTAGCCAGACTGGATTGTATAATACCCATTAATGATTGTTTCCAATTCAAATTTCTACCATCTTTTAAAGCTGTTATAAAACTTTCTGGTAGACCCTTTAATGTTAAAGGTTTGAATGCAATCTGTACTAATCCTATATGAAGGAATTTATGAGTCTGACTATAAGCACTTATATCTTTTTCAGAGAGTAATTTTATTATCATCTCATTATTATCTAATGAAACTGATTCTTCTGTAGTTTTTACTACTTGTTTCCATCCTAATTTCTCAAAAGTGCCTAATTGATATATTAATCTAGGTTTAATTTTAGGAATCGTCCACTTATTAAGCAAATCTAAATCTTTTGGAATATCATATTCCTCATTCTTAATATTCTTAACATTAGAGTTTTTATTAACAATGTTCATGATATTCATGATAAAATATGTGTTGATCCATAACATACTAATTATGTCTACCATGACTCTGATACCATTCAATGACAGGACCTTCAATAAGAATCTTGAGGTTATTTTACAGATTAATATTAATCAGCATCCTAACCATTGAATCATACTTAAATATAAATCTCCAAACATGCCCATTAAAATGCCTTCTAAATGGCTAACAACTGGGACTTATAGACATGAGCCTTTTATTTATAATATAATTCAATTTTAAGGCCAGTTAATAATTATCTAACCATATAAGTGTCATGCTAGCATAATTAATAGTTATGAATCAACACATGTAGTATTTAGTCTATAAGGCTAAACATGAACATAAAATAAATAAAAATATTAAAAATAGTAAAATAAATAAAGGTGACTTACAGTAATCTGCAAGTTGATTTTATTAATACACGATCTTATATATATACAAAGATAATGCTCAACACATGAGCTTCTAGGTTGATCAGAAGAGAAAGGGAGTTCTCTGATCTCTGCCTTTCTACTAAAAACACTAACATATATATATAAATAGAAAACGTATCTCAGCAGTAGAAAACGCGTGATTGTAAAGTAAAAAGCCGAAATTTTCGGCGTGCACAGTAAGATTCTTACAAAAGTCAAAAAGTGCACAATGAAAGTTCTACAGTAATTTACTGTTTGGGACAGATTTTTCAAAGTGTACAGTGATTCACTGTATGATTTGCTATCAGCTGTCGTATGCCATGACGTCCTTCTTCTGGTATTATTTTTCTGAGTGCATTGACTGGGAGGAAGATGCTTCCTTATCTGATAGTAATTTGTCTACCAGAGTATCTTTAATTACTTCAAAAATATCATCTATGCAGACATCATTTGGGTCTTGTGCCTATTGAAATGCTTCTTTCATATTTTCAGAAACAATAGATTCAGATTTTGAATCTTCTCCGAACTGAGAAATTAGGTCTTTTTTCATTTCCTCTATATAAGCAGATATTATCTTTTCCTTTGTTAATTTTTCTGATTTTATTTTTGATTTCTTCATAATGAAATCAAATGGTGAAGGAGTCCGACTTGCCTTTTGTTGTTCTTCATATAAAAGAATCTGTTTCTCTATAAGAGTAATGTTTCATCTCCATATAACGATTTTGTAATGGGGTCTATTCTCATCATTTTATCCAATAACTTTGTTTGAAAAGTTCTATATAAACAAGGAATTCCTGTACTGGTATAACCAAATTCTGGAATCCATTTTATTATCCAAGGAATTGAAAATTCAATGAAAAAATAATATGAGGCGATACCCTCAATATAGAGTTTTAACTCTTGTTTCTTTAAAAGTTGGGGAGATAAATCAATCCATTTATTAAAAGAATTTTTTATTTTTCTGGAAAAAACATTTGGTGTAGAACCAAAACAGTAAAACCAGTGTGGTATTTCACAGTTATAAACATGTGAACAAATTTTAACAAACCAAATATGTTTATGCTTGTCATTTTCATAATTTATGACCATTTTCAATGAGTCACAATAATCCTAGTAATTATATTTAATTATTGCTGCATTTTTATTATGAACTAAATTTTTTTCTCTCATTGGAGAAATTCCTTAATCTTCTAAGGATATTACCTTTTCTACAATTATCTTACTGAAATTATAAATTTCATTCTGGGATCCAGAAAAGTGTGTAATTTCACATGATCCACTTTGAATAAGAATTTGTTCATAAAAGTTTCTAGACTTATAAGTCCTCATAGGAATGGATGCATTATCTAGATATCTTTGCATTAATATCCAAGGATTATCAATCCATTTTAAACCTTTTTCTTCAAGGAGAAATATAATTTCTTTGTGATTATTTTTATAATATCCAATATTATCAAATTCTTCATCACCAATAATTTTGGCGTAAGTAGGAGTATTACTCCCTCCCTCTGAGGAACTTTGAGTCTAATATTCAGTATCCTGAGAAAGATCCATTGCTATTAATTTTTTCTTGCCATGTTGAGATATTATCTCTGGCATTTTCCCTCTTTCTCCAGAGGGATGATCGGGCATTATGCCTCTTCCTCCTCTTCCCATATAAGAGGAAAATCCTCGACCTCGAGTACTCATTCCTGAAATCATTTAAAATATTCTCTTGTTAGAAAATCAGGAAGATTATTATCTTGTCCTTTTTTATAAACAATATTAAAATCAAATGGGGCTAAATGAGCCTGCCATCTAGCAAACATTTGTTTAGAAACATCATGTTTAAAATCTTTTTGAAACATAAATTTAGTTGCATTGCAGTCTGTAACAATAGTAAATTTTTGATTGTATAAATCATCTTGAAATTTTAAAACACATTTAACTATCGTGAGAATCTCTTTTGCAACAGTGGCATAATTCTTTTGGGCATCATTCCATTTACCCGAATGAAATCTAACAAGATAAACTTATTTTGTATCAGGATTTTTCTGAGTTAGTATACCACCGAATCCTATATTAGAAGCGTTTGTTTCAATGATTTTTTTTCCAATTTGGATTACTAATCATTAAACAAGGTAGGGTTTTTACTCTAGATTTAATCTTTTTAACTATTTCAGTATGACTATTAGTCCAAGGTTTAGGATTTTTCTTAAGTCTATCATATAAAATAGTTGTATCCTTAACCAAATTATGATAATAAGAAGCAATATAATTAAGGCTTCCTAAAATTCTTTGTAACTGAGTTTTATCAGTAATCTCATCAGGAAATTTATCAGCAAAATTTATACTTCTATTGATAGAAATAATATTTTATTTTTCAATAATAAGTCCAAGAAATCTAATCTTGGTCTGGAATAATTCCATTTTTGGCTTAGATATTACTAATCCATTCTGAATAATCAAAGTTTTAAAAATATGTAAATGTTTAAAATGCATTTCAATGGTTTTTAAATAAACCAAGATATCATCAATATAAACAATTATAAACTCACTATAAGGAATAAAAATATCATTCATAATCTTCTGAAATTCAGAAGGAACATTCTTTAATCCAAATGGCATCACATTCCATTCATAATGTCCTATTGGAACATTAAATGTTGTTTTATATCTATCAGATTTATTAATCTGTATCTGCCAGTATCCTGACTTAAGATCGAATTTCGAAAATATTAGACTATCATAAAGTCTATCCAGTAAATCCTTTTTATTAGGAATTGGATGTCTAATCCATTTTAAAACTTTATTCAAGGGTTTATAATTAATAACCAATCTAGGTATCCCTCTTTCTATTTCAGAATGTTTATTAACATAAAATGCAGTACACGACCACGGAGATTGCGAATGACTTATAAGATCTTTTTGTAATAAAAATTCAATTTCTTTTTTACATAATTCTAAATATTCAGAATTCATTTGACAAGGTCTAGCCTTGGTTGGAATATTTTTTTCATCAAAAGAATCCTCATAAGGTAAAGAAATAATATGTTTTTTTCTATCCCAAAAGGCATTTGGATGATCATTACAAATTTCTAATGAAAATTAATTTTTTAAAAGACTAATTTTATCCTGTAATCTAGGATTTTTCAATTGATCATCAAGAGTAATAATATTAATCTCTTATTTTAAAAAATTGATTTGATTTTGTTTTGCTTTGATATTATCATAAAAATTATGCAAAACTTTAGTAAAAGGCTCGATTATAAATTCAAGGAAAATATCATCATTTTTGAAAGTATCAATTATTCCCTTATTATCAATCTTTTTTATGGGATAAATATTATTCAAAAATGGAGTACCAAGTATGACCTGGTTTAAAATATTTTTCGCAAGTATAAAACTTTGAGAATACATTTGTTATTAATACAAACATAAGCTTTAGGAAGCTTGTAATAAATTTGGAGTTTATCACCTCCAGCATGCCATAAATTATGACTGGTTTTATGAAAGTATCTAGTAGGAATTAATCCTTGTTGAATAACATTTAAATCTGCACCACTATCAACAAGGCCGTAAATGTTTTTGTATAATGATTATCAATCAATAATGAAATTTTTATATACCATTTTTGGGATATAACCATCTCAATAGTAGATAGAAATGTTTCATTAAATATACTAGGTTTCTCAACCTCAATATTATCTTGAGAAATATTTTTCCCTTAGATATTTCTTCTAATCTAGAAATTCTAGATTCTTGAACAAAATTCTTGTTCTTTAATAATTTTATTTCTTCTTTGAGATTATTAATCTCTTTATGAAGATCTTGTAGAGATATATCCCTTTGAACCTGATATTTTGTTCTTAACTGACTCATGACTTGTCATGTTATATGACTTATTCTTATTAAGAATCTTATGAGTCAAATCTTCTTCTTTATTAGAAGAGGAAGCACCATTATCATTACCAATCTCATTTATTATTTCATCCCTTAATCTAGGATCTTTAATCATTTTTAATAACTCAAAAATATTATTGGAGTTTAAAACATTTATACTCATTTCTGAAAATTGTGACATGATTTTATAAAACTAAGATTGATTATTGTCAATATTATTAATCTTTTTAGGACATATAAGTCATTTTTTACAGGGCTCACATTCTTCTGATTCAGAAATATCTTCATCAACTAAATTATTAATGATTTCTTCTTCTGATTTAGAAGTATTTGAAAATTCTGATTCTGATTTTTCAGATTCAGATTTTTCATATTCAGATTTTTCTTCAAGAGTCTGTATAATAATTTCCTTGATATCATCAGGAATCTCAAGATTATTAATCTTTTTCTTTGTCCAACAAAATTTTTCAGTGTGACCATATCTGCCACATATCTTACAATATCTTTCTTTATTCTTTTTATATCTTTGTCTATAAGACTTCTTTTGGAATTTTTCTTCCTTTCTTTTATTCTTTTTCTCAATCTGTTTTGGAGAATATCTCCTGTGTTTAGGTTTATAAATCTTTTTATGATCTTTATTGATTTTGGTTTTACTGGATGAAGGATTATCCAAACCAAATTGTTGACAAAATTCTCCCAACTGTTTTTTCTCATTGAGATTTTGTCTTTTAATCTGTTGATTTAGCTTTATTTCATTGCATAAAGCTAATCCTTCTTGAATGCATGTGTCTATTAATGCACCATAAGTATAACTATCATAAGGAATCGTAATATTATTACGTTTTAGAGTTTTTCTTACCCTTTCAACAAATAAGCTGGGTAATCCGTCAATAAATTTTGGCATCCAATGAATGTTATTACATTCTGGTAATTCCATTACTCTGTTTAGGAAATTATCTTTATACCACCTAAAATCAGAGAGTGTTCTGCATCTCAGAGTTTGCAATAATGTTCTGATAGTATCAGAATTATCACTGAACCTTCCAGTGAAGTGTTCAATAATATTAACTGCCAGTGTATAAACTGCATTCTCTACTAGTTTTTCGTTTTCTAGTTTCGTAGAATTAAGAATATTATCTCTATCCTGTGGGTTTAAATAATTATCCCACCAGCCTTTAAGCTGTCCAGTAAAACCTGCTATTATCATAGCTGCAATAGTCTTATCAAAATTATTGCTATTTTTACAAATAGTGGAGTACATAAGTATTCTATATATTGTATTATAAATCTGTTTATTAGAATAACCATCAATATTCCACTCATAGATTTTATTACCAGAGTAACTGATATCAAGAGTATCAGTATATTCCTCATGTAATACATCCATGGGTGTTGGTCTATTATAATAAAATTTATTCTGAATAGGTTTATTAGCCCATTTAGTATTAATCTTATTAATTTGATTTTGAAAAAGCTGTTTATAATCAGCATTTTCAATCAAATCATCAAATAATTCTTTATCAAGAGTCTTTATACTCAATTTATCAAATTTTTCTTGAATAAATTTTTCTAAATCATATAAAGGTCTAATTTTAAAATTAGATATAACTGGAGGAGGTTGAGTAAAGCTTCTTTTTCTTTCAAATCATTTTTACCAAAGAAGGTTGAAAACTTGTTGAAGCTTCTTTTTCTTTTAAAAAATTTTCACAAGGTTTATTAATCACTGATATAATCATATCCAATTTATTATGAATAGACTGGATTTGCTCTCCAATTATATTGAGAAATAAATTCGTATAATTTTGATTTTTAAACATATTATTAATATGTTCATATGTAACCTGAATAGTATCATCTTCTATAAGTTTAGCAAAAGCTAGAAAGTTATAAACTTTCTCATCTTTTTTCATTTGAAAAGACTGGAGTGGAGGATATATACCTGTAATAACTTTACCATTTTGCAAATTATAATTTCTTTCCAAAATAGAAATATAATTCTTGACATATGTATCCATAAACCATGCTGCAAAAGGTATTAACATATTATTTTCTTCACAAGTTTTATAAAACTCATTTTGAAAACTCATTATTTCATTTTGAGTAAAATTCTCAAAAAACCATTTTCTAAAAGGTTCATAACCTTGACTTTTAAATTCTTCAGAAATATTTTTTCTGGCTTTAGAGCCATAACTAAAATTTATTTTTTTTATAAAAATTCATAAATTAAATTGAAAAATCCATTTCCGACATTGTCGGTTCTAACTCAGTGGTATAACGAGTATTTGAATCTTTCACAATATTATTCTTGTTAATATATAAATTTCTTACAGGAATATTATCTGTAACAGAAGTAAATTCTTCTGAATTAATATCTTCTCTTATTTGAGAAGTTGAAGCTCTAGGTGTTTCCACCTTATAATCTATTGGAGAAATATAAATTCTCATAGAATTACATTTTTGAAAAAACTTATTAGTGTCAAATTGTATATTAACTGATCCTTCAGTATTTTGAACAATATTCATAATATTATTATGATTCTGTACCTGTGATTGGACATGGACAACTTGTTCAATGATCCAATTATCTGGAAAATCAATATCTTCCCATTTAATAGGTCTTCTGGTCGTAATATGTGTCATTCAATTTCTATAAGTAGTATGAATACTACTTGATTCATGATAAAATTTGTAAAATTTATTATTACTTGATTCATGATAAAATTTGTAAAATTTATTATTATTATTATTATTATTATTATTATTATTATTATTATTATTATTATTATTATTATTATTATTCTCGCTTAATTAACCCTTTGAAGAATATACTCGAACCGGGAAGTATATATAACTAGTATACGCACCTCCCCGCCCATTTACGCTTCTTCGCTCTTTCCGGCTTCCATCTTGTACCCTACTCATTGGTTCGCCACTGGATAATCCTTCATCTTCCTGCGATAACTATTCAATGTTCCGTTTAACCTATTGAGAATAAGCCAGGTAGAGAAGGGCAAAGAAGATGAGTACTGTTGATAAAATGTTGATTAAGGGCATCCGGAGTTTCGACCCGGAAAACAAGAACGTCATTGCCTTCTTCAAGCCCTTGACTCTCATCGTTGGCCCAAACGGCGCTGGAAAAACAGTAATAATTCATACGCTCTACTCTATACGTCTTGTTTCTTTTGCTTCTTCAGTTGTATGTTTTGTTTCGTCATCAAGTTCTTGCTGTAATTTTACTGTGGATTGTGCTCATACACATTTACTTCACAGAGAGCAATTTGCAATTTAATTTTAAACTCCTTCTCGCTTGTATGGTGTAGTTGAATCATTGCCTGTATAAGCCATGAGATTATTGACAATACATAATTTTAGAATTGGCAATCTACTTCTATCTGCTGAGTTTTAATTTAGTTGGTGCATATTTTTATTAAGAAGCTGCATTACGTTGATTGTATAATTATTTTCGCCTTTTCTCTCTATATCATGTCATGCATACAGATTTGTGAACGCTTTACTGGGGTTATCCAAATGTCTATTCATCTTAAGGATTTTGCGTTGTGGTAATGTAAACTTTTGCGTATAAGCTTAATTGATTTGTTTGATCATATCTCTGGCAAAGCTGATATTCCTGTTTGCAAGAACCATCACACCTTCATGTTACTATATGCTACCAGTTTTCACTTAAAAACCTTTTGATTATATCTTTCTGCGGTCCTTTAAACTACATAGAAAAGGAAGCAACATCTCTTCTTTCACTCTATAGTCCCTTTTCAATGCTGTTAGCCTGTTACCTTCTGAAATACTGAATTAAATATGTTATTTATATAATTGTTTACTATTTCTGTAGACAATAATTGAGTGCTTGAAAGTAGCTTGCACAGGGGAACTGCCTCCAAATGCACGGTCTGGACAGAGCTTCATCCACGACCCTAAGGTTTTCACCTTTTTCTGCCTCTACCTATGATTTGTAATTCAGGCAATTGTTTAAGTTTTGTAGAATTTGGTTTTTAGGTTGCAGGGGAGACTGAGACAAAGGGTCAGATAAAGCTAAGATTTAAGACAGCGGCAAGGAAGGATGTCGTCTGTATTAGGTCATTTCAGCTAACCCAAAAAACTGCCAAGATGGAGTACAAAGCAATTGAGTCTGTGCTTCAGACAATAAATCCGCAGTCTGGAGAGGTAAAATAACTCGGCTGAAATGAGTAATGAGCACTGTTAGGCAATGTCTAATATTTAATAATTCATGGCTAAAGTGAAACTTTCAACTTCTAATATAACTTATATTACTTGGGAACATTTGTAGATTCTAATATAATCTTGTTATTCTATGTTCAATTTACTCATGTTAAGAGAATTAGACAACTAATAATATATGGGTGATTAAGTAAACAATTATATTGTATCATTATCATAAAAGAACATGAATTATGCAATGCCAATATAAACGGAATTACTATATAATCAGAATGATTTTCATTAACAAAATTTGGCTGTGGGTAGTGTGAGGAAAGGTGGATGATGGAGATAAGAAGTATCTAGAATTGTGTGTGTGCGTGTTGTTGGGGGGGGGGGATGCTCTTTAAAATAATGGACTTGATCAACTATAGTATTTGGTGCACATCTTTGTTGATGTAACTTCCCACATTACCTGTCTATTTCTCAAACTTTTTTGTTGAATGGATATTGTGCTCCCTGCTTCTATCCTGATTCACGAATTAGAATGGTATTAGCTATAAAATTTAATGTCGCCTATTTTGATATTTATTTTATGCCATTTATAGATTTGATATGTCATGCCATTATCACAATTTAGGAATATTGGAAGATCTACTCATGAAGATTTTTATGTTTCCAAGTGACAGAAAGTATGCCTAAGCTATCGATGTGCTGATATGGACAGAGAAATTCCTGCTCTTATGGGGGTGTCCAAGGCTGTTCTTGAGAATGTTATATTCGTTCACCAGGATGAGGCAAATTGGCCTTTACAAGAACCAGCAACGCTGAAAAAAAAGTTTGATGACATCTTTTCTGCAACCAGGTAAAGTGGTATACTACAAGAAGTGTATTTACCCTTTTTGAATTTCTTCTGTGCTTTCATTTGATGCAACTAGGCAAGCAATGTTCTTCAAGACATCTTAATTTAGTCATTCAATTCGACATTCTAGATACACCACATGTTTTCTTGCCTTGGAACTCTTTTTGATGACCTCTTCTCTACACATTTTCCATATTCAATGTTCCAAGTTATAGTTTTTCATATTTCCCTAGGCAAGCATTTTGTTATACTGTCTTGTAGTTCTTACTGAGAGTTATGATTGATGTTTGTTATCTTCTAAGGTACACAAAGGCACTAGAGGTTATCAAAAAGCTTCACAAGGACCAGGGACAAGAGATAAAGTCATATAAACTAAAACTGGAGCATCTACAGACCCTGAAAGATGCTGCTTTTAAGGTTCTAATATAACATGCAGAGAAATGAATATATCTAGTATTATGGTCTTATATAATTTTATGGGAGAAATTTGCAGCTGGATAACTCACTTCCCTTTTCCTCTTTGGGCTTCATCTGAATACTTCTATTTTTTTTCTTATCTTTTCCTTTCTTTCATTATTATTATGAAGGAAATAATGCTGGAATTAATCAACAAATTGACTTGTGTTACTTGATTAATAATTGTTGTGAATGCTTGTTAAGCACAAGGATATAAATGGTTGTTCTGAAACATTTGTCTTTGGCTGGTTTCATTGCTCAACTGGTTTGTTGAACCAGTTAAAAGTCAGGGAAAAGAGAAGTCACATGTCATTTGTTTTTTCTTTTTTTGTTTTCCTGCTTGCCAGCACTTGTTTTCCATATCTTTTTGGATGGGATGCTTCAAGATTAATCTAAGCCTTAACTCTTGCTAGTAGTGTCCATCATGGAATGAATCTAAACTTCGGCTCAGTCTGTGATGGCCATTGTCAGCCTTCATCTGTTCTTAATTTTGCCAATGTGTTGCCTTTCCTCTGTCTCTCTCTAATTGGAAATTGTTTCTCCTTAGTCCTGCACTTAGTAGTAACTAACAATTTGATGCACTGATATTGGAGTTTGATCCATGATACATGGAGAGTTTCCTAGCTAATAATTGAAATGAGCTTCTTGCTGTGTTCTCTTCATTGTCTAATAAATATGACTTCATACATATTCACCCAAGTATGCTATCTTTGACCAAATTTATTTGTATGGCAAATGATTTTTATGTTGGGAAGAATTTTTCGTTCCTTGTGATGATAACATGTTAGTCAAACTCATTGCAGAAAATACGTGTTCTCAGAAACATTAAAGCCCACACTTCATAAACTTCTCACCTGACCAATCTTTTCCATAAACATTCGTTTACTCAAATATTGAATTTAATCTGAACCCCCTCCCTCTTGTCTTGGCAGGAATAGTTGGGATTCGAACTTGTCATTTATTATGTTTAGGGGTGTCAATTCGTGTTATTGTCTCGTGTTTCATGTCAACTTGATAACAACAAGAGGCTAGAGCTCGAAAACGAGCGCAACACTATAAGGATTTGTGCTGACACGATACAAACACTAAAAAGTTCGTGTTAACACAACATGATAACAGCACGATAAGAAAAATAAATTAATTTAATAAGTAAAATTTAGAACATGAAATAATTAATACTCCCTCCGTCCCGGAAAAGTCGCACATTTTTTTTGGGCATGGAGATTAAGGAGTATAATAATTTAATGTATAATGAAGTGAGAGAAATAATATTTAATGTGTAGTGGGTAGTTGTATTAGAGGTGTATGTTAGCCCCATGAGCATAAATTAATTGTTTTTGAGTGGGACCCATGTACTAAAAAGGAAATGTGTCAACTTTTATGGGACAAACGAAAAGGGAAAGTGTGCCGACTTCTCTGGGACCGAGGGAGTAATAAAATTCTGCAAGGTATCGACATGACAAGAAAACAAAGTTAATTTAAAATATAATTTAACACAAATATGACACAAAATTATATAAAAAGACAAGACTGGCATGATAACACACGGAAATATATGTTACATGATAGCACAATACAATTTTTTGTCATTTTTGTATTGTGTTATCGTGCCGTGTTTGAAATTGCCACCCCTAATTATGTTAAACTCAGATGACACGTATTGAATTTATGGCCTGCTTATATCTGAAGCTTTTTATACCATGTCCTGTGCTACATAAACATGGAAAGAAGCTTGATTGGTAGCAACAATTTGCTTAGAAACTAGAAAATTTTAACTTGTATGTTGTTGGATTTTGTTGTGAATCAATTTTTTTTTTTAAAATTTGCATTAAGAAATCAACGCATGGTAAGGATTAAGTACCAGTTGCGCCGTTTATAGAGTGTAGATGAAGTAACTATGCAGAAGTATGTGACTGACCTGAAACATATGCTATGAGTTTAGCATATGCGTTAATGGTTTTTTGCTTGAAGGCATATATCACTTTCAATGTTAAATATGTCAGAATATGTTGCAAACCTCTGGAAGATATTATATTAGTTAAAAAGTTTTGTTAATAGTCAGAGAGTTCCATAATACAAGTTGTTAATCCATGGAGTTCTTAGGTTCAATGTGAGAACTGTATCCTAGAGCTAAAAATGGTTTTAGGGCAGATATTCCTACATGATTAAAAATGTTCCTGGTCCTTTCTGTGTAAACACATATAAGATCTTGCAAAACAACTGCTCCAACATTATGTATTGCTTCATTGTACTCTGGATGTTATGACTTTAACCACCCATATGTACTATATCTGGAGTATAAGAAATTGTTGATTGGACTCCGGACCTCGGTTTGTCCTGACACTTTATTTCGCTGACTAGAAAACTAGGGAACTTGAACTTTATTTGGAATTTAAGAAACATTCAAGAACAATTACTGAAATGTTCTTTATTATTGTGAACTTTAAAAGTTTTATTCTCTGATGAAGCTTACATGTTGTTTTCATCCAGCTACGGGAAAACATTGCACAAGATGAAGCAAAATCAGAAACACTTAACTGTCAAATGCAGGAGCTTGACATAAAAATTCAGAATATGGACAGGGAGATCAATCATACTGAATCACTATTGAAGGACCTACAAAATTTACACAGTCAAATAGCCACAAAGTCAGGGGAGAGAAAATCCAAGGTGGAGGAATGTCAGAAACGTTTAGCAGCACTTACTGAGGAATGTGAAGGTCTGCCAAATGAATGCACATTGTCTTTGATCTTTCTTTAATTTTATGCTTCTGGTTTTTTCATATTTTGAATTATTGTTGGTGTTAATTTTTATGGTCTTCAATTTTTTTCCATTAGACACTGATGAAGAACTAAATGAATTGAAATCCACTTTCGATGAAAGGATTGCAATTTTAGAATCCAAACTTAACAAGTTATCTAGGGATAAGGCAGATACAGAGGAAAAAAGTCAAGTTCTTGCAGATGTCATTGGAAAAAATATGAAGGAGATTGCCAAGCTTCAAGCCGCTGTAGAAGTAATTGTTGTTGCTTAGTTTCCAAAATGCCATGTTAGATTATATTGCTTTGTCATAATGTCATTCTAACTTCTTTGGTGATTATGCACTCTGTTTTTGGTCCTATAGGCACATTTGTCCTTGAAGTCTGAAAGAGACTCTATGATTCGAACCCTATTCAGAAAGCACAATTTAGGTTCTGTACCAAGTGGAGCTTTTAGTGATGAGGCTGCTTCTGACCTTGCTGATCGAATTAAATCAAAGTTTGAGGATCTGAAAAAGGACTTACAAGCAAAGAAGGTGCTATTTTCTCTATCATTTTACTTATATATAAAACTTACTGGTGCAACATTTCTTTATGCTATACACTCATCTGCTTAAATTTTGCAGTTGTTGTTTATTTTTAATGCTTCATACTTCCTAAGTAACCGTCAAATTCACCCTACTATAGTAATAAAATTTATGAATATCTTTTATTTTTGAGTTGACTCTACCAAGTAGCTTCATTCCAACTTCATTGGCCTATAACTTAATTAGAATTCAACAGTTCAAGGATGCAATTGGAGTCTTTACCATATTTTTATATTTGTGAATTGTCCATACCATCCTCTATAGTCTTTAGGTTTATATTCTCAGATCAACTGCCTTTATCTTGAGGCAGAACTGTTTAGAATGCAATGAGCAGTCCACGAGTCCCTTACTGGCTCTGGTACTATCTAAAAGGTTGAACTGTTATCAAGGAAATAATTTGGAACTTTATTATTCCAACTGAAGTGTTGATTAGTGATGCCTCTTCTGTGAAGTTAGTGGTCAATATTTCTACATAGTTCTGGAAGGTGACTCTTGATAAGAATATACTTGAAACTCCACATTTTTGTTTGAAGTCTTTCATGCACGAAAATTTCGTTAGGTTAGTAATATATTTGAAAAGTATTGTCTTGATATGTTGTTATTGCTAGGTGCTCTTTGTATTTTGTTATCTAACTTCATATGTGTGGCTGATTTTGATGATGGAGATTTCTATAACTTTTCAGAAATCAAATGAAGTGGAACTTAAGGCAAAATTTGATCTGTACATGCATGCAAATGATCGTTGGAAAGAAATTGTTGCCCAAAATGAAGCTAAATCAGAAGTGAAGGTATCTCTTCGTCTTGTTTTTATGCCCATTTGTTTTGTTTTGTTTTGTTTTGTTTTTTTTTTTGCCTTTTTTTTTTTTTTTTTTGTAAAATTCTATTTACTGTTGTATGATTATGTAACAGAGGGGCATTTTGAAACGTATTCGAGACAGGGAGGATGAACGTGATTCATTGGAAGCTCAGATTGCTGCTATTGATGTTACTGCTATTGATGAGAGAGAAAAAAACTTGGTAATCGTACTCTGGTGGTAAATTTCTAGAATTTCTTTTTATCTTATAGTGTAGAACTAATGTTATCTAACTATCTGTGCAGCAAATTGAGGTGGAAAGAAAAGCCAATCAGATGGCTGCGAGAGATTTTGTAATGAATCTACAACTCAAAAGACATGAAAAGTTGAACTTAGAAATGCAAATTGATGTCCTTAGGAAGGAAAGGGATGCCATGGGTGCTGATTCCCGTGATAGAGTTTTACTTTCTTATAAGAAAAATGATTTAGAAAATCAAAGAAAGAAACATAGAAGAATGCAAGTCTCTGTTTATCATTTTGCTAATCCTCTCAAAAATTTCAGCTCCTTTTGCGAAATTTCATATTTTTATCTAATGCCTTTTCCTGTATTATCTAGAGTGGACGAATGTAAGGAGAGGATTAGAGGGGTATTGAAGGGAAGAATTCCGCCTGACAAGGATTTGAAGAAGGAAATTGTTCAGGTTCAAAGGTTGTTACTGTTGTCTTTTCTCTTTTACTGTTATAATTAGGTCCCAGAGGCACTTTACATGTGGACATAACTTGTTGCATCTTTGCTTTGCCTTTCTCTTTATTCAATTGTTTCATTGTATGTACGATTCAAAATTTAGCATGGTATCAGAACCTAAGGCTCAAACCTGGGAACTGTTCTTTTTTGGGCCTTGATTGGATTGCTGCTTCTCTCTTTCTTCATTGCTATACATCATTAGGGGAATTATTGACCTGTCCATAACCCATTGATAACTTGCTGTCACATTTTCTATCATGATAAGATCTTCATTCTTTCACAGAAATAATTTGTTGAAAATCCAAAATTTGAATCGTGTAAATTGCTTATTAAAGAGCTGTGTCACCTCCCTCTGGAAGCATGGAATGGAGTTATTGAAATGGACTAATTCTTTTTAAATCTTCACTTAATTCAACTTTGAGAATTATGAAAAAAATGCTGGGGAGTGAAGATAGATGACAATGGATTTAGTTAATGCAGTGTTCTTGAAATGTCAAAATAATCTATTTTCTTTTAATGGAAATGTTTGTTCTTATTAATGCATTTATCGAGTCTCTTGCACCCACTAATCTCTGTGAAAAGTATGTCAATGGGGTTTTGGGGGAAGCAAAAACAGTTCCACCTATACGCCGAACTACTTGACTTGAGGTTTTGGTCAGTTTAGTCCTAGTGTCTTCTTGATAATGTAGAAGTGGACAGTACTTTTGTAGATATTTTAAATATAAAGAAAATTTGAGTCTCAAAGGGGCATTTAATTGTAGTGTCAAAATATATGTTTATCTAACTTTCTTTCCATGTTGGATTAAGTTTTAATGTTAAGATTGGAAGCATCCGGATTATCTTGTTTAATGCCAATTGTCAACTAATGATATCTTGATGCATCGTTCCTGGGAGAAATACATTTTATCGACATCTTCACTGTGGAAAGAATATTTGATATCATCATGAAACCATTATCTAGAGAGGGTTTTTTTTTTTCTTTTTTTTTTGCTGATTGCTCCAGATAGAACAAAAGCATTTCACTTGCATATTTTGACCGTGGTAATGAAATGTATGAGAGAATTTCTGAAGAGTATAATAATCTTTAGAAACATTTTTATGACTCATTTTCCTTGAAACATCTTTGTTGATCAAATCAATAACTTAAAAGTCTTTATTTCTCTGAATGTCTCAGACTTGCTGATACCAATCCTCTATGTCCTTGAACTATCATTTGTTTTCAATTTCCAGTGTAAGTGTCCAATAAAAAAAATTGTGTTTGCACTCTGATATCAATTCTCCCACAGTTCCCTTCAGAAAGAGTATGATGACTTGGATAAAAAAGCTGATGAAGCCAGAAATGAGGTGCTTACACTGAAGTTGAAGATACAAGAAGTTAACAGTAACTTGTCAAAACTTCGGCATGATCTTGAATGTAAGATTTATAGGAAAAATTGTACACAAACCTTCATTATCCGTATGAAGAGTATTTTTGTTTGCCATGGTCGTCTAATTTAGTTTTGGCAATTTTCTCTGGATTAGTTTTTACCAACAAGCAATTGGAATGTGCTCAGATGAGACATCTGCTCTATCAAGTTCATGAAATATACTCTAAAAGACTGTCTGACTTATAGAATGCTGATTATGCAGTCAGAACTTTCTAGTTAGAGGATTGACTATGTGATTGAATGGATGAGAGCTTTAATTGTAAGACCGATCATGGAAATGATCTTTGGAGTCCATATATTGTACAAAGAAACCACTTCTTACTGTTTTAGAGAGTAGTAGCTGGCCTGTTGAGCTATAGGATATTGTTTTGTTTCTAGTGCGCTATTACCTTTTAATTATTATTTATTTAATCTAAAGCAATGGTTGTGCAATTACACAGTCCTCATAAAAAAGTTTTGTTTCAAAATTATTTTATTGATTGTTCGAGTTCGATGCAGCAAGGAGGAAATTTGTTGAATCCAAACTTCATTCCTTGGATCAGCAAGCTGGTGGTATTGACTCTTATCTTAAAATCTTGGAGAGAGTTAAGGAAAAAAGAGATGAGCAGAAAAGGTTTGCTCTTTTATATGTTTTATATACAAAACAGCCTGTTGCATGTATTATCAGCACAGGTGTGTCGTTAGTAACAATACCCAGCTATTTACTTTATTATGTGCAGAGATTTTAACGTGGCTAATGGCATGATGCAAATATTTGAACCATTTGAAAGACTTGCCCTTACTCAACACCATTGCCCTAGCTGTGAGAGACCTTTTTCACCAGACGAGGAAGATGCATTTATCAAAAAGGTGCCTAAATTGGAATGATTGCATCATTATGTCATGTAATCCAACTTATGATACTTGATCAAGATGTTCTTAACTCTTTGGGCATAACTGCAGCAAAAGGTGGTCGCGAAAACTACTGCAGAGAGAATTAAATTGTTGTCAGCGAACTCTTCGAATTCTGAACTTGAATTTCAGCAATTAGACAAGCTTCGTGTTGTGTACGAAGAATATGTCAAAACTGGCAAGGAATTGATTCCTCTTGCTGGAAAAAACCTGAACATTTTAAATGAAGAACTGGATCAAAGGAATCAGGCTCTTGATGATGTAATTTTCAACGACGGTATATTTTGGTTATTATGGTTTGCTTGTGATTGCTACTGCGAGATTTTCCTTTCAATAACTATCTTTTATTAAAATAGGTAGATGGGACCCAAAGGACCTGCTCATTCTTGTGTTGTTATAAGTTCCTACTTGAGGAATCATGTCTTCCCACTAAATAGAGGATTTCATTGACACGCATTTAGGAATATATATTCTTCAATTTGTTATCTGTTTTACTCTAAATTAGGATGAACCATGTTTGGTTTGAGCTTTGCTTGACTTTTGACTGTTGACTTTGTCATCTCTGAATAGTGAAAAGTTGTTTTGAATTTTAAAGTATGTTTGGTTTGTAGAGCTATGGTGGGTTAGGATTTGAAAAGTTGATGTGTAATATTTATATTGTTTGCTAATGATCGAATGATTGAAAAGGAAGAGGAAGAAGATCAAAAGTAAGAGAGATAATGTATATTTTTGAATTAAAGTATTTTAAATGAGTAGGTATAATAGGTATTATAGAGTAGGATTTAGACGATTTGAAATCCGGCTTTATAATATGATCAACACAAACAAATTTTTGGATAACAAATTAAAATCCAAATTTATAAGTTGTAAACAAACATAAAATGAAAATAAGTATTACTATTGCATACTATTGTTACGATCTGATCTTATAAAACATTGCTTGGACCCTTTGTCTATGATCTCCAAATTTTATTAATTTATCACAACTCTTGACTGATCAAAATTACTTGATTGCTTATTGCTCTCTTGTGAACAGTGATTTAAATCCTACAGAAATTAATTAGAAGCACGACGAGTATTCTTAAATTTGATGTTTTGATCATGTTCATCATCTCACAGTTTGAGCAAAATATCTCCCGCTAGGATGCATGGAAATTGTATTTACCCAGGTTTCTGATACAAGAGAATTGTTAATCATCAAGGGAAATTGGAGGATTGAACTGAAAATTTCTTTGTTTTTATATGGTAAAGGATCATTTCTCACTGCATTTTGTAGATATGCTTGAGTACATGAGTAAGGGATTGGGTATTTCACTTCACGATGTTTTTTGGCGTAATCTCTATTTTGATTGAGTTTGGTGATGTGAAGTGCATATGACCATGACAGCATTTTCTATACTTCTTGTTTAAAATGGTTTGTACTGTTTGGATCTCCAAAAGCCAACCATAGCGTGATTCCTTATTTAGAGTTGCTTAATATAGTTCAGTTAAAATTCCATACCATCTTTCTCATAACAGTTTATTCCTACAGGTGCTGGGTGTTTTGGCTCAAATAAAGGCTGAAAAGGATTCAGTTGATGTTTTGATACAACCTGTAGATGCTGCTGATAGGCTGTTCCAGGATGTACAAACATTGCAGCGACAAGTAGGGGAATTGGAAAGCAAACTTGATGTTCAAGTTCAATGTGCCAAATCCGAGGAAGAAATTTCATCCGAGCTGAAAATGATGGAAAAAAAAAAGTCTGTAACAATCTTTATCTTTTATTCTCTAGAATGATTATGAATTTGTTTGTTCCTGATTGTGTTTACTGGAAAATATTTTGCTTTTGGGTACAGCTCTGACCTTCACACTGGACCTAATTGATCACATGTATTGAGCGTTTTACAACTAAAGGTTTTCTCCAGGAATATGTTCTGATTGTGTTTATCTGCTGATTATCAGGAATACCGTGATAAACGAAATCGAGGAGTTGCATGAACAACAGTTGAACATGCAAGAAGAATTGTCATCAATTCAATCACGGTTGAGTAGTGTAAGGGAAGAGAATATTAAGGTTATTAGCACATTATCCAACATTAAAAGAGTGGAGGAGGATTTAGATCAAATGGCTGAAGAGAAAAGCCAGATTGAGCTTGATTTAAAGGTAATTCTAAAAATGCAGAATATGCAATAACCTTACAATGGAGATCTATCTTTATTATAAAAAATTGGTAAGACATCACTTATTTGCTTTTGCTCACTTCTTATGAAAATATAAGTGAAACACAATTAAGTCCTGATAAGTCTGTAGTTCAGGTTTCCAAGTGTTTTTGTGAGAAATAGAGGCCCTATTCATGTCCATTGTGTGATTTGACAAGCTCATTTTCAAATAAATCCTGTTTAGCTAGGATATGGTTATTTATTTGAAGCTTGGGAAAATTTCACAATCTCTAGTCTTTCATATAGCCATGGTGAACTTGTAATCATTGTATGTTGTGTTCATTACTTCCTTTTATGTGTAAGACCAATGATTTGGTACTTTCTTCTACTTATGTGGGAATTTTGAGTACATTACAGCATCATACATTGTTGTCTCATATGCTGAAAGATTATATGTGAGAGAACTTGCACAAGCCACTCAAAGCTGGAGGTTGTGGGTTAAGTCTGTCATATGGCTAAAATGTAGTTATTTCTTTAGTGTAGTCTTATTTCCTGTATTCACTTGGATCAACCGAATTAATTAACGGTTTCTTATTTTTCCAGAGATCCCTGAATACACATGATTCCCTTCATTTTTTTCTTTGAAAAGTTTTTGTGTGCTCATTTTCAATGACATATCAGAATGATAGTGTCAGTTCTAAATGTTTTCTAAATCTGGAAGTTATTTTATATTTTCTTAAACTTCTTGATCACAGCACTGGGAAATTTGATAAGCCGCGCAAGGCATTGAGTTTACAAGTTAAGTATTTGGGATATTCCTTTGGAAACAACCAAAAAGTGTATGGCATGCTACGTGTAATATAATGTGACAGTTCTTGCATTTAACAAAAGGCATTGAAGGACCACTAGTTTTATTAGTAAGACTTGTGTGCACCGGTTGGCTTGAGTAGTTCATGTGTATTTTCTAAGAGCATTAAAATATTAGCATTTCACTATCCTCTATTATTACTTTTAGTGAAATAACTAATGCTTTTTAGCGAAACAACTAAAATCTTAAATACACGAGTTGCACGGTGCAACTAGTGTGCACGAGGTTGTGTTGTTAAATAATTCACCATGTATAGACTGGTGCAAGTAGTTCATTCATAGCGGGAGTGAGTTTCATCTGATACCTTTGTCTAGGAAAATTTACTTCATAAATAAACTCTATAGAAAATTTCTATCTCAAATTTCTCTTTTTGTTACT
This sequence comes from Pogostemon cablin, assembly GCA_023678885.1. Classification (NCBI taxonomy): domain Eukaryota; kingdom Viridiplantae; phylum Streptophyta; class Magnoliopsida; order Lamiales; family Lamiaceae; genus Pogostemon; species Pogostemon cablin. Next base: position 17,674,888 of record CM043007.1, on the reverse strand, counting down.
TATAAATTTCCCTACTCTTGAATATGGCAGACATAATGTGAGCTGGAACTACTAACTAGGAAGTAGGCTAGTAGCATGGTTTGTCGAGCAACTCATTGAGGAAAATGTGGAATGTGATCAATTTATCCACTGTATTGTGTCAGATATTGTAAGAGGTTGAAAATGTGTGTGTATGTGTGTGTGTTTTTTTTTTTTTTAGAACTTCTTGCTAGTCTTAAAAATCCCTTGTGCCTTTGTACCCTTTTTATTGAACGAAAAAAATTACTTTTCTAAAGAAAGAACTCATTAAAGCTGAAATAGTGTTTATTTTTTCAGGAGACATCATCTTTAACGAAATATCACTAACTACATGATGTCTACTATCTTATGATGATTGTTAGAAAAAAAAAACCATTAATAGGTAATAAATATGATATTACTTAAAATTGGTATCGAAGCACACTTTTATGCAATCATTAACGATGTGTGCTTTTATATTTCCAGATTTAGTGGTAACTCAATTATAAATATCCCAGAAATTTGTCTTGTGGCTATCATTCTCTCTGCGTGTTTGCCTGTTTGGACCCTTTTCTGCTAATTTAGGAAACACTGAGGTTGCATTTGTGTTTGAATATCTAATAGTTTCTCCTCAAAAAAGCAGGTTGTAAAAGGTAAAATCATTGGTTTAATATTTTTCAGCATTGGACTATTATTTATCACACGGTGAATCGTACTTTTCATGATGTCGCCTATACAATGTTAAACGACACATTCTCTTGAATTTGCAATAACAACTAGCCGGAGAAGTAAATTTTGTTGAATAGCTATTGCTGTTGCTCTTGTGAAAATATTGCTATAGATGGTACTGGAATTTGATGGAATTTTTCAGTTTTTGCATATATCATCCATCTATTAACCAGAAATTTTAGCTGAGTTTATGTGGGGGAGAATATGGTTAATTAATGCCATGTATGTCTTGGTAAGTTATTTTATCTAATTAGTTGAGTTCTGTAATAGAAAGTTCTTCATGAATTGTTTTCTCATGATTTGACATTTCTTCAATTCAGCATTTTGAAGAGGATCTTGGTTCTTACTCTTCTATAACTATTTTCCTCATTCTTCATATATTATCTCATGCACTCACCTTTCTTGAATTCAGCTTTTGGAAGAGGATCTCAGTCCTCTATCAAAAGAGACGAAAAAACTGCTTGAGAAATACAGCGCTTTGGAAGTCGAGCTTAATCAAGAATTTGAAATGGCCGATGAGCATTATAGAAAAAACGAACATGAAGTTGATAAACTGCTTAATATGTTATCTACAATCAAAGAGTATGTTTTGGCAGTATACAATCTGATATTGGTTTTGCCCTCTATTTTAAGTTTCCCTAATTAAATTTCTTTTTCAGAAACATTAATTTAAGTAAGGGTGAGAAATTGACAGCATTACAAGAAAAACAAACTGAGCGGGAAGTTGAGCTCAGAAGTTGTGAAATGAGAATGAATGAAATCATGAAGGAAATTGATAAGAGTAGAGACCTGAGTCGTAATCAGGCAGAATTTAGGCGTAATATTGAGGAAAATTTAGATTACAGGAAATTGAGTGCCGAAGTGGATGATCTGACTCGGGAGATTGAATCGCTTGAAGATAATGCACTGAAGATTGGTGGTGTCCCAAAAATCGAATCGTTGCTTCTGAAACTTTCACAAGAACGAGAAAGTCTCCTTACAGAGGTTCAAATAATATTCTTGTCTAGATATTTCATGCTCTAAATGTGAAAGTTTATCCAATGAATTTAGTATGGTATTGAAGTTTGATGTATGGTGTAGTCCTAACGTGTGCATTAGTGGTGCCAATATTGGCAGTTAAAAACTTTCAGGATAATGATTTTCTATTTATTATTAAGAACATTCCCTCATGACTTAGATCCTCGTTTTTATATATTTACTAATCAAAAGTTGAGCAGAGGAAATGAAAAGGGGCTGGTGAATTGGTTTGTCGGAGGAGTCTTAGGCCCTTGCGAGATATTTATTTTTAGTTTCTTTTCTTGTATGATGTGGTACAGGTTTGTATTAATTAGTTAAGACTTTTGCCCTGCTCTTCTATGGGTTGGAATATGAATTACTCCTTTCATAGCTAAAAGGACGGTTCTGATTGCAGTTAAATAGGTATCGTGGCACCTTTTCTGTATACAAGAGCAACATTGCTAGAAATAAGGCTGATCTTAAGCAGGCTCAATACAAAGACATTGACAAGCGCTATTTTGATCAACTAATTCAGCTAAAGGTGAGTTGTAATTTATGTTGATCGTTGTATAATTTTCTGTGGCATATTTTGATCAACTAATTCAGCCGTACAGACTTTTGTTAAGTAACTGATAATTTTTTATTATTTCTTTTTGCAGACAACTGATATGGCAAATAAGGACCTGGACAGATACTATAAAGCACTTGACAAGTGAGATATTCGACATTCAATCAATGTTTCTTGAACTTTCATATATGTAGGGCATGAAATATAGGATACCTATCAATTCAGAACCTGAAAAAAATCATTGAAGGGCGTGAAAGATAAAACTTATCAATTAAACTATTAAAGACTCAGGAACTTATTAATTAAAGACTCAGAAATTTAAAGCCTTGATTGACATCTTACAATTTTTTGTTATTTAAACATTTAAAAAATTTGTCTAAAAAATAACAATATTTTGAATTTAAACGTGCAAAAACTAGAAAAACAAGGAATGATTAAAAAATTACAATAATATGTGTACATATATATATTATAAATCTATGGATTATAAGGATAATGAGTCTTTGTTTGATAGGTTTTAATTTTCATTTTCTAAATTAATGTTTTTATATTTTATGTCTCGAATTGATAGTTATTAGTATATCTTTTAGGTTCTACATTGATAGAAACTCGGTTCTTTCTATTTAAGCACTGGTCATTGTAGTTTTTTTTTTCAAGGAAACAAGGTTTCATTGTTAATTTCAACAAGAAAAGGGTGTATTTGGATCCTCTTAGATTATGTATTTATATTCCTATCTCTGCCTAAGTCCAAAACAGAGAAATACTTGGAACAGTTTATGGTTAGACACGGGTTGGCCCTAGGCTTAAATCATTGCTTAATTCTTTAAGGCTCGTTGGGAGTGAATTCATGCAATGTCAGTTGTTTTGTTAGTACATAGATACAAATGTATTCACTTGCATCGCATCACTTTCATCCCCGTTGTTTCATAATCATCATCCATCATCTCTGCCTACTTATCTTCCCTTAGAGTTCTCACTGTCTTCTGAATCTGTTATTACCCATTAAAAAGTGGGCGTAGTTGATGGATATTACATCATCCCCTCTGATCAATCTCATTGTTCATCAGCCATAACCTTCTTTTTTTCACCACCTTGTTATTGTCTCCATATGAGTTCACTGCCTAATTTCCTTTTGAACTTCCTTGATCATATAATGCTCATAATTCGAGATTGACTCTTGAATCCTTGTGAGCCAAAATATGCCACTAATACAAATTAATGCTCCTTAATAACTCCATACTATTGTCAAAAAAATAACCATAATCTGCACATTTTAGTTACTTTGTTCTATTTTATACTGCTTTCTTATTAAGTTTGATTGTTTGTTGATTTATTTTTTCATGATTTTATTGCACGATGGCGCTCTTCTTCAGTGTGTATACTAAATTAACATTTATCTTGGTCTTTCATTTGCATGGCACCTTCTGAATCTGATTACTACTTTGGTACGCTTGCTTGTGGCGGAAAGGTGAACAAGCCTTCAAAATGAGTCATATAAAGAAGAAGGGCATCTTAAATGAACTTCTATTATTATTGAATGTCCAGACTTGTTTGACATATATGTGAATCCATTTGTTTTTTACTGAAACCATCATCTCTCTCTCTCTCTCTCTCACACACACACACAATGTCATTGGCTCAAGAAAACTTAATGTGACATGTTTATGTTGACAATGTAAGGAGTCGCTTGGTTCAAATTCCGGAATGGGAATGATAATGGAAATCATTAATGAGGGTAATGGTAATGGGAATGAAGTTGATTGAAGGATGGGGAATATTCATTGAACTCATTACCTCATAAGTCATACTAGGAAAGGGAATCAATATCCTTTCATTCCCATTGCTCTCTCCCATTACACCTTACCAAGTACTCCCTAAACCTGTTTAGGGACTTGACCATCTTGACTTATTTCTGTACCCAGTTTAACAATAAAAACATTTAGTTTACCTGTTTAACATAAATGTTAGAATTGCATCTAAACACTCTCAAGTTACGTACTTTGTTCTCAATTCATGGCCAATGACGAAAAGAACAATTCAGCATGTTAGGAATGCTTCTAAATATTATTAAAAGAAAGCACTATTCACCCATCTAATTGGATGTGAAACAGAGGATTGGTGTCCTCGGAGATGGGGAATGATTGACTGAGGCAAGCAATATATTTTTTTTACTAGTGCTTTGGGAAGACTAATAAACACTACTATTAAGTATGGTGTTAATGATGTCACTGTCTACACTCTCAGATGTTTAACATGTTCCATGATGCAAATTTTTGGTCTCCAGATTAGATAAGGAATTTTCACTCACTATAAGATAATCTGAATGAATTCATGGTGAAGGTGATTGGTTGTGGGATTTTATTATATTTTATAGTGATGAAATTTTTTGTACATAAACAGCAATGAATTCATAGTGAAGGTGATTGGTTGTGGGATTTTATTTTATTTTATAGTGATGAAATTTTTTGTATATAAACAGCAATGGAAAAAAAATTGTAAATTGAATACTGAAGAACAATGAATAAATTTTAACATGTTCAGTGATTATATTTTATGTGACTTGTCTGATTGGATGTGATTTTTTTTTTAAAACCAGAAAATGAGATTTGTATTTTTCACTCTTACAAGCATTCTCTTGCTTACTCGATTATTTGAACTGTTTCAGGATAGCTCTTATTGATTATCTCAGCTGTTATATCATATACAGCTGGTGTCTCATCCTCTGTGCTGCACTCTCTGTGTTAAATGTTAATGTAGCATAACTTTTCTGCTTGCGCACAGAGAGAGAGAGAGAGAGAGAGAGAGAGAGAGAGAGAGAGAGAGAGAGAGAGAGAGAGAGAGGTGGTTTCAGTTGAAGGAACATTAAGTCTTTATAATCAGAAAAGGGCTCTACTGAACCAGATACTAACCATCTAACTTCGACTCAGAACTGATAATGAGATTTCATGCAAAAATGTCTATTTTTTTTTTTTTTTTGGCCAGTGATGTATTGACTAAGACATGCTATCATTCTTTCATCGTCTATATTATTAATATTATTATTCTTGACGTACAAGGACAATGACTATCAACTTGACCTTATTACCTTTCTTCAATTCATATTTTAGGTCCCTCATGTGTATCCACTCCATGAAAATGGAGACAATGACTATCAAATTGACCTTTTTACCTTTCTTCAATTCATATTTTAGGGCCCTCGTGCGTTTCCACTCAATGAAAATGGAAGAGATAAACAAGATAATACGTGAACTGTGGCAACAGACATACAGGGGTCAAGATATTGATTATATTCGTATTCATTCAGATTCTGATGGAGCTGGTAGGTCTTACAGCTATAGGGTAAGTATTTTTTCCTTTCTTTCAACTTTTTTCTTTTTAAGCTGTCAAGGATCTAAACAAGACCTTGGCATCTTGCACAATGCCAATATATATTCATTTATCTATTTGGTATTCAGGCTATATTGTATATATGAACAACTGCACATAGTCTCCATCTCATAGAATTTACATATGAATTTAGGGTAGCACTTGCCTGAGACGGTCTCATAGTGAGACCATTATATGTTTATTTAATTAATTATCACTTTTTATTGAAATTGTTATTACTTTTTATTAAATATGTTATCACTTATAATTTATACTTCGAATTGTTCATGAAATAGAAATAGTTCACTGCACCACTATCACTTTTCATTAACAGGTTGTCACTTTTTATTAAAATATTATTTCTTATCCGTCTCATGGAACTCATTCCGTGAGACGGTTTCACACAAGTGTTTGCCCTAAATTTATTGTTATATGTTGATATCCTCAGCGCCTCAACCCCAGGAAGAACATGTATGTTACTATGAATGATTTGAAACTGAGCAATTTTGTATCTGGGATAGATTATTTTCCCTGATATTTCTAGCGTGCTCTCTCACAACTTGCTGGGATAAAGATATTTTTTAGCCTTGGCCTCCATACTAGGATGTTAATTAAAATACGCACTATGAATATGTCTTAATCGTTAAATTGAACACCTTGTTTAGAAAGATCTATCTCCAGTATCCATAGTTCTATGTTGTATCCTTCTAGAGGACGTTGCTGCACCTCTTTACTTCTTTTTCATTCGATCAATTCGTATCGATTGCAGGTCTTAATGCAAACTGGTGATGCAGAGCTGGAAATGAGAGGAAGATGTAGCGCTGGTCAAAAGGCAAATGCTATGACTCATGATTTATTTACTAATGGCATAACTTTTATTCTGACTCCTATTGCTCAATTCCTTTTGTTATTTATCCTCAGGTCCTTGCTTCACTAATCATTAGGTTGGCATTAGCTGAGACTTTTTGTCTCAACTGTGGAATACTGGCACTTGATGAGCCTACTACAAATTTGGACGCCCCAAATTCTGAGAGTCTTGCTGCAGCTCTCGTTAGGTAAGAAATATGATGAAGATATGAAAAGGAATAATGACAAACTACCCTGATTTTAGCCTGAATACATCCTTACATAGTTACCCTCTACTTTATTATTTCACTCAAATTTCACCTTATAAACACCACTATGAATTTATCTCAAAGGGGCGACTGTGATTTCCTGAGTTAGTTTTTGCCTTTTGCCCATAGAAGTATTGTCTAATATCTTCTGTATTGTTTCTGTACATATCAGAATAATGGAGGATAGGAAAGGCCAGGAGAATTTTCAGCTCATAGTCATAACCCATGACGAGCGTTTCGCTCAACTTATTGGGCAACGGCAACATGCTGAGAAGTACTACCGCATATCCAAGGATGACTAGTAAGCCCAGTTTCACCATTCTTGCCTACATTTGAAACTGCCCTTTAAACTTGTTCATATTTATCTGTTGCGTGGGGCTTACTTTTCGCGTTTTCTTCCATGGCAGTCAGCATAGCATAATTGAAGCCCAAGAGATATTCGACTGATCTCTCCAGATTTGTGCTTATAATGTAAATGAGGTTTACTTTAGTTGTTTCTGGATTTTCTCTGTGAGATGCAGGTTTGTGTTGTACAAGTCTGGTTTCTACTTTCCAGTTACACACTATTAAATTATGTGAAATCCCATTCAAAACTAAAAAATTAACAACTGAGCCATTTCGACACTTTAATAACACATCTTTTAGCAGGGGATCTATATACATTCCATAGTGCTAGAAGTGACAAGTTTTGTTTTGTTTTTTATTTTTATTTTTTATATATATATTTTATTTTGGATTAAAATTAAGAATTTTAGTTAGATTTAAAAAATTTCGACCTAAAAGGTTAAAAATTGGACGAATCGGATCAAAATTAAAAAAAAGAAAAGATTAAAAGTGAGGGTTGAATAGGATCTAAATTGGAAAAAGAAAGATTAAATGTGTGAATTGAAATAATAAAAGGATGAGATATAATAATTTTATGCCACTTCACTATTACTTCAAGAAAAATTGTTAAAATCATCTTAAATCATTGTATGGAGTGCACATCTCTTCTTTTTACTTATAAACACCACAAAAATTGCAAGCTACAACAAGAAATTTTCTTTCCTGTACTATTTGTAACCAGCTTTTTAAGTATGTGTTGAAGAAATAATTATAATAGCAATTAAAGTTTTGGGAGTCTCTATTGTGAGAAGGGTTTTTTGTGAGACATTTGTGAGACGGGTTGACCCATTATTAAAGTATGATTGTCATATAGATAAAGTATACTTATTTGTAGTTAAATTAAGTCAATAATGAATCATATTATAACATTCTAAAATCATACTTTAATTCATCATTCATCATACTTTACAAAAACATACTTTAACAACCATTAAACATAATTTATCTATATAATAGACATACTTTAACACGTCTCACCAATAGTCTCACATAACTAGCGTCTCACAAGAGAATTTGTCTAAAGTTTTATCTTATGAATAAATACTGAACCTCGTGGTATAATTGATTATGAATCACAAAAATATTACTCTATTTTAAGAATTTGAATATTCTTCTCTTGTGTGCACGATGTGTGTAACAGTATAACATTTTGTTCTAAAGGATATACATTTTAATTAGGGGGTGACTATTTGCACTCCCAAATCTACTAAATGAACTCCAATTATTAAATATACCCCACTAATATTACAATAAATAAGCATTAATCCCAAAACATACCCCATACATTACCATTTTACCGTTTTAATTATAATTAAACATAAAATATAATTTACTAAACACATCTCAATATAATTTTAAAACCTTAAAAAAATCGAAGTCACTGGAAAAGCGCTTTGTTAACAACAGAGGATACATTGCACTAAGAGTCCCACAAAAAACTGTTCTTGGAACTTGAAATGCGATCTCAACTTTGATGGAACAGTACAGAATTCACCGTATCACTATATTAAAGTATTCATCATGAATACCACTGGTGGAATACACATTTGCTTGCTGGAATTACTTAGAGGGCTCAATAGTTGTTCTTAAATTTTCAGGCAAATTAAAAATCATCAAATGAGTTACTACAATTGTCATTCTTGAAATCCAACCAAAATCAGTTTGCAGAAACCGAGTTGGGAACTCCTAAAATGTTGGTGGAGATGACGGTGATCCGATTGGGTAAGGCGCCATCGGAAAACAAGCTTGATTGGGTAAGGCGCCATCCTCTGTCATTTTCCTCAAAGAAAATAAACTTCTCGCTCGATCGGAGAATGACACCACATAGAGTCGATCCGAACCACCCAAATTATAAATCATGAAACAAACAGCTCTCTTCACCAGCGCCAGCTTCATCCTCGCCATGCTCCCACTCACATCCATCACCGCAACAATGTCGACAGAAGCCCTATTTTCAGCAGCGGCTCCTTCACACCGACAAGAAGGGTGAAGATAGACAGGGATTCGGAGGCAGCAAAGGCAGGGTGCTCGGCAATAGCCCTGACAGCCACTTCCGTCGAGGTGGGCGGCGACGGCGCCATATGGAGTGGAAGAGGCTTGTCATCTCGAAGCATTGAAGGGGGTGGTTGTCGATGAATAGAGGGGGGAAGAGGGGGGTGCGGAAGAAAGGGATGTGACTCCAGGTGGCGTTGAGGGGCAACGGTGGGTTGAGAGAGAAAACTCATTCATTAAGGATGATATAAGGGCATTTTGGTCTTATAATTTGAATGATATTTTAATTTAATGATAATGGGGTGTGTTCAGTAAATTCGCGGGGTGCAAATAGCCGCTCCTTTAATTAATAAAGGTGCAATATTTTGTCATTTTGTTCTAAAAGGTATACACTTTAATTATTTTTTTTACGAATTAAAGAGTACACATCCTTATACTGATATACTATTTAATATTAGAGGGTATATGGACGCACGCTATCCGGAAACACAAAAGTTTTAGCCACCATTATATCTTTAGAATAAGCACGGAACTTTAAGTAAAAAGACTAAACCAAAAAAAAAAAACATAAATCACAATTTATATGAATCGAGTAATAAAATGGACTAAATTTTAAAGATAAGTTATTATATATCATAAAGATATTAACATTAAAATAGTACACGCACATGATATTAGTGATACATGTACTCCAATGTACACACGTACACATCCAAGTTAATTGGGTGAATATAGACACAAAAAAGTCAGGTCTTAAAGATTAACATTTAAGCTGGAGCACTCTTCGTGAAACGATTATATATAAGAGATTATATATAAGATAGCCCATATATATATATATATATATGTAAAATATGTTATTAAGTGATTACTAAAATATGATTTATTAAAATATAATGAATAATACGTTTATTATAATTTTAGAGTATTATATTACGATTTATTATTTAATAATTAGTATAGTTTAATAAATTATATTATATCACCATAAAACTATACTTTAATAAATCATACTTTAAATAACACACTTTACTTGGCATACTTTAATGGACATTGTCTCACTGTGCCTCTCACATATGCAGCCTCTTACAAAATTGTGAGACTATCTTAAAATCTAGAGTGTATATTAGGTGCACCCAGGTGCAAGGGTGCACCCATATGTGTATAACTTCTTATTCTATTTTGTATACATGTTATTCTCTTTTGTATGCGTGTTTTGTAATAATTGTATACTTTTTTCACACTAAGTTTTTCATTAAAAAAACCATCATTTATATGTGTATAACTTTTTATTCAATAGTATATACATGTATTTTAATAATTGTATATTTTTTTACACTCAATTTTTCATTAAAAAAATTAACAATTAAATTGTATACATTTTTACTCATAATTGTATATGTTTTTGTTTATATTTGTATGTGAGTGCACACGAAGCTTCGTGTGTACCCGGGTGCACACTATATTTAGCCTAAAATCTAATAACAAATAAATAAATATGGGAAGTCTTTTGTTCACAAGATTGTGAGACGGTCTTAAAATCTAATACTAACAAATACAAATACATATGGGAAGTCTGTGAGAGCATATATCATTTTACACTTGCCTAATTAGTTTTATTTTTTACGATTAATTACTGCAACATACATCTTTTATGCTCATATTGTGGTTAGATACAATGATAAAATTAAATTACTCATAACTACAATTTTATTTTGTCATATTCCAAATTTATCCCTCCTTTAAAATAAGGATAGAGTATTCACGTGTACTCCCCTATTTATGTGGACTTTTACTATTTATGAGAAATTAACCACCCATTTTCCTTGTAGAAGAAGTGATGATTTGTTTTAGAAATGGAAGTTTTTTTTTTCACAAATTTTACTGTTAGATTGCACTTATTTTTTTCTTTTTTTGCACACAAAATTTATTATTCATATATAATATTTATGTTCACAAAGCACTCGTTAGATTCACATGATATTTTATGCTGTACATAAAATTTTCATTCACATAAAATTACACTGCACACAAACTTTTATGCTGCACAATAACAAAATTTGTTAAACATATTAATTTCAGAGCACCATAATTTAAAAAAAAAGAATTTTTTAAAAAATCACCTTATAATTCTCATCTAAGTATGTTGCACACAAATTTCAATGCTGCACATAAAAAATTTGTTGAACATAATAATTTTGAAGTAATGTAATTTAAGGAAATGAGCTTTTAAAAGATCAACTTATAATTCTCTCACATATTTTCATTGCTGCACATGAAAAAAATTATTGCACAGAACTATTTTAGAACAATAAAATTTAATGAAATAGGTTTTTTAAAGATCAAATTATAATTCTCTCACTTATTTTGATAATGTGCAGCAGAACAAATAAACATATTTGAATAGAAGGAGAGAGACCCAACAGCTTTAATTACTTTTTTACACTTTATTCATCATTCCCAACAACTTTATTTATTTTTGTGATAATGCCAAAAAGTAGTCACTCTTACTTAAAAGTAATTTTAAGTGGCCACATGTCTTAAAAATAATATATTCTAGTCACTTTTATTGGAATTGACCAAAACGCCCTTAAAAGGGACCCACTGATCACATGTTTGAGGAATCAGATTCCTCTCTTTTTGACCAAAAGTACAATTGAGGAATCCGATTCCTCTATTTTTCTTTAAAAAGTTTCAAAGTACAACCTAGTACTATATAGGCATGTGCTCCCTCATATGCTTACAAAAAATGAGGTAATATATAATACTGGTCGAACCAATATGCTCCATCATACACATATATTAATTTTATTTCTCTAGTTTTTTCGAGATTTGAGCATTTGGGGAGCAAATATACAAGGTATGTTTAAACTTTTTTTTATAGCTATGAATGCATTAATTTGATAATTTTTAAATATCTCATGAGTGTATTTATTTATTAAATATTTTTTAATAGGAAAGAATGTAGGCCGAATAGAATAAGTGTAGAAATAAATTTATCCACATTATTTTTCAGAAAAAAAGGTAGACCGAATAGAACAAGTTTTATAAGCTGAATAGAATAACCTTTTGGGCCGAATAGAAGAAACGTAGACCAAATAGAAGAAAAATTTTATCCACATAAAATTTTGTCATATTTAAAAAAAAATAATTAGGCCGAATAGAATAAGTTTTTAGGCCGAATAGAACAACCTTATGGGCCGAATAGAAGAAACGTAGGCCGAATTGAAGAAAAAATTTCTTCACATGAAATTTTGTCATATTTTTCAAAAAATAACTAGTAGGCTGAATAGAACAAGTTTTGTAGGCCGAATAGAACAACCTTATGGGCCGAATAGAAAAAATGTAGGCCGAATAGAAGAAAAATTTTATCCACATGAAATAGTCATATTTTAAAAAAAAAAAAAAGTACGCCGAATAGAACAAGTTTTGTAGGCCGAATAGAATATCCCCATGGGCCGAATAGAAGAAATGTAGGCCGAATAGAACAATCTCATTTATGTTTTTTTTTTAAAAATGTGCAAATGAGCTATAAAAAAGTTGGGATATGTTGGGGTGGATTTTGGGAAGGATTACTATACAAAGGTGGGCAGGTGAATTGGTTATTCTTGCGGGATGACGATCTGTATTATAATAGTTTGCTAATAGTAATTCATAACATAATACAATCAGATTTGGGTTACTGGGGTTATGAAGTTCATTCTCTGATTGAGTACGATTGCCGTTTGTCTAAATATAAGATAAAGAATGATGCACATGTGACAGAAGTTTTCAACTGTGCTGATGTAGGAATGGCGTACGTGACACTCTGGCCTATCGCAAGCAATGCATTCGTTCAACCTTCTGCATAAGGTTCAGGGATTAGTTTGGGTTCAAGAATGGGTTATGATGATGGAAGTGCTGGTCCGAGCAATGATCCAAGTACGAGGACACAGTCTAGTGCTAGGCCTGAATTTGATTTAAATGAGGAGTACAGTCCGGCTTCAGAGCAGCAGTGGTCTGGTTTTAGAGAATCTCTAGATGTTGAAGCTGATGACAAAGTTGGTGAGGGTGAGGATAATGTTGATGATGATAATGATGATGTTGAACCCGGGAATAGGACTGTCGAAGAAGAAGATGAAATCAACGAAGTGATATACCGCATGAGTCTAATCAGTCTTCTAGCGAAAGTGATGATGGTGCTGAAGAGAGAAGAATCTAAGTGTATGTAGAAATCTATGATTACATACGTTAGAGAGGTGGCCCTAGCTTTCTAGAGCCAATTAGTCGCGACTTGCCCCATTCTGAAATGCAACCAGAAGATTTTCATTGTCGACGACCGACCACACATCCTTGGTTGATTTCGGGTATCATATCAAAACTTTATTTTTTAAGAATAGAACTAAACTAATTTTCTAACGGAAACTGATGTCATGTTCATAGACATTCCGGATGACGCTGACAGAGAAGATCATATGTTTGGCCCTGATTTTGATACATTTGGCATCCTTCATGAGAAAAATGTATTTGATTCGAAAGAGAAGTTGCAGATAGTCGTATGGATGTATAACTTGCGGAACAGAGTGGAGACCCGTGTTGAAAGATCTATCTCGATCAGCTGCTACGTGGTATGTAAGCTAAAGGGTAAAATAGGTTGTCAATTTGCGAAGCACGCAAGAATGAGCTATGGGTTGTGGGGAATGATTAAATTGGTTCAACATCACGGTTGTTTAAATGATCCAGACAGGTCCACTCCTACACAATTGTCATCCAAGGTAATCGGACAATATTTTGTTGCTAGGCAGTTTGATAAAATTACTGGACTCTGACCCCAGGGGATGAGAGCGGAGATTAGGAAGGATGTTGGGTTCGACATTAGCTACAATGTAGCGTTAAAGGCCAAACACTTGGCTGTTGGACACACATACGGGAATCACGATAGCTCATTTCATCTGCTCCCTGCGTATATGTTTCAGTTGGAGTTGGCAAATCTCGATACGTATGCGAGCATCTCCATCGGTGAAGATGAACGTTTCAGGTTTGCATTTTATGCACTTGGAGCATCCAAGCGCGGATTTTTTGAGTTTGATCATTCAGTCATTGTCATAGATGGGACTCATATGAAGGGAAAGCACAAAGGAATTGTGTTTATCGTAGTTTCGAATGATCAAAACCATCAAATTTTTCCACTCGCCTTGGGCATTGGCGACATTGAGAACATGTCGTGGATGTGATTTTTAGCAAGGCTACGAGAGGCATACGGATGTCCACGAGATATTTTGATAGTTTCAGATGGTCATAGCAGTATTGCACATGCTATATCTACTGTCTATCCTAATACACATCACGATCTATGCGGCTATCATTTAAAGAACATATTAGCTTGTTATGGAAAGAACATTTTGTTTAGATTCCAGAGTGCGATGGATGCATACATATTGAAAGATTTTGATCGGTTAGTCTTCCATCCACTTCTTCGTAAATTTACATTTACATGCCATCATTTCAATGGATTTTTTACTCATGTTTCCCCTTCCCACTTGTTATCTGTACCTGTATGACCTCCTTGAAAGGTGCTCGGTCATAGGAGTTAATGGACTTAGTTGGATCGTGGGGTTATGAGAAATGGGCAAGGGTCCATTGTGCTGTCAAACGGTATGAGTTTATAAACTCTAGTTCAGTTGAGTCGTATAACAATGCCATCCTCTAGACGCGCAAGCTATCTGTATGCACACTGTTAGAGATTGCCTGCACAATCACTGAGAGGTGGTTTTACAATTGTCGAACTCAAGCTGAGCAAGAGAGTACCATTCTCTACAAGCGTGTCCATGACGAGTTAGTGGAACTTTCTCATGCTACCCAAAAGCTACCCATATCGAGACTCATTGGCAATAAGTACGCAATCAAGGACGGTGATTAGATTTTCACTGTGGTTGAACGCAGGTGGCTGCACATGTGAGAAGTTCCAAAAAGAACTAGTTTCATGTATTCATGCGATGAAGGCAATCGAGTACATATCGATACATCTTACTTACTTGTATAAATCGCCTCAATCACTGATCTTATATTATACTTTGTTTAGTAATTGCAGGTTGACAGCTAGTGGCTTTGTGTCTACCGTATTCCATCGCACCTGTGTAGTAGGGATGTGGGCTGTTCTAGCGATGCCTGTTCCGTACTATGCTCAGTGGGACACACCTAACAGAGTCCAGTCACAGCGTGTCAACCCTGCTACCACACAGGCAGGCTGGCCGACCACGATAATCTCGAATAAGGTTAGGTATGGAGTCATCCAAGAGACGCCATAAATAGCATGTTTGCTCGCACTGTCGAGAGTCAGCTCACAATCGAGTAAACTATACTAGAGCTTCATCATCGAATAGTGTTCCAGCTCCTCCTTCGATGGATGCGCCTAATTCCCATGTCCGTAGATAGAAAAATATGGCATTTGTGGAGAAACTGGACTTACTCGTCTATGCTATCCTTCTCACTTTACCTAGTAGACTATAATTGTTATTTTTAAAATTTGGCCAGATTTAATTAAAGTCAGTTTCAGTTCTTACACAGTATGTCATCCCTTTGAAATGGAATACAATTCCAGACTTAAATTGGTTATCCGTATACATATAATAAAAAGCATAACATATCAACGGTTATCAATATGATTTTTTAATAAAATACACAGTATGTCATCGAATTAAAAAACAACTTCTGTCACATGAGATACATGTCCATCGTGCTGTGGAAATAATGGTGCCTGCTCGAAATATTTGGAAAGTAATGTGCCTCCGGTAACGCGTCATGTACTCAGGAGCACTCTGATGAGTGATATTTTCACCTAGATTTTAGTATCTTTTTATGTGAGTTTTCGTATATTTTTATCCGTATTTGTGTTCTATTTGGTTGTGTTTTGTGTTTTTATTGAAATGTGTGTGAATGAGCTTAAACCTATGATTTGTGTTCTAGATATGATAAGGAAGACGTAGGAAAAAGTGGATCTCAATTCGGAGTTGAAACGAGGAAGAACGAGCCAAAACAGTGAAAGAGGAAGCAGGGCAGCAAGAACACGGGCCGTGTACAGCGCACGACCCTGTAAGAAGAGGCCGTGTGCCGACATCAGAAGATCCAATACAACCACCCTGTGCCCGTGTTACAGCACACGAGCCGTGTTGCATCACACGAGGCATGTTGCGTAACACGACCCTGTCCAGAATGGCCGTGTGAGAGCAACAGAAGACACAACACGGCCACCTTATGGCCGTGTTGCGTCGCACGACTCGTGTCGTGTCTGGGATCAGAAAAAAATTAGAATCCTTCTAGAAGCTTTCCAAGGGGTATAAATACCCCTTTATTCAACAATTGAGAGAAGATCCGAATTCCAACACTCCTACACACATCTCACACACCATTTTCTCCATTCTTCACCTTCACCTTCATCCATTCTTCATCCTTTGGATCTACCTTGATCCAACCATCAAATCCTTCATCCAAGTAGCTAGAGAAGCAAGGAAGAGAGGTGAATTGCAAGGGGGAGAAGAAGATCACCATTGGAGACATCCAAGGGAGTTTTCATCTAAACTTTGTATTGAAACCAATTGTTTATCATGTTTTGTAAGGAATTTAATGTCTATGTTAATTTTCTTATGGATATGAGAGGCTAATCTCCCTTGTGAGATTAGCAATATGAATTGTGTTGGATAATTTTTGGTATTTTGCAATTGAATGATTATGTTGATTGGGTTAATTGATTTTCTATCATTGATGCTTTAGATCTTGAGGTTTATGATGATTTGTGTGTTTAATTGTTTTAAGCATGTGATTAGATTGAGAATTCAATTGCATATTTAGGATAATTAAGTGAATCATTTCATCAAACACTTCATGTGCATTATAGATTGTGAAGAGATTGAGAAGTCCTTCATAGTTTAGAACCCTTTGGTAGGACATGTAATTGGTTTGATTGAGAGGTTGATTAATTGTGTGAAGGGACTCTCATTTAAACTTAGTACCTAGTTGGAATTATTTAAGTGAGAACCAATCCATTGAGCTATGTCATTCCATATCCTATTCATTCCGAGAGGGAGTTTAGGTGATCTTAGTGTTGACCCTTAGCCTTTTTCCCATGACACATATGAATTCATTGCATGATACCTAGATTTTCCATGCTTTAAGTATTGCTAATCTCATCTCTATCTACTTGGCTCATTCATCCATCTTCCATTCATCTATCCTTTTATTTTATTGTCATTTCTTGATTATCTCCCCTTCTCGTTCATCTCTATAATACTATGACAAACACGAGATCGCTTAGACCCTAGTGCCTACCTCCCTGTGGTTCGATAATTTCTTTAATTGGTCATGCCCACTATATTATGGCTAATCACACCCCAGTTAAAGTTACTCGATAATAACCCGTCTATGGTCCTGAGACATGCAGGGCCACATCTGGAGGGTCCTCTTGTCTGTAACAATACTTTAAACGAGCTGGAGTCAACAACATATGGTAAGGAACCTGGCAGGTATGAATCTCGCGCATCAGAGCTGAAATGATCCATCTGAATGGTAGAGTCTCAACTAGCTGGTGCTCACTCATGTCGGGCTTGTCATTCCATCTATGACGGAATGAGCAAAATAGTGGAATGTCATGTCTTTTGTAAGCATGGCACAGAGGTAGTAGTGCGCACTCGTATGGACTATGAACATAATCTGCCATGGAATTAAGAACAATGAATATATTAGATGTAAAACACTTGTATAATTAGGAGATATACGTATTAGATTAAAATAAGGGTTAAGTTGTAATACCATATCACAGTCTGTCCATCGCCTCATTCCCAACCACACGGGAAGTCTCCCTGCTGCGTACTCACGAAGATTTATCAACAGGTCATCACTGATGTTGGCGAATGTCGTTCTATCATCTTTGTACAGCCTTGTGTGTGAATTCCATATGGATTTAACTCGGCTCTTTCAGAAAATTGAGTGTATAAGATCGAATTCAAAAATATAGGAAAAATTATTTCATAAATTGTGAATATGTTTGTTACTTACAGAGAATTGCATGTCTAGAATGCAGTAACGGACAATCTCCTGATGGACGTGTACGCCTATGGCCGCCGATCGCTCGAATAATAAGCGGAGGTAAGCATCCAGGTGCTGAAACAAAGTCAATTATATTACGTAATAATGTGAAGTAATTAACATATTAAGTATACACATGAACACTCGTTCAATCACCTGTTCATCAAACCAAGCACTGGGGTCCTCGAGCTATTGGAAAAAAATATTGCTTACTTCGTAGCCAAGGTCAACGTCAACCCTGAATTCAAGAATTGTTAAACAACAAGCACATGTATTATATTAATCTATGAAAATGCTAAAAGAGTGAATTAACACTTACAGATGTTGGTTGGTCTTGAATTGCTCGTACAGTTGCACTGGCGCTCCTGATCACTCATTGTGAATGGTGACTGTAACGCGGCACTTGGGTTTCTGGCCGAGTAGGATGCATCAAACCATCATGAGAGACACCCGGTGTCAGAGCCATGGTACTTCTAGGTTCCACCATACTGGGACGGGGAGGGAGAGATCTAAATCCTGTCCTCGAACTAGATGGCTCATACTCAGACCTGTTGCACATGACTTCAGTAAAGAGGCGCCAAAACTCCTCCGTAACCACAACTCGGAAGTAAGCTTGGGTTTGATTCGCAGCAACAATGCGAGCTGCCATTTGGTGAAGGTACTCATCCTGATCATCCAGCCTATGGAAGACCCTCTCTCTGAAAGCTTGTTGATGGGTGTTTTCTCAACACACAAAATTAATCCTCAAGTATAAAGATATCAATTGTAGTTTTGATAGACAACCAAGTGATTATCAAACCCAAGGGACAGATTATTATTAATTTAATTAAGTTCTAACTTATTAAGACTATCAAGACAATATAGTTGTGGATATTAAGTAATTAAGCAACAAATAATTAAAATAACAATTAACATAGCAAATAAAGTAACCAAGCAATAGAAATAATACGACTGTGATCAAATAAGAAAGTAGGTAGTTCTTCGGGTCATCTAATTCTACTCATTAATTACCCCTTCTATGTATTGATGTCCGACTCTGCCTTGTGACTTATGGACGCATCACTAAACCATGCATATCTACTCTACAGAAACAAGTATACATGCGTTTGACACGTGTGAATATTCTTGGAGCAAGAGATATAATTCATCTAGGTACTATCAATATCAATTATTTCCCGTGCACTTAGTACTGTAACCCGATATGATCTCCCTTTTTAGGTACTATGAAGTTATATTCTTTATCCTACTTATTAACCGAAATAATATTCAATTAATAAGTATTCATAGTTCTAATAAGACTTAGGAATCCCTTTACTTATAATTATAACATGTAATCCTGCTCAACAGTGAACACACTCTATTAATAACCAATTTATATATTCAGACTCTACATAACAGTTAATGATGCACAAAATGACTGTGAGTATGAATTGAAAAAGCATAGTCTTATATAAAATAAACCACAAGTAGTGTTGTACGGAGTTTATACATGGATATTCAATTAACTCATAAAACCTTCATAACCCTAGAACTACCGAAATGATTCTAGCCCATGATTGATCTAGGAACAATCATGGTGGTTGGTAGGATCTTACCCATAGTCTTGAATATTACAAGATAAATTAAGAAGTGAAGTTAATCCTAGATGCGAGCGCCTTCGCGTCTCACTCCATCTTGAATCTTCACTTAGTTCTCATTTGATTTGATAGCCTAACCTCTCTCCACAACTCCGTAGGTTGGAGTTAGGGTTTGGATGTGGTATAGGATAGATGTGAATCTAACTCTCTTCTTGATGTGCTCTACATCCCTTTTAATACCTGTAAAGGGCTCCTCCAGACCTTTGATGGACTTTTACTTGAGACACATGTCAAATTTGGTAAAAGAAACCCGAAACTACCAAAAATAGCATCAGCGACATTCTACTCGACCAAACCTCCGCTGGTCGAGCAACATCTCCTGGTCGAGCAATGATCAAGTAAATCTTCTGTAAGAATTGGTCATTTCACTCGACCAAACTTCATCTGCTCGACCAAGATAATTCTAGTTGAGCAAACTCTCTTGGTCGAGCAATGCTACTGTATAATTTTGCACATTTTGCTCGAGTTTTCCATCTTGCTCGACCAAAGTAATACTGGTCGAGCAAGCCTTCTGTGATCGAGTAACCTTCAAAAAATGCCTTCGAAAATCGTGTCTTCCAATTTTGAGCCCTTAAAACCTATTTTCCTATACAAATACACTAAAATAGCCTCAGTAATCTCTGATTCATGGATTTTCTATAAAGAACCCGATTCGTCTTGTTAATAGACGTAGTCGTACTCAATTTCTACACAAATCCAAGCCCAAAATACGTGAATTTACACTCTCATCAAACCCCCAAACTTACATGTTGCTCGTCCCGAGGCAACGAATTCAAAATAAAGGAAAGAGAGTGTAATCACAAGATTCTTATAATAAGCACACCATATTCTAACACATACAATTGTATCAATTCAAAACATGCACTCCATCATACCCTTCATTCATGCACAAACATCAATTAATAACAATACTTCTACGAGTACTAAGTCATCTAGCTCACGGGTACATGTTTACTCTCTCTCTCAAGTGCAAAAGATATACACCTTAAAGGCTAGTATATACGCTCAAATTCAATTCATATACTCGCGTAACCATAAGCTTGACAAGGGTCTCAAAAATCCATCTACAATCGTTTCAATACTAGGATCACAAAGGACTTGCTTTTTGGGTTGTAATATTGGCTCTTTGGTAAAGGTAGGAGTATTTGGGTAAGAATGACTAATTCACTAGTAGAGAATTACCTTAGAGATTTGCTTTTCAGCCAACAACTTTCATCAAACAACTTAATTTCCTTGCTCCATCATCATTCTCATGATTTTTTCAGTTCATCGGCTCTTTCCTTTCTTTGGAATCAAAATCTTCTTTCTTCAAAGTACAAGGGTACCAATTTTGGGCACTACCCTTCTAAACAGCCAGGGTACCAGTTTCAGGCACTACCCTTAAACAAGATTTAACCACGTCTTTTGACTCTTCACTTAGCAGAGTTTACTTTCCCTCTTCAATTTCATCACTTAACACATCATACACCTTAACTCTCTACTAGTAAATAGGGTATTTTAAGCTAAAGTAAAGGGAATAAAGGCTGTTATCACGAGCTTGCCAAAGAAAAAGCTTTTAACGACTCAATGGGGCTTCCAATGATATACATATTAAGGTAGAAAAAATTTGGCTAAGTGGCTCAATTATCAATAACGGCCTAAGATCATGTCCTAGTATCTATCAATCATAAATTTCGAACAAGTCTCCAAGTCAAGTTTTAGAATACGAGTATACAAACGACTCTCAAGAATAAACTATCATGTTCATAGCATGACCAATAGGATCAAATCCTCACATGGGTTATAAAATCCTAAGCACTCTTCAAAGCATGCAATTAACACCAATTTATTCATGAACTACAAGTAAAAACGGAACATGCTCATCATTAACAAATCAACATGCATCTAAACAAGTGCACATTCATAACATGAAGCATCATCACTAAAACAATCCACATCAACTCAATGTAACCATCATCAATATCATCAATACAGACTACTCACACATGAATCACCACACAACCACACCACCATCAACGCTCCACTTGTAAAGTGAAAAAGAGAAGGAGAATGAGATGAAACAGACAAAGAGAAAAACCTGGCACAACTACTCCTCTGGAGCATCATTATCATCACTCCCATCCATGTGCCATAGGTCAAAATCCCTATGTAGCTGATACACCTTCCTATCAATCTCTCGGCTGCTAGCCTACACCTCTCCGATTCTTCTATCCATAGCATCATACCTCAGATTGAGTGCAACGTAGTTCGCGTTCGCCAATGCCAGCTGCCTATTTGTCTCTTGCTGGTTCGCATTGAGCGTGGCGAAGTGTTAGTTCATTAATTGGAATTGCTCCCGATAAAAGTGATCCTAAGCTTGCCAAAAATCCTGCTGCTGCTGTGGCGGTGGCTCAAAAAACTCATGCTCCTGTGGCTGCAGCTGCATCGATTTTACCTCTATTCGACTCGAGCAACTTGATCGAGCAAGGGATTTTAGTCGAGCAAACCAGATCTGTACTTAAAATGTGACCTTGCTCGACCACTACTCGACCAATATCTCCTGGTTGAGCAACAGCTGTAAGTCGAGCAACCTACTACGACGACCTTCTATTTTGCCCTGTTTTGCTCGACCACAGCTCGACTTCCATAATGTGGTCGAGCAATGAATGGTGGTCGAGCAACCTTACTGTATAAATTTGCACATTTTGCTCGACCAGTGCTCGACATTCAGTATATGGTCGAGCAACATGTTCTGGTCGAACAAACATTCTGTAAGTTTTGTGCATTTTACTCAACTAGTCTCGAGCAATGGCGATTTGGTCGAGTAACAATTAAACTATATGACAACATCAAGTATCAAGATAGCAACAATTAAGCTAGAGAATCACTTTAGACCGTATAAAATCATGTGTAACTCCGCAAAACGACACTCAAAAACAAAACACCACTAAATATTAGGCAAGTTGTAAAAGAATCGACACGTTAAAATCGGTTAAAGTTTCAATATGTCGCAAAAAATCAACTCCCTTAAAAAACGTTATAAAAAAAAGATTATACTATCAGTGCTTCAATGAGGTAAGCACATCACACCCCCTAAACTTTGTAGAAACAAAGTTGAAACTAAGTTTGCAAAGAGATGTAATTTCCGAATAGTAAGCACGCCAAATATAAAAATTTCTTACTCACACCAATGAAAATAAATCATTAAAATAGGAGAGAAAGCCCCCAACAAGCGCTCTTATTTAACGTCGGAGAGTCACCACGGTACCAATCTAGTGCAAGGTATCCTCAAAGACGACGCAAGCATCATCAGGTGACTTATAATGTTTCAATCGATGCCCATTCGCCGCTATGATGTCTCCATCTTTGTCTATGAGTTCAAAACTCCCCCTCCTCAGGCTCTACGGATAATGAACGGTCCCATCCACTTCGATTTCAATTTTCCTGTGAAAAGCTTCAAACGAGATTTAAAAAGTAATACCTCATCACCTTGCTTGAACTCTTTGTAGGAGATCTTCGAATCATGCCATTTCTTCATTCTTTCCTTATAGATCTCCGAATTCTTGAAAGCTCGATTTCTGAACTTATCCAATTAATTGATATGAGTCATCCTCAACTCCTTTTGATCCTTAAGAGACAAGTTCAAGCTTCTCAATGCCTAAAAAGCTCTATGCTGATTCTCTACGGGTAAGTGGCACGGCTTCCCATAGACTATTGATACGATGACATGTCAAGCACCATTTTGTAAGCTATTCGAAATCCCCACAACGCATCATCGAGCTTCATAGTCCAATCTTTCCTATTAGTTCAGACTACTTTCTCTAAGATATGCTTTACTTGTCGGTTGGAGACCTCCGTTTGTCCATTCGCTTGAGGGTGATATGGTGTAGTAATGCTATGCTTAACACCATAATCCTTGAGAACTTTTTCAAGCAGCTTATTGATGAAGTGTGAACCTTCATCACTCACTAGCGCTCTAAGAACTCCATAGTGAGCAAAGATATGTTTCTTCAAGAAGGACAAAACAGTTCTTGAATAATTTACACGAGTGGAAATGACTTCCACCCACTTAGAAACATAATCTACTGCTAGTAGGATGTAGAAAAATCCATTAGATGGGGGAAAGGTCCCGTAAAATCGATCCCCCATACATCGAAGATCTTAACAACAATGCTCGGCTAAAGTGGCATCTCATCTCTTCTACTTATGTTTCCCATCCTTTGCATCTATCGCATATCGCCACATAGGACTCACAGTCTTTAAACAAAGTAGGCCAATAAAGAGCAGATTGAAGTACCTTAGCTGCTGTCTTTTGAGCTCCAAAGTGCTCCCCGTTAGGGTGTGCATGGAAAAATTTAAGAACACTCTCCATCTCCATCTCAGGCACACTTCTGCGGACTATAAAATCCATACAAATCTTATAGACAAATGGATCATACCATATGAAAGTCTCAACATCTCTCTTAAACATAGCAAGTTGATACCTATTGAGATCTTTCGGAATTTCACCCACGACAATATAGTTGACATAATCCGTATACCATGGATCCATTTCTTGAGCAGCGACCACACACGCTCTTTTAGCCCCTTCAATAAACACAACCATGATTTTCTCATCAGGGAACATCTCTTCTATGTGATCAAAAGAATCATCACAATGCCCCCCTTGCCTCCAACCTTGATAGGTGATCCGCTAAAACACTTTCCGTTCTTTTCTTATCCCGGATCTCCATATCAAACTCTTGCAGAAGAAGGATCCATCTAATAATCCTTGGCTTCGCATCCTTCTTAGCCATCAAGTACCAGATCGTGAAGTGATCCGTGTATACTATCGTCTTCATACCAACCAAATACTGTCAAAACTTATTGAATGCATACACCACAGCTAGAAACTTCTTTTCAGTAACAGTGTAGTTCTTTTGTGCTGCTTCAAAAGTTTTACTCGCATAGTAAATGGCGCAAAACTTCTTCTCCCTCAACTGCCCAACTACCACTCCAAGTGCTAAGTCACTTGCTTCACACATAAGTACAAACGGCTAAGTTCAATCCAGTGTGATCAAGATAGGTGCAGTAATAAGCACCTCTTTCAAAACCTGAAAAGCTGTTAGACATTCTTCATAAAAAATAAAAGGAGCATCCTTTTCAAGTAAATGAGATAAGGGCTTGGAGTATTTTGAGAAGTCTTTTATGAATCATCTATAAAAGCCGACGTGTCCAAGGAAGGACCACAATCCTTTCTCATTAGTAGATGGTGGAAGCTTCTCAATTGCCACCACCTTTGCATGATCAACCTGCAATCCTTTGGCAGAAATATGATACCCAAGAACAATCTCATCTCTTACCATGAAGTGGCACTTCTCCCAGTTTAAGACAAGAGTAGTCTCTTGGCATCTCTTCAAAATAGTAGCTAGGTTAGATAAACAAATATCAAAGGAGGAATCAAAAATAGAAAAATTGTCCATAAACACCTCCATGATCTTTTCTATCAATCCATCAAATATGGCCATCATGCAATGCTGAAATGTAGCAGGAGCATTACACAATCCAAAAGGCATCTTCCTAAAGAAAAATGTTCCATAAGACCAAGTAAAAGTAGCCTTTTCTTGATCCTCAGGTGCAATCATGATTTGATTATAACCCGAGTAACCATCTAAGAAACAATAAAACTTATAACCTGCAAGACGATCAAGCATTTGATCCATGAAAGGAAGGGGAAAATGGTCTTTGCATGTATTTTCATTCAGTTTCCTGTAATCCATCCATACATGTCATCCTGTAGGAATCCTAGTGGATAAAGTCTCACCATCATCGACTTTCACTATAGTCATGTCCCCTTTTTTTGCTACAACATGCAATGGACTCACGTGCGGACTATCACTAATAAGATAAATAATTCCTGCATCTAGCCACATTAGGATTTGCTTCCTAATAACTTCTTAAATAGCGGGATTCACCCTCTGCTGATTCTGAATGCTACTCTTAGCTTCATCTAACAATCGTATTCTATGCATGCAATATGATGGACTAATTCCATTTAAATCATCAAGAGACCAACCAATTGTAAACTTATACTTCCTAAGCACATCTAAAAATTTTTCAAGTTGATCATCATCAAGAGAAGAAGATACAATTACCGGATATTTTTCATTATCACCAAGATAGGCATACTTCAAGTGTTCCAGTAGCGGTTTCAACTCCTCTTTCTTTTCCTCTTTTGTTGTGCTCTTACAATCCAAAGGCAAGTATTTTCTAGTCCACTTCATCTCCTCAAACTTGGTTCTCTTTGATTCATACCTGTCATCACCTAAAGCACGTAAGTTTTCAAGGAAATCAATACATACCTCATTGGAGAGCTCATCTAGCTCGATGGTGGGAAAGGTAAGAGACTCCATCAAGCATGTCTCCAAGGGATCCTTAGACAAGATCAAAGACATATATTCTTTCACAATCTCCTTCACTACGTCAATACTGTGACATTGCATCTCCATGGGCATCTTCATTGCTTTGTCAAGGTTGAATAAAGCTTCTTCTTTATCCATCCGTAACCTAAGTTCACCCTTTTGGACATCAATCATCGCTCCAGCAGTAACAAGGAATGGTCTTCCCAAGATAAGGGGAACGTTATCCTTGCCATCTTCCATCTCAAGCACAAGAAAATCCACAGGAAATATGAGCTTGTCCACTTTGACAAGTACATCCTCTATCAGACCCTTCAGAAAGGTCATAGACCTATCCGCCAATTGTAAAGCCACCGTTGTGGGTGCGAGCTCCCCCAAACTTAGCTTCTTAAATATAGATAAGGGCATCAAGTTGATGCTTGCTCCAAGATCACATAAAGCTTTCCGTGCCGGCCTCTTTCAATCTCACATAGAATAGTGAAGCTCCCCGGATCATTCAACTTCTTTGGCAGCTTTCGCTGAATGATCAAGCTGTTGGCAATTAGATCGTGTGGTTCAAACGTGATCCGTTTAGGTTATCAGGCAAACAAAATCAGCGGAAGCGATTTAACATGATTACCGTACTTCAGGGTTGATGTAGAGTCTGAATCGCTGCAGAAGAACACCTCTTGATCTTCTGCTGTATGTCCCAAGTCAACTCTGGTGTTGGGTGGTCAACAATCCCCAGAGTTCTCTCAATCTGCTTCTCTCTAACTCACGTCAAAAGAGGCGCAGGAAGTTAGGTTTCCAAAAGCTGAGATGACTATATATATTGGGCTACAACAGGGACCAGGAGGAGAAATTGGGCTGGGCCTCAATTGAACTTAATTAACCAAGCTTAGCCCAAAGCTTTTAATTAAATCCAATAATAATAATATAGTCCACTAAAATATTATTATTGCACTACCCGTCCAATCCAAAAATTATGTTCTGGGCTCCTTCTTATTATAAGCCCGATAGTCTCCCCATGTTTAAGATATACAATGTCCATTAATTAATTAAGTTACTGACAACTCAAATTAATTAATATCTCATCCAAGAGTAGTACCACTCAACCTTTTTATCATGCCGGAAATTAATCCACTTGCAAGATTTACATGATAAACCTTATGAGCTCCTCAAGGGGACATCATCAACCTATGACGGACATGGATTCCTTCTACAATCAACAGCACACCATAGATACAGCACTACTTCCCAACTCACCGAGTTTGTTGATTTAATACTTATAAATCTCACCCATTGATGAATCAAAGAAATACATACTGCCCTACGTGTCGAGGTTATTGTATAGGGATTAAGAGCACGAACTTCCATAATAACAGAGATCAAGTTCTACTATATAGTCAGTATAAGAAGAACGACCTCAGGCGGTCCTGCTCAATACACACAAGTGCACTAATGTGATTCTATAGCCAAGACAAGCTAATACCAAACCACACTACAAGCATACCGATAGAGAGTCCCCGTCTATCTCAGTTGTGAGCATCTGTTTATACTTTATAAGGAAACCGATAATATGATCTTCCGCGTGTTGTCGCACAACATATTATCTACAGTATAAAGTAATTGGACTATTGCATCATGCATATAAAATAAATTATATGATGCAATCATTTGATCAATGATTCTCATTTCAAATATTGTTATGACATTGTTCATACTAAAGCTAGACTTTTAGTATACAATCCAACAATCTCCCACTTATACTAAAAGACTATGCTGCCATGTCTTCTGCCATACATCTGATTCCTACTTCCACTACACGACCATTAAAAGCTCTCGCCTTAAGGTCCTTGTAAATGGTTTACTAGGTCATCATCCGATGCAATCTAGGCGACAACAACCTTCCCCTCATCATACGATTTCTCGTAACAGGTGGTACTCGCGCTCCATGTGTTTAATTGCCTTATGGACTTGTGATTTCTTCAAGTTTGCAACTGCACCAATATCATCAATGTAAATTGTGATTACCTTGGGCAAACTTAGAAACACTTCAAAGTCCATCATGAAGTCTCTAGAGTCATATAGATACTTTGGCTGCCTCATAGGCTCTAATTTATCATCTTTCCATGATGGAGTCCGGAGTTTGAAATATATTTCTATATAACACTCCTCCACATTATGACTCTACTTCCTAAAATTAAACACATAATCTTTGAGGAGAATTTACTACAGTCAAATCTGACTAAAAAATCCAAATCTACGTAATCCACAAAAAACAGTGAATCTGCTCAGTAAGTCTACATATGATTTCCAGTCCTTCTCAGGCACTTCATATATGTCTTACTGCAGTTCATCATTCTTGTTCCGGGTTACGTTGATACCCACTGTTCTGCATACAGCAAAACAGATATCCAATTTCATTCATAGCATTCCATGAATAAACTCATCCGATGGGGAGGAAGGCTCTAATGCCGACGCGCAAGTCTATTCACATTGCTAAATGAGTATGGACTGTATCATTTTATGAAACTTGAGATAAGCATAACATCCTTTCTTGTGATCCGTATTACCGTGATCAA
Source organism: Pogostemon cablin (assembly GCA_023678885.1). Lineage (NCBI taxonomy): Eukaryota > Viridiplantae > Streptophyta > Magnoliopsida > Lamiales > Lamiaceae > Pogostemon > Pogostemon cablin. The sequence goes on along the minus strand of CM043007.1, from coordinate 17,646,103 downwards.
AAAGATGTATTTTGCCTTTCTTAAGTCCTTCATCTTTACCGCTTTATTAACCGTACCCATACGCCCGATAATACTCTTTCATTGTCTCCAATGAGCAAGATACTATCTACATATAGTCCAAGAAATACCACCACGTTTCCGTCACTCTTTACAATACACAAGACTCATCCGCTCATTGATTTAAATCCATGCCACTGGATTACCTAATCAAAACATATGCTTCACGATCTTAAAGCTTGCTTTAGTCCATCGCTGGACACTTTTAAGCTTACTATCAAAATGCTATTAGTACTTTGCAATGAATCACTCTGGTTGCTTCACATAGATGTTTTCTTCAAGACTTCCAATCAGGAAAGCTGTCTTGATATCTATTTGCTGTCCCTCATAATTTAATATGAGCAGCAATAAATAAAAGAACCCGGATCAATTGAAGCATAGCTACCAGCGAATATGTTCCCTCATAATCGAACCATTTCTTTCTGAGTACATCTTTTCGCAACAAGCTTTGCTTCCAAGATTTTCACCTTTCCGTATGATCCTCTTTTATTTCCTATGATCACTTGCAATGGTTTTTACACCATTTAGTGGTCATACAAGTTCCCAGACTTAATATAGAATCCGTAGATTCTATTTCGACATACATTGCAACTTACTAAGATTCCGTATTTTAATCTTGTAGTGCTATGTCGTATCCGTGGGATAATACCATGTTCACTAGGGATCAAGTCTCACGACTCTCCCAAACATATATTTATGAGTTGTCACACAACCCTCCCACTACGACAAGGCACTACATGTAATTGTGTATCAGACGTGGCACGCGTTGCAGTTTACCTTGTGGTATATCCTCTTGTACACTTGGTACTTATACTTAGTGTTTTCCTCTCACTTCCTTTAGAACAACTTATACATGGGCTTGTGATTTATTACATAGTCCTTTTCCAAAAATCTGGTTATTGTGTTAACAATTACCCTTCGATCTTTTTGGACTAAATAAATCACTATCCATTTTTCTAGAATATCTCATATACAGACAAACGTTTCACGAATTACTGTATCTAGGGCATATCCATAAAATGAATTTAATTATTCCAAATAATTCTTCATCTATCTAATCATAACCATAAGAGCCTAATACCTTCTACCCACCACACCATTCAGCTGGGGCATACCTGGTGTAGTTAACTTGAGATTTAATCTCAACTTCTGATCAATAGCTCCTAACTATCCCAAGAGGTATTCGCCATCATGATTGAATCATAATGACTTAATATATTTTTCATGACGCTTCACTGTACCAGCCTTACAATTCTTGAATTAATCAAAGAATTTAGACATGCAGTGCATCATATTGGTTTCCAGAATAATCTTCGAATATTCATAACCACCTCTCGCCTGGGTAATATTAGGTTCGCTTGAATCAGAATGAACTAATTCCAACATATATATCTTTGGCTCTACACCCCACAGCCTTGAAAGGCAGTTAATCATTTTTACTTCCAAGCAAGACTCGCAAGTCCGATAGTTTCCACTTCTGATAAACCTTGCGGTCTATCGGCTATCAACTTTTGAATCCTACTCAAGTAAAATGAACTAGTCTTAGACGCCAAATGTATGTTTAGTTCATCTCCGAAGGTTCCTTTCTCTTACTAATATTAGAAGATGCATTATTAATTACTATTTCTTGCATCTGAGGGATGAACATGATTCAAGAGTATAATTATTATCCACCAACGTACTATAACGGATTATACCCCCATTCCTCATCATTATGACCATGTCATATAAATGAAATGAAGTATCCATCCGTTAATGCATAGAAACCGAAATTAAATTCTTTCCATGAAAACGTACGTAAAGATAATTTCTCATAATCAATCGTTTATTCTTATCATGAGATAAATAAACAACTCCCACTGCAATAGCCACTACCTTTGTAGTTTTACCCATGTTATTAACAATCTTATCCTTACTAAGTGAAAAACATTTAGTGATTCCTGTATCTACACACTTCGTGTCAGTAGATGCCATCACTAATCATGTTTAGGCCATTAGTAAATAAGATATTAAACTTGTTCACTTTATGATGAAAATGGCTTTCCTTTGCCACATGTTTTGTTAGAAGTTTCCCACCATTTACATCCTCTTGTAATTGAGGTGGAACTTTCTCAAAAACATCTAGGCAATTATGGAAAATAAAATTGACTTAGGTTTCCCTTTCAACTTCTATTCCATATATATTTCCAATTCATTCATCAAATTCTATCATGATCTTGCGCCTTTTAAATTACTCAAGTATCTGAAGAGTTACATGAGTTCATCATATTTCTATGATCCTCTCATCTCTTCACTAAAGACTTTAATAGGCATCATGAGCCGTCCTTTGAGAGAACACATGTATTTTCTTAAGTAGTAATTTTCAAAACCAAGATTCTTTTCTAATCATTTAATTTGGACAAGTAAATATAATTTCTTTTAGTTAACAATTAGTGAAATAAAACCATTCAAAATTCAGAGAATCACAAATAAATTTACTGATCAAAACTTCGAATTTTATCCTTTTATATTGTTTCCCTCAAAACAATATAAAATAAAATTCACCGACATCTCAAGCACCGTGAGTCTGCAAGCCACGTTAGTGTGGACGTTTACAAACCCGAACATTTACAAGAGAAGGTTTTACCCATTAATTTCATTTGTCAACCTAACTTTATGACAAAATAATTAATAGTCGGTTACTCTTTAGCCATGCAAATAATAGCAGTGACTCCGTTGGGGAGGATACTAATTATTTACACCTAAGTGTACACCATTATTTGATCCCAAGTCCACTGCGCGAGCTTATGTGCCTTACAGTTGGAGAAGTACACACGCGCTCGGGTAACTTCCTACAATCATCAATTATAAGTTTGTACCAGTGTACCGCACACAAACTCATCCGTTAGGGAGGAAGGCCTATGCCAACACGCAAGTTTATGTGCCACATTACAAACAATAATTATTTATGAAGTATGTACCAGTGATCCGTGAATAAACTCATCCGTTAGGGAGGAAGGCCTATGCCAACACGCAAGTTTACTCACATCACTTACAAACCAATAATGGAGGCCGCGGGAATTTATTACCAATCCCCTCTCCCACTTAGTTATTTATCACCGAGGGTTTTTAACATGCATATAATATATCACAATAAAATATACAACTTAGCATGCTTCTATTAACAACAATTTAAATAAATAAATCACATAGAACATGTCTTTCACATATACAACAATAATTGACAATTAAATCAATTAATCAGTTATATAACATAATTAATTGTATAAATAGTGGATCAATTAATTTGGGCCTCAAGAGCAATAAATAAGCACAAAATGAGCAGCAGATTAAATAATTAATCAAGCTCATTATCCATGGCCCACAATCTTAGCCCAAAATCAAATTAAGTCCACCAAGCCCACTAGCACAATTAGTCCATTAATATAATTAATTAATTATGCTTGGTCCAATTACTCACAATTAATTAAATTAATTAGTCCAGCAGCCCATATCCATTTTAATTAAATTTGGGCCAATAGCCCAAAACCAAATTAAAATTGAGCAGCCTATAAACTAAAATCTGAAATTGAGCCCAAGACAAAACCCATAATTTATTTGGGCCCAACAGCCCATCACCAATAAATTAAAAACAGCCTTTGCAGGCAGCCCATTGTCAAGGCCCAAAAACAATAAAAAAAGGCCCAACTGAGACAAAGGCCCAAAAAGCTTTGCCCTAAGATCCTGCCAGCCGCATCTTCTCTTCACCGGCTCAGCCAGTCGCCGCCTTGCCGCTGTCCCCGGAGGCGCCGCCAACAGGCGACCTAAATCACGCCGTTAGCCCACCGCCGACAGCTCCCAGCTGCACCCACCAGCCACCGCGATAGACGAAACTGACGCAGCAGACACGGCACCGACGCTGCCGCCGCCGGCTTCCCTCGCAGCCACCGTCCCTCAGTCGTCCATGCAGACTGACCAGCGCCACCGCACAGCCGCCCGCTCCTGTAGACCATCCAGCAGTGCCGTCGCCTGCAACCGCGCTGGTATCAGGTAGCCACCGGAAACGAGCCGACGCCACCAGCCGTCAACAGTCTGCGCCGCTCAGCCGCGTGCCACCACCAGCGCAGCCAGATCCTCCGGCGACATGCCCAGATCTGCACAGCAGGAGCTCAGTCGAGACGCGCCGCTTCCATCACAATCCAGACGCCGACTCGTCGCCCAGATGCCTCGCTGTGAAATCGACGCCGCCGCACCGTTTATGTTCATCACCCGCCGCCGTCAGTCCACCATGACTCCGATCCAATCGAAACCTATCGCCATACTAGCGCCGCCGTGACGGATTGGTCTAATCGAAGCCATCAGCCGTCGCGGTGGCGTCCCTCTTCAGCGCCGCCGCGCTAAAGCCTTCGTCAGAGAGACCCGCTCGGATCATTCTCGGAACACCGCTGGCAGAAACGAGCACCACGACTGGAGTTCGTCTGTCCAGCAAACATCACCTACGATCGGGTCTTGCTGAGCAGAAAACAACCCGGTCTCGTTTCTCGCCGATTTCAGACTCGCGTCGATGACGGTATAGCGCAGATGAGTGCTTCATGTTCGCGACTGTCTTCTATCTTCTGTCTTTAGACTCATGTCCAGCAATAAAAACCGAGAACAGTGTACTCATCCATAGATATACACAACAGTCGAACCCAAAGTAATAAGCGATAACAAAGATAAAACTCCTATCACATAATCACATACTTCCAGATCGACAACTATGCGATTAATACAGATTATTTCAATTAATCAATTAATCACAAAAAAAACTTTACAAATCACGCTTCACCAAGAAACCTGGCTCTGATACCAATTGTTGGCAATTGGATCGTGTGGTTCAAACGTGATCCGTTTAGGTTATCAGGCAAACAAAATCAGCGGAAGCGATTTAACATGATTACCGTACTTCAGGGTTGATGTAGAGTCTGAATCGCTGCAGAAGAACACCTCTTGATCTTCTGCTGTATGTCCCAAGTCAACTCTGGTGTTGGGTGGTCAACAATCCCCAGAGTTCTCTCAATCTGCTTCTCTCTAACTCACGTCAAAAGAGGCGCAGGAAGTTAGGTTTCCAGAAGCTGAGATGACTATATATATTGGGCTACAGCAGGGACCAGGAGGAGAAATTGGGCTGGGCCTCAATTGAACTTAATTAACCAAGCTTAGCCCAAAGCTTTTAATTAAATCCAATAATAATAATATAGTCCACTAAAATATTATTATTGAACTACCCGTCCAATCCCAAAATTATGTTCTGGGCTCCTTCTTATTATAAGCCCGATAGTCTCCCCATGTTTAAGATATACAATGTCCATTAATTAATTAAGTTACTGACAACTCAAATTAATTAATATCTCATCCAAGAGTAGTACCACTCAACCTTTTTATCATGCCGGAAATTAATCCACTTGCAAGATTTACATGATAAACCTTATGAGCTCCTCAAGGGGACATCATCAACCTATGACGGACATGGATTCCTTCTACAATCAACAGCACACCATAGATACAGCACTACTTCCCAACTCACCGAGTTTGTTGATTTAATACTTATAAATCTCACCCATTGATGAATCAAAGAAATACATACTGCCCTACGTGTCGAGCTTATTGTATACGGATTAAGAGCACGAACTTCCATAATAACAGAGATCAAGTTCTACTATATAGTCAGTATAAGAAGAACGACCTCAGGCGGTCCTGCTCAATACACACAAGTGCACTAATGTGATTCTATAGCCAAGACAAGCTAATACCAAACCACACTACAACCATACCGATAGAGAGTCCCCGTCTATCTCAGTTGTGAGCATCTGTTTATACTTTATAAGGAAACCGATAATATGATCTTCCGCGTGTTGTCGCACAACATATTATCTACAGTATAAAGTAATTGGACTATTGCATCATGCATATAAAATAAATTATATGATGCAATCATTTGATCAATGATTCTCATTTCAAATATTGTTATGACATTGTTCATACTAAAGCTAGACTTTTAGTATACAATCCAACACAAGCTATAGTTTTTTGATAGATTCATTGTCTCTACCCCGTTCAAGTTTCTCTTCTTCATTAAGATATCTTTAAAAAATCGGGCATAATACGACATCTCCATGATTGCTTCGGAGAAAGGAATGTTCAAGCTTATCTTGTTCATAATATCCTGAAATCTCTTGAACTTATCTTCTAATCCCTTTTTGACTATCTGAAAGGGAAACGAAGGAGGTATCTTTGTTTTTGGAATACCCCATTCATCACGTTCAACCTTCTCTGCATTATCCTTCTCGGCTCTTAATCTTTTCACTCTTTCTAACTTCTTTTCTATTGTAAGCTCAGTATTCTGTTCTTGGGATGGCTCTGGAGTGTTCTGAACAACAGGTGTAGCATTCGGTATAGAATTAGGCACTGTACGAAACAGCTCGACCTCTGTTCGACCACATGCATCTGTTTCATTCTCCAGTTGTTGCTCGACCAATCCATGACCAAGATGGTTTGGTCGAGAAAAATGTTGTTGGTCGATCGGTGGAACAAAAAATAGAGCGTTGAAATTCTTTTTTTTTTTAAGATTGCTCGACCTCAGTTCGACCATCAGATCTGGTCGAGATGTTTAGGGTTGGTCGAGAAACTCTCCTGCTTCCTTCGCTCTTACTTGGCAGCTTTATCGGACCATCATATTATTTACTCGAGCTCAATGTGATAGCATGAAAAGACTTTGGGTTCTCAATACTCTGAGATGGGAACTTCGCTTTCTCAATAGTTTGAGTCAATTTATTTACATTTCCTGCCATCTCCCCCATCAGTAATGTAAGGTCTTTAACTTTCTTAGATAAATCTTCATGATTGGCATCAATCTTCTTTTCTAACTTGGCCTCAAGACGATCTACTCTTGCATCATTCCTTGCAATGTACCTGTTCACCGTATCCTCAAAATCCAGTTTCCCTTCTTCTATCTTAGCACCCGGATCAACACCAATAGGAGGTTGTACTGCATTATTCGGATTACTCCATGAAAACTCCAACCTCTTTGGTTGTTAGTAATTACCCGGGGGCCCACTATTATTGTAGATCCCTTTATAGTTCCAGTTTTCTTGATTTTGGAACCTTGTTCCTTGAATACTTTGACCCATGCCATGGCATAATTCGCCTCTTCCATCTCCTCTTGGCTAGCTTCTTCATAGCGACCATCCTGCTGCATCATTGGTACTCGCTGCGATAAACCCGTAATCTGCTTTTGCTGAGACTCCAGTAGCTTTCTGATATTACTCAAACTAGAGATGATTTTATCGTCTCTTCCTGACTTAACCATAGTATGCTCAACCTGCGCTACCTTTCTAAGGACATATGTGCCTCTCACTCTATCAGTTGCCCAATCTCTTGAATTCATCGAAATATTCTCAAAGAGCTTTTCGGCCTCAACGGATGACTTTGTAAGCAATGCTCCATCAGAAAAAGCATCTAGTAACACTCCAGAATCGCAGTCCAATCCGTTGTAGAAAATACTGATGTATTGAGTTTTAGATAGCCCGTGTTGCGGACACTTCCTAAGCATGTCCTTGAATCTGTCCCATGCCTCATGAAACTTCTCATTACCATGGATAACAAATTGATTGATTTCTTGTTTCATCTTAAACACCTTTGAAGGTGGCATGTATCGCTCCAAGAATTTCACTTTCAATTTCTCCCAGGTATCACATTCAGCAGCATCAAGATTATCATACCAATCTATCGCTTTTTCATTCAGCGAGAACTTAAACAGAATGATCTTCCGTGTATCCTCATGAGCTTCTCTATCTTTTTGTGTACTTGCATACCAAAGGAACTTATTCAAATATTGCCAAGGATCTTCAAAGGTACCCCAGAGAAGGGTCTCCTTTCAATCATGCTGATAAGAGCAGGGTGTAAGTCAAAATCAGCTCTGGCCCCTCTCACTCCTAACAGCCCCGCATTGCTTCCTCTGTTGTTCTTAAAGACTTCACGGATGGCAAGTGTATCAAGATTTGCCGCCATGTTGACTGCTTCTGCTCCCAAGTTGAATTCGGTTGCAGCTTCAGTTGCTTGCAGATTTAGCTCTTCAACGTCGACTCCTAGATTAAGAACTTCAGTTGGTTCTACTTTCTTGTTCCTGTTCTTCTTCTTCTTCCTCTTTCTCAATGACGCACAGATCTCAGGAGTGTAAGGTTCTAATTCTCCTACCTTTGATCTAGTGAGCATACACCTAAGAAAAATAAGCGTTAGAAACTCAAGACAAGAATAAGATAATCTCAATTAAACTATAAATAATAAACTAATAATTAATGCCGTCCCTGACAACGACGCCAAGAACTTGATGGGTATTTTCTCCACACACAAAATTAATCCTCAAGTATAAGGATATCAATTGTAGTTTTGATAGGCAACCAAGTGATTATCGAACCCAAGGGAAAGATTATTATTAATTTAAATAAGTTCTAACTTGTTAAGACTATCAAGGCAATATAGTTGTGGATATTAAGTAACTAAACAAAAAATAAATAAAATAACAATTAAAATAGCAAATAACATAAACAAGCAATAGAGATAATACGATTGTGATCAAGTGAGAAAGTAGGTAGTTCTTCGAGTCATCTAATTCTACTCATTAATTACTCCTTCCATGTGTTGATGTCCGACTCTTCCTTGTGACTTATGGACGCATCATTAAACCATGCATATATACTCTATAGACACAAGTAAACATTCGTTTGACACGTGCGAATATCCTTGGAGCAAGAGATATAATTTATCCCCCTTTCTAGGTACTATCAATATCAATTATTTCCCATGCACTTAGTACTCTAACCCAATATGATCTCCCTTTTTAGGTATTATGAAGTTATACTCTTTATCCTACTTATTAATTCGGATAATATTCAATTAATAAGTATTCATATAAGTTAGTTCTAATAAGACTTCGGAATCCCTTCACTTAGAATTATAACATGTATTCCTGCTCAGCAGTGAATGCACTCAATCAATAACCAAGATATGTATTCAGACTCTACATAACAGTTAATGATGCAAAAAACGACGGTGAGTATGAATTGAAAAAGCATAGTCTTATATAAAATAAACCACAAGTAGTGTTGTACGGAGTTTACACATGGGAATTCAATTAACTCATAAAACCTTCAAACCCTAGAACTACCAAAGTGGTTCTAGCCCATGATTGATCTAGGAACAATCATGGTGGTTGGTAGGATCTTACCCATAGTCTTGAATACTACAAGATAAATTAAGAAGCGAAGTTAACCCTAGATGCGGGCGCCATCGCGTCTCTCTCCGTCTTGAATCTCCACTTAGTTCGACAGACGAACCTCTCTCCACAGCTCTGTAGGTTAGAGTTAGGGTTTGGATGTGGTGTAGGATGAATGTGAATCTAACTCTCTTCTTGATGTGCTCTACATCCCTTTTTATACATGTAAAGGGATCCTCCGGACTTTGATGGGCTTTTACTTGAGGCACACGTCAAATTTGGTAAAAGAAACTTGAAACTACCAAAAATACCATCAGCAACATTGTACTCGACCAAACCTCTGCTGGTTGAGCAATGATCGAGCAAACCTTCTGTAAAAATTGGTCATTTTACTCGACCAAACTTCATCTGCTCGACCAAGATAATTCTGGTCGAGCAAACTCTCTTGGTCGAGCAATGCTACTGTATAATTTTACACACTTTGCTCGACTTTGCCATCTTGCTTGACCAAAGTAATACTGGTTGAGCAAGCCTTCTGTGGTCGAGTAACCTTTGAAAAATGCCTTTGATAATCGTGTCTTCTAATTTCTAGCCCTTAAGACCTATTTTTCTATACAAATACGCTCAAATAGCCTTAGTAGCCTCTGATTCATGGATTTTCTATAAACAACCCGATTCATCTTGATAATAGACGTAATCGTACACAATTTCTATATAAATACAAGCCCAAAATACGTGAATTTACACTCTCATCACTTGTTCACCTCCGTCGACGTCAACCTTCCTATTTCCACTGAACACTGGGGGAGCATCCACTCCAGGTTGATCATGTCATGACTTATGTGTTGGATGGTATACTAAAAGTCTAGCTTTAGTATGAACAATGTTATAACAATTTATTTGAAATGAGAATCATATGATCAAATTGTTACGCCTTATAATTTATTTATATGTACGATGCAAAAGTCTACTTACTTTATACTATAGATAATATGATGTTCAACAACACGCGGAATATCATATTATCAGTTTCCTTATAAAGTATAAATAGATGCTAACAACAGAGATAGACGAGGACTCTCTATTGGGATTATTGTTGTGTGGTTTGGTATTAGCTTGTCTTGGCTATAGAATCACATTAGTGCACTTTGTGTGCATTGAGCAGGACCACTTGAGATCGTTTGACTTGTACTGTCTATATAGAAGAACCTGATATCTGTTATTATGGATGTTCATGCTCTTAATCCCTATATAATAACCTCGACACGTAAGACAGTATGTATTTCTTTGATTCATCAATGGGTGAGATTTACATGTAATTAAATCAATAAACTCGGTGAGTTGGAAAATAGTGCTGTCTCTATGGTGTGCTGTTGTTTGTAGAAGGAATTCATGTCCGTTATAGGTTGATGATGTCCCCTTGAGGAGCTCATAAGGATTATCATGTAAACCCAGCTAGTGGATTTATTCCGGCATGATAATGAGGTTGAGTGGTACTACTCTCGGATGAGATATTAATTAATTGAGTTGTCAGTAACTTAATTAATTAATGGGCATTGTATATCTTAAACATGGGGAGACTAACGGGCTCATAATGTGAAGGATCCAATAATGTAATTATGAGATTAGAACGGTAGTGCAGTAATAATATTTTAGTGATATATATTATTATTATTTGCACTTAAGTATAAGCTTTGGGCTAAACTTGGATACTTAAGCCCAATGGAGGCCCAACTCTAATTTCTCCTCCTAGTCCCTGCTGTAGCCCATATATAAGTCATCTCAGCTGTCCGAAAATCCTAATCTATGAGATTGATCATGCCTAACATGTGAGTGAGGGTTAGGGAATAGCAGATTCAGAAGATCTCAAAGATCGTCGCCCACACGACGTCGAGATTGGGCTTGGGAATACAGCAGAAGATCAAGAGGTCATTTGCTGCTGCTGTCTGCCATCTTGTGGGATATTTATAAAATTGTACACACCGTAGAATTCTTCATGTCATATACTGAAGCCACGGAAGAGAGGATCATTTTGGCGCGTAGATCACTCAATTCCGATATTGGATGAGAGAGTTATGCCTAAAACGGTGAGGCTGCGCAGGCTGCTGGCAAGAATCCATCTTCTCCAACATACCCTGGTGAAAGGTAATACGTTTCTTATTTTCCTGCTTCAACGATCGAACGACAACAATTGGTATTAGAGTTTTGGTTTCATGGTGAAGCGTGAAACGTTAGGCTAGGGTTTATGTGTGCCTATGTGGATTTGGGTTTAGAATATCATGTTTCTTGTTGAATACCCTATCGCTATGCGATGATGGGTGACGGTACAGTGGGCAGACGGCAGCACGAAATCATGATGTGGCTAATAATGGTCATTGGCAGGACTGAACGGCAGTAGCGGTGCACGGTGATGTGCGGAGGACGCTTGGTGTAAGTCGGCTGACGAGCGAGTGCGATCGTTGTCGTGCTGCTGGTGGCTGATGGCGTGCATGCTGAGCGGATGTTGTTGAGCAGTCTGCCAGATGTGTAACCACGATGGCTGCAGTGGCGTAATGCTCTACTCGATTTGGACGGCGTCGCGACAGGCGACTGCACATGGCGGCAGGGCAAGCTCGATGGATGAGCAAAGTTGTCTGAACTTCCACTGTAGACCACCTGTAGTAGAAAACGATGGCTGGGCCAGGCCATGAGGGACATTCCAGACGAGTCAAGGTGGTGATTCCGGTCGAGTCACTGATGTTTTTTGGCGAGTCCCTCAGATTTTTTCGGTCGAGCTGCCAACTTTCTGGGCAGGTCCTTCAACTATCCGGTCAAGTCTACAAGTAGCTGGCTCGGATGGCATCGCGTGCTGCTGGGCGCTGCAGTAGCCACGAGTCAGGCAAAAGCCAGATTGACGGTAGTGGTTATCGTGGATGACAGCAAACGGTGGGATGGCGGATGCGCGGCACTGTCAAGTCTGGACAGCACTGACAGGCATCGGTCAGCAAGCAGCAAGCATCGACGATCAGTGTGCTGGGCAAGCACGATGCTGGATGGCACAACAGACAATTGCTGTGGAACCCGGCAATGCATTGCTGCACAGTTAGCATCGGGCGATGCTGGCGAGCGACAGAAAGTAGAGACATGCATGTATTCTGAGCAGTGAGTGCACGATGGCATGTTTATGACACCCAAATGTGTGTGATAATGCTCGAAATCGTGCAGGTTGACGAGCCTGGAAGGCATGTTACCAGGCACAATGGCTTGCATAAGACTACACGGCTAGCAGATGACACACACATGAAGAGCATGTGGCTGGGCGAGTTGGCACGAGTGTGGCTGGGAATTGGCACGATCAGTGCAGTTGGCCTGCACGACTTGTGCCGACAGGGATTCTACACATGCAGAGTGTAGTGTGCCGGAGGCATAGACGGCAAACCTGTAGGACCTGGCCGGCACGACCGACAAGGGTGATCGGCACGAGTCGTGCCGGATGATTTCCAACTGAGCCATTGCGCGCATGGGTGCTATACAAGATGGTGAGCAAGAATGAGCATAGGTCATGTGGGCGCTAGCGGATAGTCGTGCAGAGATGTATCGGATAGGCACGGTGGAGAGCTAGAGTCGAGCTTCAGCTTGAGACTTAGCTCTAGTCGAGTTGCAGTTTTGGTGCTGGATTTCAGTTTAGGTTTTGGGGCGCTGCCCCGAACCCCACAAACTGACTAGGTAGGTCGATCCCTGCGACCTCAATTTCATGATTGGTGGCGAACAATCGAATTCGCTGATGTATAACTGTTAATAATTGATTTAATTATCTGATTATTATTATATATGTATGCATGATTCTCTGGGATTTACTGTCTTGTTTGCTGTAATAGGAGCATGCTATGTTGCATATTTTATTTCGAATATTACATGCATGTAAAAGAACCCTCAGTGTTAAATAACTAAGTGGGAGAGGGGATTGGTAATTAATTCCCGCTGCCTTCATTATTAGTTTGTAAGTGATGTGAGTAAACTTGCGTGTTGGAAATAGGCCTTCCTCCATAATGGATGAGTTTATTAACGGATCACTGGTACATACTTCATTAAATAATTATTGTTTGTAATGTGGCACATTAACTTGCATGTTGGCATAGACCTTCCTCCCTAATGGATGAGTTTATGTGCGGTTCACTGGTATAAACATATAATCGATGATTGTAGAAAGTTATCCGAGCGCGTATGTACTTCTCCAACTGTAAGGCATATAAGCTTGGGCTGCGAACTTGGGATCAAATAATGGTGTATACTTAGGTGTAAATAATTAGTATCCTCCCCAATGGAGTCCCTGCTATTATTTGCATGGCTAAAGAGAAACTGACTATTAATTATTTTTTCATGAGGTTAGGTTGACGAATGAAATTAATAGGTAAAACCTTCTCTTATAAATATTCAGCTTTGTAAACGTCCACACTATCGTGGCTTGCAGACTCACGGTGCTTGATATGTCGGTGAATTTAAATTTTACATTGTTTAGGGGGAATCAATATAAATGGATAAAATTCGAAGATTTGATTGGTGTATTTATTTGTGATTCTCTGAATTTCAAATGGTTAACTAGGTAGGTCGATCCCTGCAACCTCACCGGGGAGGTCGAACTCCGTATAATCGCAGTTGCTCAATTTCATGATTGGTGGCGAACAATCGAATTCGCTGATGTATAACTGTTAATAATTGATTTAATTATCTGATTATTATTATATATGTATGCATGATTCTCTGGGATTTACTGTCTTGTTTGCTGTAATAGGAGCATGCTATGTTGCATATTTTATTTCGAATATTACATACATGTAAAAGAACCCTCAGTGTTAAATAACTAAGTGGGAGAGGGGATTGGTAATTAATTCCCGCTGCCTTCATTATTAGTTTGTAAGTGATGTGAGTAAACTTGCGTGTTGGCAATAGGCCTTCCTCCATAATGGATGAGTTTATTAACGGATCACTGGTACATACTTCATTAAATAATTATTGTTTGTAATGTGGCACATTAACTTGCATGTTGGCATAGACCTTCCTCCCTAATGGATGAGTTTATGTGCGGTTCACTGGTATAAACATATAATCGATGATTGTAGAAAGTTATCCGAGCGCGTGTGTACTTCTCCAACTGTAAGGTATATAAGCTTGGGCTGCGAACTTGGGATCAAATAATGGTGTATACTTAGGTGTAAATAATTAGTATCCTCCCCAATGGAGTCCCTGCTATTATTTGCATGGCTAAAGAGAAACCGACTATTAATTATTTTTTCATGTGGTTAGGTTGACGAATGAAATTAATATGTAAAACCTTCTCTTATAAATATTCAGCTTTGTAAACGTCCACACTATCGTGGCTTGCAGACTCACGGTGCTTGATATGTCGGTGAATTTTAATTTTACATTGTTTAGGGGGAATCAATATAAATGGATAAAATTCGAAGATTTGATTGGTGTATTTATTTGTGATTCTCTGAATTTCAAATGGTTTTATCTCACTTATTGTTTACTGAGAGAAATTATATTTACTGGTCCAAAATTAGATGATTAGAAAAAAATCTTGATTTCAAATTTTACTGCTTAGGAAAATATAATTGTGTTCTCACTAAGGATGTCCAATGGTGCCTTTTAATGTCTCTGGTGAAGAGGTGAGAGGTTCATAGAAATTTATTCTCCATAATTTGTCTGGATGTTTTGAACAAGTTCTACTTGAAATACGAGAGATAACATATATGGTGGGGAACTTTTGACATAACATGTGGTGAAGGAAAGCTATTTTCATCATGATCTGAACAAGGTTAGTATCTCATTCACTAGTCGTTGAACATGACTAGTGATGGCATTTACTGACATGTTGTCTGTAGATACCGAAATCACTAAAAGCTTATAACTTAGTGATGATGAGAATATAATATACATGGGTAATACTACAAAAGTAGTGGCTGTTGCAGTGGGAGTTGTTTATTTATCTTATGATAGGAATAAATGTTTGATTTTGAGAAATTGTCTTTACGTACATTTTTCATAGAAATAATTAAATTTCAGTTTATATGCATTTATGAATGGATACACTATTTCATTTAAATGACTTGGTCATAGTAATGAGGAATAGAGTTGTAATATGTTGAGATACGTTGGTGGATAATTTGTACACTCTTAAATCATGTTTATCCCATGGATGTAACAAATAGTAATAAATAATGCGTCTTCTAATCCTTAATAAGAGAAAGACCCTTACGGAAATGATTAGATAGATGATGAATTATTTTGAATTACTAAATTCATTTAATGGGTATGCCTTAGAAACAGCATGTCGTATAACGTTTGTCTGTTTGTGGGATATTCTAGATAAATGAAGGGTGTTGATTTATTTAGTCCAAAAGATCGAAGGGTGATTGTTAACACAAACAATAGATTTTGGAAAAGGACTATGTAATAAATCACAAACTTATGTATAAATTGTTTTAAAGGAAGTAGAGGGAAAACACAAAGTATTAGTACCAATTGTACAAGAGGAGATACCATAAGGTAAACTACAACGCGTGTCACGTCTGATACACAATTACGTGTAGTGCCTTGTCGTAGTGAAAAGGTTGTTCTACAACTTGATAAGATATATATTTTGGGAGAGTCGTGAGACTTGGTCCCTAGTAAACATGGAATAGACCCACAGATACAACGAAGCATTACAAGATAGAAATACAGAATCTTAGCAAAGTGCAATGAATGTTGAAATAGAATCAATGGATTCTAAATTAGATCTGGGAGCTTGTAGAAGCACTAAATGGTGTGAAAGCCATTGGAAGTGGTCAAACAAAATAAAAGAAGATCAAATAGTAAGGTGAAAACCTTGGGAGCAAAGCTTGTTGCGAAAAGGTATACTCAGAAAGAAAGGGTTCGAATATGAGAAAAGCTGTTTTACCGATAGCTATGCTTATATTGATCCAGAATCTTTTATTTATTGCTACTCATATGAAATATGAGGGATAGCAAATAGATGTCAAGACAGCTTTCCTGATTGGAAATCTTGAGAAAAACATCTATGTGAAGCAACCAGAGTGATTCATTGCAAAGGGCTAAGAGCATTATGATAGTAAGCTTAAAAAGTGTCCATCGATGGACTAAAGCAAGCGTCAAGATCATGAAACATCCATTTTGATGAGGAAATCCAGGCATATGGATTCATTCAATTCACGAATATGTCATGTGTATTGAAAAGACTAATGAAAATATGGTGGTATTTCTTGTACTGTACGTAGATGATATATTACTCATTGAGACAATGAAATAGTATTATCGAGCGTATGGGTATGGTTAATAAAGCGGTATGAGATGAAGGACTTAAGAGAAGCAACAATATCTTTTGATCACAGTAATACGGATCACAAGAAAGGATGTTAAGCTTGTCTCAAGCTCCATGAGATGATACGATCCTTATTTATTTAGCATGTGACTTTATCTAAGGAAATGTATCTTGAGACACAAAAAGAAGATAAAGGTGATGAAAGCGGTATCTTATGCTTCGGCGAATAAGGAAGCTTAATCTAAGGAATGCTATGCACAAGAATGGATATTTGTTTTGCTGAACACATGGACAGTGGGTATCAAAGGTAACCAAAAACAAGAATGTTGAACTGTGATAAGACATATACTTATGTACCTGAAAAGGACCAGAAATTATATGTGTACTTACCGAACAGATTCACTGCTTCTTACGGGTTACATAGATTCAGATTTTTCAAATCAGATAGGGACGACGTAAATCCACCTCGAAGGTTATGTATTTAATTTTAGGAAGTAGAGCCATAATGTGGAGGAGTGTTATATAAAAATATATTTCAGACTCCGGACTCCGTCATGTAAAGATGATAATTTGGAGCCTATGAGGTAGCCAAAGTATCTGCATGACTCTAGAAACTTCATGATGGACTTCGAAATATTTCTAAGTTTGCCCAAGGTTATCACAATTTATTTTGATGATAATGGTACAGCTGCAAACTTGAAGGAATCACGAGCCCATAAGGCAATTAAACACATAGAGCGCAAGTACCACCTGTTACGAAAAATCATATGATGAGGGGAAGGTTGTTGTCGCCTAGATTGCATCAAATGATAACCTAGTAAATCCATTTACAAGGACTTTAAAGCGAGAGCTTTTGATAGTCGTGTAGTGGGAATGGAAATCAAATGTACGGTAGAAGACATGACAACATAGTCTTTTAGTATAAGTGAAAGATTGTTGGATTGTATACTTAAAGTCTAGCTTTAGTATGAACAATGTTATAACAATTTATTTGAAATGAGAATCATGTGATCAAATAATTGCATCTTATAATTTATTTATATGTATGATGCAATAGTCCACTTACTTTATACTGTAGATAATATGTTGTGCGACAACACGCGGAAGATCATAATATCGATTTCCTTATAAAGTATAAACAGATGCTCACAACCGAGATAGACGGGGACTCTCTATTGGGATGGTTGTTGTGTGGTATGGTATTAGCTTGTCTTGGCTATAGAATCACATTAGTGTACTTTGTGTGTATTGAGCAGGACCACTTGAGATCGTTCGACTTGTACTGTTTATATAGAAGAACTTGATATCTGTTATTATGGATGTTCGTGCTCTTAATCCCTATACAATAATCTTGACACGTAAGGTAATATGTATTTCTTTGATTCATCAATGGGTGAGATTTACATGTAATTAAATCAACAAGCTCGGTGAGTTGGGAAATAGTATTGTCTCTATGGTGTGCTGTTGTTTGTAGAAGGAATTCGTGTCCGTTATAGGTTGATGATGTCCTCTTGAGGAGCTCATAAGGATTATCATGTAAATCCAGCTGGTGGATTTATTCCGTCATGATAATGAGGTTGAGTGGTACTACTCTCGGATGAGATATTAATTAATGGAGTTGTCAGTAACTTAATTAATTAATGAGCATTGTATATCTTAAACATGGGGAGACTAACGAGCTCATAATGAGAAGGAGCCCATAACGTAATTATGAGATTAGAACGGTAGTGCAGTAATAATATTTTAGTAGTATATATTATTATTATTGGACTTAAGTATAAGTTTAGCCCCTTTGGGCTAAACTTGGATACTTAAGCCCAATGGAGGCCCAAATCTAATTTCTCCTCCTAGTCCCTGCTGTAGCCCATATATAAGTCATCTCAGCTATCTGGAAATCCTAATCTATGAGATTGATCACGCCTAACATGTGAGTGAGGGTTAGGGAATAGCAGATTCAGAAGATCTCGAAGATCGTTGCCAACACGATGTCGAGATTGGGCTTGTGAATACAGCAGAAGATCAAGAGGTCGTTTGCTGCTGCTATCCGCCAATTTGTGTGATTTTTATAAAATTGTACACACCTTAGAATTCCATGTGTAATATACTGACGAAAATTCACGGAAGAGAGGATCGTTTTGGCGTATAGATCACTCTATTCCTACATTGGATGAGAGAGTTATGCCCAAAACGGTAAGGCTGCATAGGCTGCCAGCGAGAATCCATCTTCTCCAACATACCCTGGTAAAAGGTAATACGTTTCTTGTTTTCCTGTTTCTACTGAATGTTAGAAACGTATGGAACTCTAATGGTTTACATTAACCAAATGATCGAATGCCAACACTATCCACAGAGGACGGAGGAATATCTTGTGTGGAAATATAAGAACTGGGCTCATCGAACCACCCTGTTCCTCCATCATGTTCCCTTTAGTCAGGGCTAGGTGTAGTCATCTATCGGTATGCACATGGATCCCAATTAGACTGCCATTCTGAAGGATCCACCGTGTGTCTGCCATGCCACGGATCCTCATCATCCACCCATGCATAATACTGCTGATGCCAAGAATCACGTGTGGGATCATAGGCCTCCCTCCCGATCTGCTGGTTCCGAGATGATACTATAGGATTTAAGACGGTCTTTCTTTTGGGGTTAGAAAATTCCTTGGTGTACAGGTTCATTCATAAACCCTCCAAAGGATCATCCTGTATGCCAATCCAATAATCCATTGTGCTTTCATCAGCGAGCTTCTCGGGAAATGACACCACAACGGGATTGTTAGGCAAAAAAGTAAAATACTTAGAACAATATCACTGATTAAATATTGAATTTAGTCAAGTGTGCATAACTATTAAGATTTCATACCTTAGAAAACAACTTCCTATTAACCCTCTTCACCGTACGAAACTCCCATCGCAGGCAAAGTGGGTGGTTATCCCTCCTATCGTCCGTGACAACCCCATATGGTGCAACAAAGGCTGGTATACGCTCATACGCCCAAACCGTCATAGTAAAATGACTATTGTTAGGTTATTACTGTTAAGTAAACTCAAATTAAACTGGAATAAGATTACAAAAAAATTTCAGTAATGTACTATAACGCGTACAAGGAGTGCAAATGTGCACCCGTAGAAGTGGTATCTGTACGTGTTGGGGTTTGCTCCCTTAGGAAGTCTGGTCAAAATGATGTCCATGAAGTGCAGTAAAGTCATGTAACTGATCTGGCCCCAGGGGAATAAATCCCATCTGCGACTGTCCTCTACTAGCACCCAAACCCAATTGCCTACACTTATCTTGGTAACGTCTGATTCCAAGAGAAATAGTAGACCAACAACACTTTAGCAATCTTTACTGTGTCCTCGGGGTGTTCATTAAACGTATTACCTTGAAAATCTTTGGCAATCTTGCTTACTAATGGTCTTTGGCGTTGCCCATAATACTTATCGTAAATCCCACCACGCGGAATATTATACGTCGTGTTCGGATCAAACTCCACTCGATCCCGAAAGCAGAGTTCTATAATCCTCATGAACTCTACCCTATCAAATCTAATGCACTAATTCCTAACCCGAAAGAATCTAGCGGTTAAATCATTCCCGCTAACTAGACTCTCCAGTATCATCAGACCATGGATATTAGATTGCACGTTTCAATTGTCGTCAAGATCCCAAAAATGACCAAAACATGACCTCCTAAATATTCGTACAACATTTACCCCAAGCTTCGATAACCTTGTACGGATTATTTCCATAATAGTTCTCGATTTGCAGTAATTATGTATACTACAGTTCTACCCCTGCAAACTTGGACGCTTCCAATCACCCTGCACAAGTAATATTTTTTTAAATAATTTATAAGACACAGCATATATATCTATTCAATGATAGTTCAACCAGTCTGCTTAATTCAGTAAATATATAGACATAATTACAAAAAATAAAATAACAAGAAGGTCATTGCAGTAACTGAACAAATAATAAGGCACACTGAACATTTAAAAATTTAACAGTTATTGATTGCCTATTCGGCCTATCAATGTTCTATTCAGCCTATATATTTACACTATTCGTCCTACTTCAGATTGTGGTATTCGGCCAATGTCGAGTTTGCCCTGATTTTATCCTAAAAAATTATTTTCTTCTATTCGGCCTACACTTTTCTTCTATTCGTCCTACACTTTCATTCTATTTGTCGTCCCACACTTTCCTTCTATTCGGCCTACACTTTACTCTATCGGCCTACACTCAGTTGTTTTATTCGGCCTGTCTGCTTTAACATTATTCCTACTACACTATGTTCTATTCGGCCTATAGTTGTTCTATTCGGCCTATGTCAGATGCTCTATTTGGCCTATAAAGTTTTTTAACATATTAAAAAAAACCCTAAACCTACTGCGGTCCTACATTCTAAAATGATGCATACACAATTAAGTCACATTCTAGACAAGTAAATTTTCACCATTAAAACATGAACAAAATCACAAAATGTAGGCAAAACATTGTACATAATTAAGTCACATTCTACACAAGTAAATTTTCACCTTTTAACCATGAAGAAAACCACAAAATGTAGGCAAAACATGGAAAACAACTACTACAAACTCAAAAAAATTAAATGAAATAGAACTGCCTTTATACGTACCCGAAATTGCGCCATTGACAAATCTCACTGGAATCCGGTCGATGGATGGAGAAAGGGGGAGACCACAAATGGAGAAGAGAGAGTGAGAAAGGGGGGACAGCAAATGGATGGGATATAATGTGGTTTGGGACGAAAAGGAGACAGAAAGAGGGAGGAGTTTGGGACGAAAAGAAAAGAGAAGGAGAGAGAAAGAGAGAGGAGGTTGGGACGAAAAGGAGAGAGAATGAGAGAGAAAAAGAGAGGAATTTAAATGAGAAAAATGACGTTAGCTTTTGGGATAACTTTTAAATTTTAAATGTGTTCCCACCCACCCCATTAATGCGGTCAACACTGATATAATGATGTCCCCATTATTGTTGTCCTTTATCTTGACAGTTAGGGGGTAAAATGGGGAGTCCACTTAATAGTGGTTAGTAAAAATTATTTTTAGTGTAGGTGGCTACTAAAAATTGTATTTAGTGAATAGTGGTTACTAAAAATTTCGACACTTTATTTTTTCTTTTTAAATTACTAATTTATCCCTACTTTTTCTAACATTATATATTAAAAAAATAACACGTCTTAATCTCTGTGCCGGTACAAATGGGTGAAAATACCCGAGATGGAGGGAGTATGACTTTTCATTTATAATATAATTTTTTCATGAAATAATTTACAGTACCATTACACTTTTAACGATTGAGTATCGTTTTTTTAATATAAAAGTTAAAGTTAATTGCAAGATAAATCACGAATTTTACTCCTATTGTAAATTAATCACCACCTTTAAGAAATTGCAAAACAGAACTCCACTTTCAAACATTATTGCAAAACACACTCAATTTGTGATATTTTCTCTTAAAGGTGGAGTACTTTTTTTAGTAATTGGGGGAGTTTTGCAACCAGACTTGAAAGTGAGATTCTTTTTGCCAATTTCTCAAAGGCGATGATTAATTTGCAATAAGAGTTAAGTTTGTAGTTTTTCTTGCCGTTAAATTAAAAGTAATCACCTTTTATTCGTCTCATACAAATCTTTCCATGAAACAGTCTCAATTCTTCGCAGAATAAACTACTCATACAGAATACTCCCTCCGTCCCGCGTTAACGTTTATGTTTGCTTTTTGCACGTAAATTAAAATATATAATATTTCAATGTGTAGTGAGGTGAGAGAAATAATATTTAAGAAGTTAATAGTTGTATTAGTATTGTGTGTGAACCTATATAAAATAATTAAATATTTATGTGGATCCAACTTAACAAAAAATGAAATATAAACTTTAACTTGAAATAAATCAAAATAGAAAATATAAATTTTAACGCGAGATTGGTGGAGGATAGAGGTAAAAGGACCATATGAGAACTCACGTTAAGTTAGACGGTTGCTTGCAGTCGTGATCTTTTTTTAAATACAATTTGAAAAAATAATTAGTCCCTCCGTTTCACTAAGAGTGGCGAAATTTTTTCACGTAAATTAAGAGATATAATATTTAATGTGTAGAGAAATAATATTTTAACGAATAGTGGATATGCATATTAGTGTATTATGTGAGCCTCATGTAAATATATTAATTGTTTTGTGTGAGTCCCATTTAGTAAAGAAAATACACCTCTTATATTAAGACGAACGAAAATAACAAAATGCACTATTTGTGGTGCGACGGAAGGAGTATATTTTAGAAATTAACACTATACACTTTGAGTAAATTCTAAGAATAAATTTCAGGAAACAATCTTACATGTTTTTGCCGATTAATCTGTATAATTCAATTGTCAATAACAAAATTACTACTCCTCTCGTACAATAAAAAAAGATAAAATCTCTTGTGAGACGCTATTTATGTGAGATGAATTGTAAGACGTGTTAAAATATGTTTATTATTTAGATAAAATATGTTTAATGATTGTTAAAATATATTTTCTAAAGTATACTGAATTATTATTAAAATATGATTTTAACGTGTTATAATATAAATATACTTTAACTACAAATAAACATACTTTATCTATACAATAAACATACTTTAGTGATGGGTCGATCCGTCTCATACCCGTCTCACAAGAGAGTGTCTCATAAAAAAAATTTTACAAAATTTTATTTTTAACTTGCTTTTAATTATATTGCTTTTAAGAATAGTTAAAGCAATAGTTTGATATTTTTAAATAATAATAAATAAATTATAAATTAAATTATAAGAATTGTAAAGGAATAGTAATTTTAAAATTAAAGTATATTGTGAAATTGTTAATTTGTGTGCTATTTTGTTATTTGGAAATATGAAAATGACCAGTGAATATGAATTTGTGTATGAGATCATTTTTCACTATAATCATTGTTAGTCTCAATTTCATTCCTTCCAAACAACCATACCAGTCTCATATTATCATTTCTTCTAATAAATAAACTGTGCAAGTGACCCACAGCATCTTTCCTTTTAATAAATCAAACATCTTTCCTTCTAATAAATCAAACGGCCCTAGAAACAATATATAAAAAATCCCATGCAAAATTTCTAAATTCAAACTTTGCCATCAGAAAATGGTTTAACCCGAGAAATCTGGGTTATTCAAATACAAAATATATTAGTACATGCAGAAGGGGATGATGACAAGAATAAAGAGATTAAACTGGAAGTATTTATCTTCAGAACAACAACTTTTCAAACACGTATCCAAACCTACTAGAGTGGCAGAAAACAAAGCAACTGGGTAAAAAAAATCAGAAATTACTTTTCTTTCAATAACAGACATTGGGTGAATTTGAAGAGCAAAATTTATGGGAATCAATTGCAGAAGATAATATAAGAAAGAAATGACCGGGAATGAGCTTTTAGTCCTTGTACTTCATTTCAGACATTTTGAAGCCTGGCATGTCGAACGAGGATGAAAAATTTTCAACATCTGCCTTGATCTCTTCAATTTCTTTGTTGTTAACAAGGCCCTTGTTAAAGTCCTTCAATAGTTTACCATGCTCTTTCTGGATCTTCAGTGTAATGGACACCGCCCGGTGGAGGAATTCAGCAATCTGTTCAAAGTCTTTCTCAACCAAACCTCTAGATGTCATCGCTGGTGCACCTGTAATAGCATATACTTACACTTAATCACCTCGAGCAAAATCGGTCACAAGTACGTAATTGCGAGAACAACACATATAGATAGTCTAAAAGGGGAAAACAGGGATATTAGTATTACCCCCACTAGCCTGTTGAAGAAATTTTTTTGGGCGCAAATGACCTTTAAACTGTTGTTAATTACAGAGATAGAGTGACAGAAAGATAAATACTAAAAATAGCCCTCTTAATAGAAACTAATGCTGACTGCTTATTTAAACATTTGCTCCATCCAGCCTCAAGGCTGTACCATCTCAATCTTAATCTAAAGACTTTGATTGGTCAAAAAAATGAGGCATCTAAATGCTAACTTAGAATAACAATAATATAAGAAAAATTTTGAAAGAATATGAACATCAGGCAGTTTTAGTTTTCAAAAAGAGCAAGGGTGTAGAATAGATCCGAGTTTGCTCAACTAATGTTGATACTATCTTTTCGTTATATGTTTTAATCACAAAAATCAATTCACATTGAACAAGAAGGAAATCCTTGGGAGTTTCTGAAGTTAAATTTGCGGTTTGAGTTTAGTAAAATGCAAATGTCAACTGAAACGTCAGTCTTCTTTACTTAAAAGCTCAAGTGTTCATCCACTAGAAACAAGAAGAGCATAACAATTCTCACCAATGCGAACCCCTCCAGGAGCCAAAGCACTGCTGTCACCAAAAACAGCATTCTTGTTTACAGTAATGTTGCATAGGTCACAGAGTTTCTCAACCTTGTTTCCTGAAAAATACACAGCAGATGAATGCAAATAAGAAAATTGAGACTTGGTAACCATTTTCACTAACAGCATAATCAATCTCGTTGCTATTACCTGTCAATCCAAGAGGACGAAGATCCCACAGAACCAAGTGGTTCTCGGTTCCACCAGTGACAAGATTGTATCCTTTGTTCATAAGATAGTTACCAAGGGCAACAGCATTGGCCCGGACTTGCTTAGCATAGGCCTTGAACCCAGGGGACATTGCCTGTTTCAAGGCCACAGCAAGTGCACCAATTTGGTGATTGTGCGGCCCCCCCTGAAGAGAGGGGAACACTGCAAAGTTGATCTTGTCCTCGAAATCGTATACGGCATCTTCAGGTTGGCCCTTCTTGGGTGGCTTGGGACCCTTCCTGTAGAAGATCATTCCAGCTCTAGGACCTCTCAGACTCTTGTGAGTGGTAGTTGTGACAATATCGCAGAATTCAAAAGGATCACGAGCTTCCTAAGAGCATTAACCACCATCATGATTTTCAGAATATGGCAGCACTTACATTATTATCAGATTGAATTTGTATACCGCATAAAAGATACTATGAATGAAGCATTTCGATTCTTGATTTATTCCAACAAGAATATGAATGAACTATTATTCAAAAGATCAAATCTGGAGAGAATAAGCACATGAAGAAACAGGGTTCTAATCATAAAATTGCAAGAAATTACACTAGCCACAATTGCCATGCAATTATAAAGCAGTAAAGTTATGAAGCAATTGGCAGACTAAATACTCAGAATCCAAGAAAAAGAACAGATCCCAAACTCAGAATCCAAGTAAGTTCAGATCCCGCAAGATTTTATAAGGGGTAATAAAAAAAAGATGTATCATAACTTGATCCCATAATAAAAAACCATATTGCTTCCAACTGAATCACGCATGCAGGAAAGTATTAACGGAAAAAACAACATATATTGAATAATCATGTGGTCATACCTGAGCAGCAACAAGGCCACTAATGTGAGCCATATCACAAAGCAAGAGCGCTCCACACTTATCCGCAACTTCCCTAAATCTTTTGTAATCCCAATCCCTGGGATAAGCACTTCCTCCACAAATGATCAACTTCGGCCTGAAATCCAACGCCTTCTCCTCCAATCTGTCGTAATCAATGTATCCCGTCTTGGAATCCACCTTGTACGGCAAACTCTCGAAGTAAATCGAGGTCGCGCTAATCTTCTTCCCACCGGAAGTGTAGTACCCGTGCGTGAGATGTCCACCGGAAGGCAAATCAAGGCCCATGATACGATCGTGCGGGTTGAGTACCGCCGTGTAGGCGGCGAAATTGGCCGGAGAGCCACTGTATGGCTGTACATTCACTCCCCATTTGGTCGGATCAAGACGGTACGCCTGGAGGGCGCGTGAGCGCGTGAGGTTCTCGATCTCGTCGATGTACTCGTTGCCTCCATAGTAGCGGTTACCCGGCATGCCTTCGGAGTATTTGTTGGTGAGCGCGCTGCCGAGGGCTTCGATGACGGCGAAGGAGGTGAAGTTTTCGGAGGCGATGAGCTCGATTCCGCGGCATTGTCGGCGCTTCTCCTTCTCGATGAGGTCATGGATTTCTTGGTCCACGGTGGAGAGAGAGGTGTTTCCCCACTCGGAAACTGGATCCATCTGTGTGTGTGAGAGATGTGTGTGTATTCTGTGTGAGAGAGAGTGGATGAGCTGCTTGGACGAAGTTGAGGTGGGAGGTCGGTGCGATTTAAAGATGTTTTGGGGTGGTTTAAATGACCATAGTAACCTCGGGGTTGGTGGATGAAGATACTTTTTTCTACCAGTGACGTCAATAACTTGTGGTGCACTCTTGTATTTCTGCACGATGTACCCGACCGACTGTGTATACAAAATCCGTTTCACGGGTTTTATTGTGAAATTTGTGCATTTCATATTTATGGTGAAATTGTGTGGATCTCATATTGTGAAACACAAAATTTGAGAGATGAAATCTACCCCATCAGTTGCTAAATTTTATCCTAGAAAAGATAAGTTTTTGCTTTTGGCATGGATTTGGCCCCTTACAAGCACAAGTTTAACAGTAAGCCCTCCCTATAAGCCACTTGAGGCACATCCTGATTTACCTCCTCCACCAATTCCCAGGGCAGGGGCGGTGGGGGCCCCTAATGGTGGGGTACACCATTAAAAAAGATAAGTTTTGGTGTTTGTCTTACTCCCTCCGTCCCAAGAATACATTCGCGTATTCTTGGGCACGGAGTTTAAGAAAAGTAACTTTTTGGTTGTGTGATGTAAGAAAGAGAAGGGGTATTTTGGGTAATTGAGTAGAATAAAGTGTATGATATAGTTGACTTTGACTAAATTGTGTGTAAAAAGAAGGTGACATTTTTGTAATATTGTAGTATTGTAAGGTTATTGATATTGTGTATTGTTTCCATTTTTAGGGGGCGAATGTATTCTTGGGACGGACCAAAATGGAAAGGGCGAATGTATTCTTGGGACGGAGGGATTATTATCTTTCTAATTGCACTAGGATCGAATGTTTTGGCTGGAAAACACCAAATATGATAATCACGTGATCTTCACGTGCTCTATACCGATAAAATTATCAATTTTTGATGAAAATGGGCCAAAATTGGCTAAATGAAAAAGATAGTTGAACAAATGCCTACAACTTACCACTCATTCCGTCCTATCATTTTCACCTAACACAAATAACATACTTTATAATTTATTTATTACCTAAAAATACCACAATACCCATAAAAAGTCAATAAAGTTAGTCAAAAACAAATTTCTTAAACTCTGTGTCTACAGTGTCGACGAACATAAGTTCGGGACGGAGTGAGTATCTTTTTTGAAATAAAGGCAAAAACTTACGCGCCCCCAAAGACATCGTGCCCCCAAATTTTATTTTTTCTTAAGTTATAACATTTAGTATAAGAACGTGTACTATTTTATTCTGAAAAAAAAATTAATTTTTTTAATCAAACATTTATACTATTCATATTTCAATGAATCTTTTCAATGAAAAAATTATACTGAAAGTATACACTCTTTAGAACAAAATATTGTACTCTTACATACCTTGTGTACAATGTTGTGCACAAAGGATCTCTTTTGTCATCGGGTACACAAAGTGTGTAAGGGTACTATGATAGGTGGTCAACACCTAACTCACCACACAACACACAAGACAATGCTGAAGTCCCCCAGATCTGCCTTGCTAATGTCGAGCTCTACCTTGCCAAGCTCTCGAGCTCTGCCCTACCAAGCTCTCATTGCGAAAGCCGAACTCTGCCTTACCAATGCCGAGCTGAGGTCTGCCCTGCCAAGCCAAGGTCCGCCCTTCAGAGGTCAGTGGTCTTCCCGCCGAGCTCCGCCTTACCGAGCTGAGGTCTGCCCTGCCGAGCCAAGGTCCGCCCTTCCAAGGTCAGAGGTCTTCCCACCGAGGTCCACCTTGCAAAAACTGAGGTATGCCCTATCGAGCCGAGGTCCGCCTTTTCGAGCTCTCGATACCAAAGGTGAGCTCGGCCCTTCCAAGCTCTTTTAGCCAGAGGTGAGCTCGGCCTTCCAATCTCTCCATGCCAAAGCCGAGCTCTGTCCTTCCGAGGTCTTCCAGAGCTGGAGTCCTTAGGATAGATAGTGGATGACTTGACAAGTCATCTGTCACATTATTATCATGCTTTCTTATCTCAAAGCAATATTTCTTATCTCAAAGCAAGATTTCGTATCTTCCGCATTTAATGTCCACTTTCTACTAGCCTAGAGCATTTATTGCTTGAATAGTAGGCTCACCCCATTTGTATAATATGGGGGTCGCACCTTCATCTTGAACATCGAGCAGTTCCATCCTCATTCTCACCTTCATCTTCAACCTCAAGCTCAACATCACCTGCATCTTCACCATCATCACCACTGTAAAGGAGAATTATCTCCCTCTACCAAAGCAAAAAAAAAATAGAGAGAAACAAACTCTGTACTTTAAACTCTCACAAACGTGGGAGGAATTATTGTGTCTTCTTCTTCCATGCTATCTCCATATTATGTTTGATTAGTCCAATTAAATCATATAACAACCACATTAAACACTCACCTCACCCATAAAAAATCGACTATCTACATTTGGTGCTAGTGGAAGGGCCTCCCCTCTGCAACTCCAAAAAATCATGACGTCTAACTCTCACCAAACCAGCTCAAGTTCAAAGATTTCTAAGTCTAAAGAGAAGTAAGGCCCACTAAATGGCCTTAATAGAAACACTGGATAAAGAAATGATAACCTTGAAAAGAGGCTGGACGAGTTAGAAAAGGGACAACAGTCTAGGGTGAATGAACCACCTCTGGGCGGAAACCCATTCACACCAAACATCACCTCTTAATCATACCAACTGGAGGTGAAGTTCCCACAAATTTGCACATATGAGGGCAAATCCGACCCCATGGTGCATCTAAAAAAGTTCACGGCATGGACAACCGCCCAAGGAAGCTTAAAAGCTACCAAGTGCCGACTATTCTTGTTAACTCTGGGGGCACGCCTTACACATGGTATTATTCACTCTCCCCAGCCTCTATCGGTAGTTGGGATGAGCTCTCCAAGCTTTTCCTATCTCAATTTGCATACTTGATCCACACGAAGGGCTCCAAGTTGAAGTTAGCCAGCGTAAAACAATATCCTGAAGAGTCCTTCCAAAGTTTCCTCAAAAGATTCAACTATCAGAAGGCAAGAGGAGAAAGGACGAGCGATGAGACATACACCGTGCTAGCTACTGCTGCCCTACGACCAGGGTCAAATATGTGGGTGGCCGTTCAGTGTAACTTTCCATCATCATATGAAGCATTCATGGCGCGCCACTTCGTTCGAGGAGAATAAGCTTGGGAAGCAGTTAGGGAGAATCAACTTACTCACGAATAAAGATCCATCTCACCAAAGGACGGATCCAATCCACTCGAAAGAAGATTCAACCGAACAGACCAGCTTGTGAGCAAATTTTATAAGTCCAAAGACAAATCTGACCTACCAACAGACAGATCCGACCGAGCAGACCATTTCATGGACAGATCTGACATGTCCAAAGGCAGAGTCGACCTACCAAAGGCAAATCTAACCCATCAGAAGGCAGAAACTATCCAGACATCCAGTCCTACATGGACCTATAAAATGAGCCTCCATGAGGATATTCGAGAGCGTGGAAACTCGAAAATTATCCTAGCCCAAAAGCTCCCGAGTAGCCATGGCGTAGACCCAAAGAGGCTGAACTCGGGGGCTAAGGCCCAACAACCAAGATGAAAGCTCAAGAAGCCTTACGCAACCTTGAATGTATGCGCCGAAGTCTCCCAGGCAGCCAAGGCATAGACTTAAAGGCTAAGCTCGGGGGCTAAGGCTCGATAACCGAAGAGATTAAGCTCGGAGAGCCCTATTAAACCCCATGCATAGGCTCAAATGCCCTCGAACAGCCGAGGCACATGCCCAAAAAGGCTGAGCTTGGGGGCTAAGGCCCAATAGCCGAGGGGGTAAGCCCAAGAAGCCCTATCGAACCCTAGAAAAAGGCTCCAATAGCAAAGGCAAAGCCCAAAAGAGGCTCAAAGAGACTCATAGTCAAGGCATAAGCCCAGATAGCTAAAGCACGGGCTCATGGAAGCTTCCACATGAGGCTTGAACCTTGCCAGATTCAAGCTAAAGAAAGGCCTAGGAACAAGTCCGAGAGGTCCTTATAGGAGGTTCACACCTTGTTAGCCCACCAAAAGATGAGCCGCAACTCAGAAAAAAGTCATCGAGCCCCTAGGAGACTGCGAGCCCTAGTGCCCGAGCTCCATCATCCAAATGGCTAAAGATAAGTCAAGGGACAATAAACCCTTTGATAAATCTCAAATAATTCAAGACTTCATATATTTTATTTGGCAATAACAGTGCATTTACCACTTGCTTATTGATAAGAGTGAAAATAAGCGTATTTTAGTGTCCAATTTAACACATTTTTTTATGGAAATTGTTGTTATATATTAGCACAATTGTCTTATATTCAATATATGTGAGAAAAATATGAGTTTGAGGTATTTTATTGTGTTTTATGTGGAATAAGGGATCAAAAGTACAAAGATGGAGAAAGGTGTAATTTGTGCAATGATGCTGAAAATGCAAGTTCAAATTGTGTAATTTTTCTGTGTTCGTCTGGAGCTCTGAATTGAAAGTTTGATATATGGTTGGAAAGCCACAAAAGTGAGGTCGTTGTGGCATTAGTAACACCCCAATCGGATTTCAAACGAGAATGTTATGATCAAAATGGTGACGTCACGCAAGCTGTTCCTATTCAGCACAACTGTTCCACTTTTCATGACTTGTTACATATCCAATTTTAAAATTTCTGAGATTTATTCATATGGATAGAAATCTAAGGAAGAGAGGATCACGTGAGCCAAAAATCACTCAAATCGGAGGTTGGATGTGAAAGTTATGCTCGAAATGGTGAGACTGCGCACTGCCGCTCGACCAGAGTCGATCCCGCTCGACCTGGAGCAGTTTGGTCGAGCGGGGACACAGAATCCTATTTTTGGTAATTTCATACCTCCAATTGTGTGTATTTTTGTATTCTCCTAGAAAAGGCCCATCCAAGGTCCATAAGGAGAGCTTACAAGTATAAAAGGGGATGCAGAGCACATCATTATTCATGTGAACACAATACAATCATCCTACACCCCACAAGGGGGGATCATCCCCCAAATATCATCCACATCCCTTCCTCCATCTATCCATCACTTTGAAGATTCGTTTGTGGAATCAAGAGGAGAACCAATAGGAGGATTCAAGATGGAGAAGGACTCGACGGCTCCCGCATCTAGGGTTTTATTCGTTCCATAATTTTTCTTGTATTTTCCAGACATATGAGTAAGATCTATCCAACCCCCATGATTGTTCTTAGCAATATCATGGGCTAAAACTATTTTGGTAGATCTAGGGTTTTGAAGAATTTTATGAATTAATTGAACTTTCGTGTGTATACTCCGTACAACACTACTTATGGTTTAGTTTATATATGACTATGCATTTTTAATTCATACTCAGAGTTGTTTTGTGCATCATTAACTGTTATGTAGAGTTTGAATACATATCTTGGTTATTGATTGAGTGCGTTCACTGCTGAGCAGGATTCCATGTTATGATTCTAAGTGAGTGGACTCCGAAGATTCATTAGAACTGTCATATATGAATACTCGTTAATTGAATCTAATTTGGGTTAATAAGTTGGATAAAGAGGAAATTTTATAGTACCTATAAAGGGAGATCATATAGGGTTAGAGTACAAAATGCGCCGGGAAATAATTGATATTGATAGTACCTAGAAAGGGGGGGTGAAATTATATCTGTTGCTCCGAGGTTATTCACACGTGTTAGACGCATATTTACTTGTGTCTATAGAGTAGATCAATTTGCATTGTTTAGTGATGCGTCCATATTCCACAAGGCAGAGTCGGACATTAATATATGAAAGGGAGATTAATGAGTAAAACTGGATTATCCTAAAGCTACATATTCTCCTACTTGATCCACTTTCGCATTCTTCCAGTGATACTTTATTTTATTTGTTATTTTAATTAATTTTTTAGTAGTTAAATAATTCAATACTCAACTTTATTGCATTGTCTTAATTAGTTTAGTAAATAATTAAATTGATAATACAATATTCTTTGGGTTCGATATTTAACTTGGTCGCTTATCAAAGCTACAATAACATTCTTCATACTTTGGGATTAATTGTGTGTTGAGAAAATGATCATTAAATTTTTGGCGCTGTTACCGGGGATGACTGCTATTATTAATTTCATTATTTCTAGTTAATTATGACTCATATTTGTGATTATTTATTTCTATCTAACATTGAATTTTTTCGAGGTACTTGTGCACTAGGAAAATGAGAGGAAGGAAAGAAAAGAATAACACATAGTACTAAACATGGCCGGAGCAAGGCATAATCCGGATAATGTTGCCATACATGAAATTTTCACAAACTATGGATTTGGCAACATGAGGTTGATAGAAGTAAGGGGGAAAGATGATGATTTTGAGATACATCCCACTCTTATCAACATGGTAGAGAAGAATCCCTTTTCTGGAGATTGCTTTGAAGATCCATATCAACATTGATGAGTGATATTTTTACCTAAATTTTAGTGTCTTTTTATATGTGTTTTCGTATTATTTTATCCGTATTTGTGTTCTATTTGGTTGTGTTTTTATGGAAATATGTGAGAATAAGCTTAAATGTATGATTTCCAGGTAAAAATGGATTTTAGACGCGAGAAGGAAAATTTGGGAAAAAACGAAGCTTAATTCGGAGTTGAAACGACGGAAAATGAGTCAAATTAAGCAAAATGCTGAAAAACGCACGTCTAACTTGTGTAATTTTTCTGTACTCTTGTGGAGCTCAAAACAAGAAGTGTGATATATGGTTGGAAAGCCACATAAAAGAGGATCGTTTTGGTATAAGAAACACTTCAATCCGAGCCCAAACGAGAAAGTTATGATTAAAATGGTGACGTCGCGCAGGCTGTTTCTACTCAGCACGGTTGTGCTACTTTGTATGACTTGTTACACTTTCAAATGTTTGATGTTTTGTCAGATCTTTATATGAATAGAAAGCCAATGAAAAGAGGATCGCGTGAGCGTAAGAAATACTCAAATTGGAGATCGAATGTGGAAGTTATGCGCGAAACGGTGAGACTGCGCTGCACCGACCCGAACTTGACCCGAATTCGACCCATGCTCGGCCCAAAGTCATTTTTATGATTAGAATATGTTCTAGAAGGTTCTAAGGGTAAAAACACCCATTTTGGAGTATAAATATCAATGGGGATCAGATCTACACCTAATACACACCATTTTTCACACACTTTTCCTCTCCATTCCATCTACCCTTCATCCCATTCACCATTCCTTGATTCCATCCATCTACACTTGATCCCCTCCATCAAATCCACCATCCAAGTGATCAAGGAAGCAAGGGAGAGTGAAGATCACAAGAGGAAGAAGGAGATCTCCATTGAAGACCTTCAAAGGGGGAATCTAATTCTAAGTCTTGTGAAATTCTTTATAGATTTGTCATAGAATTTGTGGATCCAATTGTCTATGATTGTTTTCTCTAAAACTATGATAGGCTAATCTTCTTTGTGAGATTAGCTCCATTATTGGTGTTGGATAATTTAGTTATTATGCAATTTGATTTTAATCTTGAATGGGCTTTGTGTTATTTCTATCATTGATTATTTATTGCTTGATTTATATGATGACATGTGTCATTAATTGTCATGGGCATATGATTAGATTGAGAAATCAATTATGTGTTTAGGATAGTTCATTGAATAATTTCATCATATACTTCATGTGCATTAATTTAGAATGAGATAGAGATATTCTTCTAGATTTGGAACCCTTTGATAGAACATTTGATTAGCTTAATCGAGAGATTGGTTGATTAGGTGAGGAGAACCAAGCCATTAGTAAATTCATAGTACCTTAAAAGGGAATATTGCATATGATTTAGTACCTAATTAGGGAACTCATAGAGTAATTAGTACCTAGTGGGAGGTGTTTGCTATGTTCTCGATCCTATGTGCTTTTGGGAGTCTTGTTGAGGGCCTACATCCTATCCATCTCGAGAGAGAGTTTAGGTGGAATTAGTGATCGCTTCTATACCTTGTCCATGAGAGATTAGAATTAATTGCATGATTACTTAATTATCTATGCCATGATTGTTGTTAATCTCATCCTTGCATCAGTTGGAACCCTTTTATCTTTGCATTCATTTTATCTTTATTTCTTTCATTAGTGTAATTGCGTTTATTTGCATCATATCCTCGCTTCCGTCGTCCTTATAAAATCACGATAAACTTGAGATCACTTAAACTCTAGTACCTTCCTCCCTATGGTTCGATAATTTCTTTAATTGGTCATGCCCACTAAACTATGGCTAATCAAATGGCGCCGTTGCCGGGGAGGTAACGGTTGCTAGTAGTTTGACGAAGGATTGTTTATAGTGGTCTTAATAAGGACATTTTTTTTTTATTTTTTCATCTTATATTTGCTTTGGAAAATTTTGTTCTAATTTTTCTTTCTTTTATAGGTGCATACCTTGAGAAGGAAGAAGAAGGAGAGCAACCCCAAAAATATGAGCTACATGGATAATCTTCGAGATATGGTGAATAGAAGTGTTCATTCCGCTATGAACACACAAGGAAATTTTCAAGGATTTCAAATGCCAAATTGGGAGCCTAATTTGCAACCGGATTACGGAGTACAAGATATGCAATTCCAACAACAAGGTTATGAGAATTTTGGAGTTCCTCATCAAATGCATCATCAAGTATACCCTCAAGGTGTGGAAGATGGTTTTCAAGGAAATTTTTCTAGAAATCAAGATGGAAATCAACCACAACTATGGGAAGATTTTCAAGACTCCAACACCTCTTATTTCGCCCAACTTGACTATAGAGAGAAGCTTAGAAATGAGTTGATCGAAAAGATTATGGAGCGCATGGAGAAGGATAGTAAGTATAATGAAGCGTGGATAGATCGAATCGAAAACTTGTGTGAAATGATGATGAATACAATGGTAGCATTCGGTGCTAGATTGGATTTCATTGAGAACCAAGTTAGTCAAGTTGTATCCACCGTTGAGAACAACAAGCCTTCTACCTCCGGAACGAATCTATGCATGGCCATTAAAGATCGAAAAGAGGATAGTTTGGGGGTTGATGAGGTTATAAGGAAAGAAGAGAAAGGATGCCTAAGTGGGTGAAAGCTAAAGAGTTTAAAGAAGAGTTGAAGGGGGAATTCGATAGATTTGTCGAGTCTCTTGAAGAGATGGTAGAGAAAGTCAAGATTCAAAATAAAAAAGAGATTCATGCCCTTATGGAAGCAAAGAAGCCTCCGGAAACTAAGATCATGGATTCTACTCCCCACAAGCCAAAACCTTCTCATTCTATTGAAATTTCAAATTCTCTTAAGAACTTCCATGATTTCATTGATAAAAATATGTTTGGTGATTGTAGGAAAAAGGTTGCAAGAGGGCACCAACACTTGTCAATGCCCGAATTCTTACCGGGGGATGTGGTTGAAGTTCAAAATGCATATAAAGCCCCATGGAAAAAGTGGAACAAGTGGAAAGGGTCATTCCTTGTGAAGAACGCCTTCGGAGACCAATTACTTGAGTTATTTAACAAGAAGGGAAACGTTCTTGTGGTTGAACGTGAGAGCACACGGCACTACTTCAAGAAGAAACCTATGATAGTGCCTAAGGACTATTCAAGACCACCATGAGCTAAAGACTATCGTCCGGCTTGAAGACGTTAAACTTAGCGCTAGATGGGAGGCAACCCATCATTATCTTTATTGCTTTATTTAATGCTTTCAATAAGGATTGTGGATTTGTTATTTCTTGCATTTTTGGCATGTAGGTTGATTGTGCTTGTGAGGAATACGCGTATTGAAGACACGAAGAGTGCTTGATTTGAAGTGTGATAGTAAGTCACACTACTTTTTGCAAACTTACCTCGAAACTCTTGTTTTAATTTAAGTTTGGGGGGATATGGTGTGGTGTGACGTACTTTGTTTTGAAAGCATATACTTTTCGTAGTTTTGGGCTAATTTTAAAAATTTTCTCATGAGTTTGGTTGGATTTTGGTATGATTGGTTGTGTTGAAGTGCATGTGAGTCCATATTTTTAATGAAATTGTTAAGCTAATAGTGTTTGTTGAGTTTTTGAGTATAAATGAAGGGTATTGGAAGCACGAATGGAGCTTGGAGCTAACGCTTTCCTTACCAAATGCATATTGAGGGAGTACTCTACACCTTAGCACTTCTAATTGATGTTGATTTGGATTGATGGATTAGCATGCTACTTTATGTGTTATGTTTTTGGGATTTCCTTTTCAATTAAGGTTGGGATTATTGTGAGGTAAATTGTCATGGATGATATAGAATGTGTGTTTTATTGTTAATGATGGTGATTTTTAGTCTTGCATGTTATGTGTTTTTGTTTTTTTTCTTGTTTGTTGAGTCTTTATTTTATATTTTGTGTGTTTTTTTATTCTTGTTTAGGGTTGATTTGGTGGTTTGTTTAGGGAGGTTGTGAGTCATTTTTGAATATAAGTGATGACAAGTTATGATTAAGAATCTCTACACTTTCGAATTGTGACATGTTTTACTTAACTTGTTCAATTTGGAGATGGATGTGGTGTAATAAGTTTCTTAAGGTCCAATGCATAAGCTTGTGAGAATTTGAGCCTCAACCGTGCATACATGATTTTCTTCATGAGTGGATTGGTTGTGTTTGATAAGCTAGAACTTGCTCAAGGACTATAGGAACGAGCCCGATTTGTGGAGATTAGTGAAATGATCTTAGGCCATCCTTGTTATTCATAGTCACTGCCATATATTTTCCTACCATGTACATCATCCCTAGTTAACCATTTTGAGCCTATAAGCCTTTTTATTGTGAATTTAGCACATTACAAGCCATGATTACCCACTTAAGCCTTACATATATATCCTTTGTGCGGGTGATTGAGGAGATGGTAGCTAGTAAGGTTTGATGAGATAACAAAAAAAGAAAGGAAAGAAAATGGTAACAAACAAGAAAAAGGATGAAAAGAGTACGAACAAAAATGAACATGCAACCTCAAAACAAGAAAAATGAGCAAAGTAACAATAATATGCTCAAGTAATTAAAATCCAAGAAAAGGAAGCATGAATCATAAGAAGCTCAAGAAATCCAAGGAAAGTTGATGAGTAGAGCTTGTGAGTACCAAAGACAAGAAAGGAAGAAAGAAAAGTGGAGAAGTTGAGGAAGTTGATCATCTCTTCGATTACTTACACTTGTTTAGTCACTATTACCTATATTCTTCCTACCTTACCAAAGAGCCTATCATTACATCCAAATTAAAGACCTTTTTGATCGCTAATGGAAACTTTGGTGGTTTGTGAATGTAGTCCACGAGCAAGCTTCTGGCGAGTCGAGCCAATCGGTTAATGAGTGATGATTTACCCTACTTTAAAGAGTGTTGAGTGACATTTATAACCTATATGAGACTTGGACTAAAAAGGGACTATATTACACTTTTATTCTCTTTAGATTGAACTTGTTAATTTTTCATGTCATGAGTTTAATGATGTAGGATGACTTAGCATAAATTGTAATTCTTATTGCTATCGATGTGTTATTACTTATGTTCGTTTAGTCTTTTCCTAGGTGAAAATCTCTCCCCTTGGTTTATCATTTTCATTGTTCGGGGACGCACAACACTTTAAGTTTGGGGGTGTGATGAGTGATATTTTCACCTAAATTTTAATGTCTTTTTATATGTGTTTTCGTATTATTTTATCCGTATTTGTGTTCTATTTGGTTGTGTTTTTATGGAAATGTGTGAGAATAAGTTTAAATGTATGATTTCCAGGTAAAAATGGATTCTAGATGCGAGAAGGAAAATTTGGGAAAAAACGAAGCTTAATTCGGAGTTGAAACGAGGGAAAATGAGTCAAATTAAGCAAAATGCTGAAAAACGCACGTCCAACTTGTGTAATTTTTCTGTACTCTTATAGAGCTCAAAACAAGAAGTGTAATATATGGTTAGAAAGCCACATAAAAGAGGATCGTTTTGGTATAAGAAACACTTCAATCCGAGCCCAAACGAGAAAGTTATGATTAAAATGGTGACGTCGCGCAGGCTGTTTCTACTCAGCATGGTTGTGCTACATTGTATGACTTGTTACACCTTCAAATGTTGGATGTTTTGTCAGATCTTTATATGGATAGAAAGCCAATGAAAATAGGATCGCATGAGCGCAAGAATTACTCAAATTGGAGATCGGATGTGGAAGTTATGCGCGAAACGGTGAGACTGCGCTGCACCGACCCGAACTTGACCCGAATTCGACCCATGCTCGGCCCAAAGTCATTTTATGATTAGAATGCATTCTAGAAGGTTCTAAGGGGTAAAAACACCCATTTTGGAGTATAAATATCAGTGGGGATCAGATCTACACCTAATACACACCATTTTTCATTCACTTTTCCTCTCCATTCCATCTACCCTTCATCCCATTCACCATTCCTTGATTCCATCCATCTACACTTGATCCCCTCCATCAAATCCACCATCCAAGTGATAAAGGAAGCAAGGGAGAGTGAAGATCACAAGAGGAAGAAGGAGATCTCCATTGAAGACCTTCAAAGGGGGAATCTAATTCCAAGTCTTGTGAAATTCTTTATAGATTTGTCATGGAATTTGTGGATCCAATTGTCTATGATTGTTTTCTCTAAAACTATGATAGACTAATCTCTTTTGTGAGATTAGCTCCATGATTGGTGTTGGATAATTTAGTTATTATGCAATTTAATTTTAATCTTGAATGGGCTTTGTGTTATTTCTATCATTGATTATTTATTGCTTGATTTATATGATGACATGTGTGATTAATTGTCATGGGCATATGATTAGATTGAGAAATCAATTATGTGTTTAGGATAGTTCATTGAATCATTTCATCATACACTTCATGTGCATTAATTTAGAATGAGATAGAGATATTCTTCTAGATTTAGAACCCTTTGATAGAACATTTGATTAGCTTAATCGAGAGATTGGTTGATTAGGTGAGGAGAACCAAGCCATTAGTAAATTCATAGTACCTTAAAAGGGAATATTGCCTATGATTTAGTACCTAATTAGGGAACTCATAGAGTAATTAGTATCTAGTGGGAGGTGTTTGCTATGGTCTCGATCCTATGTGCTTTTGGGAGTCTTGTTGAGGGCCTACATCCTATCCATCTCGAGAGAGAGTTTAGGTGGAATTAGTGATCGCTTCTATACCTTGTCCATGAGAGATTAGAATTAATTGCATGATTACTTAATTATCTATGCCATGATTGTTGTTAATCTCATCCATGCATCATTTGGAACCCTTTTATCTTTGCATTCATTTTATCTTTATTTCTTTTATTAGTGTAATTGCGTTTATTTGCATCATATCCTTGCTTCCGTCGTCCTTATAAAATCACGATAAACTTGAGATCGCTTAAACTCTAGTACCTTCCTCCCTATGGTTCGATAATTTCTTTAATTGGTCATGCCCACTAAACTATGGCTAATCAAACATCTCAAAAGATTCCTTGTTTATGCAAACACTCAAAAGGGTGCTGGAGCTAATGATAATGCTAGGCGGATCGCCCTATTCAAGTTCTCTTTGATTGATAGGACAGAAGAATGGTATGAGACTCTTGATTCCACGTATTGCATTACATGGGACCAACTGCAGCAGAAGTTCTTGGAGAGATACATGCCACATTCAAGGATCTTAAGAATGAAGCAAGACATCACCCAATTTGTTATGAATCAGGGTGATAACTTTTATGAGGCGTGGAAAATGTTCAAAGACATGCTCAGGAGGTGCCCGCAGCATGGGATATCTAAGGCTCATTACATAAGTATCTTCTACTATGGATTGGATTGTAAGTCGCGTGTTCTTACTGATGCATCATCAGGAGGAGCGTTGTTATCTAAGACAGTACTTGAAGCAGAAATGTTGTTTGAAGACATCTCTATGAATTCACGTGACTGGCCTACGGAAAGAGTAAGAGGATCATATGTACTTGGAAAGGTAACACAGGTTGAACATCAAGTGGTAAAGCCGAATAGGGATGATGAGATCATCTCTAGTCTGGCTAACATCAACAAACTACTAGAGTCCCAACAGAAGCAGATTACAAAGTTGACAAAAAGGGAGCTTAGTTTCCAGCAGCAAGAAGTGAATAGTGTTGAAGATACCTTCAATCGATACATGGCTAGGAATGATGCAAGGGTTGATTGCATCGAAATGTGTATGAATGCTATTCATGCAGATTTATCTAAGCAGAAGAAGGACCTTATCTTGATAATGGGTCAGATGGGTGTAAGTGTGAATCAGCTGACGCAAATGTTAGAGAAGGAAAAGTTCCCATCTCAAGGCATAACGAACCCAAAATTGTGCAATGCCATCACATTAAGGCTAGGAATATAGTATGAAGGTCCGATAATACCAGCATGTGAAAATAGTGACGAAGTGTCCCTGCTCGACCGCCACTCAACCAAACTTTTTGGTCAAGCAATGGTCGAGAAATGTCTCACGGAATAGAGAAACAATACTCTATTTTCAGGTCCACAACTCGACCAAAATCACCTCGCTCGACCAGACCACTCTGGTCGAGCAGTGGTCGAGCAGCCTACTGTAGCTCTAAAGAACGCTGATCAGCGCACATGTCTCTTGCTCGACCAAACCATTCTGGTCGAGCTGAGGTCGAACAACATCTGTCAGGACTGTACAGTGTAATCAGCGAAAATGTACCTCGCTCGACCAAAATACCCTCGCTCGACCAGACCCTTCTAGTTGAGTTGAGGTTGAGCAACAAAATCTGATCCAGTTTTTCGTACATAATGATATACCTGATGTTCGAAGCAGTTCAGTACTATCACAAGAGCAGAATACAGAGCTTAGACTGTGATAGATAATGAAGATGTGGTTTTCTCTCTTGATAAAGTAATGAAGATGCCCAAGGAGACTCAATCATGCAAGAG
The DNA here is from genome assembly GCA_023678885.1 of Pogostemon cablin. Taxonomy (NCBI): domain Eukaryota; kingdom Viridiplantae; phylum Streptophyta; class Magnoliopsida; order Lamiales; family Lamiaceae; genus Pogostemon; species Pogostemon cablin. The sequence goes on along the minus strand of CM043007.1, from coordinate 17,604,474 downwards.
CATAGATGTGGTTTCTAACTTGTTTAATCTTGATTTTAATAGGATAGATGATTCTAAATTTGAGTAGAAGATTAATAAGGACGAGTCTAAACAGCCATGGGAGGAAGGAAATTCCAAGGATCATATTTTTGTGACCAAGAAAGGTGAGGGCTAAGTGTAGACAAGAAAAGGGAAAGCAAGTACTTGAAGGTGAGGATGCGAGAAGACCGCTCTCCGATCCAGTATTCTTAAAAGTGGTATACCATCGTGACTCTTCGACGTTAAACATGAGCGCCTCTTGGGGGCTTGTCCCTTTCATTTTATTGATTTATTCTTTCTTATGTGTGGGTGATGAGTTACTATATTTGAGGTGCTCACGCTTTGACAATTACATCTCTTTTCAAACTTAGTTTCAACTTACGTTTTTATTAAGTTTGGGGGTGTGATGTACTTACCTTATCTTTTGAGCACTACGGGTATACTTTTTCTTTTCTTTGGTTGTTTGTTTGTTAGGTGTTGATTTTTTACAGCATATTAATACTTTAATTAGTGTGGGTATGTCGATTTTTTTGCCACTTACCTAATGTTTAGTGTGTTTTTGTGTATTCCCTAGTATTAGTGGTTGAGTTTTTAATTTTTTGTTTTGTTGATTTTTCTGGTATCTCCTATTTTATTATGAATCTTGTGATGATGAGTGTGTTTGAGTTTTGATGATAGAAAAAGGTAAAATAGGGGAAAGATGAGTTCTACACTGAGGCTTTGACCTAACCGAGATAAACAACTCGAGGAGCTCGTACATACTTTGAAGAAAAATCAAGTTCCCTCATTTTCTTATTCTAATTTTTATGTGTGCTTTTAATCCATGGAGTGAAAGGATTGAGGTCTTGGTTTTGGTGATCAATATGACCTTATATTTTTAATTGTGCCTAAACTTCATATGCTCTTGAAATTGATGAAGGAATTATACTTGAATTATATTGTGGTATGAAGTTTTATGAGTACTTGTGAGATATTGCTTGCCATGAAAAATGCTCTTTTACTTGTTAAAAACCCATGTTAGATTTTAAGCCTTGTTGATCATGTTATATAACCACATGATATTTCTTTTCTGGTGTGTATTATTCTTGTGTGTGTATTCTAGAACTTGCCTCTTGTCTTACTTGAACCTACATGCGTGTTAGATAATGGGAGATGATTTTAGGTCATCCTTGAATTTATGAGTCACTTAGCCAAATAATTCCCTACTAAATGATGTTTATCCGTAGTTAGCCCTGTTGAGCCTAAAAACCTCATTCTTTGGTAGCCTACGAGAAATAGCCACTTTGAGCATATGAATTTTTGAGCCTTGATTGTCCTTCTAGAAGAGAATTAATGGCTTTTCATAGTGTGTTGATAGAGTTTGATAACAGTTTGAGAAAGAATGAAATTGGTGTTGAAAACAGTGATTGAGCTTGATAATGCAATGAAGGAAAATCATGGAGTAGCTTAAATCTAGTACTTCATTGAATCAAACACCCTAGGATAGTGCTTAAATCTAGTACCCTATGGAGGATGCATGAGGTAGTGCCCGAAACTAGTGCCTCGAGAGAAAAAAAGGGAGATGGAAAAAAGAAGAGAAGAAAAAATGTTGTGCATAAAAGAAAAAAAGTGAAAGAGTTGAGGAGGATGTTGTGCTTAATTGAAGTGAGTAAGAAAAATACAAGATCGTGATGAAGTGCATGCTTGATTGATCCAAGTTTTGAGTCACTTATCCATATATTTCCTACCATAACCAAAGAGCCAACATTACATCCAAAAGAAAAGTCCTTTTTGATCTCATTATTGAATCATACTTTTATTGGTGGAGAGTTTGAGACTTTTGACAACCTTATGGTTAAGCATGTGCTTGAATTGAATCTGAGCGTAAACACCTTAACCCATAAGTGTACATCTTTTACACTTGAGTGCGAGTGATATATACTATCCGTGAGAACATGTCAATGGAGCATTTGAATTGGTGGTGATTGTCTTATCTTGTATGCTATAAATTGATTATTACATGTAATGAGAGTTGCATTACCTAAGTTGAGGACAATTGTATTTTGAAGGGGGTATTTGTCATAGTCCTTGTTTCTCCGCTAATTTTCCTATTCTCTCTCTTTCTTTATTTTTATTTTGTTGCCTCGGGATGAGCAACGGATAAGTTTCGGGGATTGATGAGAGTGAAAATAAGCATTTTTTAGTGACCAATTTAACACCTTTTTTATGGGAATTATTGTTATATATTAGCACAAAAGTCTTATATTCAATATATGTGAGAAAAAGGTGTGTTTGAGGTATTTTATTTTGTTTTAGGTTGAAAAAGGGATCAAAAGTGCAAAGTTGGAGAAAATGTGCAATTTGTGCAATGATGCTGAAAAACACACGTCCAACTTGTGTAATTTTTTCTGTTTATGTTGAGCTCTGAATTGAAAGTGTGATATATGGTTGGAAAACCACAGAAGTGAGGGTTGTTTTAACATAAGGAACATCCCAATCGGATTCCAAACAAGATAGTTATGATCAAAATGGTAACTTCGAGCAAGATGTTCCTATTCAGAACAACTATTCCACATTTCATGACTTGTTACATAACCAATTTTAAAGTTTCTGAGATTTCTTCATATGTATAGAAAGCCAAGGAAGAGAGGATCACCTGAGCTCAAAAATCACTCAAATCAGAGATTGGATGTGAAAGTTATGCGCGAAATGATGAGACTGTCTACTGCCGCACGACCAGAGTAAGATCTATTCAACCCCCATGATTGTTTTTCGTAACATCATGGGCTAAAACCATTTTGGTAGATCTAGTGTTTTGAAGGTTTTTATGAATTAATTAAACTTTCGTGTGTATACTCCGTACAACACTACTTATGGTTTACTTTATATATGACAATGCATTTTAATTCATACTCAGAGTTATTTTGTACATCATTAACTGTTATGTAGAGTCTGAATACATATCTTGGTTATTGATTGAGTGCGTTCACTGCTGAGCAGGATTCCATGTTTTGATTCTAAGTGAGGGGACTCCGAAGCTTCATTAGAACTGTCATATATGAATACATGTCAATTGTATTTAATTCGGGTTAATATGTAGGATAAAGAGGATAATTTTATAGTACCTATAAAGGGAGATTATATAGGGTTAGAGTATCAAACGCGCGGGAAAATACTTGATAATGATAGTACCTAGAAAGGGGTGAAATTATATCTCTTGCTCCGAGGTTATTCACACGTGTTACGTGCATATTTACTTATGTGTATAGAGTAGATTTGCATGGTTTAGTGATGCATCCATATTCCACAAGGTAGAGTCGGACATTGATCACGAAAGGGAGATTAATGATTAAAATTAGATTATCCGAGAGCTACATATTCTCCTACTTGATCCACTTTCGCATTCTTCCAGTGATACTTTATTTTATTTATTATTTTAATTAATTGTTTAGTAGTTAAAGAATTCAATACTCAACTTTATTGCATTGTTTTAATTAGTTTAATAAATAATTAAATTGATAATACACCATCTTTTGGGTTCGATATTTAACTTGGTCGCTTATCAAAGCTACAATAACATTCTTCATACTTTGGGATTAATTGCGTGTTGAGAAAATGCTCATCACTTATCTCTGCAGCACCTCCTCCTTTGTCTGGGACCGCAATCAAATTCCAAAGGGTAACAATATGAGCTAAGTCGGATCCGACCAATATAATCAACTGCCAAGCCATAAGATGGACCCGGAGCGAGAACTAGCATCCTAGAAAGATATTCCTCGGGGGCACACACTTCAAAAATTGAGTCATCTCAAAGAGCTATCACACTATTAAAGTGAACAAGGGAGCTACCTGCAAGATGATCAACCCGTCGACGAGTCGGTACTATTTTTTCCTATTTACAGTTTTTCCCACCAGGTTTTTCGTATCGAGATTTTTTAATGAGGCCAACAAAGGGTCATTTTAGCCGAGAGACCAAGCACTTCTGTACCAGGTTACACCTTGCAATTCCACTACAAGCAGCAATCTCGTGGGCTAATGTGATAGGTGGTCAATACCTAACTCACCACACGGCACAGAAGACAAGGTTGAAATCCCCCAGGTCTGCCCTGCTAATGATGAGCTCTGCCTTGCCAAGCTATCCTTGCCCTGCCAAGCTCTCCTTACCAAGGCCAAGCTCTCATTGCGAAAGCCGAGCTCAGCTCTCAGCCTTTCCAAGCTGAGGTCTGCCCTACCGAGCTGAGATTCGCCCTGCCGAGCCGAGGTCCACCCTTTTGAGGTTAGAGGTCTTCCCACCGAGGTCTGCCCTGCCGAGCCAAGGTCCACCATACCAAGCCGAGATCCACCCTTTCGAGGTCAGAGGTCTTCCAACTGAGGTCCGCCTTGTCGAGCTGAGGTTCGCCTTTTCTAGCTTTCCATGCCAAGGGTGAGCTCGGCCCTTCCAAGCTCTCCACGCCAGAGGTGAGCTTGGCCCTTCCAATCTCTCCATGACAAAGCCGAGCTCTATCCTGTCGAGGTCTTCCAGAGCTGGAGTCCTTAGGATGGCTAGTGAATGACTTGTCAAGTCATTGATGAGAGTAAAAATAAGCGTGTTTTAGTATTCAATTTAACACCTTTTTGATGAGAATTATTGTCATATATTAGCACAAGTATCTTATATTTGATATATATGAGAAAAAGGTGTGTTTGAGGTGTTTTATTATGTTTTAGGTGAAAAAAAGATCAAAAGTGTAAAGTTGGAGAAAAGGTACAACTTGTGCAAGAATGCTAAAAAATGCATGTCCAATTTGTGTAATTTTTTTGTATTTGTGTAGAGCTTGAAAGTGGAAGTGTGATACATGGTTGGAAAGACACAGAAAACATGGTCATTTTGGCATAAGAAACACCTCAATCGAAGTCCAAACAAGAAAGTTATGATTGAAATGGTGACGTCGCGCAAGCTATTTATTCTCAGCACGACTGTTCCACTTTACATGACTTGTTACATCTTCAAGTTTTGGCCTTTTGGTGAGTTTGTTATATGGATAGAAAGTCAAGGAAAAGTGGATCGTGTGAGCACAAAAATCACTCAAATCGGAGTTTGAACGAGGAAGTTATGCTCAAAATCATTAAGTCAAGCAACTGAAAGAGAGAATTTCCAAGAATTTTCGAAAATTTTCGAAAATTACCTATTTCTTGGAGCAAAATTAATCTTCTTATCACTAAATTCTCCATGATTTACCCATATCTTATATTTCCTTATTTAATTCCCTTTCACACCTATATATATTTTACATCATTATTTATGTGAGAAGAGACCGCAACACAATCATCCTACACCCCACAAGGGGGATCACCCGCCAACCATCATCCACATCCTTTCCTCCATTCATCCATCACTGTGAAAATTCATCTGTTGAATTAAGAGGAGAATTCAAGACGGAGAAGGACTCGATGACTCCCGCATCTAGGGTTTTATTCGTTTCCTAATTTATCTTGTATTTTCCAGACATATAGGTAAGATCTATCCAATACCCATGATTGTTCTTCGTAATATCATGGGCTAGAACCTTTTTGGTAGATCTAGGATTTTGAAGGTATTTATGAATTAATTAAATTTTCGTGTGTATACTCCGTACAACACTAATTGTGGAATTATTTTATATAGGACTATGCATTTTTAATTTATACTCAGAGTTGTTTTGTGTATCATTAACTGTTATGTAAAGTCTGAATATATATCTTGGTAATATTGAGTGCGTTCACTACTGAGCAGGATTCCATGTTATGATTCTAAGTGAGGGGACTCCGAAGCTTCATTAGAACTATCTTATATGAATACTTATCAATTGAATTGGATTCACATTGATAAGTAGGATAAAGAGGGTAATTTTATAGTACCTATAAATGGAGATGATATCGGGTTAGAGTACCAATTGGCTAAGAAAATAATTGATACTAATAGTACTAGAAAGGGGGGTGAAGTTATATCTCTTGCTCCAAGGTTATTCACATGTGTTATACACATGTTTGCTTATGTCTATAGAGTAAATATGCATAGTTTAGTGATGCGTCCGTATTCCACAAGGTAGAGTCGGACATTGATACACGAAAGAAAAATTAATGAGTAAAACTGGATTATCCTAGAGCAACCTATTCTCCTACTTGATTGACTTTCGTATTTTTCTAGTTATCTATTTATTTTATTTGCTATTTTAATTAATTGTTTAGTAGTTTATAATAAATTCACAACTTTATTACAGATGTTTAGCTTATAATTAAATTGATAATATGTCGTCCTTTGGGTTCGATATTTAACTTGGTCGTTTGCTTAAGCTGCAATTGATATCCTTAATGCTTGGGGATTAATTTTGCGTGCAAAAAAAATGCTCATCAGTCATCTGTCACATTATTGTCAGGTTTTCGTACCTCAAAGCAAGATTTTGTATCTCAAAGCAAGATTTCATATCTCCCGCATTTAATACCCACGTTCTACTAGCCTAGACCATTTATTGCTAGAATAATAGACTCACCCCACTTGTATAATAAGAGGGCCGCACCTTCATCCTGAACATCCATTAGTTCCATCCTTATCCTCACCTTCATCTTCAACCTCAAGCTCAACCTCACCTGCATCTTCAATATCATCACCACTTTAAAGGAGAATTATCTCCATCCACCAAAACAAAAAAACACAGAAAGAAACAAACTCTCTACTATAAGCTCCCACAAACGTGGGAGGAATTCTTGTGTCTTCTTCTTCCATGCTTTCTCCATATTATGTTTGATTAGTCCGATAAAATCATATAACAGCCACATTAAACACTCACTTCACCCATTAAAAATTGACTATCTACAGGTACAATATTTTATTTCAGGGTGTGTAAGGATTCTAAAGAGTACACACTTTAATTAATAAGGATATATTTTTTTCATTAAAAAGATCGGCTGAAATATGAATAGTTAAATGTTTGATTTAAAAAATTATTATTTTCACCAAAAAAAGGTACATGTTCTTACAATAAAGGGTATAACAACTAATATTAAAACGTACAACTTTAAAAAAATACGGGATTTGGAGGCACAAAAATTTTAGCCATTAAAATTGTACATGACCAAATTTATGAGGTTTTATCTCGGGGTAATAAGGTGATTCTGATTGTTAATATTTGTTTGATCTAATAGAAATAAAAATTTCTCAATACTTTTCATTGATTCAATAACTAGTCCCCACCCTTTAATTATTTTAAATCTCTAGTGATTGACTTCTTCAATTACACTCGTTGTTTTTCCAACTGAAGAATTTGAACCTAATAGTCCCTCGATATTTTTTTTATCCTCTAAAAACTTATTTATCTTTTGTTTACATAAAATTTAATGGGTAGGTCTCGTATAAGCCCGTCTCACATAAGCCCTTACGTAAGTTGGATGAAAAATGAAAAAATTATTATCACTTTCGCTATAAAATGTTATCACTTTTTATTTATAATATAAATTGTTCATGAAATAGTTCACTGCACCATTATCACTTTTTCATCGATTGAGTGTCGCTTTTCATCAATAATGTTATCACTTTTTAGTCGTCTCACGTAAGGGCTTACGTGAGACGGCTTCACACAAGTCTTTGCCAAATTTAATTAGTCTAATATTTTCATTTATATTTTTTTTAAAAGGAAAAGTGGGTTGTTTAGGTTAATCCCAACAAACTAACTTTTAAATTTGATTGACACATTAGAGCATCTCTAGTAATGTTTCATAACACCATTATAACGCAAAGTTTGATCTCCAACACTGCGCTAGACGCCACATCATTCTGAAGAATGCTACAGACGCCACATCTGGCTAATAAATGATGTATATTAAATAGAAAAAGAAAATAAAGAAGGGGGAGAGAAAGCAGAAAAATAAAGATATTTGAAGGACTGAAAAAATTAGTAAAAAAGTCTCAATGCGGTTGAAAGATAGGTTAAAATAGGCGACCCATAAATAAATCTAGTCCATATCCTCTAGATCTTCTCGCATCTTTTAAAATGCAGGAACATTCATAATCTTGTGCTTGTTTACCTTTGGAGTATTGAGCTTTACTTGTAGACGAGTGTTGAGTTTAGTTGTCAGTTGATAAAGAGCCTTTCTAGGTTTGCCTCATTTTTGCTTCACGACACTACTTTTTAGAGTTGGGAATGCATCCATGTCCCCATTCATAGAGAGATCAACGTAGTTTGTATATCTGATCTGAGTATCTACATGAACGACGCCAGGATTAATGACAGTCGTAGATTCAGTTATAGGCGAACACATACATGATGGAGCACCATGTTCTGTATGCCCTCGGTAATTGATGGCATTGATTCTATCTCATAATTCAATGATCGTGGCACTGGTGTGGTTAAAGTACTCATGACAGAGTTTACAAACTCTGGGGAAGCCCCAGGCTAGCCATATGTGTCGACACAACATGGGAACCATCAGTATCCTCAATGCTTCTACCCTTCCTCACGGGTGCTGAGCCTACAAGAAACAGCGAGGCTGACTTTAGAGACACTGGAATTAATTCAGGGATTTGGGTAGGGGGCATGGAAGTGATTGATAATCATAAATTTGCTCTGATCCAGAAAACACTCCAAACTTGTTTGAGAATGTCAACGACTATACATGAGTGAAGACTGAATTTTTACGTGATGCCAAGACTTGCATAGTAGCAGTTATGACCTCAGTTGATGCAGCAAGATCAGCTAGACGAGCACCTGACTATGCGGGAGGAGAAGCCTACATGACCATCTTGTCTACAGAATTAGCAAATGTGGGCAAACCTGAATTTAAAGACGCCACATCTAGTGCAGAACATATCTTCATGCTATCCACTATTTATGTGTTCTCTGTTATATTTTCAATAATATAATCTATTTATCCACTTTTTTTTTAATATTTTAAAATTAATAAAACTGATCCCTCTTTTTTAATGGGAAACAGTTCAGATTGCCCTATTTCAAACATTTGACATCAAATTTGCCATAATGTCTAAATACCATCTAATTTGCCCACTTTTCAATCAATTTACAAGAACTACCCTCCTTACACACATGCCAGCTCTTTCACATATTTTTCGAAAAAGTGGGTGACAATTACTTTTTACCAATTTAATAGTGGTTAAAAAAGGGGAGAATCTTTGACCCCACCATTAAGTAAATTTTCAGACATATTTTTTACTCCATCCCTCGCTTTCTCTCTCGTTCTTGTTTTTTGATTTCTGTCACCGGACACAGTTATACGTCCGGCCATTGATGAGAGTGTTAATTCACATATTTTGAGCTCTGATTTGTGTGGGAATCGAGTACGATTTGGTCTATTATCAAGGCAAATCGAGATGTTTATAGAAAATCCACGAATCAGATACTACATAAAAATAAGTCAGAAATGCTCAGAATTGGAAAGCACATTTTTTGAGGCATAGCTCGACCAAGCATAGATTGGTCGATCTACACGGTGGAAATCGAGTTAGAGACATTTTGGGTTACAGAGGTGCTGCTCGACCAAGGAAGGGTAGCACGACCAAGAGCAATTTGGTCGAGCTATAACAGGAAAGTCAAGCTGGACGTGAAGATGGGGTTTTAGTTTATGGACACACAGGTCGACCATAGTTCGACCAAGGAGGTCTAGCTTGACCAAAACCATTTTGGTAGAGCTGGGACACATCAGTGCCAAAACTTTGGGATTTCACCTCCAGTGCGTGTATTTTTATGTATTCCATAAAAAAAGCTCAGAAAATGTCCATAAGGAGAGTGTACAAGTACAAAAGGGGATGCAGATCATATCAAAAAGAGAGTTAGATTTCACATACATTCTACACCACATCTAAACCCTAACTCCATCTGCAGGAGCTGTAGAGAGAGATTCATGCAGCGATTCAAGTGAGAACCAAGTGAAGATTCAAGATGTAGCGAGACGCGACGACACACACATCTAGGGTTTACTTTATTTTTTAATCTTTCTTGTAATTTTCAAGACCATGGGTAATATCTATCCAATCACCATGAACGTTCTTCGAAATGTCATGGGCTAAAACCACTTTGGTAGTTCTATGATTATGAAGGTTTTACTAGTTAATTAAACTTTCGTGTGTATACTCCGTACAACACTACTTGTAGTTTATTTTATATAAAACTATGCATTTTTAATCCATATTCAGAGTCGTTTTGTGCATCATTAACTATTATATAGAATCTGAATATATATCTTGGTTATTGATTGAGCACGTTTACTGCTGAACAGGGTTTTATGTTATGATTCTATGTGAGGGGACTCTAAAGCTTCATTAAAATTATCTTATATGAATACTTGTTAATTGAATTAGATTTGGGTTAGTAAGTAGGATAAAGAGGATAATTTATAGTACATATAAAGGGAGATCATATCGGATTAGAGTACTTAGTGCACGAAAAATAATTAATACTGATAGTACCTAGAAAGGGGGATGAAATTGTGTTCTTGCTCCGAGGTAACTCGAACGTGTTACACGCTTGTCTACTTGTGTCTGTTGAGTAGATTTGCATGTCTTAGTAATGCGACCATATTCCACAAGGTAGAGTCGGACATTGACATACGGAAGGGAAATTAATGAATGAAACTAGATGGCCCAAAGAGCTAACTATCTTCTCACTTTTTCAAATCTCGATACTTCTCTATTGTTTTCTAGTTTATTTACTATTTAATTATATGTTCATTAGATTAATAATGATTTACAAAGTAAATTGACAAACCATAGTTTTAATTAATTTAGTTAATAGTATATTGATAATTATCTGTCCTTTGGGTTCGATAGTTATAACCTTGCCTAAGCTACAGTTACTTCTTTCATACTTGGAGATTAATTGTGTATTGAGAAAATGCCCATCAAGTTTCTGGCGCCTTTTTCAGGAATGGTGGTCATTATCGATTTTATTATTCTAGTTAATTGAGAATACTCCATACTTGTCTTTATTTTCTAACGTTGAGTTTTTCTTAGGTGTATGCACACGAGGTCAAATGGAGCAATATTAGCAACTTTTGATCCAGAGATCGGAGCATCATCGAGGATAAAGAAAGAATAGAAGAAGAAGAACAAGAATGTGGAAGCAACTGAAACTCTTAATCTAGGAGTTGAAGTTAAAGAACCAAACTTGGAAACAATTGAAGCCGCAACCGTAAACAAGTCGAAAGCAGAAGCAATCAACATGGCCCAGATAGGCCAAATCTGGATAATATTGTCATCTGTGAAGCCTTTAAGAACAATGAAGGGGGCAACTTGGGGTTGTTAGGAGCGTGTGGAGCCGATGCGGATTTCAATCTTCACTCTGCTCTTATCAGCATGATAAAAAGAAACCATTTTTCTGGGGGAACTTTTGAAGATCCTCAACAACATCTAAATAAGTTCTTTGGTTATGCAAGTACACAAAAAAGCGTAGGAACTCATGAAGATGCAAGGAGGATAGTCTTGTTTAAATTCTCGCTTACTGAAAGAGCAAGAGACTGGTACGATACTCTTAATGCTGCATATTGCACTACATGGGAGCAATTGAAATTGAAGTTCTTGGAGAGATACATGCCACCTTCCAAGGTGTTTAGGATGAAGCAAACATCAATCAATTTGCTATCAATAGTGGTGAGAAGTTTTATGAGGCATGGGACAGGTTCAAGGACATGCTAAGAAAGTTCCCACATCATGGGTTGTCAAAAGCTCAATATATCAGCATCTTCTACAACGGGTTTGATTTTTATTCACGTGTTCTTCTTGACGCATTATCAAGTGGAGCATTACTTGCTAAGACACCCGTTGAGGCCGAAAAGCTCTTTGAGGATATTTTGATGAATTCAAGAGATTGACCTATTGATAGAGTGAGAGGCACTTATGTACTTGGAAAGGTAGCACATGTTGAACACACCATGGTGAAGTTGAGTAGAGAAGACGAGATTGTCTCTAGCTTGGCCAATATGAACAAGCTACTTGAATCTCAGCAGAAGCAGATTATGAGTTGTCACAAAGAGTACCAATGATGCAGCAGTAGGATGTTGGTGAAGAAAGATCGATCCAAGAAGAGCTAGAAGAGACGAACTATGCCATCAGATAAAGTATTCAAGGAACTAGATATCAAAATCAAGGAAACATGAATTACCAAGAAGGCAGGAATTTTCATGGAGAAATTCAAATACAGCAATCCAACCCCCTATTGGGGTTGATCCTATTGCTAAGATCAAAGAAGGAAAATCTGGTTTAGAGGATACAGTGAACTGTTATGTGGCTAGGAATGATGCTAGGGTGGATCGTTTGGAAGCAAATATAGATTCAAATCATGATGAGTTATCCAATCAGATGAAAGACCTTACTTTGTTGATGGGATAGATGGCGGGGAATGTGAACAATTTGATACAAACAATAGAGAAGGGAATTCTATCTCAAAGCATAACGAACTCAAAATCTTGTAATGCCATCAAACTGAGGTCAGAGATGTACTATGAAGGTCCAATGAAGCCAGTTGGCAAAAACAAAGATAGAATGTCCCAGCTCGACCGCAACTAGACCAAACTTTTTGGTCGAGTAATGGTCAAGCAACACTTCTCAGAACAAAGAAAAAATACTCTGTTTTTGAATTCACAACTTGACCAAACATCACTGGTCGAGCTGTGGTCGAGCTACCCATTATTGAGCCAAAAAACCGCGTTTACTTTATAGAGCCCTCGCTCTACCAAGATGGACAGCTCGACTAGATCCTTCTTGTCGAGCTATGGTCGAGTGGCCACTTTCTGAACTGAACCATGAGAATCTGTTTACAGGGACCTTGCTCGACCAGTTCCACCTAGCTCGACTAGACCATTCTAGTTGAGCTGTGGTCGAGCAACAACAATCAACTTTTGTTTCCATACATAATGCTGCACCTGTTGTTCAGAACACTCCAGTACCATTACAAGAGATGAATATTGAGCAGATAGTGGAGAAGAAGTGGGAAAGAGCCAAGAGATTGAGAGCCGAGAAGGATAAAGCGAAGGAGGTTGAATGCGATGAATAGGGTATCCCTAAGATAAAGATACCTCCTCCATTTCCTTTGAGGTTAGTTAAAAAGGGATTGGAAGAATAGTTTAAGAGGTTTCAAGATATCATGAACAAGATAAGCTTGAAAATTCTTTTCTTCGAGTAATCATGGAGATGCCTTACTATGCTCGATTCCTAAAGGATATCGTATTAAAGAAGAGAAGCTTGAATAGGATTGAAACTGTTAATTTATCTGAGAACTGCATCTCGATCATTCAGAGAAAGCTGCCAGTAAAGTTGAAGGATGTGGGAAGCTTTACTATTCTATGTGATATTGGAAGGGGGCCGGCACGATAAGCTTTGTGCGATCTTGGTGCAAGCATAAACTTGATGCCCTTGTCTATATTCAAGAAGCTAAGTTTGAGGGAGCTTGATCCCACAACAGTGACTCTACAATTGGCGAATAGGTCCATGACCTTTCCGAAGGGTGTCATTGAAGATGTACTTATGAAAGTGGTAAAGCTCGTCTTTCTTATTGATTTCCTTGTGCTAGAGATGGAAGATGTCAAGGATAATGTCCCTCTTATCTTAGGGAGACCATTCCTTGCTACTGTTGGAGCTATGATTGATGTACAAAAGGGGGAGCTTAGACTGCGAATAGATAAAGAAGAGGTTCTATTCAACCTAGACAAAGCAATGAAGATGCCTATGGAAACGCAGTGCAACAGCATTGACATGGTGGAAGAGATCGTGAAGGAAGACATGTCCTTAATCCTTTCAAAGGACCCTTTAGAGACATGCTTAGCGGAGTCTCTTAGACATGCTTAGCGGAGTCTCTTACTTTTCCCGCCACGGAGCTAGATGAGCTCTCGAATAAGGTATGTATTGAATTTCTTGAAAACTTACTTGCTTTGGGTGATGATAGGTATGGACCAAAAAGAACCAAGATTGAAGAGGTCATGTGGACTAGGCTGTACCTACAATTAGATAGAGAGAGAACACCGAAGGAAGAAAATAAGGAGGAGTTAAAATCATTACCGGAACATTTGAAGTATGCCTACTTAGGTGATAATAAAATATATCCGATAATTTTATCTTTTTCCCTTACTGATGATCAACTTGAACAGTTGTTAGATGTGCTTAGAAAATATAAGTCTGATATTGGATGGTCTCTTGATGTTTTGAAAGGTATTAATCCATCGTATTGCATGCATAAAATAAGATTGCTGATGAAAGTGAAAATAAGCGTGTTTTAGTGTCCGATTTAACACCTTTTTTATGAGAATTATTATTATATATTAGTAAAAATGTCTTATATTCAATATATATGAGAAAAATGTGCATTTGAGGTATTTTATTGTGTTTTAGGTGGAAAAAGGGTCAAAAGTGCAAAGTTGGAGAAAAAAGTGCAACTTGTGTGAGAATGCTGAAAAATGCATGTCCAAATTGTATAATTTTTTTATGTTTGTGTGGGGCTCAAAATTAGAATAGTGATACATGGTTGGAAAGCCACAGAAGAGAGGATCGTTTTGGCGTAAGGAATACCTCAATCGGAGTCCGAACGAGAAAGTTATGATTGAAATGGTGATGTTGCGCAAGCTTTTTTGCTCAGCACAATAGTGTCACTTTGCATAGATTGTTACACCTTCAAATATTAGATTTTTTATGATTTCTCTGTATGGATAGAAAGCCAAGGAAGAGAGGATTGTGTGAGCATAAGAATCACTTAAATTGGAGTTCTGATGTGGAAGTTATGCGTGAACGGTCAGACTGCATAACCCCGCTTGACTTGAAGAAAGCCTGCTTGACCAAGATATTTTTGTCGAGCGACGGTCGAGCGGTATGAAATTTTTGGATCCAAAAATAGGTACGCCTCTCGACCTCTGCTCGACCAAAGCCAATCCTGGTCGACCAAGACAATTCTGGTCGAGCGGGGATACAGGATCCTATTTTTGGTAATTTCACACCTCCAGTGCATGTATGTTCATGTTTTCTAAGAAAAAATCTCATCCAAGGTCCATAAGGAGAGCCTACAAGTATAAAAGGGATGCATATCACACCAAGGAAGGACCGGAACACAATCATCCTACACCCCACAAGGGGGGATAACCCCCCAACCATCATCCACATCCTTTCCTCCATCCATCCATCACTTTGAAAATTTATCTGTGGAATCAAGAGGAGAGAGAACCAAGAGGAGAATTCAAGACGGAGAAGGATGCGACGACGTGCACATCTAGGATTTATTCGTTTCCTAATTTATCTTGAATTTTTTGGACATATGGGTAAGATCTATCCAACACTCAGGATTGTACTTCACAACATCATGGGCTAGAACTATTTTTATAGATTTAGGGTTTTGATAGTTTTTATGAATTAATTGAACTTTCGTGTGTATACTCCGTACAACACTACTTGTGGTTTAGTTAATATATGACTATGCATTTTTAATCCATATTCGGATTCGTTTTGTGCATCATTAACTGTTGAAAAAAGTCTGAATGTTCATCTTGGTTATTGATTGAGCACGTTCAGTGCTGAACATGATTCCATGTTATGATTTTAAGTGAGGGGACTCCAAAATTTCATTAGAACTATCATATATGAATACTTATTAATTGAATTGAATTCGGGTTAATAAGTAGGATAAAAAGAGATAATTTTATAGTACCTATAAAGGGAGATCAAATTGGGTTAGATTACCAATTGATCAGGAAAATAATTAATACTGACAGTACCTAGAAAGGGGGTGAAATTATATCTCTTACTCCAAGGTTATTCACACGTGATATAAGCATATTTACTTGTGTCTACAGAGTAGATTTGCATGGCTTGGTGATGCGTCCATATTCCACAAGGCAGAGTCGGACATTGATACACGAAAGAGAGATTGATAAGTGAAACTAGATTATCCTAGAGCTACCTATTCTCCATTCTTGAGTCACATTCGTATTCTTCTTGTGCTTAATTTATTTAATTATTATTTAATTTTAGTAATTTAGTTGTTAGATTAATTCCTTCAAACTTTATTGCCAACGTAAGTCTTAATAAATCAGTATATAATTAAATTTATAATACGCCATCCTTTGGGTTCGTTATTTAACTTGGTCGCTTGCTTAAGCTGCAACTGATATCCTTAATATTTGGGGATTCATTTTGCACGCAAAGAAAACGTCCATCAAGTTTTTGGCGCCATTGCCGAGGTAACAATTGCTAGATGAAGCTAAGGATTGTATTCAGAATCAGCAAAAATTTACCCCGCGATTCAAGAAGTGATTAGGAAAAAAATCTTAACGTGGTTAGAAACATAAATTATTTATTCCATTAGTGATAGTCTACATGTGAGTCTATTGCATGTTGTACCTAATAAAGGGGGCATGACTATTGGGAAAGCTGATAATGGAAAGACATTAGCCACTAGGATTCCTACGGGGTGGCATGTGTGTATGGATCACAGAAAACTGAATGAAAATACATGCAAAACCACTTCCCTCTTCTTTTCATGGATCAAATGTCAGACCGCCTTGCAGGGTATGAGTTTTATTGTTTCTTGGATGGGTACTCGGGTTATAATCAAATCTTGATTGCACCCGAAGATCAAGAAAAGACTACTTTTACTTGCCCTTATAGAACCTTTGCTTTTAGAAAGATGCTTTTTGGATTGTGTAATGCGTCTGCTACTTTCCAAAGGTGCATGATGGCCATATTGATGGGTTGATAGAATAGATCATGGAGGTATTTATGGATGATTATTCGGTGTTTGGTTCATCCTTTGGTATTTATTTGTCTAACATATCTACTATTTTGAAGAGATGTCAAGAAAGTAATCTTGTTTTGAATTGGGAGAAGTGCCACTTCATGGTGAGGGATGAAATTGTTCTTGGGCATCATATTTCTGCCAAAGGATTGCAGGTTGATAGAGTTAAGGTGGTGGCAATTGAAAAGCTTCCACCACCCACTAATGAGAAGGGAGTGTGGTCCTTTCTTGGACACGCCAAATTTTATAGAAGATTAATTTATCAAAGACTTCTCAAAATACTCCAAACCTTTGTCTCACTTACTCGAAAAGGATGTTCCTTTTAATTTTGATGATGAATGTCTAACAGCTTTTCAGGTTTTGAAGGAGGCACTTATAATTGCACTTATCTTGATCACACCAGATTGGACTCAGCCGTATATACTTATGTATGATACAAGTGACCTAGCACTTGGAGTGGTGTTAGGGCAGTTAAAGAAGAAGAAATTCTGCGCCATCTACTACGCGAGAAAGACTTTTGATGCAGTACAAAAGAACTATAGTGTCACTGAAAATGAGTTTTTAGTTGTTGTGTGTGCATTCAACTAGTTTCGACAGTATTTGGTGGGCATGAAAACCATTGTCTACACAGATCATTCTGCGATCCGTTACTTGATAGAGAAGAAGAAAGCAAAGCCCAGGATTATAAGATTGATCCTTCTTCTGCAAGAGTTTGATATGAGGATCCGAGATAAGAATGGAACAGAGAATGTCTTGGAAGATACCTATCAAGATTGGAGACAAAGGAGCATTGTGATGACTCTTTTGAACTCATAGAAGTGATGTTTCCTGATGAGAAGATTACGACAGTGTTTGCTGAAGGAGAGGAGAAAGTTTGTGTAGTCCCTGTTGGATTGTATACTAAAAGTCTAGCTTTTTGTATGAACAATGTTATAACAATTTATTTGAAATGAGAGTTATATGATCAAATGATTACATCTTATAACTTATTTATATGTACGATGCAATAGTCCACTTACTTTATACGGTAGATAATATGTTGTACGAAAACACATGGAAGATTATATTATCAGTTTTCTTATAAAGTATAAACAGATGCTCACAACTAAGACAGACAGGGACTCTCTATCGGGATGATTGTAGTTTGATTTGGTATTAGTTTGTCTTGACTATAAAATCACATTAGTATGCTTTGTGTGTATTGAGCAGTATCACTTAAGATCGTTCAACTTGTACTGTCTATATAGAAGAACTTGATCTCAGTTATTATGGATGTTCGTGCTCTTAATTCCTATATAATAAGCTCGACACGTAAGGTAGTATGTATTTTTTTGATTCATCAATGGGTGAGTGATTGGTCGTATATAGTTGGGATGACCAATTAAAGAATTTATCGAACCCAAGGAATTAAGAATTCATTGCTTTCAAGTTATAGCCTCGTATTTGTCAGGGACGACTGAAAAGGGAGAGATAAAAAGTATGAAAAGAAACTAATTAGAATATTTTTAGAATTTTCGATGCAAAGAAAGTTCTTATGATGCACTTCAAATGGATAAATCATGTAACACATCTAATTGTCTCCCAATTTAAGCTATCATAGTAAGAGCGATCACCAATTCCACCTAAACTCTCTCTCGAGATGAAGAGGATGTAGTCCTTTACAAAGACCTAAAATAGTACATAGGATCGATACCATAGCGAACACCTCCCAATAGGTACTAATTACACGTACGAGTTCCCTAAAAGGTACTAAATCATAGGCAATATTCCTTTTCTAGGTACTATAAATTCACTAAGGTTGGGTTCCCCTCACTAGATTAATTGACCTCTCGATCTAACATTTCTAGTGTCCATTTATGTAGTTCTAAATATGAGAGGTCGTCTGCAACTCTTCTCACATTAATCCACATAACTCACATGATGAAATGATTCAATTAATTCCTAAGACACATAATTGAACTCTCGTTCTAACCGCATACAATAGATAATTAACCACACAAATCAAACATATAAATTAAGCAATTAAGCATCCATAAATGAAACTAATCAAAGTCGGGAACACAATTAAACAATATCTTCACTGAATGAAGTTTTTACATCCACCAAGCTAATCCTTTCCTTGGTGTCTCCACCTTCTTGGAAAACAATTAAAACCCTAATCTAGAAAAACATATAAAACTATGGATCCCTCGCCCCTAAAGGGGGAGGGATCTCAACTATGGAGGTCTTATTTAAAAGCCATCTCAACTATTGAATCGTGGAAATGATTCAATTTAATAAAATTTAAATGGGTAAAGAATTGTTCAATGGTGGCTTTCATGGAAGAGTGTATTTATAGTATTAAGGGTGAGAGAAATTTGAGTGAGTTTCCAATATGGGACAAGTGGATTCATATAGTGGTAGAGTGAGAGGAATTTGTGGTAGGTAATCAATGTGGGATAATTTAGCTCATTGGACAAAAAATGGGATTTATAGCAAATTTTCCTTTGGCCCGTTCTTGCTCGTTTCAACTCCAAATCGAACTCCGTTTCCTCCCACATCTTCCTCTTCACTTGTAGAATCTATTTTTATCAAAATCACCTATTTTTTGCAAAAATCAACAAAAATACCTTTCTGAAACTAATTAAGCAATTAATAATATTTTCATTAAAATCATACTTAATTATTGAATTAAAGCCACAAAAATCCACTTAAAATCTAGGTGAATTTTACACCGATCAAACTCCCAAACTTAAAGTGTTGCTCATCCTCGAGCAACGAAAGAAAAGAAAGAACAAGGAGGGGAATTCACCTAGAATTGAATAAAGATATCAATGAGAATCAAGTCATTTCAAGTCTACTTCAATTTAATCAAAACAAGCGACAAGACATCAATTTAAATGCATACAAGTTAAGCTTAGAAAATATGCAAGCAAGTGAGACTTCCACTACTCCTCTCTAGATTTTGCTTTTCACTCTCACACTCAAGGGATGTATGGGAGAAGTGTATTCTCTCAAAAATCATTCAAATGCATGTCATTACCATATGCTTGCCAAAGGTCTAAACTTTCTACCACTTGTATGTGTTAATCATTGAATCAAAAAGGCCTTTAATGGGGTTGTAATGTAGGCTCTTTGGTCTTGGGTAGGAAAATTTAGGAAAAGTAAGCTCAAGATTAGTAGAGAATTTAAGTTGATTGATCACTTCAACTCTCATCCTCTCTTTTTCTCTTTTCACCTCAAGAAAAATGTAAACTTCTATCCGACATACTAAAGAATCTTTTTTTTTACCTCTTTCCATATTGAGTTTCTTCTCTCTTTTACCCAAGGGCTCTCTTTCCATTTTTCTAGTAGAGCTCCTTAATGCTTCACTCAATTTTTTTTCTTTTCACACAACCTCCATTTTTTCTTTTTCATCTTTTCTCCCTCTGTTCTTGTACTTTCACCATTTCTCTCTTTCCAAACTCTCTTGTAAGCTCAATTCAACCACTTCATCCCCATTAATCCTCTACTAATCGACAAAGGTAATTAGAACATAAAATATGGATAAAAATGGCTAAATCTGTAGGTTGCCAAAGAAATAAGGATAATAAGCTCAAAGGGCTAAACTACGATATGATTTTATTTGGTAGAATCGATATGGCTAAGTGACTTGTCAAAACAAAGATGACCTTAATCATTTTCAATAATCTTCACACACGTGTAGTTTTAAGAAGATACAATGACAAGTTCTAGAATGCACACAAAAGAATAATGCACATAAGAAAGGAAAAACCATTTAATATTACGATTTAAAGGATCAAAAAGCTCACGGGCTTGTAGTAGTGAAAGAAACACAAAACAAGAACAAACTATAACTCAACAAGTACACGTAAAAATTCATCTCTACACAAGTTTCATTCAAAAATGATAGTCTCAGAATTTCTCACAATGAAGCACAAGAGAGCCAAGAAAGATTTTCCTTATTGAAAGCAAAAACAAAGAAAGGAGAAAAAGTGTGCCAAGGAAAAGAGTAAGGACTAAACGTGCGCCGGTGCAATATGATCAAGTAGAATTTCAAGATGCAATTTTTCTAATTCAAACCGTAGAGAAGTTAAGTAACAAAGAGAACATACCCCCAAAACTTAAATTAGGCAAAGTCGAATTTAAGTTGAGAAGATGTTCATTACCTCAATTTGCACCACTCCTTTGCTCTTCAAGGCCAATACCATGGCTCCACCCCTTCACCCCTACAAACACAACCATAAAACAAAAACAAAATCAAAGAAAAAAATGTCCATATCCTAACACTCAACAAAACTCAAAGTCACAAATACAACTAAATTCCCCGGCAACGGCGCCATTTGATTGGTCATATATAGTCGGGATGACCAATTAAAGAATTTATCGAACCCAAGAAAATTTAGAATTCATGGCCTTCAAGTTATAACCTCGTATTAGTTAGGGATGAAGGAAAAGGGAGAGATAAAAAGCATAAAAAGAAACTAATTACAATATTTTTGGAATTTTTAATGCAAAGAAAGTTTTCATGATGCACTTCAAATAGATAAATCATGTAACATATCTAATTGTCTCCCAATTTAAGCTATCATAGTAAGAGCGATCACCAATTCCACCTAAACTCTCTCTCGAGATGAAGAGGATGTAGGCCCTTGCAAAGACCCCAAAATAGCACATAGGATAGATACCATAGCGCACACCTCCCAATAGGTACTAACTACACATACGAGTTCCCTAAAAGGTACTAAATCATAGGTAATATTCTCTTTCGAGGTACTCTAAAATCACTAAGGTTGGGTTCCCCTCACTAGATTAATTGACCTCTCGATCTAACATCTCTAGTGTCCATTTATGTAGTTCTAAATATGAGAGGTCATCTCCAACTCTTCCCACGTTAATCAACATAACCCACATGATGAAATAATTCAATTAATTCCTGAGATACATAATTGAACTCTCGTTCTAACCACATGCAATAGACAATTAACTACACAAATAAAACATATAAATTAAGCAATATTAAGCATCCATAAATGAAATTAATCAAAGCTGAGAACACAATTAAACAATATCATAAATTATTACATAATTCAAGCATCACTTAAACAACCAAAACAAAGAAAATAAAAAGATAATAAGTAGGATTAGATTTCACCGATTGAAGTTTTTACATCCACCAAGCTCATCATTTCCTTTGTGTCCCCACCTTCTTGGAAAGCAATTAAAATCCTAATCTAGAAAAATAAATAAAACTATGGATCCCTCGCCACGAAAGGGATATGGATCTTAACTATGGAGGTCTTACTTAAAAGCCCTCTCAACTACTGAATCTTGGAAATGATTCAATTTAATGGAATTTAAATGGGTAATGGAATTTAAATGGGTAAAGAATTGTTCAATGGTGGCTTTCATTGAAGAGGGTATTTATAGTAGTAAGGGTGAGAGAAATTTGAGTAAGTTTCCAATATGGGACAAGTGGATTCATGTAGTTGTAGAGTGAGAGGAATTTGTGGTAGAGAATCAATGTGGGATAATTTAGCTCATGAGACAAAAAATAAGATTTATAGTAAATTTTCCTTTGGCCCGTTCTTGCTCGTTTCAACTCCAAATCGAACTCCGTTTTCTCCCACATCTTCCTTTTCACTTGTAGAATCCATTTTTATCAAAATTACCATATTTTCTACAAAATAATAAAAATACCTTTCTCAAACTAATTAAGCAATTAATAGTATTTTCATTAAAATCATACTTAATTATTGAATTAAAGCCATAAAAATCCACTTAAAATCTAGGTGAATTTCACACCGATTAGTGAGATTTACATGTAATTAAATCAACAAACTCGGTGAGTTGGGAAATGGTGCTGTCTCTATGGTGTGCTGTTGATTGTAGAAGGAATCCGTGTCCGTTATAGGTTGATGATGTCTCCTTAAGGAGCTTATAAGAATTATCATGTAAACTCTGCAGGTGGATTTATTCCAGCATAATAATGAGGTTGAGTGGTACTACTCTCAGATGAGATATTAATTAATGGAGTTGTCAGTAACTTAATTAATTAATGAGAATTGTATATCTTAAACATGAGGAGATTGTCGGGCACATAATAAGAAGGAGCCCACAACGTAATATGGGATTAGAATGGTAGTGCAGTAATAATATTTTAGTGGTATATATTATTATTATTGGACTTAAGTATAAGCTTTGGGCTAAGCTTGGATACTTAGCCCAACTCTAGTTTCTTCTCCTGTTCCCTACTGTATCCCATATATAAGTCATCTCAGCTATTCGAAAACGTTAATGATAATCTATTCACACCTAACACTGTGAGAAGAGTGAGGGAATAGCAGATTGAGAAGATCTCAAAGATTGTCGCCCACACGACGTCGAGATTGGACTTGGAAATACAGCAGAAGATCAGAAGGTTGTTTATTGCTGTTGTTCGTCAATTTGCACAATTTTTATAAAATCGAACAGAACTCAGAACTGAACGTGTGATATAGTGGTGGAAGCCACTGAAGAGAAAATCATTTTGGAGCGTAGATCACTCAAATTGAAGATTAGACGAGAGAGTTATGCCCAAAATGGTAAGGCTGCGCAGGCTACCAGAGAGAATTCATCTTCTTAAACATACCCTAGTGAAAGGTAATACGTTTCTTTATTTTCTTACTTCCGCTGGATTAGAAATGTATGAAACCCTAATAATTCACGTTAGCCAAATGATCGAACACCAACAATTGGTATCAGAGCTTCAGTTTTGTGATGAAGTGTGACATGTTAGGTTAGGGTTTATGTGGATTAATTATGAATTAGAATCAAATGAGGATTAGGGTTTTTGATTTTATTGTATAATCCATGAATATCCCTATGGAAACCCAATATCTGTATCGTCGTTTGTAGAAACCTATTCATGAATTTATCACGCTGGAGACGATGATGTGGCACACGAGGAGATTCTTGATGGCGAGCGCTGGCACAACTGATCGTTGCCATTTTCACCTAGATTTTGGTTTATTTATTTGTAGATTTTTGGATATTTTTATCCGTATTTGTGTGATTTTTGGTGGAGTTATTGTAGTTTTGAGAAATATAGTATGAATTGATAGAATTGTGTAAATGAGCTTAAATATGTGTAAAACAGGTCAAGAAATGGATAAAAATGGAGTCGGTAGCGAAATGGAGATGGAGGAACAATGCATACTTGTGCACGGGCCGTGTTCGGAACACGGCCCTATAACAAGTGGCCGTGTATTGTCATCAGAAATCACTGCTCGCCCAGGAAGAAGGCCGTGTGCTGGTGCACGGGTCATGCGTTGTTGCACGCCCCGTGTGCGGAACATGGCCCTTTAAGAAGAAGCCATGTATTGTCGTTAAAAAATGCTACACGCCCATGACCGAGGCCGTGTAACGCAGCTCAAGCCGTATCCAGAGGCACGCACAACACACTAAAGTAGGTGTACCCTACACGTGCTGTACGCTGATGCACGGGCCGTGTAGGTACAAAAACCTGTGTAATTTTTAGAATGTTCCGGAAGCTTCTAAAAGGTCCATTAGTGATATAAAAGGGTGACTTGTGCGAAATTTTAGAACGGAGATCATTTTCAGAACAGTTACACACACTCCACACTACATTTTCTCACACACTAGATCCATAATCCATCTCTATCCATTAGATCCATCCAATTTCTATTTGATCTCCACAATCAATCCATAAATCCATCATCCAATCCATCTATCCACCGTTTGAGAAGAGGAAAGCATCAAGGATTGAAGTAGTTAGCATATTGAAGAGAAAGAAGGTTTCTCTATGAAAGGAAAGCTAATCTACTTTTCAATTGTTGATTTTCTTCTTATTTTGGCTGAAATGGAGCAAAGCTTGATTTGTAATGGTATAAACACAATGTTTAGTGGCTAGTCCTATAGTAGGCCTAATCATATAAATGGTTGAGATGAAGAGTTAGATGTGTAGAACTTGAGTAGTGATTTGAATTAAATTGTGGATTTCCTTTTATGATATATCAATCATGTTTCATTTCAATACTTGAGTGATTAAATTCTCTATTCTTAGGATGGCCTTTCCAATGTTGTGAGTGGATATTTAATTGAATCATATAATGAAATGTGCATGCATGTTAGTATAAGGGGAGGTAAGTCATACCCTCCTTAGGCTTAGAACATTCATAGAGGGATACTTAAGAAATTGAGTGAAAAGAACCAACTTATGATCATAGTAACTTAAGGGAATTGAGATTAAGACCAATCCTAGGAGACTTAGACTTGTAAAAGAGTCAAGAACCTAATTACCTTGGCCATAGAGATTAGGGGTAAAATCGTAATTCCTTTTACTCCACAAATTAATGAAATTCACCATCAAGAGTTTTGCATATCAAGCTCAAGTCTTAACCATGATTATGATTAGCCTTGCTCTATTCTCAAGTGAATTCTATCTCCATTCCATTTATCACTTGTTTGCTGTTTGATCCATTACTTTGTTAGTTTAAATTCTAGTTGATTAAGTAGAGAATTAAGTAGTAGTTTTATATATAAAACCTTCAAACTATCATCCTTACAAAGCATAAATCAATGGAAAATCGGGATACAAGCATGAGTTTACTTTCCCTTGGGGCGACATTATTATAAATTTTATACTTGGTCACATGTTTACTTGATGATAGAGTCTCTTATTCTTATACATTTTTACAAGAAATGTGACTAAGAACATGGCACCGCTTGCCGGGGAAATGTTAAACTTTTGGATGTAACGAGTTTGAAATTGATTAGTTTTGACAAGGATATTTCTTTTATTTGGTACTTGTTTACTTGTCTTGGTTACTTGGATAGCTAATTTGAAAATTCTTGTAGGTACATGCAAACTCGTTCAAGGTCTCAATCTATTGAACCTTTGAACTTGGAATTGGAAGCTACCTTAAAAAGACAAAGACGAGGAGTGTTAGAGCCTACAGAAGAGAGTATGGAAGAAGTAAGGGATAATGTAAACATGGTTGATGAAGAAGGCAATATGAGGAATTTTCATGGAGTTGATAATGTTAGAGGAGGTTACAATAATCCAGAGTTTGTGCCACAAGCTTATGCTCAACAAATGCACTTGAAAAACCAACAAATGCAAGCTATTATTCAAAACTTGATGGCACAACAAGAAGCAAGGAATAATCCTCCGGTGGTGCAAAATCAACCCCGTGGAAATAGAAACAATGGAGTGGGAATGAATTTCCGTGATCATTTCCAACCGCAATATGGGAATTATGGAATGGGCCCACCATTGATGTGAATAATTTTGAGATTAAGACGAGATTGATCAACACAGTGCAAGCAAATCAATTTGGTGGTGGTGCTATGGAGGATCCAAATTCTCATTTAGCCCAATTTACGGAGTTAGCCAACATATTAAAGATAAATGGGGTAAGTGAGGATGTTGTTAAAATGAAGCTTTTCTCGTTTTCATTAAGAGATAGAGCTAAGGCTTGGTATCATACTATACCACCGAGATCCTACACCACATGGAGAGAGTTGGCACAAAGGTTCTTGAGCAAGTATTTTCCGCCTTCAAAGATGTTGCATCTAAAAGGGCAAATCTTTCAATTCAAGCAATTGCCACTTAAGACATTTAGTGAAGCATAGGACCGATTCAAATAGATGCTAAGGAAGTATCCACAACACGGATTCCCCGAAGAGCAACAAATAAGATTTTTCTATGCCGGTTTACATGGAAGTGAGGGGATGCTTATTGATGCTTCGGCGGAAGGTTCGATTTTGGGCAAACTCTGGAAAGAGCAATTGCTATATGTGAGGAAGTAGCTTTGAATATGGGTCAATGGCCTATGGATCATTTATCGGGGATGTATGAAAGGGAGAGAATTGCTAAGATGGAAGAAGTGTGCTTGCAACAAGTGAAAAAGGTGGAAGTGCTAAGGAAGATATAACCGATAAGGCGATCACAGAGATATTAAAGAGGATGAATGCTAAGATGCAAGTGTCTCTAAATTCTACACGGTGCCAAATCAACAAGTGCTTGCAAGTCCTCAATAAGGTATGTCATTGCCTTTGATGAATCAACAAGTGTTTACTAAACTTCAACAAGGCTTGATTATGCCTAATATGGGTCAATCTTCTCAAAGTTGTCAAATGCTTACATCCATGCCTCAACAAGATATGTCCTCTAATTTTGGAATTCAAGATACATAGTATCCACCGGAGATGACGCTTGAGGAAGTTGCCTTCATGCAAGGAAGGAACTTCCAAGGAAATTATGGTGGTAACTTTGGGAATCATGGAGGAGGATATCCATAAAGGCAAGGAGGATGGGGGCAAGGTAATTTTCAAGAAAATTTTAACCAACCTCGTAGGTACGAGAATTTATCATATGGGAATCAAGGAAATGCCCTTACTCTTCCACCGGGAATCAATCCGGGAGAGTGATAGGGGTTTTCTCAACACACAAATTAATCCTCAAGTATAAGGATATCAATTGTAGTCGCGAAGATGACCAAGTTACAATATCGAACCCAAGGGACGATTAAATATCAATTTTGTTATCTTCTAGTATATTTTAGACTATGTTTGGTAATTGTAAAGGTTTAATGGATAATAACTTCTAATTAAAATAGCAAAAAGAAATAGTAAGAGTAGAGAAAAGTGAGTTGTGATCAATAAGAATAATAGGTAGTTCGTCGGGTCATCCAATTTCACTAGCAATTCGTATTTTCATGTGATGGTGTCCGACTCTGCCCTGTGGTTTGTGGACGCATCACTAGACTATGCATATCTACTCTATAGACACAAGTAAACATGCGTGTAACACGTGTGAATAACCTCGGAGCAAGAGATATACTTCACCCCCTTTCTAGGTACTATCATAATCAATTATCTTCTACGTCTAGAATCTAACCCGATTTGATCTCCCTTTTTAGGTACTATAAAGTTATACTCTTCATCCTATTCATCAACCCGAATTTAATTCAATTCATGAATATTCATATAAGACGGTTCTAATAAGACTTCGGAATCCCTTCACTTAGAATTATAACAATAAACCCTGCTCAGTAGTGAACGCACTCAATCAATAACCATGTTATGTATTCAGACCTACACAACGATCATTGATGCACAAAACGACTATGAGTATGGATTAAATATGCAATCTTATATAAAACAAACCACATGTAGTATTGTACGGAGTTTTACACACGAAATACGAATTACATCATGAAACTTTCATAACCCTAGAACTACCAAGGTGGTTCTAGCCCATGATTGATCTAGGAACAATCATGGTTAGATTGATCATTCTTACTTGAACCTTCAGCGAACCTCTGTCACAGCCCTCCGGATGGATCACCACCTCTACTCTTGTCTCTCTTATGATTGATGATCAAAAGCTCTTTTCATTCTCTGTATGAGCCTCCTTTTATACTTGTAATCACGTCTCTAGGGCTTGGAATGGGCTTTCTAAGTGATCTCATGCGTTTCGGCCTCAAAAATCCGGATAAGGTAAGTTCTCGCGCATAGGTTCGACCACGTCAAACAGGTCGAACAACTGGCTACAGGTCGAACCCCAGGTCGAACCCCGCTACTGGAAGAATTCTGCACAGGTTCGACCTTCTGGACAGGTCGAACCACTTAGGCCTTGGTCGAACCCCAGGTCGAACCTCATCACTGGACAACTCCCGCTCCCGATTCGACCAACTGGCAAGTCGAACTCAAACGTCATGGTCGAATCCTCTTTTCTGCAAACTAGTTCGACCATGGTTCGACCTGATGGACAAGTCGAACCACTCGAGTCGTGGTCGAATCCTCTTCTATAAGTTCAGTAACGTTGGTTCGACCTGCTGGAGAGGTCGAACCCTCCTCCAACCAGGTCGAACCCACCTAATTCTTGGGCAGTTCGCGTGGCTTTGACTCCATCTCTTCGATTCTTGGCTCTTTCACTCCGTTTTTGCTAAGAAACCACTCAAATAGCTCTACTAAAACCTGATTCATGCTAATTCACAATATATATAGGTTTTTCACCGATTTCCACATCAAAACTCTCCAAAACTAGCACAAAACATAGCGCCAAACTTGTGAATTTACACACTCATCAGGGAGAAAGCTCCAAATGGTGAAGGGAAGCCTACAATGGAGGATCAAATAGCCAAAATGTTTGATTTTATGAGGCAAGAGAAAGAGGTGAATGAAAAAAGGTTTGATTCTATGAAGCAAAGAGATGAAGTGATTGATAATAGATTCAAAGCCTTGGAAACAAAAATGAGTCAAATGGCAACCGAGCAAGGAAAAATGCATCGTAAGGTGGAGAAAGGGTTTCTGGAAGCAACAAACATTGTTTCAAAGGTTGAAGAAGTAGTTTGTGATGAAGTTGTACCAAACTTGGACGAGGAAATTATCATAGATGATTATTTGTCTTTTGATGATGAGTGTGATAAAGAGTTGTGGTTGGAACAAGATCATGAAATAGTTGAAGTTGATGCTTCATTAAAGGTGGAAGACCCTGGTAAATTCGTGCTTACTTGTAAAATTGGAAGTGGGAAATACTTTAATGCTATATGTGATCTTGGTTCAAGAATTAATGTGATGCCTTTGGAAATTTTTGAAAAACTTGGCATTGGGAGATTAAAGGAAATGGATGTAGAAATCAGAATAATGGATGATTCAATGATAAAGCCCCATGGAGTTGTGGAGGATATGCTTGTGAAAATAGAGGATTTTGTTTTTCTAGTGGATTTTATGATAGTTGAGAAGCAAGCGGATCCTTTAATTCCATTGATTTTTAGAAGGCTGTTTCTCGCAACTAAAAGAGCAAAATTTGACATGGATAAGAAGGAACTCACACTATGTTCAAATGAAAGAGAATTGGTGTTATCAAGTAAGAATTTAAAAGGGGGAGATCTTCATTTAAAGCCACCCATTAAGCCTCCGGATGATCGAGATCGATTGGTAAGTGAAATTTTAAAAGATGAAGATTTAACTAACTTTTTACTTGAATTTGCAGGAAATTTTTCTTCAAGGAGGAACAAGTTCGGGGGTAATCCACATGTTGATTGGAAGATTGATAAAGGACCTCCGTGATTTGAAAGCATGAGGAAAAGAGGCAATGAATTGAGTTCAAGTGTTAAAGGAGCAAGAAGTGTGGATAAGAAGGTTGTTAAGGAAATGTTTAAAGTGAAGACGTGGCCCGATGGGGTCTTGGATTTCTCCAATGGTTAAGAGTTTAAATATGTCTAGCTTGGCGACATTAAATCGAATGCTTTATGGGAGGCAACCCATTTTAGTAAGTTTTCTTGTTTAGTTTTATTTTACTTGTAGATTTGTTGTGTAGGTGGTGAAGCTCATGGAGAAAAGTGCATATAATGGAAGCCAAGAGTGCAAATGATGAAATGATGATGTATGCCACACCACCCTTTACAAACTTAAATTTTAACACTTGTGTTAATTTAATTTTGGGGGGAGGTTGCGTGGTGGACATACTTGATCATATGTAGATTATATAAGATGCACATGAAGCATCATGAGGTAAGTTCATGAAGAGCATTTTGGAAACGACAAGGGTACGTCTCACCACTTTTTGCAAACTTAATTCGCAACTTGTTTCGATTTAAGTTTGGGGGGAGAGTAAGTGGTGTGACTTATATCTTATGTATGCTTTGGTGTATGATGAATCATGTGTGTTGCTATATTGTCTTGTGGCAAAAATGGGTCAATTTTGAAAATTTTCTCATGAGTCAGGATAGTTTTAGTATGTTTCGTGGTGTTTATGTACATGACAATCCATCATTTGATCTTAATTGTGGTGAGAATGATGTTTTGAAGTGTTTGAGCATGAATAGGGTGTATAAGAAGTGTAAAAATAGGGCAAAGATGAGGTGAAGTGTGAAAGTTGGATAACAAGGTAAAAATGCTACACGGGCCGAGCTCAGTACACAGCCCTGTAAGGACAGGTCGTGTACTGTCATCAGAATACGCAACTTGGCCAGGAGGAAGGCCGAGCTCCGAGCTCGAGCCATGCAGTAGAGTAGGTACATCGGCCATTGAGCACGGTCCTGTAATGTGTAGCCATGCAGGAACATCAGAACACGCTACACGGCCTTACTTGAGGCCGTGAAGTGCTACATGGGTCGTGCAGGGTTTAATCCCAGTTTTTTAAAAGGGCCGATCTGTACTAATTTCACACGCTTCCATCCTTCCGTACACACTTCCTTCACACTGAATTCTTCTCCTTATGGCATTAATCAACAATGAAGGTGAGTGTTGAGGGATTGAGAGTAAGGTTCTTCAATTTAGCACATCAAAAGCACTTTTCACATCCAAGTTTGAAAGGTATGACTTCTTTGAACTATAATCTTCAAGTTTTGATAGAAATTGATTGAATTGGTACATGGGCTTTGCGATAGTGTGAATTTTGCATGAATTATTGATTGATTATCATACATGTTTCAATTTGATTTTTGAATAAAGGTTGAAGTTAGGGTTCATGAGAAGTTAATTAGGTGATTGTGTGAGAATGATGAAATTGATTATATGTGTTGTGCTAATTGAATTATCACATAAGTATAATGCTTAATTGTGAATCATTAGACTTAGATATTGAGGATTTGGGCATGAGGCTATGTGAATTATATTTTGAACTTATGGTGAAACATTGTGCATGCCAAGTGTTCGATGAAATGTCTAAGAGAGAATTTTATTTGAATTTGAAGATCACATGTGAATGATGTTTGGTGATGGTGTAATTTGGAATTCATGTGTGTAAGAATGCTTAGAAATTGAGATATGAATCATGGTTAGTTGAGATGAATGATGATAAAGTGCATATTGTGATTAAGTTTGAAGTTTTAATGATGTGAATAAGTGATGTTGATGCATAGTATATTTCACACTTAAGTTGAATGACTAGAGTGGAATTTAACTTAATGCATTAACATTCTTATTGATGAGGTTTAATATAACTTGAGCATTATTGTATTGTAGATGGCTGAGAGGAGAGTTAGACCAAGAAATGAGGACTTCATAGTCATTACCGATCCAGGGGAGTTGGCTAATCTTGTTGCAAAATTTATGGAAGATGGGGTCCATCTGGATTATTTTGGAGTAGAGTTTGAAGATTATTGGGGTAAATATATGCTCCGGTGGCAAACATTAGCTTTGAAGATCAGACCAACTCGATTCAAAGACACAGAAACGATGAGAGGGTTAGAAATCGAGGAGGATTTGAGAAAACTATTCAGATTTGCACAACTGGAGGCTTTCTTTGACAAAAGGCCACGTACTTATTACCATCTAACTGTTGAGTTTATGAACACGTTGCAAGTGAAGAAGGATCGAAATGGTTTCCCTATTTAGGTGACATTTCAGCTGGATAATGTGTTGAGAGAAAAGATTCCACTACCTGTGTTGAATGAGTGCTTTGGATGCCCACCATACGAAAAGCACCAGAGTTTCTATGAAGGAGGTGGTTTCAATCAACAAGAATGGTGGAAGAGATTATGAATGATGGGACGGAACAAGCAGGTTATGTTCCCAGTGCTTCAAAGGGAACTGCAATCCGAAACCCGGTGATGAGATACCTAGAGAAGATTGTTTCTAACACCATCTTAGGAAGATTCGAGGGTGGAGCAGTAGGAGAAAAACAGTTGTATATCATGTTCTACATCTACAATGAGCGACCGTTGAATGTTACAGCACATTTTGTGCAACATGCAGAGCGAGTCGCCAAGAGACAATCATCTCAGGGTTTGATGCTAGGAGCATGATCACCATGATCACTCAAGGGTTGGGAATTAACCATGCTGGAATGGAGAATAGAATGGTTAGTGATGGCTTGAATTATCAGCAGTTGATGAGGATAGAGTTTTTGTCTGTGGATAGGAATCAATACTGTTTGAGGAAAGAGAAGGGAGCACCATTTCCTTTGCCAGCTCCAGAGCTCACTATAGTTTACACTCGAAGGAAGTATGCCAATTTAGCAATGGCTAGTGTTAACCACTCAAGGGTTGTAAAAGCTTTTTACAGAAAGAATAGAGATGAAGTGGAAGAGGTTCTCAGACAGATGTGGGTTGAAGAGAACCTCGAGCTAGCTAACTTGAGAGCAGAGCCAGTGCCTAAGGAAGGCGATAAGCAGGATGCACCACCGGAGTAGGTGGAGTTTGAGGAGCAAGCCCCTGATCTGCCACAATTCGAGGAAGAAGAGCAGCAGCCACTAATGGGCCTGGAACAAGATAATGATCGATGGAACTATATGATGGATGAGGTGAGAGATATGAGGCATGTGCAGCAGACATATGGAGCACAGATAAGAGAGATTCGAGAGGTCCAGCAAGAGCACGGAGTGCACATTTAGGAGTTAAGAGCTGGACAACGTCAGAGAGAGTATTACGTGTAGCGGTCACGGGTGCACTCCAACAACATGGAGGAGATGACGATGGTGATGTTCAACTTCTAATTCCCCAGATCTCCTCGTGCATACATTCCATGGAATGCCTATCATCCACCACCACCTCCAGAGCCATGAAGGTGGTACTTTGAGTGCTAGGCACTTCCATTCATTCATCTTAGCTATGATTAGACTTTTTGAAGAATTCTTGAATTTGATTAGATTTGGTAGATTGGATTGTACTTAAATTGTTTGTTTTTGGGAGGTTTCCTTTACTTTGGAATTTTATTTTTATTTTATGCGATTTACTTTTTTTTATTTTTGGTATTTTAGTTTGATTTTTATTATTTGGATGTGATGGGAATTTGATCTTAATTGTTATGGATGTGAATTGATGTGTTTGATATTTTCAGATGGATGATTTTGTTCATGCATGTTATGTGCTTGTTATGTTGTTTGGTGAGTCTTTGATTATTGTGTTTTGTTTGTGAATTTTTATTCTTGTAGGGATGGTTTGGTGGTATTGTTCTTGGGAAGGTGTTGAGTGTTTTGAATGTGAGCTATGATGCATTGCTTGTGATGAGTGATGGCAAGTATGTTAATGGTTTCTAATTGTTGAAATTGTGGCATAAACTACTTAATTTTTTCAATTTTTAGAAGTATGAAGGGTAATTAGGTTTTTTTGGTCCAAGCAAAAGCTTGTGAGAATTGAGCCTCAACCGTGCCTCCATGGTTGATTCTTGATGTGAGGACCGATTGTACTTAGACAAACTAGAACTTGCTCATGGACTATAGGAACGAAGCCCGAATGGTTGAGATTTGTGAAATGATATTAGGCCATCCTTGTTAAATGAAGTCATAGCCATAAAATTCCTTACCAAAAACATGATTCTTAGTAAGCCACTTTGAGCCTATGAGCCTTTTTCTTTGTAATTTGAGCACAATACAAGACTTTAAAACCCACTTGAGCCTTATATATATAACCTATGTGTGGGTGATTTAGGAGATGATGATTTGCAAGGTTTGATGTGATAATTGTGCTAGAGAAGAAAGGAAATGGTAAACAAGCAAAAGAAGGATGAAAAGGGCTCGCGCAAAATGAACATGCAACCTCAAATCGAGAAAAATGGGCAAAATCAACAAAAATATGCTCAAGAAAATTCAAAAGTCAAAAGAAAGGAAGCATGCAAATTAAAAGAAACTCAAGAAATCCAAGGAATGATAATGATTTGTGCTTGTAATTAAAGGAGAAAACAAAGGAAGCTTGAAAGTGAGAGAGATGGAGAAAAAAATCATCTATTCGATTATCCACACTTGAATAGTCATTATTATCCAAAGTTCCTTATCTTACCAAAGAGCCTAAACATTACATCTTAAGATAAAGACCTTTTTGATCACTTATTGAACTAGTGAACATAGTTCATGAGCAAGCCTATGGTGAGTCGGTTCTAACCGGTTGATGAGTGATGTTCAAAACACTACTTTGTAGAGTGTTGAGTGAATTTGATATCCTATGAGAGGCTTGGATAGAAAGGGGTTTGATTACTCTTTTGTCATTCTTAGAATTAAACTTGTTAATCTTTCATGTTATAAGTTTGATGATGTAGGGATACTTAATGTAATTTTGTAGTTCTTATTACTTGTGATGCGTTGTGGTTTATGTTCGTTAGGTATTTTTCTAGGTGAAAATTACTCCTCTTGTTTATCATTTTTCATTGTTTGAGGACGAACAATACTTTAAGTTTGGGGGGTTGATCGTTGTCATTTTCATCAAGATTTTAGTTTATTTGTTTGTGGATTTTTAGATGTTTTTATCCGTATTTGTGTGATTTTTTGTGGAGTTATTTTTATTTTGAGAAATATCATATTAATTGATATAATTGTGTAAATTAGATTAAATATGTGTAAAATAGGTCAAGAAATAGATAAAAATAGAGTCGGGAGCGAAACGGAGATGGAGGAACAATGCATACTTGTGCACGGGCCGTGTGCGGAACACAACCCTGTAACAAGTGGCCGTGTATTATCATCAGAAATCGCTGCTCGCCCAGGAGGAAGGTCGTGTGCTGGTGCACGGGCCATGCGTTGATGCATGCCCCATGTGTGGAACACGGCCCTGTAAGAAGAAGCCGTGTATTGTCGTCAAAAAATGCTACACGCCCATGACCGAGGCCGTGTAGCGCAGCTTGAGCCGTGTTCGAAGGCATGCACAACACGCCGAAGTAGGTGTGCCCTACACGGGCCGTGCGCTGCTGCACGGGCTGTGTAGGTGCAAAAACCTGTGCAATTTTCAGAATGTTTTGGAAGCTTTTAGAAGGTCCATTAGTGATATAAAAGGGTGACTTGTGCGAAATTTGAGAAGGGAGATCATTTTCAGAGCAGTTACACACACTCCACACCATATTTTCTAAAACACTAGATCCATAATCCATCTCTATCCATTAGATCCATCCAATTTCCATTTGATCTCCACAATCAATCCGTAAATCCATCATCCAATACATCCATCCACCATTTGAGAAGAGAAAATCATTAAGGATTGAAGTAGTTAGCATATTGAAGAGAAAGAAGGTTTCTCCATGAAAGAGAAGCTAATCTACTTTTCAATTATTGATTTTCTTCTTATTTTGGCTCAAATGGAGCAAAGCTTGATTTGTAATAGTATAAACACAATTTTTAGTGGCTAGTCCTATAGTAGGGATAATCATATGAATGGTTGAGATGAAGAGTTAGATGTGTAGAACTTGAGTAGTGATTTGAATTAAATTGTGTATTTTCTTTTATGATATATCAATCATGTTTCACAACACATTTTTCTACAATCAAAGGATTGCTCCATTTGAGACAAAATGAGAAGAAAATCAACAAATGAAAAGTAGATTGGCTCACTTTCATGGAGAAACCTTCCTTCTCTTCAATATGCTAACTTCTTCAATCCTTGATGCTTTTCTCTTCTCAAATGGTGGATGGATGGGTTGATGGATGGAGTAATGGATGGATTAATGTAGATCAAATAGAAATTGATGGATCTAAGGGATGGAGACGAATCTAATGGATCTAGTGTGTGAAAATATGGTGTGGAGTATATGTAACTGCTCTAATTATGATCTCCCCCTCTAAATTTCGCATAAGTTATCATTTTATATCACTTAAGGGCCTTCTAGAAGCTTCCGGAAGATTCTGAAAACTGCACTGCACAGGCCGTGTAGCAGCGCTCGGCTCGTGTTGTGTACACCTAGTTTAGCTATTGTATGTGCTTCCGGACACGGCTCGAGCTGC
The DNA here is from genome assembly GCA_023678885.1 of Pogostemon cablin. Classification (NCBI taxonomy): domain Eukaryota; kingdom Viridiplantae; phylum Streptophyta; class Magnoliopsida; order Lamiales; family Lamiaceae; genus Pogostemon; species Pogostemon cablin. The sequence continues at coordinate 17,568,102 of CM043007.1, read as the reverse complement.
GCTACACGGCCTAAGTCATGGGCATGTAGCCTTTTTTGACGATATTGCATGGCTTCCTCTTACAGGCCCGTGTTCTGTACAGGGGGCATGCACTACTACACAGCTCGTGTGCTAGAACACGGCCATCCTCTTGGGCGAACTCATCATTCTGATGACAGTACACGGCCACCTTGGACAGGGCCGCGTTCCGCACACGGCCCGTGTCTGGGCGTGCCTTGTACTTCCATCTTCATTTTGCTCCCAACTCTATTTTCTCAATTTCTTGACCTGTTTTACACATATTTAAGCTCATTTACATAATTCTATCAATCCAAACCACATTTCTCATAATTACAATAACTCCACCAAAAGTCACACAAATATAGATAGAAACATTCGAAAATCACGAACAAAGACACTAAAACCTAGGTGAAAATGGCAACGATCAATCCCCCAAACTTAAAGTGTTGTTCATCCTCGAACAACGAAAAATGATAAACAAGAGGAGTAAATTTCACCTAGAAAACACCTAATGAACATAAACCACAACACATCACAAATAATGACTACAAAATCACATTAAGTATCCCTACATCATCAAACTTATAAATGAAAGATTAACAAGTTCAATCTTAAGAATGACAAAAGAGTACTCAATCCCCTTTCAATCCAAGTCTCTCATAGGATATCAAATTCACTCAACACTCTATGGAATAAGGTTTTCAACAACATTCATCAACCGGCTAGAACCGACTCACCATAGGCTTGCTCATGGACTATGTCCACAAGCCACCCTAGTTGGAATAAGTGATCAAAAAGATCTTTATCTTAGGATGTAATGTTTAGGCTCTTTGGTGGGGTAGGAAATTTTGGGTAATAGTGACTATTCAAGTGTAGATAATCGAAGAGATGATTCTTTTCTCCAACTTATTCACTTTCAAAATTCCTCCCTTTGTCAATTGTTCAAAAGCACTAAACATCAACATATCATGGATTGATTGAGCTTCTTTTAAATGACATACTTCTTTTTTTTTTTGCTTTTGTGTTCCTTGAGCATATTTTAGGATTTTGCTCCTTTTTCACTTTTGTTGTTGAAGTTGCACTTGCTTTTTAACTTGATCTCTTTCATCCTTTTTCTTGATTCAACCTTTCTTCCATTTACTTGCACATTTTTCCATATCTTCCTTTATAAATCATCATCATCCTCAATTACCCACACATAGATTATATATATAAGGCTCAAGTGGATTTTCAAGGCTTGTATTGTGCTTAAATCACAAAGAAAAAGCTTGTAGGCTCAAATTGGCTAACTTGGGATAATGTTTTTGGTAAGGAATTTTATGGCTATGACTTCATTTAACAAGGATAACCTAAGATCATATCATAAATTTTCATCATTCAAGCTTCGTTCCAATAGTCCATGAGCAAGTTCTAGTTTGTCTAAGTACAACCGGTCCTCTTATCAAGAATTAACCATGGAGGTACGGTTGAGGCTCAACTCTCACAAGCTTTTGCTTGGACCAAAAGATACCTAATTACACTTCGTACTTCTCAAAATTGAACAACTTATGTAATCCATGTTACAATTATAATAAGTAGAAAATATTAATATGCTTGCCATCACTTATCACAAATGATGCATCATAGCTCACATTCAAAAATACTCAACACCTTCCCGAAAACTTACCACCAATCTATCCCTACAAGAATAAAAACTACACCAACATAACATAAAATCAAAAACTAACCACACAAGAAACATAACAAAAACACATAACATGCATAACCAAAATCATCCATCTTAAGATACCAAAACACATCAATTCACGTCCACGACAAGTAAGATCAAATTCCCATCACATCCAAATAATGAAAATCAAACCAAAATATCAAAAATAACAGAAAGTAAATCGCATAAACTGAAAATAAAATCCCAAAGTAAAAATCTCCCAAAAACAAACAATTTAAGTACAATCTCATCTAACAAATAAAATCAAATGTCTAACCATAACTAAAATGAACTAATGGAAGTACCTAGCACTCAAAGTACTCCCTTCATGGCTCTGGAGGTGGAGGTGGATGATAGGTATTCCATGGAATGTATGCACGAGGAGATCCAAGGAACTGGAAGTTGAATATCTCGTCATCATCTCCTCCATGTTGTTGGAGTGTACCCACGACCGCTCTTCATAGTACTCCCTCCGATGCTGTCCAGCTCTCAACTACTGAATTTGCATTCCATGCTCCAGCTGGACCTCTCAGATCTCCCTTATCTGTGCTCCATATGTCTGCTGCACATGCCCCATATCTCTCACCTTGTCCATCATGTAATTCCATCGATCATTACCCTATTCGGGTCCCATTGGTGGCTGCTCCTCTTCCTCGAACTGTGGTAGTCAGGGGCTTACTCCTCAAACTCCACCTGCTGAGATGGTGCATATTGCGTATCTCATTCTATAGGCACTGGCTCCACTCTCAAATTAGCTAGCTCGAGATTCTCTTCAACCATCATCTGTCTGAGAACCTCTTCCACTTCATCTCTGTTTTTCCTATAAAAGGCTCCCACAACCATAGAGTGGTTAACACTAGCCATTGCCAAATTAGCAAACTTCCTTCGAGTATACACTGTAGTGAGCTCTGGAGTTGGCAAAGGAAATGGAGCTTCCTTTTCTTGCCTCAGACAGTACTGATTCCAAACTATAGATAAAAATTCCATTCTCATCAACTGCTGATAGTTCAAACCATCACTCACCATTTTGTTTTCCATTCTTGCAAGATTTATTTCCAAGCCTTGAACAATCATGGTAATCATACCTCCCAACATCAACCCTTGAGAAGTCTGTCTCTTGGCAACTCTCTCCGCATGTTGTACAAAATGTGTTGCAAGATTCAGTGGTAGCTCATTGTAGATGCAGAACATGATATACAACTGCTTCTCTACTATAGCTCTACTCTCAAACCTCCCTAAGATGGTGTTCTAAACGATCTTCTGTAGGTATCTCATGACTGGATTCCTTATTGCAGTTCCCTTTGAAGCACTAGGAACATACCTTGCTCATTCTGTCCCGTCGTTCACCAATCTCTTCCACCAATCATGCTGGTTGAATCCACCTCCTTCATAAAAGACTTGATGGTTCTCGCATGGTGGGCACCTAAAGCATTCATTCAATACGGGCAAAGGAATCTTTTCTCTCAACACATTATCAAGTTGAAACGTCATTGAAAGAGGAAAACCATTCCAATCCTTCTTCACTTGAAGCGAGCTCATGAATTCAGCAGTTAAATGGTAGTAAGTAGGTGGCCTTTTGTCAAAGAAAGCTTCCATATGTGCAAATCTGAACAGCTTCCTTAAATCCTCCTCAATTCCTAACCCTCTCATTGTTTTTGTGTCTTGGAATCGAGTTGGTTTGATCTTTGAAGCAAGTGTTTGCCAACGGAGCACATACTTACCCCAATAGTCTTCAAATTCCACCCCAAAATAATCCAGATGGACCCCTTCTTTCATTAGCTGAGCATCCAAATTAGCCAACTCTCCTGGATCGGTAATGACGATGAAATCCTCATTTCTTAGTCTAACTCTCCTCTCAGCCATCTACAATTTACAACAATGCTCAAGTCATATTCAATTTCATCACTAAAAATGCTAATGCACTTAGTTTAAATTCCACCCTAATCATTCAACTAAGTGTGAAATATACTATGCATCAACATTACACATTCACATCATTATACCTCCAAAATTCACTATGACATTCATTTTACCATCATTCCTCTCAACTAACAATGAATTCATCTCAATTCCTATCATACTTGCGCACATGAGTTCCAAATTTTACCATCACCAATCACTATGCACATATAATCTCAAATTTGGCCAAAATTTTCTCTTTGACATTTCATCGAACACTTGGCATGCTCAATTTTTCAATACAATTTCAAAGCACAATTCACATAGCCTCATGCCCAAATCCTCAACATCTAAGATTATTTCTTCACAATTTAAGCATTATACATTCATGTTAATTCAATTTTCACAACACATGCATCCAAGTTCATCATTCTAACAAATCCCCTAATTCAACTTCTCATGAACCCTAATTTCATTCTCAATTAACAAATCAAATTAACACATGTATGTTTACCAATCAATAACTCATTCAAAACTCACAATATCACAAAGCCCATGTATCAACGTATTCAATTTATATCAAAATTCAAACTTTAGGGTTCAAAGAATTCATACCTTCCAAACTTTGAATGTGGAGAAGTGTTCTTGGTGTTCACAATTGATGAAACTCACTCTCAATCTCTCAAAACTAACCTTGGTGTGTCGATTTATGATCAAGGAGAAGGACTTGGTGTGATAACAGTGCGTACAGACGAGAGGGTGTGTGGAAGTGAGTATGGATCGGCCCTTTTAAAATTAGCTTCGAACCCTGCACGGCTCATTAGCGCTACATGGCCTCAAGTGTGGCCGTGTAGTATTTTCTGACATTCACGCACTCCCATGCGTTATAGGGCCGTGCTCCGAACATGGCCCGTGTTTCTTCTCTTCTGCACGGGTCGAGCTCGGAGATCGCCTAAGACCCTGGGAGAGTAGCCACTTCTGATGTCAGTACACGGCCAGGCCTTACAGGGCCGTGTACTTAGCTCGGCCCGTGCAGTGTATTTTTTCTGTTTTCTGATTTTCACACTTCACCTCATTTTTGCCTTATTTTTGCACTCATCATACACCCTATTCATGTCACAAATGCTTCAAAACATTATTCACACCACAATTATGATCAAACAATGGATTATCATGTACTTAAACACCACCAAACATATCAAAACAATCCTAACTCATGAGAAAATTTTCAAAATTTACCTATTTTGCCACAAGACAGTATCACAACACATGATCCATCACACACCAAAGCATAAACAAGTGGTAAGTCATACCATGCTCTTTCCCCGAAGCTTAAATCGAAACAAGTTGCGAATTAAGTTTGCAAAAAGTGGTGAGACGTACCCTTGTCGTTTCCACCAATGCTCTTCATGAACTTACCTCGTGATAACTCATGTGCATTTTCTAAAATTCACATATGATCAAGTACGTCCACCACGCAATCTCCCCCCAAACTTAAATTAACACAAGTGTTAAAATGTAAGTTTTTAAAAAGTGGTGTGACATACATCATCATTTCACCTTTATCATCCTTGTCTTTCATCATATGCACTTTTCTCCATGAGCTTCGCCACCTACATACCAAATCTACAAGAAAAATATTAAACAAAGAAAATAAAATCTACACTACTACACAATCAAAGAGGTTCAAGAACAGAGGGTATCCACATATACTATCTCCTTTTGAGAAGGATATAGGTAATGTTTCACCCGATGACCATTTACCACAAACTCATTATTAGAACTCTTAAGCTTCAATGTATGTCCACTCAACACTTCAAGCACTTCATATGGCCCCGTCCATTTAGACTTAAGCTTTCAGAGAAACAACTTGAGCCTTGAATTGAATACAAGAACTTTATCCTCGGTAGCAAACATCTTCTCCTTTACCTTAGCATCATGCCATCTCTTCATATTCTCCTTGTAGATGATTGAGTTATCAAATGCCCTTCCTCGAAACTCCTCCAACTCAACTAACTTCAATAACCTTGCTTGACCACTCTCCCTTTCATCCATGTTGAGACATTTAATAGCCCACAATACATGGTGTTCCAACTCCACGGGAAGATGACAAGCTTTACCATAAACCAATTGATACGGTGACATACCAAGAATGGTTTTAAAAGCCGTCGGATAAGCCCATAAGGCATCATAAAGCTTGTCCGACCAATCCTTCCTCCCTCCATTGATGGTTTTCTCCAAAACTAACTTGATTTGGCAGTTTGAAACCTCCGCCAAACCATTTGCTTGAGGGTGGTACGGTGCAGCCACTCAATGCTTCACTCCATATCGTTTCAACAAACTCTCCATCAACTTGTTTACAAAGTGAGACCCTCCATCGCTCACTAAAGCCCGTGGGACTCCAAACCTAGCAAAAATATTATTTTTCAAGAATCTTTGCAAAATCAAAGCATCAGTTATCTTAGTGGGGATTTTGATACATAATCCACGGCTAGCAAGATGTACACATATCCTTTAGAGGAGGGAAACGGTCCCATAAAATCAATGCCCCATACATCAAATATTTCCACATTAATTCTTAAGCTCATGGGCATCTCATCTTGCTTTCCTATTCCCCCAATTCTTTGGCATCTATCACACTTAGCCATAAACTTCTTTGCATCCTTAAACAATGTTGGCCAATAAAACCCGATTGTAGGATCTTAGCTCCCGTCTTTTGATGAGCAAAGTGACCTCCACACAAAGACGAATGACAAAGCTCAAGAATCTCCATGACTTCTTCCTCGGCTACACACCTCCTTATTACTCCATTATTGCAAATTTTAAATAAAAAGGGCTCATCCCACAAGTACTTCTTCACTTCAACATAAAACCTTTTTTCCTTGTACTCATTAAGCAATGTGGACTTGATTCCATAAACAATAAAGTTGACATAATCGACAAACTAAGGCGGCACATTCACCATGAAAGTACACACTTGCTCAACTTCTAATAGAAAAATTTCCTCATTTGGGAACTCATCCCCAATTGGCTTCATGTCTTCATTCTCACCTCTATTTTCCAATATAGACAAATAATCCGCAATCACATTCTCCACGTCTTTCTTATCCTTGATAATCACATCAAATTCCTGCAAAAGCAACACCCAATGGATTAAATGAGGTTTAGCATCTTTCTTACTCATTAGGTATTTTATGGCCGCGTGATCCGTGTAGACAATAGTTTGTGTTCCAACCAAGTATGGTCGAAACTTCTCAAAAGCATACACAATGGCTAAAAATTCCTTCTCTGTTGTGGTGTAATTAAGTTGGCACGAATTCAATGTCTTCGAGGCATAATAGATTGCTCTAAACTTCTTTTTCCTCATTCGCCCCAACACAACTCAGATGGATTGATCGCTAGCATCACAACGTAATTCAAATTATAAACTCCAATCCAGGGTAACGAGTATTGGAGATGAAGTGAGAGCATCCTTGAGCACCTGAAATGATACACAACATTTATCATCGAAGTTAAACGGATAATCTTTTTCAAGCAATTTACACAGAGGTTTAGCAATTTTGGAAAAATCCTTAATGAAGTGTCTATAAAAGCCCGCATGACCTAAGAACGATCTCACCCCCTTCTCACTAGTAGGAGGATGAAGACGTTCTATCACTTTAGCTCTATCCACTTTTAAACCATGCTTTGAAATATGATGCCCCAAGACTATCCCATCGGTCACCATAAAATGACATTTTTCTCAATTTAGCACAAGATTTGACTCTTCACACTTCTTCAACACAATAGTGAGATTAGTCAAGCATATATCATAAGAGGAACCATACACGGAAAAATCGTCCATAAATACCTCCATAATATTTTCAATTAAATCATCGAAGATAGACATCATACGACGCTGAAAAGTGGCAGGGGCATTACATATACCAAACGGCATCATTCTAAATGCAAACGTACCATAGGGACATGTGAAAGATGTCTTCTCTTGGTCTTCCAGTTCAATAAATATTTGATTATACCCGGAATAACCTTCAAGAAAATAATAGTACTCATGTCCTGCAAGACGATCCAACATTTGGTCTATGAATGGCAATGGGAAATGATCTTTATGAGTATTTTCATTCAATTTATGATATTCAATACATATTCTCCAACCTATGATAGTTCTAGTGGTAATTGTTTCATTTGTATCGGATAGCACAATTGTCATACCACCCTTTTTTGCCACTACATGTAAGGGACTTACATATTGACTATCACTAATTGGAAAGATTATTCCTGCATCAACCCATTTTAACACCTCCTTTCTTACCACTTATTGTATTATAGGATTTAATCTACGTTGGTTTTACTCACAAGACTTCTCATCATTAATCAAATGAATCTTATGCATACACATAGATGGACTAATACCTTTCAAATCTTTTATGCTCCAACCAATAGAAGATTTATGCTCTCTCAAAACTCTTAACAATTTTTCTAATTCTAAATCATTAAGGGAAGAGGATACGATTACCGGATATGTTTCATTCTCTTCCAAGTAAGCATATTTCAAATTCTATGATAATGGTTTCAACTCTACCTTCTTCTTCTCTTGCACTTCTTCTTTTGGTTCTTCATCAAGTCTCTCCACTTTTGCTTCCTTTGCTTCCTCACTTGTGAGTTCCCTACAATTATTTAAACCATGCAATTCATCAATCATTTCATCATTTTCTAAACAAAAAGAATATTTAGATTTTATAGATTCAATAGAATAAGAATGGCTTATTATAATTTCCAACGGATCCTTAGACTGAAGGTGATATATATGCTCTTCAACAATGTTGTCCACCACCTCCAATCTTCTACATTCTTCCTTGTTCCACGGATACCTCATAGCCTCTCTTAATGAAAATATCACTTCTTCCTCATTCACCCTCAAAGTGAGCTCTCCCTTCTCCACATCTATCAATGCTTTCCGCGTGGCAAGAAATGGACGCCCAAGTATCAACGGAACATTAGCATCTTTATCCATGTCAAGTACCACAAAATTAATGGGAAACACAAACTTGCCAACTTTGATCAAAACATCTTTCACAATTCTCTTTGGATGTGTCAATGACCGGTCGGCTAATTGAAGTGTGACCGACGTCGGTTTGACCTCACCAATACCAAAATTGACAAGGGCATCAAGTTAATGCTAGCCCCTAAATCACATAAAGCTTTATAGTTCTCATGCTCTCCCATCTCACATGGAATGGTGAAACTCCCTGGATCTTTCAATTTAGGGGGAAGTTTCTTTTGCAAGATCGTATTACACTCCTCCGTAAAATTCACCATTTCAAACTCCCCCAAGCTTCTTTTCTTTGATGAAATATCCTTCAAAAACTTGGAGTAGTTGGGCATTTGAAGCATAGCATCTGCAAAAGGAATATTCACATGTATCTTTTTCAACATCTCAATAAACTTGGCAAATTTCTCTTCTAATCCCTTTTTCAAGCATCTTTGTGGAAACTGAATTGCAATGGGCAACTTAGAAATTCCTCATTCATCCCTTTCTAACTTATCTTCTCTCTCTTTTCGCTTCTCTACATCTTTCCCATTTCTTTGAAGACTGATGCGTGTTTTCTTTGCACGCAAAATTAATCCCCAAGTATTAAGGATATCAATTGCAGCTTAAGCAAGCGACCAAGTGAATATCGAACTCAAAGAACAGCGTATTATTAATTTAATTATTTACTAAATTAATTAAGACAAGACAATTCAGTTTTAGGATTTAATTATTAAACTAATAAATAATTAAGTAAAATAACAAATTAAATAAAATATCACTCGAAGAATACAAAAGTGGATCAAGTAGGAGAATAGGTAGCTCTTGGATAATCCAGTTTTACTACTTAACTTCCCTTCCATGTATTGATGTCTGACTCTGCCTTGTGGAATATGGATGCATAACTAAACCATACATATCTATTCTATAGACATAAGTAAACATGTGTGTAACACGTGTGAATAACCTCGAAGCAAGAGATATAATTCTACCCTCATTTCTAGGTACTATCAATATCAATTATTTCCCTGGTCAATTAGTACTCTAACCCGATATGATCTCCCTTTATAGGTACTATGAAGTTATCCTCTTTATCCTACTTAATAACCCGAATTCAATTCAATTAATAAGTATTCATATATGATAGTTCTAATAAAGCTTCGGAGTTCCCTTACTTAGAATCATAACATGGAATCCTGCTCAGCAGTGAACGCACTCAATCAATAACCAAGATATGTATTCAGACTCTACATAACAGTTAATGATGCACAAAACGACCGTGAGTATGGATTAAGAAAGCACAATCATATATAAAATAAATTCACAAGTAGTGTTGTACGGAGTTTACACACGAAAGTTCAATTAATTGGTAAAAACCTTCACAATCCTAGTTCTACCAAAAAGGCTCTAGCCCATGTGTTAAGAAGAACAATCATGGGTGTTGGATAGATCTTACCCGTCGTTCGGAAAATACAAGATAAATTAGAAAATGAAAGAAACCCTAGATGTGGGAGTCGTCGCGTCCTTCTCCATCTTGAATCCTCCTCTTGGTTCTCCTCTTGATTCCACGAACGAATCTTCAAAGTGATGGATGGATGGAGGAAAGGATGTAGATGATGGTTGCGGGGTGATCCCCCCTTGTGGGGTGTAGTATTGTTGTGGCCTCTATCCAATTTAATCTCTCTTCGTCTTGGTGTGATCTACATCCCCTTTTATACTTGTAAGCCCTCCTTATGGACCTAGGATGGGCTTTTTCTTGAAAAACACGCAGAAACATGCACTTGGGGTGTAAAAATTAGATCCGGACGCATCCCAAGCATGGAGTTCGACCTAGGGTTCGACCTTCAGGCTTCTGATTCGATCAAAATGGCTTTAGTTCGACCAAGGGGTCTGGTCAAACTAGATTGTCGTGGTCGAATTACACTTGTGCCGTCTTACTGTTTCGAGTATAACATTCACATCCGTGCTCCAATTTGAGTGATTCTTGCGCTCACGCGATCCTCTCTTCCTTGGATTTCTATATATATAAAGAACTCTCAAAAACTCTAAGAATTGAAGGTGTAACAAGCCATGCAATGTAGCACATCCGTTCTGTTCGGTACATATCGCACGACATCACCATCTTGATCATAACTTCCTCGTTTGGAATTCGATTTAGGTGTTCTTTATGTCAAAACGATCCTATTTTCAGTGGCTTTCAAACCATGTATCATAACACCCGTTTTGATCTCCAAAAATACAGAAATATTGCATAAATTGGACGTGTGTTTTTCAGCATTCATACACAAATTGTACATTTTCTCCAACTTTGCACTTTTGATCTATTTTTCCACATAAAACACAATAAAACACCTCAAGTAAACTTTTTTCTCACATATATCGAATATAAGATACTTTTACTAATATATAACAACAATTCTCATCAAATATGTGTTAAATTGGACACTCAAATATGCTAATTTCCACTATCAACAGAGACTTCACCTTTTCTTCTTCAAGTATAGAGGTACTTTCATCTTTTTCAACAATCTCAACTTCTTCCTCTTTCCCTTCTTCATCCAATCTTTACATAGGCTCAAGTTCACACTCTACTTCCTCTACTTCTGTTGGCTTAGAAGGCCCTTCGTATTTTATTTCACTACGAAGCTCAATCGCCTAACATTGCTCCTTAGGATTAGTAATGGTCGTAGATGGAAACTTTCCTTGACGATGAACATCCCCTTTTTCACTTGCCATTTGACTAATGTAAGTCTCAATTGCTTTAAATCTCCTCTCATGTACATCATCTTTTTGTCTACTTTCCTCTTTAAGTTCTTTCATAAGTTCCAACACTTTAGCCATTTGATCTTCCATGGTAGGCTTCTCTTCACCATTTTGAGCTTTCTCCTCCGAATTGATGCTCTGTGGAAGAGTGAGGGCGTTTCCTTGATTTTCATATGATAAATTTTCATACCTACGAGGTTGATTGAAATTTCCTTGAAAGTTACCTTGCCCCCATCCTCCTTGCCTTTGTAGATATCCCCCTCCATGATTTCCAAAGCTACCACCATAATTTCCTTGAAAGTTCCTTCTTGCATGAAGGCAACTTCCTCAAGTGACATCTCCGGTGAACACCATATATCTTGAATTCTAAAATTAGAGAACATATCTTGTTGAGGCAAAGATGTCGGCATTTGACAACTTTGAAAAGATTGGCCCATATTAGGCATAGTCATGCCTTGTTGAGGATTAGAAAACACTTGTTGACTCATCAAAGGCTCTGACATACCTTGGTGAGGATTTGCAAGCACTTGTTGACTCACCATAGGTTTGGACAAAGAATCCAGAGACACTTGCAAATTAGCATTCATTCTCCTAGGTATCTCTGTGATTGCCTTATCGGTTACATCTTCCTTAGGCACCTCCACCTTTTTCACTTGTTGCAAGCACACTTCTTCCATCTTAGCAATTCTCTCTCTTTCATACATTCCCGCAACTCGATCTATTGGCCATTGACCCGTATTCAAAGCAATCTCTTCACATATAGCAATTGCTCTCTCCGGAGTTTGCCCCAATATAGAACCTCCCGATGAAGCATCAACAAGCATTCGTTCACTTCCATTCAATCTGGTATAGAAAAATCCTACTTGTTGATCTTCGGGAAATCCATATTGTGGACACTTCCTTAGCATTTCTTTGAACCGGTCCCAAGCCTCACTAAAAGTTTCAAGAGGTATTTGCTTAAATTGCAATATTTGACCTTTTAGATGCAACATCTTTGATGGTGGAAAATACTTGCTTAGGAAGCTTTGAGCCAACTCTCTCCATGTATTATAAGATCCCGGAGGTATAGTATGGAACCAAGCTTTAGCTCTATCCCTTAATGAAAAGGAAAAGAGTTTCATCTTGACAATATCGTCACTCACTCCATTAATCTTGATGGAGTTAGCTAACTCCATGAACTGTGATAGTTGAGCAGTTGGATCTTCCATCGTTCCACCTCAAAATTGGTTTTCTTGCACCATATTGATCAATCCCATCTTAATCTCAAAATTATTAACATTAAGCGGCGGCCCCATGGCATAATTCCCAAACTAAGGTTGGAAATGATCTCGGATGTTCATTCCTGCTCCATTATGACCATGGCCCCGAGGTTGATTTTACACTACCGGAGGAGCTTGTTGGTAATCTCTAGCTTCTTGTTGTGCCATCAAGTTTTGAATAATTATTTGCAATTGTTGATTTTTCAAGTGCATTTATTGCGAATAAGCTTGTGGTACAAACTCCGGATTAACATTTCCTCCTCGAACATTATCATCTCCATGAAAATTCCTCTTATTACCTTCTTCAACAACCATATTTACATTATCCCTTATGTTTTCCATACTTTCCTCCGTCGGCTCTAACACTCCTCTTTTTGTCTACTTAAGGTAGCTTACAATTCCAAGTTCAAATTTTCAATAAATTGAGACCTTGAACGAGTTCGCATGTACCTACAAGAATTTCCAAATTAGCTCTCCAAGTAACCAAGACAAGTAGACAAGTAAACAAATAAAAAAAATATCCTTATCAAAACTAATCAATTTCAAACTCGTTACAACCAAAAGTTTAACATTTCCCTGGCAAGCAGCGCCATGTTCTTAGTCGCATTTCTTGTAAAATGTGTAAGAGTAAGAGACTCTATCATCGAGTACACGTGTGACCAAGTACAAAATTTATAATAATGTCGTCCCAAGGGAAAGTAAACTCATGGTTATATCCAAATTTTCCATTGATTTATGCTTTGTAAGAATAATAGATTGAAGGTTTTGTATTTAAACTACTACTTATTTCTCTACTCAATTAACTATGAAGTAAGCTAACAACAAAATATATCAAATAATGAACAAATGATGAATGAAATGGAGATAGAATTCACTTAAGAAGAGAACAAGGCTAATTATAATCATGGTTAAGAATCTAGCTAGATATGCATAACTCTTGATGGTGAACTTCATTAATTTGTGGACTAAAAACAATCACATTTTTACCCCTAATCCCTATGGCCAAGGAGATTAGGTTCTTGACTCTTTTACAAGTCTAAATCTCCTAAGATTGTGCTTAATCTCAATTCCCTTAAGGTACTATGATCATAAGTTTGGTTCTTTTCACTCAATTTCTTAAGTGTCCCTCTATTAGTGTTCTAAGCATAAGAAGAGTGTGGCATACCTCCCCTCACACTAACATGCATGCTCACCTTAATACATGATTCAATTAAACATCTAATCATAATATTGGAATGGTCATCCTAACACTATGAATAGAGAATTTAATCGCACAAATATTGAAATGAAACATGATTCATTAATCATAAAAGGAAGTCCAAAATTAACTCAATTCAACATCTCAAATCCTATATATCTAGAATCCTTCTCAACCAATCATATAATTAGCCCTACTATAGGACTAGCCACTACACATTTTGCTTGTATCAATACAATCAAAGGCTTGCTCCGTTTGAGCCAAAATGAGAAGAAAATCAACAAATGAAAAGTAGATTGGCATTCCTTTCAAGGAGTAACATTCCTTCTCTTCAATATGCTAACTTCTTCAATCTTTGATGCTTTCCTCTTCTCAAATGGTGGATGGATGGGTTGATAGATGGAGTAATGGATGGATTAATGGAGATCAAATGGAAATTGATTGATCTAAGGGATGGAGATGAATCTAATAGATCTAGTTTGTGAAAATATGGTGTGGAGTGTGTTTAATTGCTCTAATTATGATCTTCCCCTCTAAATTCTGCACAAGTCATCCTTTTATATCACTTAAGGGCCTTTTAGAAGCTTTCGGAAGATTCTGAAAACTGCACTGACTTCCGTACCTATACGAGCCGTGTAGCAGCGCATGGCTCGTGTAGTGCACACCTTGTTCAGCATGTTGTATGTGCTTTCAGACACGGCTCGAGCTGCACTACATGGCCTAGGTCATGTGCGTGTGGCATTTTCTAACGACATTGCATGGCTTCCTCTTACAGGCCCGTGTTCTGCACACGGGGCATGCACTGTTGTACGGCTCGTGTGCCAAAACACGACATCCTCCTGGGCGAGCTCATCGTTCTGATGATAGTACATGGCCACCTCGGATAGGGCCGTGTTCTGCACACAGCCCATGTCCGGGCGTGCCTTGTACTTCCATCTCCGTTTTGCTCCCGACTCCATTTTTCTCCATTTCTTAACCTGTTTTACACATATTTAAACTCATTTACACAATTCTATCAATCCAAATCACATTTCTCATAATTACAATAACTCCACCAAAAGTCACACAAATACAGATAAAAATATCCAAAAATCACGAACAAAGACACTAAAACCTAGGTAAAAATGACAACGGTCAATGCATATCCACGGTATTAATTTGGACATGGATATGATCTTAGTGGGTGATCCAGCAGATTTTATGGAGGATGATAAGTATCAGCAGCAGCCGTTTCATTAGGTGCATGAATATATTCCTCATGTGCATTCGGAGATAGGATTTCCTCCAATGCAGCAACAACAGCAGCATTATGAGCCGCCACCACAGTAGCAGCATGATTTCTGGCAGTCTCAGGATTGTTTTTATTGAGAGCAGTTTAGGTTGATGAACAAGCATTTTGCCATTCTGAATGCAAATCAGCAAGAGACGAATCGCCTGCTGGCATTGATGAATATAAATTATGTTGTGCTCAACCTCAGGTATGATGCTATGGATAAGAGATTGGAAGAGTTGAATGACAACTATAAGGCGTTGGATAGGAAGATCAATACCTTGCAAAGGGATTTCAATGATTGGCGAAACGAAGTTAGTGATGATGATGCTCCTGAGGAGTAGAGTGCGCCAGGTTTTGCCTTTGTCTATTTCCTCTTACCTCCCTTCTATTTTTCTCTTACAGGTTGAGTATTGTGTGAGTAATGGATTGTGTTGTTTGAGATTCACACGTGAGTGACAAGTATAGAATTGATAGTATGGTGTTTGATGGAGATGTTTGATACACTTGATGTGTTTTTTTATTGATGGATTAGAGATGTTAACTCTTTGATATGCATGTGCGCTTATTTTTTATACATATTGATTTTATTGATGATAGACATATACCATTTATGATTACTTGTAGTTTATGTAGAGATTGATGTTGATTGCATGCTTTGAAGAGTGCTTAGGAGATCTATTACCCATGTGAGAATTTGAGCCTAATAATCATGCTACATCAATGCGTGATAGTTTATTCTTGTGAGTATCATTCATACGTTCGTATTCTATAACTTCGCTTGGAGTCTTGTTTGAGATTTATGATTGTTAGATACTAGAACATGATATTAGGCCATTATTGATAACTTGAGCTACTTAGCTAAAATTTACCTTTCCCGTATAATGTGTATATCATTGGAAGCCCCGTTGAGCTTTTAAAACTTTTTCTTTGGCAATCATTTGATAAAATGCCCTTATTTACCTTTTACTTGAGTCTTTTTATACCTATTTACTAGTAGAGATTTGAGGTGAATAATTTGCTAGTGATGAATCTGAAGAAGAAAGGAAGGAAAGATTGGTGGTAGTGATGAAAAGTGAAGGAAAATTCATGGTTAAATCTTGTTGGGGGGGTAGTGCTTGAAACGGGTACCCGGAATGCTTAGAAGGGTAATGCCCGAATTAGTACCCTTATGTTCGAAAAGAAGAAAGATGTTGGTCCAAAAGTAAAGTAGGAGAAAAGAAGTATCGAAAAGATCATGAGAATGATGAATAGAGAAGACGAATGAAGTTGTTTGACGAAAAATAAATCTCTAAGGTAATTCTCTACTAGTGAATTAGTCAGTTTATCTATATTTTTATACCTTTACCAAAGAGCCAATATTATAACCCAAAAGACAAGCCCTTTGTGATCCTAGTGTTGAAACTATTATGAATTGATCTTTGAGACCCTTTCCAAGCATATGATTACACGAATGTATGTTGATTATGAGCGTATATACTAAACCTTTAAGTGTACATCTTTTGCACTTGAGAGCGAGAGTAAATACTTATCAAGCGAGCTAGATGACTTAGCACTCGTAGAAGTATTGTGATTAATTGATATTTTTGCGTGGATGAAAGGTATGATGAATACATGTTTTGAATTGATGGAAATGCATGTGTTAGATTAGGTTGCTCTTGTTATATGTATCTTGAGAATTACACTCTCTTGCCTTTGTCTTGATTATGTTGCCTCAAGAAGAGCAACATGAAAGTTTGGTCTATTATCAAGGCAAATCGGGATGTTTATGGAAAATCCACAAATCAGATGCTACTGAGGCGATTTGAGCGTATTCATATAGGAAAACATGTTAGAAGTTCTCAGAATTGGAAAGCACATTTTTCGAGACATAGCTCGACCAAGCATAGGTTGGTCGAGCTACACGGTGGAAGTCGAGCTGGAGACATTTTGGGTTACAAAGGTGATGCTCGACCAAGGAAGGGTACCTCTGTGGGCGCTCGATCGTTTGGTTAACGTGACCCATTAGGGTTCCATGAATTTCTAACAAGCAGCGGAAGCAAGTAAACATGAAACGCATTACCTTTCACCAAGGGTTGATGTAGAGGTTGAATTCTCGCTGGCAGTCTGCGCAGTCCCACGAGAATAGCCATAAGTTCCTCTTCTGATGTCGGAATTGAGTGATCTTTATGCTCAGACGATCCTCTCTTCGACGGATTTCCATCAGTATATAATAAATCAAAATCCAAGAACTGTACGATTTTATATGAATTTTGGAACATGACGAACTGCAGCAGCAAACGACCTTCCGGTCTTCTGCTGTATGTCCCAAGTCCGATCTCGACGTCGTGTGGGCGACGATCTACGAGACCTACTCAATCTGCTCTCAACCCTCATCACACGTGAATAATGAATTAGATTAGGGTTCCAGATAAGTTGAGGTGACTTATATACATGGGCTACAGCAGGGACCAGGAAGAGAAATTGGGTTGGGCCTCCATTGGGCTTAAGTATCCAAGCTTAGCCCAAAGCTTATACTTAAGTCCAATAATAATAATATATTCCACTAAAATGTTATTACTGCACTACCATACCAATCCCAAAATTACATTTTGGGCTCCTTCTTATTATGAGCCCGTTAGTCTCCCCATGTTTAAGATATACAATGTCCATTAATTAATTTAAGTTACTGACAACTCAATAAATTAATATCTCATCCAAGAGTAGTACCACTCAACCTCATTATCATGCCGGAATAAATTCCACCTGCAGGGTTTACATGATAATCCTTATGAGCTCCTCAAGGGGACATCATCAACCTATGACGGACACGGATTCCTTCTACAATCAACAGCACACCATAGAGACAGCACTACTTCCCAACTCATCGAGTTTGTTGATTTAATTACATGTAAATCTCACCCATTGATGAATCAAAGAAATACATACTGCCCTACGTGTCGAGGTTATTGTATAGGGATTAAGAGCATGAACTTCCATAATAACTGAGATTAAGTTCTCCTATAAGTCAGTATAAGTCGAACGATCTCAAGCGGTCCTGCTCAATACACCAAGTGCACTAATGTGATTCTATAGCCAAGACAAGCTAATACCAAACCACACTACAACCATCCCGATAGAGAGTCCCCGTCTATCTCGGTTGTGAGCATCAATTTATACTTTATAAGGAAACCGATAATATGATCTTCCGCGTGTTGTCGCACAACATATTATCTACAGTATAAAGTAAGTAGACTATTGCATCGAACATATAAATAAATTATAAGATGCAATCATTTGATCATATGATTCTCATTTCAAATTAATTGTTACAATATTGTTCATACAAAAAGCTAGACTTTTAGTATACAATCCAACAACCTCGACCAAGAGCAATTTGGTCGAGCTATAGCAGGGAAGTCAAGCTGGGCGTGTGTTGGCAATTGGATCTTGTGGCTCAAACGTGATCGTTAGTAAACAGGCAAACAATAAACAGCGGAAGCAATTAAATCTTGTTTACCGTACTTCTGGGTTGATGTAGAGGTTGATCCGTTGCAGAGAACCACCTCTCAATCTTCTGCAGTATGTCCCAAGTTGAATCCTACTGTTGTGTGGGCAACAATCCGCAGGATTCTCTCAATCTGCTCCTGTTCTTTCTAACTGTCAGATGAGGCACTGACTTAGGGTTAACAGGAACTGAGATAACTTATTTATAAGGGCTACTGCAGGGACCAGGAGGAGAAATTGTGCTGGGCCTCAATTGAACTTAATTAACCAAGCTTAGCCCAAAGCTTTTAATTAAATCCAATAATAATAATATAGTCCACTAAAATATTATTATTGCACTACCCGTCCAATCCCAAAATTATGTTCTGGGCTCCTTCTTATTATAAGCCTGATAGTCTCCCCATATTTAAGATATACAATGTCCATTAATTAATTAAGTTACTGACAACTCAAATTAATTAATATCTCATCCGAGAGTAGTACCACTCAACCTTTTTATCATGCCGGAAATTAATCCACTTGCAAGATTTACATGATAAACCTTATGAGCTCCTCAAGGGGACATCATCAACCTATGACGGACATGGATTCCTTCTACAATCAACAGCACACCATAGATACAGCACTACTTCCCAACTCACCGAGTTTGTTGATTTAATACTTATAAATCTCACCCATTGATGAATAAAGGAAATACATACTGCCCTACGTGTCGAGGTTATTGTATAGGGATTAAGAGCACGAACTTCCATAATAACAGAGATCAAGTTCTACTATATAGTCAGTATAAGAAGAATTATCTCAGGCGGTCATGCTCAATACACACAAGTGCACTAATGTGATTCTATAGCCAAGACAAGCTAATACCAAACCACACTACAACCATACCGATAGAGAGTCCTCGTCTATCTCAGTTGTGAGCATCTGTTTATACTTTATAAGGAAACCGATAATATGATCTTCCGCGTGTTGTCGCACAACATATTATCTACAGTATAAAGTAAATGGACTATTGCATCATGCATATAAAATAAATTATAAGATGCAATCATTTGATCAATGATTCTCATTTCAAATATTGTTATGACATTGTTCATACTAAAGCTAGACTTTAGTATACAATCCAACAATCTCCCACTTATACTAAAAGACTATGCTGTCATGTCTTCTGCCATACATCTGATTCCTACTCCCACTGCACGACCATTATAAGCTCTCGCCTTAAGGTCCTTGTAAATGGTTTACTAGGTCATCATCCGATGCAATCTAGGCGACAACAACCTTCCCCTCATCATACGATTTCTCATAACAGGTGGTACTCGCGCTCCATGTGTTTAATTGCCTTATGAACTTGTGATTTCTTCAAGTTTGCAACTGCACCAATATCATCAATTTAAATTGTGATTACCTTGGGCAAACTTAGAAACGCTTCAAAGTCCATCTTGAAGTTTCTAGAGTCATATAGATACTTTGGCTGCCTCATAGGCTCCAATTTATCATCTTTCCATGATGGAGTTCGGAGTCTGAAATATATTTCTATATAACACTCCTCCACATTATGACTCTACTTCCTAAGATTAAACACATAACCTTTGATGAGAATTTACTACCGTCCAATCTGACTAAAAAATCTGAATCTACGTAATCTACAAGAAGCAGTGAATCTGCTCAGTAAGTCAACATATGATTTCCAGTCCTTCTCAGGCACTTCATATGCGTCTTACCACAGTTCATCATTCTTGTTCCGGGTCACGTTGATACCCACTGTTCATCATTCAGCAAAACAGATATCCAACATCGTTCATAGCATTCCTTAGATTAAGCTTCCTTATTCGCCGAAGCATAAGGAACCGCTTTCATCCTCTTTATCTTCTTCTTGTATCTCAAAGACACATTCACTTGGATAAATTTACATGCTAAACGAGTATGGACTGTATCATTTTATGAAACTTGAGATAAGCATAATATCCTTTCTTGTGATCCGTATTACCGTGATCAAAAGGATGTATTTTGCCTTTCTTAAGTCCTTCATCTTTACCGCTTTATTAACCGCACCCATACGCCCGATAATACTCTTTCATTGTCTCCAATGAGCAAGATACTATCTACGTATAGTACAAGAAACACCACCATGTTTCCGTCACTCTTTACAACACACAAGACTCATCCGCTCATTGATTTAAATCCATGCCACTGGATTACCTAATCAAAACAGATGCTTCACTATCTCAAAGCTTGCTTTAGTCCATCGCTGAACAATTTTTAAGCTTACTATCAAAATGCTATTAGTATTTTGCAATGAATCACTCTGGTTGCTTCACATAGAAGTTTTCTTCAAGACTTCCAATCAGGAAAGCTGTCTTGACATCTATTTGCTGTTCCTCATAATTTAATATGAGCAGCAATGAATAAAAGAATCCGGATCAATTTAAGCATAGCTACTAGCGAATATGTTCCCTCATAATCGAACCATTTCTTTCTGAGTACACCTTTTCGTAACAAGCTTTGCTTCCAAGGTTTTTCACCTTACCGTATGATCCTCTTTTATTTCCTATGACCACTTCCAATGGCTTTTACACTATTTAGTGGTCTTTCAAGTTCCCAGACTTAATTTAGAATCCGTAGATTCTATTTCAACATTCATTGCAACTTACTAAGATTTCGCATTTTCATCTTGTAGTGTTGCGTCGTATCCGTGGGACAATACCATGTTCACTAGGGATCAAGTCTTACGACTCTCCCAAAACATATATTTTATGGGTTGTCATACAACCCTCCCACTACGACAAGGCACTACATGTAATTGTGTATCAGACGTGACACGCGTTGCAGTTTACCTTGTGGTATATCCTCTTGTACACTTGGTACTTATACTTAGTGTTTTCCTCTCACTTCCTTTAGAACAACTTATACATGGGCTTGTGATTTATTACATAGTCCTTTTCCAAAAATCTAGTTATTGTGTTAACAATTACCCTTCGATCTTTTGGACTAAATAAATCACTATCCATTTTTCTAGAATATCCCATATATAGACAAACGTTTCACGAATTACTGTATCTAGGGCATATCCATAAAATGAATTTAATTATTCCAAATAATTCATTATCTATCTAATCATAACCATAAGAGCCTTATCCCTTCTACTCACCACACCATTCAGCTGGGGCATGCCCGGTGTAGTCAACTTGAGATTTAATCTCAACTTCTGATTATTAGTTCCTAACTATCCTAAGAGGTATTCGCCATCATGATTGAATCGTAATGACTTAATATATTTTCCATGACGCTCACTGTTCCAGCCTTACAATTCTTGAATTAATCAAAGAAATTAGACATGCAGTGCATCATATAAATATATTGGTTTCCAGAATATTTTTCGAATTTCATAACCACCTCTCGCCTGGATAATATTAGGTTCGCTTGAATCAGAATGAACTAATTCCAACATATATATCTTTGGCTCTACACCCCACAGCCTTGAAAAGGCAGTTAATCATTTTTACTTCCAAGCAAGACTCGCAAGTCCGATAGTTTCCACTTCTGATAAACCTTACGGTCTATCGGCTATCAACTTTTGAATCCTACTCAAATAAAATGAATTAGTCTTAGACGCCAAATGTATGTTTAGTTCATCTCCGAAGGTTCCTTTCTCTTACTCATATTAGAAGATGCATTATTTAAATTACTGTTTATTGCATCTGTGGGATGTGCATGATTCAAGAGTTTACTTATTATCCACCAACGTACTTTAACGGATTAAAGCCTCATTCCTCATTACTATGATCATGTCATTTAAATGAAATGAAGTATCCATCCATTAATGCATAGAAACCGAAATCAAATTCTTTCTATGAAACGTACGTAAAGATAATTTCTCATAATCAATTGTTTATTCTTATCATGAGATAAATAAACAACTCCCACTGCAATAGCCACTACCTTCGTAGTTTTACCCATGTCATAACTATCTTATCCTCACTTAGTAATAAACATTTAGTGATTCCAGTATCTACACACTTCGTGTAAATAGATGCCATCACTAATCATGTTTAAACAACTAGTGAATAAGATATTAAACTTGTTCACTTTATGATGAAAATGGCTTTCCTTTGCCACATGTTTTGTCAGAAGTCTCCCACCATATACATCCTTTCGTATTTCAGGTAGAACTTGCTCAAAACATTCAGGCAAATTGTGAAGAATAAATTGATTTAGGTTTCCCTTTCAATTTCTATTCCAAGCTCTTCCAATTCATTCATCAATTCTATCATGATCTTGCGCCTTTTAAATTACTCAAGTATCTGAAGAGTTACATGAGTTCATCATATTTCTATGATCCTCTCATCTCTTCACTAAAGACTTTAATAGGCATCATGAGCCGTCCTTTGAGAGAACACATGTATTTTCTTAAGCAGTAAATTTCAAAATTAAGATTCTTTTCTAATCAGTTAATTTGGACAAGTAAATATAATTTCTTTTAGTTAACAATTAGTGAGACTAAAACTATTCGAAATACAGAGAATCACGATTAAATTTACTGATCAAAACTTCGAATTTTATCCTTTTATATTGTTTCCCTCAAAACAATATAAAATAAAATTCACCGACATCTCAAGCACCGTGAGTCTGCAAGCCACGTTAGTGTGGACGTTTACAAACCCGAACATTTACAAGAGAAGGTTTTACCCATTAATTTCATTTGTCAACCTAACTTTATGATAAAATAATTAATAGTCGGTTACTCTTTAGCCATGCAAATAATAGCAGTGACTCCGTTGGGGAGGATACTAATTATTTACACCTAAGTGTACACCATTATTTGATCCCAAGTCCACTGCGCGAGCTTATGTGCCTTACAGTTGGAGAAGTACACACGTGCTCGGGTAGCTTCCTACAATCATCAATTATAAGTTTGTACCAGTGTACCGCACAAAAACTCATCCGTTAGGGAGGAAGGCCTATGCCAACACGCAAGTTTATGTGCCACATTACAAACAATAATTATTTATGAAGTCTGTACCAGTGATCCGTGAATAAACTCATCCGTTAGGGAGGAAGGCCTATTGCCAACACGCAAGTTTACTCACATCACTTACAAACCAATAATGGAGGCCGCGGGAATATATTACCAATCCCCTCTCCCACTTAGTTATTTAATTACCGAGGGTTTTTAATATGCATATAATATTCCAGAATAAAATATACAACTAAGACATGCTTCTATTAACAGCAATTTAAATAAATAAATCACATAGAACATGCCTTTCATATATACAACAATAATTGACAATTAAATCAATTAATCAGTTATATAACATTAATTAATTGCATAATTAGTGGATCAATTAAATGGGCCCTAGAGCATCAAATAAGCACAAAATGAGCAGCAGATTAATTAATTAATCATACTCATTATCTATGGCCCATAATCTTAGCCCAAAACTAAATTAAGTCCACCAAGCCCACTAGCACAAAATTAGTCCATTAATAAAATTAATTAATCATGCTAGACCCATTACTCACAATTAATTAAAACCAGCAATAAAATAATAGCCCAGCAGCCCATTACCATTTTAATTAAAATTGGGCCCAACAGCCCAAAACCAAATTAAAAAAAATTGAGCAGCCCACTATTAATTACTGAATTGGGCTTTAAGGTCCAACAGCCATTCTATTTTAATTAAAATTTGGGCCCAGCAAACCAAGCCCAAAACAAATTAAAAAAAAAACACAGCCTGAATCAACAACCCATTAACCAAGCCCAAACACTACAGCAAGCCCACAAAAGCCAGCCCAATACTCAGCCAGAATAAATAAATCAGGCCCAAAGGAACCGGCCCAATAAACATTTTCCAGCCCAAGTATAAAAAGGGCCAAGGGCCTGCCATCCAGCCCTAACTCACGCACAGCCGCACACACCAACTGTCACACGGCGCCGCCGCTCTCGGCGGTCGTGCAGTCAGCGACACGACGTCACGCCGCTAGACCACCGGAGTCTTCCCGTCCGCCTAGCAGATCGTCGACCTCCTCGAGCCATCACCGTTGCAAGCCCGCCCACAACCACTGCCAGAGACGAGCCGCCAGGACGCCGCCGTGCAAACACCGTAGTCGTTCATGCAGACAGACCGGATCGGCTAATCGCGTCTCACCGGCGAGACGCGATGGAGACCAGCGTCGCCCAGTCACCGCGTCTCCTCCAGCGCCGCCCAGTAACTGAGTCACCTGCAGTGCCGCCCAGCCTCTGAGTCATCTGCAGCGCCGCCCAGCCTCCGATGATATAGGTCGCCGCTGGAAACCACCGTGGACCAACGATTCTGCCCAAGACCCGATCACCGCTCGTGTCTGATGGCGCTTACTACTACCAGTCGCCTTGCCCCGACCACAGCCTTCCGCCGTGCAGCCGCCAGGAAGACATCGGCGAAGACACGCCTGCATCCAACCTCTCCAGCCGCTCGCCGCCTTCAACTCGCAGCTGGCCAGACCCCATCGTCGATGTTTCAGCAAAGCCCACCGCCGCCGTTGACAATCGCCAAGGCTCCCATACCGACTGTGCCGATGCTCTAGTCTGTGGCGGTGGTTACAGTCTAGCCCAGAACCCATCAGATGCCGCCTTCCTCCCGATTTCAGCAACGCTTGACTTCACCGCCAACAGCTGATTCTGGGTTGAAGGCGTCGAAGGCATAGTGCAGACTTGTGTATATTGTATCGTGCTTTTATTTTCCAGATCGTTGATGAAATTTCATGTAGATTTGTAGTCCATGGACACGATCACAACGTTCTCACGATGGAATAGCCGTGTGTGTGAATCGTGTTCAAATTTGTACAATTATCAACCAATACAGCCCAATGTAAAATCGACAAAAGCACATATGATATACACACATATATAATCCATAATCTCATGCTTTTCCATCGACAATAAACACATGTATTGGATTAAAACTCTACCTAACGTGTCACGTTTCACCACTAAACCTCGCTCTGATACCAATTGTTGGCAATTGGATCTTGTGGCTCAAACGTGATCGTTAGTAAACAGGCAAACAATAAACAGCGGAAGCAATTAAATCTTGTTTACCGTACTTCTGGGTTGATGTAGAGGTTGATCCGTTGCAGAGAACCACCTCTCAATCTTCTGCAGTATGTCCCAAGTTGAATCCTGCTGTTGTGTGGGCAACAATCCGCAGGATTCTCTCAATCTGCTCCTGTTCTTTCTAACTGTCAGATGAGGCACTGACTTAGGGTTAACAGGAACTGAGATAACTTATTTATAAGGGCTACTGCAGGGACCAGGAGGATAAATTGGGTTGGGCCTCAATTGACCTTAATTAACCAAGCTTAGCCCAAAGCTTTTAATTAAATCCAATAATAATAATATAGTCCACTAAAATATTATTATTGCACTACCCGTCCAATCCCAAAATTATGTTCTGGGCTCCTTCTTATTATAAGCCCGATAGTCTCCCCATGTTTAAGATATACAATGTCCATTAATTAATTAAGTTACTGACAACTCAAATTAATTAATATCTCATCCGAGAGTAGTACCACTCAACCTTTTTATCATGCCGGAAATTAATCCACTTGCAAGATTTACATGATAAACCTTATGAGCTCCTCAAGGGGACATCATCAACCTATGACGGACATGGATTCCTTCTACAATCAACAGCACACCATAGATACAGCACTACTTCCCAACTCACCGAGTTTGTTGATTTAATACTTATAAATCTCACCCATTGATGAATCAAAGAAATACATACTGCCCTACGTGTCGAGGTTATTGTATAGGGATTAAGAGCACGAACTTTCATAATAACAGAGATCAAGTTCTACTATATAGTCAGTATAAGAAGAATGATCTCAGGCGGTCCTGCTCAATACACACAAGTGCACTAATGTGATTCTATAGCCAAGACAAGCTAATACCAAACCACACTACAACCATACCGATAGAAAGTCCCCGTCTATCTCAGTTGTGAGCATCTGTTTATACTTTATAAGGAAACCAATAATATGATCTTCCGCGTGTTGTCGCACAACATATTATCTACAGTATAAAGTAAATGGACTATTGCATCATGCATATAAAATAAATTATAAGATGCAATCATTTGATCAATGATTCTCATTTCAAATATTGTTATGACATTGTTCATACTAAAGCTAGACTTTTAGTATACAATCCAACAGCGTGAAGTTGGGGTTTCAATTTACAGACACGTAGCTCGACCATAGTAATGGGCGTTTTCTTTGCATGCAAAATTAATTACCAAGTATTAAGTATATCAATTGTAACTTAAGCAAGCGACCATGTTAAATATCGAACCCAAAGGACGGCTTATTATTAATTTAATTATTTATTAAATTAATTAAGACGAATGTTCGGAAAAAAAGGTTTGAGAATTATTAACTAATTAACTAAATTATTAAAAATTAAATAACAATTAAAATAAAATAAACACTAGAAAAATACGAATATGACTCAAGAATGAAGAATAGGTAGCCCTAGGGTAATCCAGTTTCACTCATTAATTTTCCTTTCGTTTATCAATGTTTGACTCTACCTTGTGGAATATGGACGCATCACTAATCCATGTAAATCTACTCTATAGACACAAGTAAATATGCGTGTAACACGTGTGAATAACTTTGGAGCAAGAGATATAATTTCACCCCCCCTTTCTAGGTACTATTAGTATTAATTATTTTTCCCTAGGATTGGTACTCTAACCCGATATGTGATTGGTCGATAATAGTCGGGATGACCAATTAAAGAAATTTATCAAACTCAAGGGAGGAACGTGCTAGAGTTTAAGCGATATCAAGTTTATCGTGATTTTATAAGGACGACGGAATATGATGGAGGATAAGTGTGCAAATGAATGCACTTAAACTAATGAAAATATGATAAATGCAAAGATAAATGATGGATTCCAAATGATGCAAGAATGAGCTTAGCAACAATCATGGCATAAATAATAAAGTAATCATGCAATTAATTATAATCTATCATGGACACGGCGTAGGAACAATCACCTAAACTCTCTCTCGAGATTGATAGGATGTATGCCCTATACAAGACTTCCAAAAGCTCTTAGGATCAATACCATAGCAAACACATCCCAATATGTACTAATTACTCTACGAGTTTCCTAATGAGGTACTCAATCATAGGCAATATTTCCTTTTAAGGTACTATGAATTTACTAATGGTTTGGGTCCCCTCATCTAATCAACTAATCTTTCGATTAAGCTAATCAAATGTTCTATCAAAGGGTTCTAAATCTAGAAGGATATCTCTATCTCATTCTAAATAATGAAAATGAAGTGTATGATGAAATGATTAATTGAACTATCCTAAATATATAATTGATTTCTCAATCTAATAACATGCCCATGACAATTAATCACACAAATCATATATATACATCAAGCAATTCACATCAATGATAGAAATAACACAAATGTCCAATTAAGATTAAAATCCAATTGCATAAAAACTAAATTATCAAACACCAATCATTGAGCTAATCTCACAAAGGAGATTAGCCTATCATAGTCTCAAGCAAAACAAAATAAATTATCTTACAAAATTTCATAAATAAACCCTAAGAAAATTACAAAATAAAATAAATGCTTCCCTTTGAATTTCTTCAAATGAAGTCTCTATTTCTCTTGCAATCTCAATCTTCCTTGCTTTCATGATCAAATGGAGTGGATGACGAAAGAGTTTCATGAATTAAATGAGTGGAGATAATGGAATTTGATAAGTAGATGAATTGGAAAAAAAGAAAAGCGGATAAGGGAGAGAATGTGAAAATTAAATCTAGAAGGAATTCACTATTCCTCCCCTCCCTCTCCGACTTTTTAGAGAATAAATGGGGTCCACATATTAATTCTATTGGTCTTCAAGCTTGGAATTCACGTCCCACAAGCAAAATAAATTGGACATATGCTCTATCATGTTGGATCAATGTAAGTGGGCCCATATTAAAAAGTCGCCACACTTGTAAAGCCTCTTAAACTTGATTGCAATTGGGCTTCCAACTATTCCATCTCATATTAAATTGGGCTCACAAGAACCATGATAAGTGGCCCAATTACTGATGATGGGTCGAATTCTTAGGGACTGAAATTTTTCAGCCTGAGCAAGTTTTATCGTTTTGGCCCTTTTTTATTTGTTTTAACTCTGAATCGAGCCTCGTTTTTTCTCACACTTTTGTAATTGCTTAAAGAAGCTCATTTAAGCTCAAAATCCTACAAATTCCAACAAAAGAATCCTCTCCACAAAAATTAAGGAATTAAAGAAATTACTCAATAAAAGCAACCTTAATAATATAAATCTTAACTAAAAATAGATCATATTTTCTAGAAATTTATACACTCATTAATAGGATCTCCCTTTATCCTGCTTATTAACTCGAATTCAATTCAATTAATAAACATTCATATATGACAGTTCTAATGAAGTTTCGGAGTCCCCTCACTTAGAATCATAACATGGAATCCTGTTCAGCAGTGAACGCGCTCAATCAACAACCAAGATATATATTGAGACTCTATATAACAATTGAAGATACACAAAACAACTCTAAATATGGATTAAAAATGCGTAGTCATATCCACAAGTAGTGTTGTACGGAGTATACACACGAAATTTTAATTAATTCATAAAAACCTTCAAAACCCTAGATCTACAAAAAGGCTCTAACTCATGATGTTACGAAGAACAATAATAGGTGTTGGATAGATCTTATCCATATATCTGGAAAATATAAGATAAATTAGAAAACGAATAAAACTCTAGATGTTGGAGTTGTCACGTCCTTCTCTGTCTTGAATCTTCCTCTTGATTCAACAAACGAATCTTCACAGTGATGGATGGATAGAAAAAGGATGTGGATGATGGTTGGGGGTGATCCCCCCTGGTGGGATGGTGTAGGATGGATGTCGCCTCCTCACATGAATAATGATGTAAAAAATATATAGGTGTGAGAAAGGAATGAAATAAGAAAACAAAAGATGTGGATGAATCATGGAGGATTATGTGATAAGGAGATTAATTGTGCTCCAAGAAATAGGAATTATGGGCTAATTTTTGAAAATTTTTGGAAATTCTCGTTGGAAGCTGCACTACCTCACGATTTTGAGCATAACTTCCTTGTTCGATTTCCAATTTGAGTGATTCTTGCTCCAAAATGATCCTCTCTTCCGTGGATTTTAAACCATGTATCACACCATCCGTTATGAGCTCCACACAAAAACAAAAAAATTATAAAAGTTGAACGTGCATTTTTCAGTATTCCTCTAACTTTGCATTACTTTTGATCCTTTTTCCACCTAAAATACAATAAAATACCTGAAATGCACTATTTTTCTCAAATATATTGAATATAAGACACTTGTACTAATATATGACAACAACTCTCATAAAAAAGGTGTTAAATTGGATACAAACACGCTTATTTTCACTCTTATCACATAGCTCGACCAAGGATGTCCAGCTCGACCAAAACTATTTTGATCGGGCTGGGACACATCAGTGCCAAAAATTTGAGATTTCATCTCCAGTGCGTGTATTTTCATATTTTTCACGAAAAAAGTCCAGAAAAGGTCCATAAGGAGAGTGTAAAAGTATAATAGGGGATGCAGATCACATCAAAAAGAGAGTTAGATTCCACATCTATCCTACACTACATCCAAACCCTAACTCCATCTGCAAGAGCTGCAGAGAGAGATTCGTGCAGCGAATCAAGTAAGAACCAAGTGAAGATTCAAGACGTAGCAAGACACGACGGCGCACACATTTAGGGTTTATTTTGTTTCTTAATCTTTCTTGTAATTTTCAAGACCATGTGTAAGATCTATCAAATCACCATGAACGTTCTTTGAAACGTCATGGGTTAGAACCGCTTTGATAGTTCTAGGATTATGAAGGTTTTACTACTTAATTAAACTTTCATGTATATACTCCGTACAACACTCATTGTGGTTTATTTTATATAAGATTATGCACTTTTAATCCATATTCAGAGTCGTTTTGTGCATCATTAACTGTTATATAGAGTCTGAATATATATCTTGGTTATTGATTGAGCGCGTTCACTGCTGAATAGGATTTTAAATTATGATTCTAAGTGAGGGGACTCCAAAACTTCACTAGAATTATCTTATATGAAGACTTATTAATTGAATTGGATTCGGGTTAGTAAGTAGAATAAAGAGGATAATTTCATAGTACCTATAAAGGGAGATCATATAGAGTTAGAGTACTTAGTGCACGAAAAATAATGATACTGATAGTACCTAGAAATGGGGTGAAATTATGTTCTTGCTCTGAGGTAATTCACACGTGTTACACGCTTGTCTACTTGTATCTATAGAGTAGATTTGCATGGTTTAGTGATGCGTCCATATTCCACAAGGTAGAGTCGACATTGAAATACTCAAGAGAAATTAATGAGTGAAACTGGATGGCCTAAAGAGCTTCTTATCTTCTCACTTGTTCAAATCTCGATACTTTTCTATTGTTTTCTAGTTTATTTACTATTTAATTACTTATTCATTAGATTAATAATAATTTCCAAAGCAAATTGTCAAATCATAGTTTTAATTAATTTAGTTAATAGTAAATTGATAATCATCCGTCCTTTGGGTTCGATAATTATAACATTGCCTAAGCTACAGTTATATCCTTCATACATGGGGATTAATTGTGTGTTGAGAAAACGCTCATCAGCCATCTGCGTGGTTCCCATATCCTCTTCTCGCCGAACAGAGGCAGAACTGCATATTATGAAGAATCAGGTAAGTTTGTATTTAATTTTGGGTACTTTAGGGGTTAGGGATTCGCCGGACATAAAAGGTAAATTTTATTGAATTAGGGTTTGCGGACTACTAGTACATGTATACTTTTGGGGGCAAGTGAAAACAAAAAAAAAGTTAATTGAAATTTCGTATGTAAATTAGACTAATTGTTTCAATTTTTTTCATAAATGTGGTATTTTCCAGTTTTATAACTACTGTAATTGAGTGTTCAATAATGTATGTTTGTGAAATTGAGGATGATGTTATATGTTTGGCCATGATTTATTGCAAACATGTGCGTGTCCGCTGATAAAATGGTTAAGTTATTGTGTCCGCTGATGAATTAACGTGTTTCCTTGCATGTCCACCGATTAATAAAGGCTTTTCTTGCATGTCCCCCGTAAAATATGTGAAATATTAGCGTATACGCCGAAAATTTTGGTTGGTTGGAATTACCATGTGCACCGTACATTATCAGAAATTCAAATTGTATTCTATAATCAAATTTAATGCATACTTTGCATCCATCTTTATGCACTCTCGAAATTAAAGTATATGCTTATAATTTTTTTAATTATAAATTAAAAAATACAATTAATTCATATTATAATAATTAATATTATATCCTAAAATTAATTCAAATTTAGACTTAAAATAGAATATATATATATATACATATATATATATATTAATTAAATAAAATGCGTAATAATATTTGAATAAAAAGAAGATATTACTCCCTCCGTCCAATGTATTTTTACCTATTTTTCATTTTGGGTTGTCCCACGTATTTTTACTCATTCCATTTTTTGTAAGAATACATAATATTTTATTATTTACTTTTACAATCCCAACAACTTTAATTGCTTTTTTACACTTTATTCATCATTCTAAACAATTTTATTTACTTTTTCTTTTTAAATTACTAATTTATTCTGACTTTTTCTTACATAATATATTAAAAAATAATACGTCTTAATCTCCGTGCCCGTACAAATGGGTAAAAATACCCGGGACGGAGGGAGTATTATAATACAAATCATGAACTCAACCTCTTACATTTAAAAAAAATTCTTTTATGAGATGAATATATGTGAGACGTGTCTACTCATTATTAAAATATGATTAATATATAGATAAATTATGTATATTGATAGTAAAATATGTTTGTAGTGAATCATACTTTAATATCCTAAAAAGTAAATTTTATTGTATAATCCATCATACTTTTGAAAAATATAGTACTTTAATTTACCTATATTATAATCATATTTAATTAATGGATCGGCCTATCACACATTAAATAAATTAAAAATAAAATTAAACAAATTAAGAACATCATATAAGCGCGAAATAAAAAAAGTTTTAAATTTCGACGGACACACAAATAAGGGGACACACTTTTTCATAAAAAAAATTAGCTAACAAGGTTATGTGTTATTGAAAATTTCGTTGGACACGCTATTTCATCACAATTAAATAAAGGGACACATAATTTCATCATAATAAATAGGCAGACATGTAAATTCATATACCATATATCGGCGGACATGCTAATTTAACATAACAGAATTGTCGACACGCTGTTTGAGTTGGTATACATCAGCGGACATGATGTGTTAATAACATATCATCGTCGGACACGCTAGTTCAAGGAATTAAATATTCCAAAATTGGTTAAATGTTTTTTAAAATTATACTTAATTAAGAACTCAATTTATTATAACAATTCAATTTTTTAAATAATCTCAAATACGCTAATATTTTCAATTAATAAATTAGTATGTTAATTATTCACATCCGCTGGTAATTTATATGAATACTTTTAACAATTCGATTTTTGAAAAATCTCACGTCCGCTGATATTTTCAATTAACAAATTAGTATTTTAATTAATCATGCCCGCTGCTAATTTATATTGAAACTTTTAATAATTCAATTTTTAAAATATCTCACGTCCACTGATATTTTCAATTAACAAATTAATATTTTAATTATTCACATTCGCTGATAATATACATTGGAACTTTAAGCATTTTAATTTTAACAATATCTCATGTCCGCTGATTATTAGGTCCGTTGGTAATATAAATTGGAACTTTTATCAATTCAATTTTTGTAATATCTCACGTCCGCTGGTAGTCAATTTTAAATTAGAATTTTAAACAAATAAATTGAAAATACATATGAGATGTTGGTAGTCAATTTTAAATTGATATTTTAATTTTAATTATTCACGTCTGTTGGTAATATTAATTGATTGTTTAACAATTTAATTTTCAAAATACGATTGTCAACTCTTGTCTGAAAAAAATGATAATAAATGATGGTGTGCCCATATTAGGGGTGTTACTGAAAATCTACATATTTAGTGGGCAATTTTGATGTAATGTAAATATGTGGGCAACTTAGATGGAACATATTTCATTTAGGACCTTCATTGGCATTTCCCTTAATGGGGATATTATATCTATGTTTTAACTTAATTTACGGTATTATATTTTATTTATCTAAATTTTCTTTTATTACATTTATTTATTTAGTTTTCTAATATTATAAAATTAATATACATTAATTACTGTATTTTTATAAAATTATAGAATATACTTATAATTTAAAATGTTAATAATAAATAAATTACATATATTAAATTATTATTAATGAATATTATAATTAATTAAATCATAAATTAATTTAACCTAAAATATATAATTTGTTAAATTAAAATATCTATAAATTTTAATTTAAAATTTAATATAAAATAAAATATTCTTAGAATATTTTATGTAGTGCAAAATATAAAGTAAACTATTGTAGATGTAATGTAATTATGCGTTAAAATGGTGAGACGAATAAACGGTTAAAATGGTGTCGATAAAATAGAATAAACAGTTGGAGATTAACTAAATGAAGGAATACTTCTATGTAGGGTTGTAAACGAATCAAATAGTTTTGATTCGATTCGATATTTGAATTCGATTATTAATATTCGAATTCGAAAAATGCGAATTCGAATACGGATTTTGATTCGAAAAATAATCGAATCGAATATGATATGCAAAATATTCAATTCGAATATTCACGAATATATTCGAATAAATAATATATTTTTTATTTTAATAAATATTAATTATATATATATTAATATTATTAAATAATTTTAAAATATAAATATAGTGTAGGGCTTTGTCATTTGAATCTTTTGCAGCCGCACCGTTAGGGCTTTCTCTTTCTAATCTCTTGCAGCTGCACCATCCGACCTCGCCCGCTGCTTCTTCTTCTCCAAGTGGTGAAGGTATTACTCTCTCTCTCTCCCTCTCCCTATGCTCTACCGACGCCGCTAATGATTTTTCTAATTTTTTTCAGTAACGGGGAAATCGCTGCTCGACCGCAAGGCCAAGTGCGCCGCCCCGCCGATAAGGATAAGGCCAAGGCCAAGGGTCGCGCCGCCGATAAGGTATTACTCTCTCTCTCTCTCTCTCCATCCTGATTGATTCCAATGGCTTACCAATGATTGATTGATTTCAAGTAAGGGCCTTACGAATTTGTGCTTTCCTTTTAGATTTAGCACTAAAAATTAAACAATACATATCAAAAGATTTATACATTAGATAACATTTGGGTATCTCTCTGTTGAAGACTTGTTTATAAATTAAGGTCTGTCATAGATTCAAAAAGATAAATACTAAATTTATTTAATTATCTTATATCTCTATACCAGTTGAAATATTCCTTCATTCACATTAGATCTTATGGAAATGAATAAAATGCGACTGTTTTTTTAATCGAAAGGTCAGCACTACATGTGAAGAGTGATGTGGGTTCATACTTTTATTTAATCAACATTAAAATAATAAAGCACAAGAAATAAATTACAGTGAAGAAAGATGGACATGGTTTTCTCTTTGCCTTCGTTCCACTCACCAAACATCATCATTTACATAAAATTGCAAGAACAAAAAATGCAAAGTTGTATGATATTTAAATCCCACGTTAGGAAATAAGTGAAGGCAAAAGGTGAAGAAAGAGAGGAGAGATGTGGTGATCATAGTGAAAATGAGATTTTGTTTATTTTCTTATGTACAAGTATGTGGAATCTATATCACTGGTTGGCATTCAACTCTAATTTAATTGATATATGAATGAATTTTTATTCTATTGTAGGAGAAGGAAGAGCCTATGCATATTATGTTGTCGATGTAATGCTGGGATGCCAGTTGATCTGCCATTGTATTTTTTTTATAATTAAACAATGATCATTTGTATTTATGAAGACTTGGTTCGGATTTTTGATTAAACAATGGTTCTTCGTATTTTTGGAGTCTTGGACCAGATTATGTAACTTAGGATTGAAAAATTTTATTATTGTTATTAAATCTTTTTTTATATAAATTTTATTGAGAAAAATTATTTATTAATGACGTAATCTTATTTTTATAACTTCAAATCTGATTTTATTTATAACTTAGGATTTTTCAAACCGAATTCGAATATAATTTATTCGAATCGAATAAGAATATAAGGATTCGAATCGAATTTGAATGATACTTTTCAAATATATTAGAATCAAAATTTTTCGAATACGAATACTCGAATACTTTCGAATATTTCGAATAATATGATCGAATCGAATACGAATTAGATTTAAAATTTGAATAATAATCGAATTCAAATACGAATATTCGAATATTAAATCGAATATATTCAAATACAGCACTGTTCGCTTCTTGCAACCCTACTTCTATGTGAGATGCCACAGGCATCAACTACTTTTTTTCTTGTATAAATTTAATTTTGACAGAAATTTTGCAATTACACAACGAAAATATCAATTACTGAAAAAATTAAAATGAAAATACAACAATACTGCTGCCAACTAGAGTAAATAAAACAGTAATTGCATTATTAAATCAAGCGCTCTACCTAGCCCAAGTTATATTACACACCAAGAGATTCACATATTTGCTCCAAATGAAACCAATCAGTTCGATGTACTTCATCATGATGAATGCTGTCCAAATAAAGGATAAGTAACAAATAAGAAAATATAGAATATATAGATCAAAGGTTTGATGAGAAGAATAAATAGAACTGGATCTCCAATGTAAGATTTCACACTTATGTTGGGCAAAACTATATATCAAGTTATTTGATCAGCACTGGCTTTGAGAAGGAGAAAATTCGAGAGGCTATGTCTCAAACTAATTTTTGCTGCCACAAAGTTCTGATTTCCTAGTTCCACTCTTTGACGGGGAATATTGTATTAAAGCATAGCTGGTTAATCTGCAAAACAATAAAAAAGTTCTTAATTCCTTGCAAATCTCTACTGGAACAAAAGGTAGGTGAGTGAATTCAGAATGAGTAAAAAAGATGCTACGAAAAATTTACACAATGCTCGACTGCGCATGAATATTAAGACGGTAAACAGCTTTTGAAGAGGATTGAAATCACACCACTAAAAAACCCTTCTACTTTGCAAAATTAGACGGCCTCTTTCACTCCATGTAAAAACTGCTTCGAGCATGAAGTGAATAATAAACGCAATTTATTTTTTCACCATAGGAAGATGGCTAGAAAAGAAAGAGAAGAAATCAGTCTATAATAAATTCACATTTTCCTCATTCGTTTGTTCCAAAACTATCTTCACACTATTATAAAAGGAAATACACTCACCTCAATAATCTTACAATACACTTTAATTTCAAAATTCTCATTCCACCTTAATACTAATAACATAGCTATACATTGATGCAATCACAGAAAACAAACACTCATCTGGAGGAGAGTGGGTTGGCTTAGGCTTGGGAAGTAAGGTCATGAGATATGGATCTCATAGTGCAGTAGGGACAAGGATAGCACAAAGCATGTATGGCTGTTTTGGGGTCGGTGTATGAGGGTGAGGGACAGGGAGGTAGAATAAAAAGGTATGTAGAACAAACAAAGAGGTGAAGTCATAACCTCTATGGCAGTGTGTACATAATGCTTTAGATAAATTAGACACATACTACTTAAATTGCAGGGAATCAACCATTAACCTGGAGAACAGTGTAACCCATTCGTACTACCCAGTGCATTGAATTATCCATGGGCAAATTTATACTACAAAAGAGAATTTAAAGACTTTAATGCCACCAGGACTTTTCTCTATATAATCACACCAATCAGAATGAGGAAAAGGTATTAACAAGTTTTGTTAGCGACATATTTCATAGATACAAGACTCAGATAATAGAAGGCTATACCAACTACACATTGGCAATATACATGAAAATTGAAACCTAACAAATTAATATCAATTCGTTAGACACTATGAAATGTTGCAAAAGAAATCCTTCACAATATCAACAATTATAAATAATATAAGTTACAAAAATGTGGGGTGGGGGGGGGGGAGGAGGGGGGGGGGGGGGTGAGGGTAAAAAACAGACATTAAGAATCATACTCCCACTGCTGGTCTAAAATTTCTTTTTTTCACAGTTTGATCAAGAAATTCATGTTTCGATTTTTCCTATTCTCTCTGGGTTCCACCACCCAGCTTCCTTCCTCCCTTTCTCTCCCATTCAAACACATCTATGATTCAATCTTCTACTACAACCACACCACATTGCAGACATTATTTGATAACTACTGTTAATTTCAACTCCCTCAAATGTCTAGGAAACACAAAGTCAAACTCATATTCAATAATCACAAAAACATTACTTCCAATTCACATAAAGTAACAGATTCATAAGTTCCATCCCAAACAGGGGCTAAGACAACTGTCAACAGCAACATTGACACTACTACTTATTTACCAGTCTTGTTCAGAAAATGGAAGAAAATGATGTGGGGTCATTACACTAAAGAATTAACTCTGGAATAAACTCTATATAGGCTAACTCAGAAGTAAATAAATATGAAGTATGCCAAGCTGTCAACAATAAAAGTTAAATCTGGAAATTTTCTGCTAAAATTTGACTTAATGGTACGTTGACAGGAACATGCATGATTAGCAGAATCTGCCACTTGCGAAAAATTATGATTGAACACAGGACATAAATAATCATAAATAATTCAAGTTATGCATTTTCAACATCTAGAAAGAAATGTCTGAAGATGTGAGGTCACTTGGGTTTCCATGCAGATTTTCTTGTGTTAGTCAACAGGTACGAAAATAAAGATGTAAGAACAGAACATTCCTACTGGCTATAATTATCATTGATTTCTAAATAATGCTTACCCCCTCCCCCAACCCCAAAATCTAAGTATCTAACCATGTGTAAACACAAAAAACAAACACCTCTGCCATAGAAATTGGCCTCACATGCCACCATAGTCAAACCAGACCAACCCACAAAACATAAATCAGTAGATAACATGGTGGTACAACGAAATGCATCCAAACACAAGATTACCAGGTGTTGAGTGACACTAGCATAGCATTACCCATCAAACTATTGAGTAAGACTTCAGCAGCGTACTAGTTGCACCATGCAACTTGTGTACATTTTTTAGGTTGTTTCAATAGAATATATTAGTTGAATTAGTAAAAAGTATTACTTTGTTTCCTAATCCAACTAATATTCTTTATAGAACAACTTATATTCTTTATATATTCTAGTCATTTGAGAAGACAGCTTTGTCCTCAAGGAATAGAAGCTTCACTAAAAAACAGATAGATCTCAGAAAGACAGAAGTATTCTAAAAACTAATATACTTGCAGTAGTTTCCTAAAAGCACTGAAAGATATCATGCCATGAACATATATATTACTATATTGATCCAACTGCCACAATAACCCTAAACAAGTTAATAAGTGAATGCAAACGCATATATGATCATAGCTTGTAAGAAGGTACTAATAACATATATACAGAACACAAGAACATTTAATCCAACCATAGCAGCAAACAATGCAAGCAACGAGCCTTCAAATCTTCAATCAAGCCAATAGGCCAAGCAACAAACAGAGCAAGAAAAGAACCTTTAATCAAGTCACTAGACCATAGCCTCAAAATGCTTCAATGAATCACAATTTGGTGTTTCTCTCCTATAGCCCCAATGAAGTTGCTGCCACTCAACCCTGCATTTATGCACGAGATCCGAGTGATAATCATCTTCAACCCGTTGTTCAATTGCAACACGATCCGAACTATAGGGTGGATATTGTTGCTCAAATTTTCCCGATTTCACGTAAAAATTGACGCCCTTTGGTGTAGTAAGCCTAAGATCATATGAATTTGTTTGCGAAAGCGAGTAAATTGGCTCTGATGATGGCAAGAAATTGACCAACAAAATCAGTATCACAGGCAACAACTGTATTAAATTCCTAAACCAATTAGGTGATTGATCAACTCCAACTCCTCCTGTCCGAACCCTCACACCAGGCCCAAAAGGAAACCCACCAAAATTAGCAGTGGTCGCCGGATGCATGCCTCCAAAGAAGAAATTCCTGAAAATTTCATCTGCATCAAACTCGCCTTCATAATAACCTCCATTAAAACCACGCATTCCATTAAAACCTCCACCTCCACCTCGCCTCTCGTACACCATCTCTTCTGACCCAACAACATCGTACTTCTTCCGACGCTCCTCATCACTCAAGCATTGAAACGCCTTTGACACCATCTTAAACGCCTCCTCCGCCCCCGGGGCGTTGTTCTTATCGGGATGGACCTTCAACGAAAACTTCCTGTATGCCTTGCGAACATCTTCGGCAGTACAATTTTTCTCTAACCCTAAGATCTCGTAATAATCCTTCTTACGCTTGATCTCTCTAACGAATTTGGCTTGCTCCTCAGTGTAGGTAGCCGATGTACTCGATGAGGACGACGTCGACGGATTCATTGCCGGAACCCTACGGCGGGCTCTCAGTCCGGCTCCCAGTCCTGCAGGATTCGGAGGATTATCATCGGGGGTTTCATTGGGATTCTTGTCTTCTGGTTGTGAAGCATCGAGATTGGATAAATAATCATCAATTTCAATAGAAGGGTCTAATCTACGAGCTTTGTTGAGAAACTTCAGGGCGCGATTTCTGTCGCCCGATTCAATTGAACTCTTAGCGATCTTCAAACACTTCAAGGCTTCATCTTTATTCCCGTCCATCTTATAATGAACGAATTGCTATTGAATCTGCCTATAAAGACGAAGGATTTTCGTCCAAGGAAAACAACGTTGGATTGAATTGGAAACTTCAGGCGGACAGAGGGGGGTTTGCTCTCTGCAAGGTATCGAGATAATTAGAAAGAGTAAAGTGGAGACTATTCTAACATTTTGTATCTCAACCTAAATTTATACGGTAAATTTGAAGAATGACCATTTTATACACCCGTACCCTCGAAAAAACTTTCACCTAGTAGGTTGAAATATACCCCTCCCGTCCCATTTATTCCTTCGTCCCATAAAAGATTACATCCCTAATTCTGACACGAAAATTAAAAAAGTGATAACTTTTAAGGGTATAATAGTATATTTTTGTAATAAATAAATTATAAAATATGTTAGGTAGAGATTTTTTTTGTAAATAAAGTGTATAGGGAAGGGTGATTATTTTTTACTTTTTTTGGAATGTGCAAACTTTTGTGGGATAACCCAAAATGAAAAGTGTGTCATATGAAAGGAGACGGAGGGAGTATATTTATTTTTTTCACGTAGATTAAGAGATACAATATTTTAATTTCGGCTAAAATTTGTGTGTTCTCAAAAACACCATGCGCCCAGATACGTTTTAGTATTAAAAAGTATACCCTTCAGTATAAGTACGTTATTTCCTGGAAAAAAATTATGAAAGTGTATACCTTTTAGAATAAAATGTTGTACCTTATTAATTAAAATTTATACATTTTAAAACAAAATATTATAACCTTATACACCTAGGGACACAAGAAACCAACTCTTTAATTTATAGTGAGATGAGAGAAATTATATTTAATGTGAAGTGAGTAGTTATACTAGTGTTATGTATGGCCCTACGTGTAATAATTAATTGTTTTGTGTGGGTCTAACTTGACAAAAAAGGAAACGTAACTTGGACAAACCAAAATGAAAAATGTAAACCTTGGGACAGAGGAAGTATAATACTACCTCCGGCCACTTACAAGGTATCCATTTCACTATTCCTGACGTCCACTTCAAATGTATCAATTTTCTCTATTTAGTAAATAAAGTACATAATATGACCCACCATTTTTCTCTAATACAACTATCCATTTTACATATAATATTAATACTCCTTAATCCACGTGAAAAAAGCAAATAGAGACCTTAGAATTGTCCACGTGCAAACAGCAAACGGCTACCTTGTAAGTGGTCGGAGGGAGTATAATATTTATTGTATGTTGTGCAGTTGTATTAATATTTAATGTGCAGTGTGCAGTTATATTAATGTTGTGTGTAGGTCTTATATATAAATAATTAATTATTTTGTGTGGATCCCACTTAACAAGAAGAAGAATGTAAACCTTAATTTGGAACAAATCAAAATGAAAAACGTAAACCTTCACGTGGAATATGGAGGGTATTTTTATAGATAGTTATCAATCTTTTTTTAGGATGTAACTCCCTCCATTCACTTCAAAGAAACTCTTTTTTTTCACGTGATTAAAGAGTATTATTATTTAATGTATAATATGTAGTTATATTAGTGGGTTGTGAGCTCCACATTTTATTGTATTAATGTATGTGTGGCTCTCATATGTTTAAAAAGATAAATGAGATCCTTATGAGCGGATGCCCAAAATGGAAAAATAAGTCTCTTTTAAATGGACGAGGGAGTACATATATATATATATATATATTTAAAATGTTATCACTTTTCATTTATATTATAAATTATTTACTAAATAATTAGTAGTATTGTTATAAATGATTATTATTTTTTATTATAAAGACTATTATTTCTTATTTGTCTCATGTAAGTCCTTCTCACCTAAGTTCTTACTTTTAAAGTACCCAAATTTG
This sequence comes from Pogostemon cablin, assembly GCA_023678885.1. Classification (NCBI taxonomy): domain Eukaryota; kingdom Viridiplantae; phylum Streptophyta; class Magnoliopsida; order Lamiales; family Lamiaceae; genus Pogostemon; species Pogostemon cablin. Next base: position 17,525,733 of record CM043007.1, on the reverse strand, counting down.
AAGGCAAAAGATTTCTCGAAAACCTCTCAATAAAAAAATATGACGTGAATAAAAAGTGATAATATTTACATAAAAATAATATTTAAATTAATAAAAAATAATAGTAATGCTATAAAAGCTAATTATACTGTGCACTCAGTTGCACTCTAAGATAGAGTGCACCCACTTTCAAAAATGTATACAAATATAAATAAAACATTTACAATTATGAACAAAAATATATACAATTTAATTATTAATTTTTTAATGAAAAATTGAGTGTAAAAAAATATACAATTATTAAAAAATATGTATATACTATTGAATAAAAAGTTATACACATATGGATGCTAATTTTTTTAATGAAAACCTTAATGTGAAAAAAAAGTATACAATTATTAAGAAATACATATATAAAAAAGAACAATTTGTATACAAAATAGAATAAAAAATTATACACATATGAGTACACTCTTGCATCCGGATACACCTAATATCAATTTTGCAATAAATTATTGTATGATCTTCGTATAAATAATGTAATAATAGTTTTTATAAATAGTGATAGTATCTTTTATAAAAAATATAATTACTTTGGTTAAAATGTAAAAAATTTCTTATATGTGAAGGTTTAACGTAGGTGTTGCACATATTTTAATAACAAAATTATTGTCACCCCCTCAATTAAATTTACCAAGTTTATTTAGGTGATCACGGGTCATCGGTAACTTCTCACATAAGGGAATGCACAATGCATATCTTATGTGGATTATCATTGGTGACTCATGATCAAATAAGAATCACCCTAAATTTACATTTTTTCTATCCAAATTAAAAGTTTTGGATCAAAATACCCTCCTTAAAGCTCACACGCCCTTGAAAAATAAACCACCCCACCCTCATCCCTAATCCCACGCCCCTTTTCATTAGAGCTTCTGCAATGGTTTGGGTATAAACCCAAATTTTTTTCCACCTCATCTTATACACACTTTTCAATTAAATTAAAAAAATACTCACATTCAATTTTCAATTTAAACTCATATTCAATTTAAAATGACAAATATTATTTAAAATCAATTAATTAATTATTAAAAAGTAGTGGAACCCACATACTTTAACATCCATCTACATTTTAAAGATGTGTCTCATACGCACTAATGACACGTCCAATGAAAAGTGGATTTGTTGTACACTCTCTCCAATAATGTGTTGCTTATTTTTCTCATGTTTGATAATAAACTGAGTTCATTACAATGAACTAGCAGGAGGTGAGAGAGTGAGGTGATATTTTAAAGTTTAAACTCACTTCCACATTAGTTAAGTTAATCAAATTTTTAGTTTAAACTCAATAAAAAGTAACCAATTTGAATGCTATTAGGGATGATAATTTAACATGAACTAATTTGATTTGAATTCGCCATGACATGTAGTGTTTGTGGTGGGTCTGAATAGTAAACATGCCCCATATTGCCCCATTTCGCTCATGTATGATGTATGTAATATATTATGTGTAGTATATATATCTAATCAATATTTATATATTATTCATACTTTTTTATAGAAGTACATTTCGCCCACAGTAGAAAAATATTTACACTTACAATTACATGAATATCAATTAAGTAGAAAATATAAATAAGGGAAGTTAGCAAAAATAGCCATTTTTAACAAGGCAACTAACAATGCCAGCAAACAAATAACTTTTTAACAAAAATAGCCAAATTTTAAGCAACTGACGAAACTACCCTTAATTTAAGAAGGTTGACCCACTCCTTCACCTGCTTCCTCCAGCTTCAACCGGTCACCTCGTAAATCAGACGACCCACAGTAGCCTCAAATATCTTAACTTTTTCAGCTCCTCCCGTCGGCAGCTTTGGTGGTGGGAATTTGGCTGACATCCTTCCCAGTTCGGAGGACCACCCAGCGACGCCAAGACAATACACAGTTGCAGCAACGGGCATTAGCATCCGGTTGCTAAGTTTGGCACGTGGTAGTAGCTCTATTTTGTAAGCATAATTTCATAAACAACTAATTTATTAAATAACATGGATTTTACATCTTTATGATTTTCACACCACATAAACATGATTAGAAGACTTACCTTGAGACGCCATTAATGGTTGTCCTCCTGTGATACGTTTCTACGAATTAGGAACTGGTTTCTCTCTCCTCACCCCTTTTGTTTAGGCACAGAACGTAAACTTTAAGTGATAGATAATTCATAAAACTGTGTCTCTTTTATGTGGAGAAATGACCAGATTGGGATATTAACTCTTTATCAAATCACATTCTATCAATGTGATTGTTATCCATAAATATATATGACCTTAGTTATCTCATATATATTAGTTATTTAAACCACATCTTTATTTAAGATATTTATTCATAATAAATATCTTATATATTTAATTAATTATTAATGGCACTAGACCATAATAATCTTACATTCTCCCACTTGGCCGAGTGATACAATTAAACATTAAACATGAGGGTTTAAATAAGTTACATAATGTACGCGATATAAGACAAAGTAATTGGTCAATTCATAAAGCCAATATTGAGTATAGACTAACACAAGTCATGGCGGTTCTATATCATTTACTCGACATAGTTCCTTCCATGTACTATGATATTAGCTTTCTGCTCAACACGACTCATCAACCTAAAGATCAATAATGGTCCACATAAGTATCTCAATTCGAGATAAAATCATGTTTAATTAATGTCAACATTCATGTTTACTAAAATGACAAAACAAGATATATATTAATTAGAAACAAACATGAGCTCTTAATGTCAATTGTTCATCATAAATTTGTTACAGTCTTTCAATGATCTCATATTCATGTAACATTCAAAGAATGTCTTTATAGAAGGTCATTTGCGTAATGGATCCGAAATCATATGACTAGTGCCACTATACTCAATTGACATATTTGTTTCTAAAGTTCTTCTTATTATTTCATATTTTTTAAAAACTTTGGAATATCCATCGTTTTAGAGAAGAACAATGCAGCGGAATAATCATAATAAGTTTTCAGCGACTTGACATTATTGTCAACTTATTTCAAGTCCTGAAATTAAGTTCCACATTCAATTACCTTAAATTGTAGCCTCAAATCATGCTACAAGTAAACTTTAATAGTGAATGAAGATTTCACAAACTTCTTCACACTTTTACATGACATAATATCTCAGACTAAGAAATATAAAAGTCAAAGTAAACTTTCTTGCATCATATAATCATCTTAATCTGAATCTATATTTAATTACATCTAAATAATTAAAATTTCGATAAGTAAGCACGAGTGCTTTAGTTCATACAAATACCTTAATATTTTCTTATGCAACATTCTGGTCATCCATTTATGAAACTCTTCAATAATGATCAAGCATTCTAACAATAAGGCTGATATTTGGTCTTTGTACAATTTTGCATATCTTAAGGTACTAATAACATATGCATAAGGAATATTATAGTACGTTCCAATTCATTCTTGAAAATTACATAAGGTTGAACTTATCCCCCTTCCGGATTAGAACGATGCTTTTACAAACACCTTTCCATCTATAACCTCTATTGAATTTTATTAACATATACTTAAGGAGACATCTTTAATTGTCTCATCATATGTTTCATTCCAAAGTTCTTTAAGAGAAATTTATTGGTTTCACATAATAAACCAAGACCATCAGTTGCAAGCAAGTTTATCATCACATATAGAATTAATATGCTCCCACTGAATTTCAGATATGTACACCGATTTACGATAATTTCTTTAAATCCAAAAGATATCATGAAAGGAAAGCATGCTTAAGTTTGTACGTTAATTCTTTAAGTTTATACGCCATGTGATATTTTTCCTTCAATGGAAAAACTCTTGAGTTGAGTTGAGTTACAAAGTCATGATAATTCTAATAGAGTCATGTATAGAAATAACTTGTTATATCTCTTTACAATTATATCATCTTTTTTAGTAAAATCTTGAGCAACGACTTTAGTTTTATATTTTTCGATATTGCTATCATAAAGATACATCCGTATTAAATTCTTTTATAACTTTCTGATAATTGTTACAAGATATAAACTTTATCATGAGCCACTGATTTCAACTTGTCTTTCATAGCATTTACTCATTTAATAGAATTAGTACTTTTCATGACTAGTTCCAAAATTAGAATTTTATCATTTATTATAATATCAAATTTTAGCTTATTTTATTATACCATATATGCCATCGTTAGAAATAGTGGATATATTGTCCTTAAGACATTCTTAATGCTATTTAATGTGATATATCTAATGAAATCTCATTAATAATTGATTTAGTTAAATCAGATCCATTAAGAGAGTAGAATAACTTATATGTTGTCCTTGAAAGTTGTTTGACTATTCAACAACTATATAACAACTTTAGAAGAAGTTTTAGATAAATGTATTTTCAAATTCACTACCAACTTCTTCAATAACCACATTTCATGGTTTCATACTCCCACTGATTTTACAATTCTTAATTAATTTGACATTCCATTTTTAAAATTCTCATACTATGGTTAGAACTATAAAATCCATACCCTTTAGATTTTAAGGATAATTTTTACAGAAATTAGTGAAATTTCTTTTATCCAATTTCTTTTCATGTGGATGTAAATTATTATCCTTACAGGGCAATTTAAAATATGCTAAGAGCATAAATCCACAAAATATGGTTATAGATTAATCATTCAACATGCTTCCAACCACATTCAATAAAGTACGATTATATCATTCAGCAACAACAATTCATTGCGGTGTGCAACATTAAGTATAAATGTCAGCTTTTGTTGTAATTTAGTGATTGAGCATGATAATTCATCATACTTTCCATAAAATTCATCACTTCTTCCCATCTTTGTAATTTTCATGTTTCTATCTAATTATCTCAACTTCATTTATAAATGTTTATCAAGCATTTATGGAATGAGACTTTTCTTGTAAGATAGATATAACTATAATGTGAAAATTTAAATTAAAAATTAAAAATGATGGAATACTCATATTCCTTTTAGAAAGGTATTATCATAAGACTCACAATTAGCGGTGTAAACTATTATTATAAGAAGTTGTGTAGTTATCGTGGCTTTATTATTTGTGTGTTTAGTTTGCTTTCCTTTAATGAAATTCACACAAATTAATATCAAGATCAATAAAAACCTAGATATGAAAGGCTTTATTCTTAATTAATTTTTGGAATAATTCTTTTAGAGAGTTACCCTAAACATCAATAGCCTAGATATGAATGACTTTATTCTTAATTAATTTTTGGAATAATTCTTTTATAGAGTTACCCTAAACATTAATGTCACGTTTGGTATCAACTTCATTATTATTTCTTTTAAATGAACATAATTTTTAAATTCTTTCTTAAACCTTTCCTTTTGAACCAACATTAATTTCAACATTATGTGAATTTAATTCACATTCCATTCGTCTTTCTTATGGTTCATTTAGATATGCCATACTTATAAGGTAGTGAGTTTGTAAACTGCACGAATAAGTTTTTTATCACATTCATTAAGGAAGGTTTAAATTTTGCTGCAATATTAGTTATCATTAATGATAAGTTGATGTATGCCACGAGAACCATCAAACTTCATGGTGGTTAAGGTAGGTATTAATATCTCGTCAAGAGGTTTATTAGTAATCTATGAATAATTTCTCACTAATTTCATAAATTCCTTGACACTTTTAACTTTAAGTATGATAGATTTAATTTCTTAGTCATATTTATTCGCATAAATATTAGGCTCAGTCTATTTGATTTAACCCAAACATTATAGTCAGATAACTTAGCTTTAATTGCTAGTACAATCAAAGAAGCAATTTATCTGAAGTGACAAATAAAATCCAAAATACTTTGGTGAAATTAGATTTATTCTCACTATTTAAATTACTTTAATCCATTTTGTAATGGAACAGACACAACATGCGAATAGAGAATAATGAATATAGGTTTTTTTTAAAAAAATAAGAATAATATAATTTATTCCCATAAATATCTTAAGTAATTTAATATTAGATTAAGGATCGAAGGCAATAAATGTATATTGAAGTTCTCCTTTGGGCGATACAATAATGTACAATCATAATCATAATGATGTTTGCAAATTTAACATAATTTGACAATTAAATATATCCATTAAAACTATTTTGTCATCTTTGGACATACAAAATAGTTTGACATAATATAATTAATTATCACATTCATATTCATGAATTATAAAGACTAGACATTACCTTTGGGTGAATTTAAAGTCTTATAATTATGAAAATTTTAACAACCTGATGAGAGTGAAAATAAGCATGTTTTAATATCCAATTTAACACTTTTTTGATTGATATTGTAATATTATATGAGCACATGTATCTTATATTCGATATATGTGAGAATTATGTGCACTTGAGATGTTTTGTTGTGTTTTAGGTGGAAAAAGGATGAAAAGTGCAAAGTTGGAGAAAAGGTGCAATTTGTGAAAGAATGCTGAAAATGAACATCCAACTTTTATAATTATTCTATATTTGTGTGGAGCTCAAAACTGGTAGTGTGATATATGGTTGGAAAGCCACTGAAGAGAGGGTCGTTTTGGCGTAAAGAACACTATCATTGAAGTCCGAACGAGGAAGTTATGAGCAAAGTGGTGACGCCGCGTGAGCTGTGCCGAACAGAATTGCAGTTCTACTTTCCATGGCCTGTTACATATTCAATTCTTAGAGTTTTTCTGATTTCTTTATAAGGATAGAAATTTCAGGAAGAGAGGATCATGTGAGCATAAAAATCACTCAATTCGGATATCGGATGTGAAAGTTATACGCGAAACGGAGAGACTGCGCAAATCGGTTCGACCTTCTTGAGGTCGAACCGAGGTCGAACCCAACGGAAAAAATGCTGGTTCGACCACGACATGCTGGTTCGACCTGTTGGCTGGTCGAACCATGCACCTGGGACATCCAGAAGGGTGTTTCGACCATGGTTCGACCTGTAGGGGTTGGTTCGACCTATTTGGGAGGTCGAACCGCGCTTCGGGAACTTACCAAATCCATATTTTCGAGGCCTAAATGCGTGTGATCACTTGAAAAGCCCATTCCAAGCCTAAGAGACGTGATTACAAGTATAAAAGGAGGTCTATACAGCCCCAAAAAGAGGGAGGAACACAACACAATACAAGAGAGGAGAAGAGATGCCACAACATACAACACCCCACAAAGGGGGATCACCTCCCAACCATCATCCTTTTCTCCATCCATCCATCACTTTGAAGATTCGTTTGTGGAATCAAGGGGAGAACTAAGAGGAGAATTCAAGAGCGAGAAGGACGCGATGACGCCCCATCTAGGGTTTATTCATTCCCTAATTTATCTTGTATTTTCTGGACATCCGGGTAAGATCTATCCAACACCCATGATTGTTCTTCGCAACATCATGGGCTAGAGCCTTTTTGGTAGAACTAGGGTTGTGAAGGTTTTATCTAGTTAATTGAACTTCCATGTGTACACTCTGTACAATACTACTTGTGGATTTATTTTATATATGATTGTACCTTTTTAATTCATACTCACGGTCGTTTTGTGCATCATTAACTGTTATGCAGAGTCTGAATACATATCTTGGTTATTGATTGAGTGCGTTCACTGTTGAGCAGGGTTTTAAGTTATAATTCTAAGTAAAGGGATTCCGAAGTCTTATTAGAACTATTTTATATGAATACTTATTAATTGAATTGAATTCGGGTTAATAAGTAGGATAAAGAGGATAATTTTATAGTACATATAAAGGGAGATCATATCGGGTTAGAGTACCAATCTTAGGGGGAAATAATTGATACTGATAGTACCTAGAAAGGGGAGTGAAATTATATCTCTTGCTCCGAGGTTATTCACACGTGTTACATGCATATTTACTTGTGTCTATAGAGTAGATATGCATGGTTTAGTGATGCGTCCATATTCCACAAGGCAGAGTCGGACATTGACACATGGAAGGGAAGTTAATTAGTGAAACTAGATTATCCTAGAGCTACCTATTCTCCTACTTGATCCACTTTCGTATCCTTCGAGTGATAGTTTATTTTATTTGTTATTTAATTTCCAGCATATTAGTTGTTAGATAACCATTAAAACGTAATTGCCTTGTCTTAATTAATTTAGATAATAATTAAATTTATAATACGCCGTCCCTTGGGTTCGATATTCACTTGGTCACCTTTCAAGACTACAATTGATATTCTTCATACTTGGGGATTAATTGTGTATTGAGAAAACACCCATCAAGTTCTTGGCGCCGTTGCCGGGGACGGCTGTTATTATTGATTTTATTATTTCTAGTTTGATTAAGATATTTTTTTTCTTTTATTTGTAATTATTTATTTCTATCTAACCTTGAATTTTTCCGAGTTACTTGTGCACTTGCAAAAGGAGAGGATGGAAAAGAAGGAATAATACATTGATCTAAACATGGCCGGAGCAAGACAGAATCTGGATAATATTGCCATACGTGAAATTTTCACGAACTTTGAGAATGTCAACATGGGGTTGATAGGAGCAAGGGGGAAGATGATGATTTTGAGATAAATCCCGCTCTTATTAACATGGTAGAGAAGAATCCCTTTTCTGGAGGTTGTTTTGAAGATCCATATCAGCATCTCCGAAGATTTCTTAGTTATGCAAACACTCAAAAGGGCAGTGGAGCGAATGATAATGCTAGGCGGATCGCCTTATTCAAGTTCTCTTTAATTAATAAGGCGGAAGCTTGGTATGAGACCCTTGATCTAGCCGATTGCAATACATGGGACCAACTGCAGCAGAAGTTCTTGGAGAGATACATGCCACCCTCAAGGATCTTAAGAATGAAGCAAGAGATCACTCGATTTGCTATGAATCAGGGTGAGAAATTTGATGAGGCGTGGGATAGGTTTAAAGACATGCTCAGGAGGTGTCCACAACATGGAATGTCTAAGGCTGAATACATAAGCATCTTCTACTATGGATTGGATTGTGAGACGCGTGTTTTTATTGATGCATCATCAGGAGGAGCGTTGTTATCAAAGACAACACTTGAAGCAGAAAAGTTATTTGAAGACATCTCTATGAATTTACATGACTGGCCTGTAGAGAGAGATAGAGGATTATATGTACTTGGCAAGGTGGCACATGTTGAATATCAAATGAAGCCGAATAGGGATGATGAGATCGTCTCTAGTCTAGCTAACATCAACAAGCTACTAGAATTCCAGCAGAGGCAGATTACAGAGTTGACACTAAGGGGGCCTAGTATGAAGCAGCACGAAGTGAAGAGTGATGAAGATACCTTCAATCGATACATGGCTGAGAATGATGCAAGGGTTGACCACATCAAAGCTAGAATGAATGTTGATCATGCAGATTTATCTAAGCAGATGAAGGAGCTTACTTTGATTATGGGGCAGATGACCGCGAACGTGAATCAATTGACACAAAAATTAGAAGATAAAGCCATCACGTTAAGGTCTGGAACACAATATGAAGTAACGACGGAGCCAAAATTGAAATCTGAAGCCAAAGGAGCCCGATTCGACCCTGATTCGACCAACACAAGAGGTCGAACCATGTAGGGTAGGTCGAATCGGAGCACTGGACACGATCAGAAGAAGACTCAGCATTGGTTCGACCAAGCTCCATCTGATTCGACCTGGCTAACAAGTCGAACCTTGGTCGAACCCGACTATTCCGAGCACTCTATTTTTTCAGAAGACCGGTTTGACCATAGACTTATTGGTTCGACCTGGATACCAAGTCGAACCCTGGTCGAACCGCATCAAGCGAAACACTCTATTTCAGATCATCATCGGTTCAACCACGTCACTCATGGTTCGACCACACCTACTGATGAGTGTGTAAATTCACAAGTTTGGCGCTATGTTTTGTGCTAGTTTTGGAGAGTTTTGATGTGGAAATAGGTGGAAAACCTATATATATTGTGAAATAGCATGAATCAGGTGTTAGTGGAGCTATTTGAGTATTTTCGTAGCAAAAACGGAGTGAAAGAGCCAAGAATCGAAGAGACGGAGTCGAAGCCACGCGAATCGCCCAAAAAGTAGGTGGGTTCGACCTGGCTGGAGGAGGGTTCGACCTCTCCAGCAGGTCGAACCAACGTTGCTGGACATACAGAGATGGGTTCGACCACGACTTAGTTGGTTCGACCTGGCCATCAGGTCGAACCATGGTCGAACCTGTTTGCACGAAGGAGGATTCGACCACGACGTTGAGGTTCGACTTGCCAGTTGGTTGAATCGGGAGCAAGAGTTGTCCAGTGCTGAGGTTCGACCTGGGGTTTGACCAAGACCTAAGTGGTTCGACCTGTCCAGAAGGTCGAACCTGTGCAGAATTCTTCCAGTAGTAGGGTTCGACCTGGGGTTCGACCTGTGGCTCGGGGTTCGACTTGCTTGACGTGGTCGAACCTGTGTGCGAGAACTTACCTTATCTGGATTTTCGAGGCCGAAACGCGTGAGATCACTTAGGAAGCCCATTCCAAGCCCTAGAGACGTGATTACAAGTATAAAAGGAGGCTCATACAGAGAATTAAGAGAGCTTTTGATCGTCAATCGTATGAGAGACAAGAGTAGAGGTGGTGATCCATTCGGAGGGCTGTGACAGAGGTTCGCTGAAGGTTCAAGTAAGAATGATTAATCTAACCATGATTGTTCCTAGATCAATCATGGGCTAGAACCACCTTGGTAGTTCTAGGGTTATGAAAGTTTCATGATGTAATTCGTGTTTCGTGTGTAAAACTCCGTACAACACTACCTGTGGTTTGTTTTATATAAGATTGCATATTTAATCCATACTCATAGTCGTTTTGTGCATCAATGATCGTTGTGTAGAGTCTGAATACATGACATGGTTATTGATTGAGTGCGTTCACTACTGAGCAGGGATTCCGAAGTATTATTAGAACTGTCTTATATGAATATTCATGAATTGAATTGAATTCGGGTTGATGAATAGGATGAAGAGTATAACTTTATAGTACCTAAAAAGGGAGATCAAATCGGGTTAGATTCTAGACGTAGAAGATGATTGATTATGATAGTACCTAGAAAGGGGGGTGAAGCATATCTCTTGCTCCGATGTTATTCACACGTGTCAAGCGCATATTTACTTGTGTCTATAGAGTAAACTTGCATGGTCTAGTGATGCGTCCACAAACCACAGGGCAGAGTCGGACACCATCACACGAGAATACGAATTGCTAGTGAAACTGGATGACCCGATGAACTACCTATCATTCTTATTGATCACAACTCACTTCTCTCTACTTTTGCTATTTCTTTTGTTAATTCGATTAGAAGTTACTATCCATTAAACCTTTACAATTACCAACATAGTCTAAAATATACTAGAAGATCACAAAATTGATATTTATCCATCCCGTGGGTTCGATATTGTAACTTGGTCATCTTCGCGACTACAATTGATATCCTTATACTTGAGGATTAATTTGTGTGTTGAGAAAACCCCTATCAAGTTCTTGGCGCCGTTGCCAGGGACGGCGTAAACTATCTTTTTGTATTATTTCTAGTTTATTAGGACTATTTACCTTGTTTTGTTATTTTCTTTCTTATTCGTTTTAGGTGTATGCTCACAAGATCAAAGAAAGGTAATCTTGAACCGTATAATCCTGAGATTGGAGCATCATCAAGAAAGAAGAAGAAGAAGAAGAGCAAGGCAAAGGCAATAGACTCAACTGAAGCTCTGAATTTTGGAGTTGAGGTTGACGAGCAGATTTCGCTAGCGATTGAGGCTACAACTGAAGTTAATTTGGAAGTAGTAACAGTCAACATGGCAGCGAATCCGGATAATCTAGCCATCCGTGAGGTTTTCAGAAATAATGGGGCTGGAAATTATGAGCTTTTAGGAGCAAGGGGAACTAACACAGCGTTCGATCTTCATCCCGCTCTTATTAGCATGATAGAAAGGAACTCCTTTTCAAGAGGGTCTTTCGAGGATCCGCAGCAGCATCTGAACAAGTTCTTGGGCTATGCAAGTACTCAAAAAGACGTAGGAGAACATGAAGATGCTAGGAAGATCCTTTTGTTCAAATTCTCGCTTACTGAAAAGGCGAGGGATTGATACGATACTATTAATGCAGCTGAGTGCACCACGTGGGAGCAATTGAAGTTAAGATTCTTGGAGAGGTATATGCCACCTTCGAAGGTGTTTAAGATGAAGCAAGATATTAACCAATTTGCTATCAGTGGAGGTGAGAAATTTCATGAAGCGTGGGATAGATTCAAGGACATGCTCAGGAAGTGTCCTCAACATGGGTTATCTAAAGCCCAATATATCAGTATATTTTATAACGGATTGGACTAAGAATCAAGAGTGCTACTTGATGCTTCTTCTAATGGAGCATTGCTTACAAAGTCATCCGTTGAGGCCGAGAGATTGTTTGAAGACATATCAATGAATTCGAGGGATTGGCCCACTGATAGAGTTAGAGGTACGTATGTTCTTGGAAAGGTAGCTCAGGTTGAACAAGCAATGGTGAAGACTAAGAGAGAGGATGAGATCGTTTCGAGCTTGTCCAATATCAACAAGCTACTTGAGTCTCAACAGAAGCAGATCAGCGAGATATCCCAACGAGTGCCAATCATGCAGCAAGAGATGATGAATAATGGAACCATCCAAGACGAATTGGAGGAAGCAAATTATGCCATGGGTCAAAGTATTCAAGGAACGAGGTACCCAAATCAAGGAAACCGGAACTACCAAGGGAACTATCGAGGGAACTTTAATAATCGTGGTCCATCTGGTAGTTATCAACAGCAACCAAGGAGGCCTGAATTTTCATGGAGCAATACGAATAATGTAGTGCAACTTCCGATGGGTGTTGATCCGGGATAAAAGGTGGAAGAAGGGAAGCCTGGGTTCGAGGATACTGTGAACCGGTACATGGTAAAGAATGATGAAAGAGTGAACCGCCTTGAGGCAAAGCTTGAGAAAAAGATTGATGATCACCACAGAGATTTGTCCACTCAAGTGAAAGATCTCACATTGTTGATGGGTACAATTGCAGAGAATGTGAACACATTGACTCAAACTGTAGGAAAAGGTAAGTTTCCGTCTCAGAGTATAGAGAATCCAAAGTCGTGTAATGCCATCACGCTGAGGTCGGGAACGTAGTACGAGGGACCGATGAGGCCGGAATCAAAGTTGGAATTTTCTAAGCCTCGGTTCGACCAACACGCAGAGGGTTCGACCAACTTTTCAGGTCGAACCCAGGTCGAACCTCATCGGCCAGAGCACTCTGTTTTTACGCAGGAGCGGTTCGACCAACACGCAGAGGGTTCGACCAACTTTTTAGGTCGAACCCAGGTCGAACCTCATCGGCCAGAGCACTCTGTTTTGACACAGGAATGGTTCGACCACGATCACGAGGGTTCGACCAACTCTTTAGGTCAAACCCAGGTCGAACCGAAGGATGGAGATTATACAGTGAAGCGGTTCGACAAAAGGGGCAATGGTTCGACCTCCAATGTTGGTCGAACCCAAGTCGAACCTCCGGAGCAGAATGAGATCAGTCTTCCAGTGAAGAGGTTCGACCAATACAGTCCTGGTTCGACCTATCAGCCTGGTCGAACCCCAGTTGAACCTCGCCGAGATGTTTTGTTTGATGCACCTGTTGTTCCTTTTGATGTTGATGCAACTCCAGTGGTACGGAATGAGCAAAGTACAGACATAATAGCTGAGAAAAAATGGGAAAGAGCTAAGCGATTAAGAGCCGAAAATGAGAAAGCGGAAAAGGTTGATCGTGATGAATGGGGGATTCCCAAAACAAAGATACCTCCACCGTTTCCCTACAAGCTAGTGAAGAAGGGGTTGGAAGAGAAGTTCAAGAAGTTTTCAGAGATAATGAACAAGATAAGCTTGAACATCCCTTTTTCAGAGGCAATCATGGAGATGCCATATTATGCTCGATTCTTTAAAGACATATTGATGAAGAAGCGAAGCTTAACCGGAGTTGAAACGGTAAACTTATCGGAGAATTGTAGCTCAATTATTCAAAAGAAGTTGCAACCAAAGATGAAAGATCCGGGGAGCTTTACTATTCTTTGTGAGATCGAAAAGGGGCCAGCACGGCGAGCTTTATGCGATCTAGGGGCAAGCATCAATTTGATGCCGTTGTCCATCTTTCAGAAGCTTGGTTTGGGGGAGATGACCCCGACAACTGTTGCTCTCCAATTGGCAGATAGATCAATGACGTTTCCGAAAGGAATAGTTGAAGATGTTCTAGTAAAGGTGGAGAAGCTAGTTTTTCCTGTGGATTTCCTTGTATTAGAAATGGATGATGACAAGGATAATGTTCCTTTAATCTTGGGGAGTTCCTTGCTACAGCTGGAGCTATGATAGATGTTCGGAAGGGAGAACTGAAGTTGAGAATGGACAAAGAAGAAGTACTTTTCAACTTGGACAAAGCAATGAAAATGCCAATGGAGTCCCAATGTTATAGTATTGACGTGGTGGAGGAGATTGTGAAGGAGGATATGTCTCTGATCTTGTCAAAGGATCCTCTTGAGACATGTTTGATGGAATCTCTTACTTATCCCACTACTGAGCTTGACGGACTTTCTAACGAGGTATGTATTGAATTTCTTGAAAACTTACTTGCTTTGGGTGATGACAGGTTTGCATTGGAAAGAAATAAAGTGGAAGAAGTCAAATGGACTAGGAAGTACTTGCCTTTGGATAACGAAAACACTCCAGTGGAGAAAAGAAAAGAGGAGTTGAAACCATTGCCGGATCACTTGAAGTATGCTTTTCTTGGTGATAATGCACAATATCCAGTAATTGTATCTTCTTCCCTTAATGATGATCAAATTGAGGCATTATTAGATGTTTTGAGGAAGTACCAGTCTGCAATAGGGTGGTCACTTGATGATTTGAAAGGTATTAGTCCTTCGTATTGTATGCATCGGATTAGGTTGTTGGATGAAGCCAAGGCTAGTGTTCAGAATCAGCGTAGGGTGAATCCCGCAATTCAAGAGGTGATAAGGAAGCAAATTCTTACGTGGTTGGATGCTGGAATTATATATCCTATTAGTGATAGTCCCCATGTGAGTCCATTGCATGTAGTTGCTAAGAAGGGGGGTATGACTGTAGTGAAAGCTGAGGATGGAGAAGCCATAGCCACGAGAATTCCTACGGGATGGCGTACATGTGTGGATTACAGGAAATTAAATGAGAACACGTGTAAGGACCATTTCCCTCTTCCATTTATGGATCAAATGTTGGATCGTCTTGCAGGGTATGAGTTTTTTTGTTTCTTGGATGGATACTCGGGGTATAATCAAATCATGATTGCTCCCGAGGATCAAGAAAAGACCACTTTTACTTGCCCCTACGGGACCTTTGCTTTTAGGAAAATGCCGTTTGGATTGTGTAATGCGCCTGCTACTTTTCAGAGATGCATGATGGCGATTTTTGATGGTTTGATAGAGAAGATCATAGAAGTATTCATGGACGATTTTTCAGTCTTTGGTTCTTCTTTTGATATGTGTTTGTCTAACCTTGCTGTTGTTTTGAAAGGGTGTCAAGAAACTAATCTTGTCTTGAATTGGGAGAAGTGTCATTTCATAGTAAAGGATGGGATTGTTCTTGGGCATCATGTTTCCGCCAAGGGATTACAGGTAGACCGTGCTAAAGTGGTGGCAATTGAGAAGCTTCCACCACCGACCAATGAAAGAGGAGTGCGGTCCTTCCTTGGACACGCCGGTTATTACAGGAGATTCATTAAGGACTTCTCAAAATACTCTAAGCCCTTATCTCATTTACTTGAGAAGGATATTCCTTTTGTGTTTAATGATGAGTGTTTAACAGCTTTTCAAGTTTTGAAGGAGGCGCTTATTACTGCCCCTATCTTGATCACACCGGACTGGACGCAGCCATTTGTACTTATGTGTGATGCAAGTGATGTAGCATTGGGTGTGGTGCTTGGGCAGCTAAGGGAGAAGAAGTTCTGCGCCATTTACTACGCGAGTAAGACTTTCGATGCGGCACAGAAGAATTACACGGTAACTGAAAAGGAGTTTTTGGCTGTTGTGTATGCATTCGATAAGTTTCGTCAGTATTTGGTTGGCATGAAGACGATTGTGTATACGGATCACTCAGCGATTCGTTATTTGATGGAGAAGAAGGAGACGAAGCCTAGGATCATAAGATGGATTCTACTACTGCAAGAGTTTGACTTGGAGATTCGGGATAAGAAAGGAACAGAAAATGTGTTGGCCGATCACTTGTCAAGGTTGGAGACTAGGGAGCATTGTGATAATTCTTTCGAGTATATTGAAGAGATGTTCCCTGATGAGAAGATCATGACTGTGGCTGTTGAAGGTGCCGAGCGAGCATGCGTGGTTGCAGTGCAAGGTATGGATCCATGGTACGCGGATTATGTTAATTACATTGTCATTGGTGAAATTCCAAGGGATCTCAACCGATATCAACTTGCGAAATTTCGTAGGGATGTTGAGACATTTATATGGTATGATCCGTTTGTTTATAAGATTTGTACAGATTCTATTGTCCGAAGATGTGTACCCGAGATGGAAATGGAAAGTGTGCTGGAGTTCTGCCATGCACAACCGAATGGGGGGCATTTCGGAGCGCAAAAGACTGCAGCTAAGGTACTTCAATCCGCTCTTTATTGGCCTACTTTGTTTAGAGATAGTGAGAGCTATGTGGTGTCTTGCGATAGATGCCAGCGCATGGGTAATATAGGTAGGAGAGATGAGATGCCATTGCAGCCTAGTATAGTCGTGGAGATATTTGATGTATGGGGGATCGATTTTATGGGGCCTTTTCCCCCGTCGAATGGGTTTCTCTACATTCTTCTTGCGGTGGATTATGTTTCGAAGTGGGTGGAAGCAATTCCTACTCGTGTTAATGATTCGAAAGTCGTTTTATCTTTCCTAAAGAAACATATTTTTGCCCGTTATGGAGTTCCGCGAGCATTAGTTAGTGATGGAGGTTCCCACTTCGTCAATAAATTTCTGGAGAAGGTGCTTAAGGATTATGGTGTTAGGCATAGGGTTACTACACCCTATCATCCGCAAGCAAATGGGCAGGCGGAGGTCTCCAACCGTCAAGTAAAGCAGATTCTGGAGAAAGTGGTAGGAACTAATAGAAAAGATTGGGCTATGAAGCTTGATGATGTGTTATGGGGGTTCCAGACCGCTTACAAGACGGTGTTAGATATGTCACCGTATCAAATTGTTTATGGGAAGCCGTGCCACTTACCCGTAGAAATCCAACACAAAGCGTTTTGGGCTTTGCATCGCTTGAACTTGAACCTTAAGAATGTAAAGGAGTTGAGGCTAACTCACATGAATCAATTGGATGAGTTTAGGAGTCGTGCTTTCAAGAATTCAGAGATTTATAAGGAACGAATAAAGAGGTGGCATGATTCTAAAATTTCGTATAAGGAGTTCAAGCAAGGAGATGAGGTACTACTTTTTAACTCTCGTTTGAAGCTTTTTGCAGGCAAGTTGAAGTCTAAATGGACGGGACCGTTCATGATTCATCGAGCCTTAGGAGGGGGAGTTATGAGCTTATTGACAAAGATGGTGATGTTATCATGGCGAATGGGCATCGATTGAAGCATTATAGGTCGCCGGATGATGCGTGTGTCATTTTTGATGATACCTTGTTCTGATTTGGTACCGTCGTGACTCTACGACGTTAAACATGAGCGCTTGTTGAGAGCTTACTCTTCCGTTTTATTGCTTTATTTCTTTTGTGTGAGTAAGAAATTTTTATATTTAAGATGCTTACTAATCGGCAATTACATCTCTTTTCAAACTTAGTTTCGACTTACGTTTTACTAAGTTTGGGGGGGGTGTGATGTTATTACCTCATTGAAGCATTAAGAGTATAATCTTTTATTTGTATTGTTTGTTAGGGGAATTGGTTTTTGCGGCCATGTTGAAATTTTAATCGATTTTGATGTGACGATTTTTTACAATTTGCCTAATGTTCAGTGTTTTTTGGGTTGTGTTTTCTTATACGGAGATACTCATGAATGATATTATATGGAACAATTTCTGAAGTTGTGCTCTAGATTGTACCTAATGAGGTTGTGTTGAAGCTTGAAGTATGTAGTGAATGAAGAACACTCAGTTTTGGAAATCAGGAGATAGGTTCGACCAAGTCTAGGAGTGGTTCGACCAGAGCCGGAGGTCGAACAAAGGCAGAGGAAGTCGAACCGGCGTTGAAAGTTGTCCAGAGAGGAGGTTCAACCAAAGCCACAGTGGTTCGACCTGATCATGAGGTCGAACCTATGGTCGAACCTGTCAGTCGAAAGCACTCTGTTTTCCAGAAGAGGGGTTCGACCAATTCAAGAAAGGTTCGACCTATTTAGCAAGTCGAACCCCTGGTCGAACCAAGAAGATCGTTTGTCCAGAAGAGAGGTTCGACCTCGCCATCCATGGTTCGACCAGTCCAGGTGGTCGAACCCGAGGTCGAACCAAGCCAGGTACGCGATTTAAGTTTGAATTTTCAGAGGGGTTCGATCACTTTTTCGAAACATCAAACCTCGAACCCTCTTCGAACCTCTACACCCTTGCACAAATTCTCCAATTACACTTGATTTCACACCGATTACACAACATTACACCTTGAATTATCGATTTGGTCGCGGATTTGGGCGGATTTCGTCGCGAGTTAGAGCTGAAATCGCGTTTTTGGGTGTTTTGTGTTTTCGATCGGTTTTTCACCATGGGCAAGTCACAAGGTACGTTTTTCCCACTCAATTACTCTAGGATTGAAGGTTTAGGTAAGCAATTTGATGTGAAATAGAGAATTGATGTTGAGTATGGTTGAATTTCATGGTGAATTTTGATATTTTGATTGGTTTCATATGAATTCTTGTTTCTTGGATTGTGGTTGATTGATTATTGATAGAACTTGGATTTTTATGTGGATTAATCAAGGATATAGAATATACCATAGAATGAGTATGTTGATTTGATTTGAAATTGATGAAATTGAAGTAGTTCATGGAGGAAAGCATGTTGAATTTTTGATTGAATTGCTTGAATTGCTTAATGCATGCTTGTTGGTTATGTTTTGATGATTAACGAAGGTATAATTGAAGATGTTTTGCAAATGTTGAATAAGCAAGTGGTGTTGAGATGATAGTTTGTATGAATATGCATTGATGCTTGAAGTCTTGAGTAGAGTATGTGATGTGCTAGTACAATACTTGCTTTCTTGTCTTGTTGGTTGGATTGAAGTATTTGTTTTCAGAAAAGGGACAAGTATCAAGTAAAGGAAAAGGAAAAGCAGAGGAGGAGAGATCAAAGAAGAGACATGACAGGCCTTCAAACTTGGACAAAGTGACAAGGAAACTGAGGCTACAAGACCGTTTACCTGATAACTTCAAGATTAGGATGCAAGGTTGGGATGAGATTAAAGAGAAGTGGGAAGAAGTTTCAGACAAGATAGCTCGCACTCGATACCAAGATGATGAAGCGATGAGGATAATGAGAATAGGGGATGATATATTTTGGATGTTTGATCAAGTAGGGATCCGAAGATTCATGGAGTTGAAGAGGCCGACGTACTTCCATGTTACAGCGGAAGTGGTGTGTTCGTTTGAGATGGAGAAGGACCCGCTTGGATACCCCTATCGGTGTACGTTTTAGCTTGGTGGAGTGAGTAGGAGATGGACGTCTGAGGATTTCAACGAGCTGTTTGAGACACCTTTGGAGATCTCTCGTTTAGAAAGTGCTGCATTTAGTGTAAAGCGATTTTGGAGGGAGATCACGGGGGAGATTCGTGATTACAAGACTAGACAGGCTCGTGCTTCCGCAATAAAGAACCCTGTCTTGAGGTACATGGACCGCATCCTGAGCAACACGTTGTTCGCCCGCTCGGAGGGCAGTGTTGTGTCTAGAGGAGAGTTATATGCCTTGTGGTGTATGTTGAATGGAGTGAAGTTCAACGTTGGAGCTTATTTTATTGCGCAGCTGAATCGATTCAAGACCATTGGTTTTCAAAAGTGAATATTGGAGGGTTATTGACGATTTTGGCTGAGCATTACAACTTGGACCTTACCGGCATTACACCAGTAGAAGGAGAACCCGATTTGATTATGAGCACGTGCGCGAAGGGAGGGTTTGCCCATTTTAGAAATGGGGATTGGTTTTTCACGAGAGGTGTCAAGCCTTTCGAATTTATGTTCCCCTTCGACGTGAGCAACTTGACAACTATTCGGGAAGCAAGGAATAGGCTAATGAATTCTCTAGGACACACCGCTTTATCCGTGGCAGCGAAGTCGGGTGGTGATTGGAGAGCGGTAGCACAGATGTGTGCTGAGGGAAGGATGGCTGAGTTACAACAGATTGTTGATCGAGGAGAGTTCCGTCCACCTCAGCCACAGCAGTCTGAAGAGGAGGATCAGGTAGAGGAGCAGCCGGAGATGGAGATTCCGGAAGGAGAGCAGCATGATGCGCCTCAGCATGCTCCAGGACCGCAGCAGCGGCGAGTAGTTCCAGGTACTCGGGAGCAGCTTCGCTTGATTCATGAGCAGCTGATCGCAGTGGTAGCTGCACAGCAAGAGACGAACAGGCAACTCGCGCTCGCTAACGCCAACTACGCCACGCTGAATGAAAGGTACTCTGCCTTGGATGAGCGTGTTGGTAGAGTGAGTAGTCGAGTGGATATGATGGACAAACACATTACCAGTCTATGCCGAGCTGTGGAAAATAGAATGGATGAGGATGACGATGATGATGAGGATGATGATGCTCCTAGGGAGTAGTTTCAGGTTTTCTTTTGGCTTCTCCGATTCATCTTATCTCCCATTCTTCTTTTTATTTTTACAGATTGGGGTGTGATTCATGTGTGAGTGGCATGTACTTGATATAGTTGATATTGTATCGTTACTCTGTATATGGGTTATTGATTATGTGCACTTATATGTTTACGTGTTTATTTTCATTTGGAAAGAGCATGAATAATTTGTTAAGTATATGGAATTCATGAGGAATTGATTTTGATTATGTGCTATGAGGAGTATTAGGAATTGATTACCTATGTGAGGATTTGAGCCTTTATCATGATTAATCATGATAGTGTATTCTTGAGAGAATCATTCATATAAACGTATTCTAGAACTTGGCTTGGAGTCTTGTGTGAAACTTACAATTGATGAAATATTAGGATATGATCTTAGGCCATTTTTGATTAATTGAGTCACTTAGCCAAATTTCACCTTTCCTAATGATCTTATAAATCTTTGGTAGCCCTGTTTGAGCCTTTTAAAAGCTTTTTCTTTGGCAAGCCAAATATACGAGCCTTAATTACCTTATTTGAGCTTTGAAAATACCCTATTCATTGGTAGAGAGAATAAGGTGAATAAGTGTGGAAGAAACAAAGGGAAGATGGAATGAGGTTCAGTAAGAAAAGTGCATAGTTAAATCTTGTTAGGGATAGTGCCTGAAATTGGTACCCCGAATTGCTTATACATGGGGCTTGAAGTTTCTAAGAAACAGCCGAACGATGTTCGAGAAGGGCAGTGCCTATAACTGGTACCCGAGCAATTAAAAGAAGAATGATGTTGATGCAAGGAAGAAAAGGACATTTGATAATTGCAAGTGCAAGAGAAGAATTGGAGGAGAATATGAAGGCGAATGAGAAATCAAGAACCTCCAAGGTAACTCTCTACTAGTGTATTAAATTACTATGACCAAATTTTCCTACCCTTTCCAAAGAGCCAACATTACAACCTAGAAACAAGTCCTTTGTGATCCTAGTATTAATCTAATGTAAGTTGATTTCGGAGACCTTTGCCAAGCTTATGGTTACGCGTGAATATGAATTGATATGAGTGTTTATACTAGCCTATAGTGCCTCACGCACGAGTGGATGAGAGTAAAGACTTATCTTGTCAGTGAGATTACTTAGTGCTCCGAATGGTGTGTGATTGGATTGATTTTACATGAGTGACATATTTGATGCAAGTAATTCTTGTTTGATTCAATGAAGTGGCATGTGTAATATGTGTTGTACTTGATCTTGTTGAATTATACACGACTCCTGTGGTTTAAATTGGTTGCCTCGGGACGAGCAACATGTAAGTTTGGGGGTTTGATGAGTGTGTAACTTCACAAGTTTGGCGCTATGTTTTGTGCTAGTTTTGGAGAGTTTTGATGTGGAAATAGGTGGAAAACCTATATATATTGTGAAATAGCATGAATCAGGTGTTAGTGGAGCTATTTGAGTGTTTTTGTAGCAAAAACGGAGTGAAAGAGCCAAGAATCGAAGAGACGGAGTCGAAGCCACGCGAATCGCCCAAAAAGTAGGTGGGTTCGACCTGGCAGGAGGAGGGTTCGACCTCTCCAGCAGGTCGAACCAACGTTGCTGGACATACAGAGATGGGTTCGACCACGACTTAGTTGGTTTGACCTGGCCATCAGGTCGAACCATGGTCGAACCTGTTTGCAAGAAGGAGGATTCGACCACGACGTTGAGGTTCGACTTGCCAGTTGGTCGAATCGGGAGCAAGAGTTGTCCAGTGCTGAGGTTCGACCTGGGGTTCGACCAAGGCCTAAGTGGTTCGACCTGTCCAGAAGGTCGAACCTGTGCAGGATTCTTCCAGTAGTGGGGTTCGACCTGGGGTTCGACCTGTGGCTCGGGGTTCGACTTGCTTGACGTGGTCGAACCTGTGTGCGAGAACTTACCTTATCCGGATTTTCGAGGTCGAAACGCGTGAGATCACTTAGGAAGCCCATTCCAAGCCCTAGAGACGTGATTACAAGTACAAAAGGAGGCTCATACAGAGAATTAAGAGAGCTTTTGATCGTCAATCGTAGGAGAGACAAGAGTAGAGGTGGTGATCCATTCGGAGAGCTGTGACAGAGGTTCGCTGAAGGTTCAAGTAAGAATGATTAATCTAACCATGATTGTTCCTAGATCAATCATGGGCTAGAACCACCTTGGTAGTTCTAGGGTTATGAAAGTTTCATGATGTAATTCGTGTTTCGTGTGTAAAACTCCGTACAACACTACCTGTGGTTTGTTTTATATAAGATTGCATATTTAATCCATACTCATAGTCGTTTTGTGCATCAATGATCGTTGTGTAGAGTCTGAATACATGACATGGTTATTGATTGAGTGCGTTCACTACTGAGCAGGGTTTATCGTTATAATTCTAAGTGAAGGGATTCCGAAGTATTATTAGAACTGTCTTATATGAATATTCATGAATTGAATTGAATTCGGGTTGATGAATAGGATGAAGAGTATAACTTTATAGTACCTAAAAAGGGAGATCAAATCGGGTTAGATTCTAGACGTAGAAGATGATTGATTATGATAGTACCTAGAAAGGGGGGTGAAGCATATCTCTTGCTCCGATGTTATTCACACGTGTCAAGCGCATATTTACTTGTGTCTATAGAGTAAACTTGCATGGTCTAGTGATGCGTCCACAAACCACAGGACAGAGTCGGACACCATCACACGAGAATACGAATTGCTAGTGAAACTGGATGACCCGATGAACTACCTATCATTCTTATTGATCACAACTCACTTCTCTCTACTTTTGCTATTTCTTTTTTTAATTCGATTAGAAGTTACTATCCATTAAACCTTTACAATTACCAACATAGTCTAAAATATACTGGAAGATCACAAAATTGATATTTATCCGTCCCGTGGGTTCGATATTGTAACTTGGTCATCTTCGCGACTACAATTGATATCCTTATACTTGAGGATTAATTTGTGTGTTGAGAAAACCCCTATCACCTACTGGTCGAACCCAGGTCGAACCGGAGGCCAAAGACCATGCAGAGAGCAGATTCAACTTGGGGGAAAGTGGTTCGACCTAGTCACAAGGTTGAACCAAGGTCGAATCACATAATCAGAGAGAGAATCAAGTTTCAGAAGAGTGGTTCGACTACTACGTGCCTGGTTCGACCTGTCGAACAGGTCGAACCCAAACTGAAAAGTGAGAATGGACTTCCAGGAGCTTGGTTCGACCACTATGTACCTAGTTCGACCAGTACTCCTGGTCGAACCCAGATCGAATCCTCTCAGAATGCACCCGTTTCTGCGTCGAATGCTCCGCATGATGTTTATGCTACTCCAGTACCATTACATGAGCAGAATACTGAGCTTACAATGGAGAAGAAGTGGGAAAGAGCAAAGAAGTTGAGAGCGGAGAAGCTTAGACTGTAGATGAATAATGTAGATGTGGTTTTCTCTCTTGATCATGCAATGAAGATGCCCATGGAGACTCAATCATGCAAGAGCATTGATATGGTTTCTAACTTGTTTAATTTTGATTTTTCTAAGGCAGATGATTCTGAATTTAAATGGAAGATTGACAAGGAGGTGTCTAGACAACCATGGGAGGAAGGAAATTCTGAAGATCATATTTTTGTGACCAAGAAAGGTGAGGTGTTGAGTGTAGACAAGAAGAGGGAAAGAAAGTATTTGAAGGTGAGGATGCGACAAGACGGTCCTCCGATCAAGTAGTCTACAAAGAGGTAATCCGTCGTGACTCTACGACGTTAAATATGAGCGCATGTTTGGGGCTTTCCTTTCCATTTTATTGCTTTATTTCTTTCGTGTGAGTAAGAAATTTTTATATTTAAGGTGCTTACTAATTGGCAATTACATCTCTTTTCAAACTTAGTTTCTACTTACGTTTTTACTAAGTTTGTGGGGGTGTGATGTTATTACCTCATTGAAGCACCAAAAATATAATATTTTCTTTGTAATGTTTGATAGGAGAGTTGATTTTTTGCGGTATATTGAAACTTTAATCGGTTTTGATGTGTCGATTTTTTGTAATTTGCCTAGTGTTCAGTGGTGTTTCTAGTGTGTGGAGTCAATTACATAGTCAATTAATTCTTTCTTATAGTTCTCCTATTTTATTATTGATGAATCCTGTGATGATGAGTTTGTTTGAGCTTTGATGATAGAAAAAGGTAAAAGAGTGGCAAGACGAGTTCTACATTGAGGCTTTGACTCGAGGAGCTCGTGCGTACGTTGAAGAAAAATCAGGTGCCCTCGTTTCATTTTCTAATTTTTATATGTACTTTTAATTCATAGGAGTGGAAGGATTGTGTTTATGGTGGTGATCCATGTGAGATTATTTTTAAATTGTCTTGGAATTCATATGCTCTTGAAATTGATAAAGGAAGTGTACTTGAGTTATATTGTGGTATGAAGTTCTATGTGTACTTATAGGATATTGCTTACCATGAAAAGTGCTCTGTTACTTGTTAAAAACCCATGTGAGATTTTGAGCCTCGTTGATCATGTATATAATCACATGATATATCTTTTCTGGTGAGTATCGTTCTTGTGTGTGTATTCTAGAACTTGTCTCTTGTCTTACTTGAAACTACATGTGTGTTAGATGATGGGAGATGATCTAAGGCCATCCTTGAATTTATGAGTCACTTAGCCAAATAATTCCCTATCAAATAATTATATATCCATAGTTAGCCTCATTAAGCCTAAAAGCCTTATTTCTTTGGCAACCTACGAAGATAGCCACTTTGATATCCTATTTGAGCCTTAAATTCCTATATTTAGTGGAGAATTAAATGCTGTCAAAGTGTGTGAATTGATTTTCATGGAGTTTAGAAGGAATAAAATATTTGGAGTTGTACAAGTGATTATGAGCAAAAATAAAAATATGAGCTTAAAAATAAGTTGCTTAGGGGTAGTGCCCGAAACTGGTACCTCGGGAAAAAAAAGATGTGTTTGAAGAAAAGAAAAAGTATATTGAGCTTGAAGGAAATGAGAGAAAAGAAAATTAGAAGAGCATGAAGCTGGAAAGCCTTGAAGTGTAAGAATCTGCAATACAAAAGATCTCCGATTTTAATTCTCTACTAATTGAGTCACTTTATCCATATGTTTCCTACCCTTATCAATGAGCCAACATTACGTCCAAAAGAAAAGTCCTTTTTGATCCCATTGTCGAATCATACTTTTACTGGTGAAGAGCTTGAGACGTTTGGCAAGCTTATGGTTACGCATTTACTTGAATTGAATCTGAGCGTAAACACCTTAACCCATAAGTGTACATCTTTTACAATTGAGTGCGAGTGATATATACTTTCCGTGAGAACATGTCAATGGAGCATTTGAATTGGTGGTGATTGTATTAACTTGTATGCTTTGAATTGATTATTACACGTGATAAGAGTTGCATGACCTAAGTTGATGACAATTGTATTTTGAATGGGGTATTGGTCATAGTCCTTATTTCCCCGCTAATTTTCTTACTCTTTCTCTTTATCTTTATTTTGTCGCCTCGGGACGAGTAACGGGTAAGTTTGGGGGATTGATGAGAGTGAAAATAAGCGTGTTTTAATATCCAATTTAACACTTTTTTAATTGATATTGTAGTCTTATATGAGCACAAGTGTCTTATATTTGATATATGTGAGAATTATGTGCAGTTGAGGTGTTTTGTTGTGTTTTAGGTGGAAAAAGGATGAAAAGTGCAAAGTTGGAGAAAAGGTGCAATTTGTGCAAGAATGCTGAAAATGCATATCTAATTTTATAATTATTCTGTATTTGTGTGGAGCTCAAAACTGGTAGTGTGATATATGGTTGGAAAGCCACTGAAGAGAGGGTCGTTTTGGCGTAAAGAACACCATCATTGAAGTCCGAACGAGGAAGTTATGAGCAAAGTGGTGACGCTGCGCGAGCTGTGCCGAATAGAATTGCAGTACTACTTTCCATGGCCTGTTACATATTCAATTCTTGGAGCTTTTGTGATTTCTTTATAAGGATAGAAATCTCAGGAAGAGAGGATCACGTGAGCACAAAAATCACTCAATTCGGAGGTCGGATGTGAAAGTTATACGTGAAACGGAGAGACTGCGCAAATCAGTTCGACCTTCTTGAGGTCGAACTGAGGTCGAACCCAACGGAAAAAATACTGGTTCGACCACGACATGCTGGTTCGACCTGTTAGCTGGTCGAACCTTACACCTGGGACGTCCAGAAGGGTGGTTCGACCATGGTTCGACCTGTTTGGGAGGTCGAATCGCGCTTCGGGAACTTACCAAATCCGTATTTTCGAGGCGTAAACGCGTGTGATCACTTGAAAAGCCCATTCCAAGCCTAGGAGACGTGATTACAAGTATAAAAGGAGGTCTATACAGCTCCAAAAAGAGGGAGGAACACAACACAATACAAGAGAGGAGAAGAGAGGCCACAACATACAACACCCCACAAAGGGAGATCACCTCCCAACCATCATCCTTTTCTCCATCCATCCATCACTTTGAAGATTCGTTTGTGGAATCAAGGGGAGAAATAAGAGGAGAATTCAAGAGCGAGAAGGACGCGATGACACCACATCTAGGGTTTATTCATTTCCTAATTTATCTTGTATTTTTCGGACATCCGGGTAAGATCTATCCAACACCCATGATTGTTCTTCGCAACATCATGGGCTAGAGCCTTTTTGGTAGAACTAGGGTTGTGAAGGTTTTATCTAGTTAATTGAACTTCCATGTGTACACTCCGTACAATACTACTTGTGGATTTATTTTATATATGATTGTGCCTTTTTAATTCATACTCACGGTCGTTTTGTGCATCATTAACTGTTATGCAGAGTCTGAATACATATCTTGGTTATTGATTGAGTGCGTTCACTGTTGAGCAGGGTTTTAAGTTATAATTATAAGTGAAGGGATTCCGAAGTCTTATTAGAACTATTTTATATGAATACTTATTAATTGAATTGAATTCGGGTTAATAAGTAGGATAAAGAGGATAATTTTATAGTACCTATAAAGGGAGATCATATCGGGTTAGAGTACCAATCCTAGGGGGAAATAATTGATACTGATAGTACCTAGAAAGGGGGGTGAAATTATATCTCTTGCTCCGAGGTTATTCACACGTGTTACATGCATATTTACTTGTGTCTAAAGAGTAGATATGCATGGTTTAGTGATGCGTCCATATTCCACAAGGCAGAGTCGGACATTGACACATGGAAGGGAAGTTAATTAGTGAAATTGGATTATCCTAGAGCTACATATTCTCCTACTTGATCCACTTTCATATCCTTCGAGTGATAGTTTATTTTATTTGTTATTTAATTTCCAGCATATTAGTTGTTAGATAACCATTAAAACGTAATTGCCTTGTCTTAATTAAGTTAGATAATAATTAAATTGATAATACGCCGTCCCTTGGGTTCGATATTCACCTGGTCACCTTTCGAGACTACAATTGATATCCTTCATACTTGGGGATTAATTGTGTGTTAAGAAAACGCCCATCACAACCCATATAATAATTTTCTTTATTCAAGCATCACTTAAATATGAAAAATCAAAATTTAATTATACGATTTATTTTCATTAATCTTTCAGGTCAGACTACTTTGGTGATTAACAGATCATCATTAAATGAATTTAAATGGTAAAATCATACATTATATTCTTATCAAAGATTCTCATAATAGATTATACTCAATGGCAAATTGCAAATTGAGTAATAACCAAAACATTATTTCATAAGCATTCATAAAACGAAGTCAATGCCATCAATTAAGACCTTAAGACTATCATCATAAATACACATAATATATCCATACAATCATAATTAAGATATCATGTACAATTTCTATTTATATTATAACCAATTTGATATCTTAAAATATTTGGTACATTAACATAATAAATATGTCATAAGCAATCAAACATACATAATATAAGTAGGATATTCTAATATCATATATCCCAAAATAACTTTAATTATTATCAAAATGATATAAGTCATAAACATTAGTGATGGATTGATTTCATTAACATTATTAAATCACTTTAGTTGGAAAGTTGTCACTTTATAATTACAATTATGTTAATAACTGGGCATTAAAGTGTGACACTCAAGCCATATGAATTAGGCAGACTGATTGCTTATGAATTAGGCAGATTGATTTATTGACTGTAATTAGCTGTCATTATTCTTAATCAGCCATTAAAGAAAATCAATACATTCCCAATATACTTCCAAAATTAAAGGGAGTCACGTAACTTTATATTAAATCACATGTTGGCATAATTAACTTCCATAATCAATCTTTATTTATTTAGTAAAAAACTAAATAGGGTAGTTATTATTTATATTATATTTGTCATACAACATCAATTTATCACAAATAATTATACATGGTACATAAATTCATGTTATATCAATAATTTGAATAAATACATGATACTGTTAATTAATATCAGAATTCTTCAAAATAAGTAGTCATCATATTCTAATTAACCCATATGGCATTATTACTCAACAAATATTATGATAAAATAAGTAATCATTATTAGAATATTTTTAATGGGATAGTGCTTAATTCCCAGAATAATCATTATGATACACGAGAATCAATTCCAACTAATTTCATAAACGTAATTCTAACTAATTTCATAAATATAATTTCGCCCAAAATTCAATGATATGATCGAGATCAATTGATCATCATACTTCTGTAATTTTCTTGGAAATATTGTAGCGGAAAGATGCAATACATATTTTGTAAATCTCATCTAATAGTACAAAATTGGCAGATTCATTCAATCATATTGCAGCTTCATAAAACAATATTTATCATTCAATGGAAAATTATGAGATCCAAAACCATGTTCTGATGTCACATGTAAGCATAATTTCATAAACAACTAATTTATTAATTAACATGGATCTTAGATCTTCATGATTTTCACACCACATAAACATGATTAGAAGACTTACATTGAGACGCCATTAATGGCGATCCTCCTGTGATACGTTCCTACGAATTAGGAGCTGGTTTCTCTCTCGTCACCCCTTTTCTTTAGGCACAGAACGTAACTTTAAGTGATAGATAATTCATAAAATTATGTCTCTTTTATAGGTAGAGAAGATCAAATCGGATATTAACTCTATCAAATCACATTCTATCAATGTGATTGTTATCCATAAATATATATGACCTTATTTATCTCATATATATTAGTTATTTAAACCACATCTTTATTTAAGATATTTAATCATAATAAATATCTTATATATTTAATTAATTATTAATGACACTAGGCCATAATAATCTTACATATTTCACAGGGTCGGTTTCACCGGGTAAGAATATTGTGCTGTGGGAGATGGGTCATGAACAAAGATAGGGGATGCGTTGATTAGCATTATCATCCGGGTGTCCTAGATGTTAATTTCAGTGTTACCTCGTTTTATAAATAATAAAACTATTAGGGATGTGGGTCATTGATAAAGCCAATTAGTTTCATAGATCTGCTGTAGATTCATACTGTACCCGAAGTAATTCTAGTGTGAAAACAACAATGTGCGAAAAATTAGAACCATTACTGTTGTTCATTAAAAATGGAGTAAAATGCATTGGTTCTATTTGTTAAGGTATTGTTGTTCATAAGAATTGAATCTAATATGTTACAAACCATCTATGTTGTTTGAGTGTTAACTTTGTAATGTATTTTGATCATGCATGTATCAATTTTTATCTTACTGTATTACAAGCGGATTGATGTCATTGTAATGCTTTTGTTTTGGGGTGCAAGACTTGATCGATGTGACAAAGGCGTCATCACCGGTCAGTCTGTCGAGATATGTGGAGGGGGGAATGTATAATGGGTGATGGGCTTTTTCTCAACACACAAAATTAATCCTCAAGTATAAGGATATCAATTGTAGTTTTGATAGGCAACCAAGTGATTATCGAACCCAAGGGACGGATTATTATTAATTTATTTAAGTTCTAATTTATTAAGACTATCAAGGACATATAGTTGTGGATATTAAGTAACTAAGCAACAAATAATTAAAATAATAATTAAAATAGCAAATAAAATAAACAAGCAATAAAGATAATATGACTGTGATCAAGTGAGAAAGTAGGTAGTTCTTCAGATCATCCAGTTTTACTTATTAATTTCCTTTTCATGTGTTGATGTCCGACACTGCCTTGTGGTCTATGGACGCATCACTAAACCATGCAAATCTACTCTATAGACACAAGTAAATATGCGTATGACACGTGTGAGTATCCTTAGAGCAAGAGTTATAATTCACCTCCCTTTTAGGTACTATCAGTATCAATTGTTTCCTGTGCACTTAGTACTCTAACCCGATATGAACTCCCTTTTTAGGTACTATGAAGTTATACTCTTTATCCTACTTATTAACCCGAATAATATTCAATTAACAAGTATTTATATAAGATAGTTCTAATAAGATTTCGGAATCCCTTCACTTAGAATTATAACATGTAATCATGCTCAGCAGTGAATGCACTCAATCAATAACCAAGATATGTATTCAGATTCTACATAACAGTTAAAGATGCACAAAATGACTGTGAGTATGAATTGAAAAATATAGTCTTATATAAATAAACCACAAGTAGTGTTATATGGAGTTTACACATGGAAATTCAATTAACTCATAAAACCTTCATAACCCTAGAACTACCGAAGCAATTCTAGCCCATGATTGATCTAGGAACAATCATAGTTGTTGGTAGGATCTTACCCGTAGTCTTTAAAATTACAAGATAAATTAAGTAGCGAAGTAAACCCTAGATGCGGGCGCCGTCGCGACTCTCTTTGTCTTGAATCTTCACTTAGTTCTCACTTGGTTTGACAGACAAACCTCTCTCCACAGCTTCGTAGGTTGGAGTTAGGGTTTGGATGTGGTGTAGGATGGATGTGAATCTAAATCTCTTGTTGATATGATCTACATCCCTTTTTATACCTGTGAAGGACTCCTCACGGACCTTTGATTGGCTTTTACTTGAGACACACATCAAATTTGGTAAAAGACACCTGGAATTACCAAAAATATAATCAGCGACATTTCGTTCGACCAAACCTCTTCTGGTCGAGCAAAACTCTCCTGGTCAAACGCTGGTCGAGCAAGATCTCTGTAAGTTTTTGCACATTTTGTTCGACCAATCTCCTCTTATTCGACCAAGACGATGCTGGTCGAATGGACTCCCTAGTCGAGCAAACTCTCAGTAAGTTTCTGGGCATTTTTCTCGACTTGGCGCCCTTATTCGACCAAATTGATGTTGGTCGAGCAAGCCTCCGAGGTCGAACAACCTTTGAAAAATACCTCGAAAATTGTCTCTTCAATTCCAAGCCCTTAAGACCTGTTTTTCTGTATAAATATGCTCAAAAAGCCTCAGTAGCCTTTGATTCATGGATTTCCATAAACAACCTGATTTGTCTTAATAATAGATGTAATCATACTCGATTTCCACATAAATCCGAGCCTAAAACACGTGAATTTACACTCTCATCAAACCCCCAAACTTACATGTTGCTCGTCCTGAGGTAACAAATTCAAAATAAAAGAAAGAGAGTGTCATTCACAAGATCCTTATAACAAGTACACCCTATTCTAATACATGCAATTGTATCAAATCAAACCATGAAATCTATCATACTCTTCATTCATTCAAAATCATTAATTAATCACAATACTTCTATGAGTGCTAAGTCATCTAACTCACGAGTAAGTGTTTGCTCTCTCTCTCTCAAATGTAAAAAATGTACATTTCACGGGTATATATACTCAAATTCAATTCATATACTCTTGTAACCATAAGCTTGACGAGGGTCTCAAAAATTCATTTATAATCGCTTCAATACTAGGATCACAAAGGATTTGTCTTATGGGTTGTAATGTTGGCTCTTTGGTAAAGGTAGAAGAATTTGGGTAAAAATGACTAATTCACTAGTAGAGAATTACCTTGGAGTTTTGTTTTTCATCAAACAGCTTAATTTCCTTGCTCCATTATCATTCTCATGATCCTCGCGATTTATCGGCTCCTTTCTTTCTTTGGAATCAACATCTTCTTTCTTTAAGCATAAGGGTATCAATTTCGGGCACTACCCTTCTAAGCAGTTTGGGTACCAGTTTAAGGCACTACCCCTAAATAAGATTCAACCACGTCTTTTGACTCTTCACTAAGTAAAGTTTCTTTTCCTTCTTTAATTTCATCACTTAGCACATCATTCACCTTGACTCTCTACTAGTAAATAGGGTATTTACGCTAAAATAAAGGAAATAAAGGCTTTTATCACAGGCTTGCCAAAAAAATGCTTTTAACGGCTCAATAGGGCTTCCAATGATAATCATATAACAAGGTAGAAAACATTTGGCTAAGTGGCTCAATCATCAATAATGGCCTAAAATCATTTCTTAGTATCTATCAATCATAAATTTCAAACAAGACTCCAAGTCAAGTTCTAGAATACGAGCATATAATCCACTCTCAAGAATAAACTATCATGCTAATAGCATGACCAATAAGCTCAAATTCTCACATGGGTAATAGAATCCTAAGCACTCTTCAAAGAATGCAATTAACATCAATCTTTTCATCAATCACAAGTAAAAATAGAACATGCTCATCATTAACAAACCAAAATGCATCAAGACAAGTGTACATGCATATCCCAAATATCATCAAGACTAATCAATCCAAAGCAACTCAATTTATCCATCTTTCATCAATCAAACACCAAACATCATCATCTATATCAAATACAAACCACCCAAACATGAATCACTCAAATAACACCCTAACTATACCACCATCAAATCTCAACATGTAAAGTGAAAAAGAGAAAGGGGATGAGATGAAACAGACAAAGAGAAAAACCTAGCACAACTACTCCTCTGGAGCATCATCATCATCGCTCCCATCCATACGCCATAGGTCAAAATCCCTATGTAACTGATACACCTTCCTATCAATCTCTCAGCTGCTAGCCTGCACCTTAATTAGAGTGGAAATTAGCGTGTTTGAGTGTCCAATTTAACAAATTTTGATGGAAATTCTTGTATATATTAGCACAAGTGTCTTATATTCATTGTATGTGAGAAAAAGGTGCACTTGAGGTGTTTTATTATGTTTTAGGTGGAAAAAGGAGGAAAAGTGCAAAGTTGGAGAAAATGTGCAATTTGTGCAAGAATCCTGAAAATGCACATCCAACTTCCATAAATTTCTGTGTTGTTGTGGAGATCAAAACTATTTTTTGATACATGGTTGGAAAGCCACTGAAATGGGGGTTGATTTGGCGTAAAGAACACCTCAATCGGATTCCAAATGAGGAAGTCATGATCGAAATGGTGACGTCGCGCGAGCTGTGCCGAATAGAATTGCTGTGCTACTTTTCGTGGCTTATTGCACATTCAAATCTTGGATTTTTATTATATTCTTTATATGGATAGAAAGCCAAGGAAGAGAGGATCGCGTGAGCATAAGAATCACTCAAACAGGAGCTCGGATGTGGAAGTTATACGCGAAACGGTGAGACTGCGCAAGACAATTCGACCACAACATTTGAATTCGACCTGACCATGTGGTCGAATCCTGGTCGAATTGGATGGCAAAAGAAGCAATTCGAACACGACACCTCAATTCGACATGCTGTGCTGGTCGAATCCAACACCTGAAGCTCGAATCCGATGTCAGAAGCTTCTAGTAGGGTGATTTGACCTGCAATTCGACCATGGGAGGTGAATTCAACCTAGCTTCGTGGTCGAATTGATGTCCGAAAACTTACCATATCTGTATTTTTACACCCATAATGCGTGTGATCACTCAAAAAGCCCATTCCAAGGCATATAAGGAGAGCTTACAAGTATAAAAGGGGGTGTAGATCACACCATTAGAGAGGAGAAAATAACAAGAGAGCCATAAGAGAGGCCACAACCATACCACACCCCACAAGGGGGGATCACCCCCCAACCATCATCCACATCCTTTCCTCCATCCATCCATCACTTTGAAGATTCATTTGTGGAATCAAGAGGAGAATTCAAGATGGAGAAGGACGCGACGACACCCACATCTAGAGTTTTATTTATTTCCTAATTTATCTTGTATTTTCCGGACATCCGGGTAAGATCTATCTAACACCCATGATTGTTCTTCGTAATATCATGGGCTAGAGCCTTTTTGGTAGAACTAGGGTTGTGAAGGTTTTTATCAATTAATTGAACTTTCATGTGTAAACTCCGTACAACACTACTTGTGGATTTATTTATATATGATTGTGCCTTTTTAATTCATACTCACAGTCGTTTTATGCATCATTAACTGTTATCTAGAGTCTGAATACATATCTTGGTTATTGATTGAGTGCGTTCACTGCTGAGCAGGATTCAATGTTACGATTCTAAGTGAGGGGACTACGAAGCTTCATTAGAACTATCATATATGAATACTTATTAATTGAATTGAATTCGGGTTATTAAGTAGGATAAAGAGGATAACTTCATAGTACCTATAAAGGGAGATCATATCGAGTTAGAGTACCAATTGGCCAGGGAAATAATTGATACTGATAGTACCTAGAAAGGGGGATGGAATTTTATCTCTTGTTCCGATGTTATTCACACGTGTTACACGCATGTTTACTTATGTCTATAGAGTATATATGCATGGTTTAGTGATGCGTCCATATTCCACAAGGCAGATTCGGACATCAACACACGGAAGGAAAATTAATGAGTGAAACTGGATTATCCTAGATCTACCTATTCTCCTATTTGATCCACTTTCATATTCTT
Source organism: Pogostemon cablin (assembly GCA_023678885.1). NCBI lineage: Eukaryota > Viridiplantae > Streptophyta > Magnoliopsida > Lamiales > Lamiaceae > Pogostemon > Pogostemon cablin. Next base: position 17,490,092 of record CM043007.1, on the reverse strand, counting down.
CGAGTGATCTTTTATTTTATTTGTTATTTAATTTAATTTTTAGTAGATTAATTATAAAACCTTCACTTTTATTGCCTTGTCTTAATTAATTTAGTAAATAATCAAATTGATAATACGCCGTCCTTTGGGTTCGATATTCACTTGGTCGCTTGCTTAAGCTGCAATTAATATCCTTAATACTTGGGGATTAATTTTGCGTGCAAAGAAAACGCTCATCAAGTTCTTAGCACCGTTGCTGGGGATGGCTGTTATTATTAATTTTATTATTTCTAGTTTGATTAAGACCTTTATTTGTGATTATTTATTTCTATCTAACTTTGAATTTTTCTGAGGTACTTGTGCACTAGGAAAAGGAAATGAAGGAAAGGAAGAATAACATATTGAGCTAAACATGGATGGAAAAAGGCAGAATCCAGATGATGTTGCCATACGTAAAATTTTTTCACGAACTATGGGATTGGTAACATGGGATTGATAGGAGCAAGGGGGGAAGATGATGATTTTGAGATACATCCCGCTCTTATTAACATGGTAGAGAAAAATCTCTTTTCTGGAGGTTGTTTTGAAGATCCATATCAGCATCTCAAAAGATTCATTGGTTATGTAAACACTCAAAAGGGCACTGGAGCTAATAATAATGCTAGGCGGATCGCCTTATTCAAGTTTTCATTAATTGATAAGGCGGAAGCTTGGTATGAGACTCTTGATGTAGCAGATTGTACTATGTGGGACCAACTGCAACAGAAGTTCTTGGAGAGATACATACCACCCTCAAGGATCTTAAGAATGAGGCAAGAGATCACCCAATTTGTTATGAATCAGGGTGAGAAATTTCATGAGGCGTGGGATGGATTTAAAGACATGCTCAGGAGGTGCCCACAGCATGGAATGTCAAAGGCTAAGTACATAAGTATCTTCTACTATGTATTGGATTGTGAGTCACGTATTTTTATTGATGCATCATCAGGAGGAGCGCTGTTATCTAAGACAGTACTTGAAATAGAAAAGTTATTTGAAGACATCTCTATGAATTCACGTGACTGGCCTGTAGAGAGAGAGATGATCATATGTACTTGGCAAGGTAGCGCAGGTTGAACATCAAGTGGTGAAGCCGAATATGGATGATGAGATCGTCTCTAGTCTAGCTAACATCAACAAGCTACTAGAGTCCCAGCAGAAGCAGATTACAGAGTTGATACTAAGGGGGACTAGTATGAAGCAGCACAAAGTGAAGAGTGTTGAAGATACCTTCAATCAATACATGGCTGAGAATGATGCAAGGATTGATTGTCTTGAGGATACCATGAATGTTGATCATGCAGATTTATCTAAGCAGTTGAAGGACCTTACTTTAATTATGTGGCAGATGACCGCGAACATGAATCAATTGACACAAAAATTTAAAGATAAAGCCATCAAGTTTAGGTCTGGAACACAGTGTGAGGGACCGATGATGCCAAAAATGAATTTTGAAGCATCGGGAGCTCGACTTGACCCCAATACAACCAACAATCCTGGTTGAATTCAACAGGGGAGGTCGAATGAGACACCTGGGCGTGATTCGAAAGTAACAGAGCCTCGACTCGACCAGAAATATAAGGATTCGACTAGACCATCTGGTCAAATCCAGGTCGAATCCTACCCTCTGGAGCACTCTGTTTCATCAGAAGTTTGATTCGACCTGAATCAATCCAATTCGACCAGACCCCTTGGTCGAATCCTGGTCGAATCGGAGGATATAAATTATACACAAGCTCGATTCAACCAGGAGCACTACAATTCGATCAGACCTTAAGGTTGAATCATAGTCGAATCCAACAAACAGGGAGAGAATGGACTTCCAAGTGCACAATTCGACCACTACATACCTAATTCGACCAGTAGCTCTGGTCGAATCTAGGTCGAACCCAACCGTTCTGCACCGTTTTCCATGCTGAATGCTCTACATGATGTTGATGTTACTCCAGTACCATTAAATAAGCAGAATACTGAGCTTACAATGGAGAAGAAGTGGGAAAGAGCAAAGAAGTTGAGAGCCAAGAAGCTTAGACTACAGATGGATAATGAAGATGTGGTTTTCTCTTTTGATCATGCAATAAAGATGCCCATAGAGACTCAATCATGCAAGAGCATTGATGTGGTTTCTAACTTGTTTAATCTTGGTTTTTCTAAGGTAGATGATTCTTAATTTAAGTGGAAGATTGACAAGGAGGTGCCTAGACAGCCATGGGAGGAAAAAAATTTCAATGATCATATTTTTGTGACCAAGAAAGGTGAGGTGTTGAGTGTAGTCAAGAAGAGGGAAAGAAAGTATTTGAAGGTGAGGATGCGACACAACCGTCCTCCGATCAAGTAGTTTAAAAGGTTACATCCATCGTGACTCTCCGACGTTAAATATGAGCGCCTGTTGGGGGCTTATCCTTCCGTTTTATTGCTTTATTTCTTTTGTGTGAGTGAGAAATTTTTATATTTATGGTGCTTACTAATCGACAATTACATCTCTTTGCAAACTTAGTTTCAACTTATATTTTTACTAAGTTTGGGGGGGTGTGTGATGTTATTACCTCATTGCAGCACCTAGATTATAATCTTTTCTTTGTAATGTTTGCTAGGGGAGTTGATTTTTTGCAGTATGTTGAAACTTTAATCAGTTTTGATGTGTCGAGTTTTTTGTAATTTGCCTAGTGTTCAATGGTATTTCTAGTGTATGGAGTTTATTAGAAAGTCAATTGATACATTCTTATAGTTATCCTATTTTATTATTGATGAATCCTGTGATGATGAGTGCTTGAGCTTTGATGATAGAAAAGGGTAACTAGGTGGCAAGACGAGTTCTACATTGAGGCTTCAACTCGAGGAGCTCGTACATTCATGGAAAAAAAATCAGGTGCCATCGTTTCCTTATTCTAATTTTTATATGTACTTTTAATTCATGGAGTGAAGAATTGTATTTATGGTGGTGATCCATGTGAGCTTATATTGTTAAAATTGTCTTTGAAATTCATATGCTCTTGAAATTGATGAAGGAATTGTACTTGAATTATATTGTGATATGAAGTTCTATGTTTACTTGTGGGATATTGCTTACCATGAAGAGCGCTCTGTTACTTGTTAAAAACCCGTGTGAGATTTTGAGCCTCGTTGATCATGTTACATAAACACATGATATTTCATTCTGGTGAGTATCATTCTTGTGCGTGTATTCTAGAACTTGGCTCTTGTCTTACTTGAAACTACATGTGCATTAGATAATGGGAGATGATTTTAGGCCATCTTTGATAATTATGAGTCACTTAACTAAATAATTTCCTACCAGATAATGTTTATCCGTAATTAGCCCTTTTGAGCCTGAAAGCCTTATTTCTTTGGCAACCTACAAAGATAGCCACTTTGATATCCTATTTGAGCCTTAAATTCCTATATTTAGTGGAGAATTAAATGATGTCAAAGTGAGTGAAGTTGATTTGATGGAGTTTGGAAGAAATAAAATATTTGGAGTTGTACAAGTGATTATGAGCTTAAATCTAGTACTCCATTGAATCAAATACTCTAAGGTAGTGCTTAAATCTATTACCCTATGGAGGATGCATGAGGTAGTGCCCGAAACTGGTACCTCGAGAGAAAAAGCAGGAAAAAAGGAAATGCTTGAGAAAAGAAAAATAGTTGTGCTTGAAGGTGAAGAAGGAATGAAAATCGTCTGCATTGAAAAGGAAGAAATGATGAAAGTTGAAGTGATCAATCAGCTTTAGTTCTCTACTATTTGAGTCACATTATCCATATATTTCCTACCTTAACCAAAGAGCTAACATTACGTCCAAAAGAAAAGTCATTTTTGATCCCATTGTCGAATCATACTTTTTGTGGTAAAGAGTTTGAGACGTTTAGCAAGCTTATGGTTACGCATGCACTTGAATTGAATCTGAGCGTAACACACCTTAATCCATAAGTGTACATTTTTACACTTGAGTGCAAGTGATATATACTTCCCGTGAGAGCATGTCAATGGAGCATTTGAATTGGTGGTGATTGTCTTAACTTGTATGCTACGAATTGATTATTACATGTAATGAGAGTTGCATGACCTAAGTTAATGACAATTATATTTTGAATGGGGTATTGGTCATAGTCCTTGTTTCCCTGCTAATTTTCTTACTCTCTCTCGCTTTATTTTTATTTTGTTGCCTCGGGACGAGCAACGGGTAAGTTTGGGGGATTGATGAGAGTGGAAATTAACGTGTTTGAGTGTCCAATTTAACATCTTTTGATTGAAATTCTTGTTATATATTAGCACAAGTATCTTAAATTCATTGTATGTGAGAAAAAGGTGCACTTGAGGTGTTTTATTGTGTTTTAGGTGGAAAAATGATGAAAAGTGCAAAGTTGGAGAAAAGGTGCAATTTGTGCAAGAATGCTGAAAATACACATCCAAATTTTGTAATTTTTCTGTGTTGTTGTGGAGATCAAAACTGTTCATGTTATACATGTTAGAAAGCCACTGAAATGAGGGTTGATTTGGCGTAAAGAACACCTCAATCGGATTCCAAATGAGGAAGTTATGATCGAAATGGTGACGTCGTGATAGCTATGCCGAACAGAATTGCTATGCTATTTTCCGTGGCTTGTTTCACATTCAAATCTTGGAGTTTTCTTATGTTCTTTATATGGATAGAAATCCAAGGAAGAGAAGATCACGTGACCAAAAGAATCACTCAAATTGGAGCTCGGATGTGGAAGTTATATGCGAAACGGTGAGACTGCACAAGACAATTTGACCACAATATTTGAATTCGACCTGACCATGTGGTCGAATCCTGGTCGAAATGGATGGCAAAAGAAGCAATTCGACCACGACACCTTAATTCGACCTGCTGTACTGGTCGAATCCAGCACCTAAAGCTTGAATCCGGTGTCTGAAGCTTCCAGTAGTGTGATTCGACCTGCAACTCGACCAGGGGAGGTGAATTCGACCTAGCTTCGTGGTCGAATTTGTTGGATTGTATACTAAAAGTCTAGCTTTAGTATGAACAATGTTATAACAATATTTGAAATGAGAATCATTGATCAAATGATTGCATCTTATAATTTATTTTATATGCATGATGCAATAGTCCATTTACTTTATACTGTAGATAATATGTTGTGCGACAACACGCAGAAGATCATATTATCGGTTTCCTTATAAAGTATAAACAGATGCTCACAACTGAGATAGATGGGGACTCTCTATCGGTATGGTTGTAGTGTGGTTTAGTATTAGCTTGTCTTGGCTATAGAATCACATTAGTGCACTTGTGTGTATTGAGCAGGACCGCCTGAGATCGTTCGACTTATACTGACTTATAGAAGAACTTGATCTCTGTTATTATGGGAGTTCGTGCTCTTAATCCCTATACAATAACCTCGACACGTAGGGCAGTATGTATTTCTTTGATTCATCAATGGGTGAGATTTATAAGTATTAAATCAATATACTCGGTGAGTTGGGAAGTAGTGTTGTCTCTATGGTGTGCTGTTGATTGTAGAAGGAATCCATGTTCGTCATAGGTTGATGATGTCCCCTTGAGGAGCTCATAAGATTTATCATGTAAATCTTGCAAGTGGATTAATTTCCGGCATGATAAAAAGGTTGAGTGGTACTACTCTTGGATGAGATATTAATTAATTTGAGTTGTCAGTAACTTAATTAATTAATGGACATTGTATATCTTAAACATGGGGAGACTGTCGGGCTTATAATAAGAAGGAGCCCAGAACATAATTTTGGGATTGGACGGGTAGTGCAGTAATAATATTTTAGTGGACTATTTTATTATTATTGGATTTAATTAAAAGCTTTGGGCTAAGCCTAGTTAATTAAATTCAATTGAGGCCCAGCCCAATTTCTTCTCCTGGTCCCTGCTGTAGCCTAACTATATAAGTCATCTCAGCTCCTGTTAACCCTAAGTCAGTGCCTCATTTGACAGTTAGAAAAGAACAGGAGCAGATTGAGAGAATCCTGCGGATTGTTGCCCACACAACAACAGGATTCGACTTGGGACATACAGCAGAAGATTGAGAGGTGGTTCTCTGCTGTTCATCCTCTACATCAACCCAGAAGTACGGTAAACGATTCATTATTTTTGCTTCCGCTGATTTGTTTGCCTGTTAATCCTAACGGATCACGTTGAACCGCACGATCCAATTGCCAACAGAATTGACGTGCAGAAACTTACCATATCCATATTTTTACACCCACAATGCGTGTGATCACTTAAAAAGCCCATTTCAAGGCCTATAAGGAGAGCTTACAAGTATAAAAGGGGGTATAGATCACACCATTAGAGAGGAGAAAACAACAAAAGAGCCATAAGAGAGGCCACAACCATACCACACCCCACAAGGGAGGATCACCCCCCAACTATTATCCACATCCTTTCCTCCATCCATCCTTCACTTTGAAGATTCATATGTGGAATCAAGAGGAGAATTCAAGATGGAGAAGGACGCGACGATGCCCATATCTAGAGTTTTATTCATTTTCTAATTTATCTTGTATTTTCCAGATATCCGGGTAAGATCTATCCAACACCCATGATTGTTCTTCGTAACATCATGGGCTAGAGCCTTTTTGGTAGAACTAGAGTTGTGAAGGTTTTTACCAATTAATTGAACTTTCGTGTGTAAACTCCATACAACACTACTTGTGGATTTATTTTATATATGATTGTGCCTTTTTAATTCATACTCACGGTCATTTTGTGCATCATTAACTGTTATGTAGAGTCTGAATACATATATTGGTTATTGATTGAGTGCGTTCACTGCGGAGCAGGATTCTATGTTATGATTCTAAGTAAGGGGACTCCGAAGCTTCACTAGAACTATCATATATGAATACTTATTAATTGAATTGAATTCGGGTTATTAAGTAGGATAAAGAGGATAACTTCATAGTACCTATAAAGGGAGATCATATCTGGTTAGAGTACCAATTGACCAGGGAAATAATTGATACTGATAATACCTAGAGAGGGGGTGGAATTATATCTCTTGCTCCGAGGTTATTCACACGTGTTACACGCATGTTTACTTGTGTCTATAGAGTAGATATGCATGGTTCAGTGATGCGTCCATATTCCACAAGGCAGAGTCGGACATCAACACATGAAAGGGAAATTAATGAGTGAAACTTTATTATCCTAGAACTACCTATTCTCCTACTTGATTCACATTCGTATTCTTCGAGTGATCTTTTATTTTATTTGTTATTTAATTTAATTTTTAGTAGATTAATAATTAAATCTTCACTTTTATTACCTTGTCTTAATTAATTTAGTAAATAATTAAATTGATAATACGCCGTCCTTTGGGTTCGATATTCACTTGGTCGCTTGCTTAAGCTACAATTGATATCCTTAATACTTGGCGATTAATTTTGCGTGCAAAGAAAACGCGTATCACACCTCTCCAATTCTTCTATCCATATCCTCATACCTCAGATTGAGCGCAGCATAGTTCGCGTTCGCCAATGCGAGCTGCCTATTTGTCTCCTATTGGTTCGCATTGAGCGTGGCGAAGTGCTCATTTATTAATCAGAATTGCTCCCGATAGAACTAATCCTGGGCTCGCCAAAAATCCTGTTGTTACTGTGGTGGTGGCTCGAAAAACTCATGCTCATGTGGCTGTGGTGGCTGCATCAGAGGCAAATCCATCTCTAGATATATGAACGCTGGTAGCGGCGGCTGATCTCCCTCTTTGAAGTCAGCTGGATCTCCTACCATGATCATGTCCTCATCTATAAGGATTCCCTGTAAGTGCATATCGGCATGAAGTCTCCAATCTCCTTCTTGCAAACAAGTCCTCGAAATCGCCCTATGCTCCGAAGTATTCATCAACAAGTTACTGTTGATCTGAATTGTAGTAAGATCAATGATGGACAGTGGAAATCTGAATAAAACGGGGTTCTTTCCACGAATAAACATCCAAGTATCGTCCATCCGCTAAATCAACTCCATCCTCACACATGCCGTTAGGATCAAGTCTTGATCACATCGAATCGGTCGATGCCTACTTAAATCAACATGGTAATACTCGGTTATCAAAGTAATGAGTCCTCCAATGTTCACACGCTAAAATCCGTGGATAGTGAACTTATGCAGCTGCTGAAAAAAGTAAGCCGCTACATTGAAGTGGACTCCATTAAGCATGCACCGTAGCACATACAGCTCACCCCTCGGAATATAACTCCTCTCGAATCGAGCAAATAGAGTGTTACTCAAGATCCGGTCCATATAAGCAATCACGGGATTACGGATTAAAGCAACCTTGGAAGCATTCAAATTATATCTTCCTCGTCTCCCCGAGATAGATCTCCAAAACTCATCCGGTTTAAAATCATCGTGCTCCACATCAGTCACATTCTCATAGCCGATCAACTCATTAAACTCTAGGGAATGCATCAACTACTCTTGCCCACCAATCGGCATCCGAATAGCACATGAAAGATAGCGATCTTCACGCTCAATACTCAACGAACATAGCACCTCTGCAGTTATATGAAAATACGTCTCCCTCTTCATCTCCATAAACCTGGTTATCCCTACTCTATTGAACATCCAACGAATATCATTGATGATGTTAATTGCCACCATAGCTTCATTATTTTAATAGCGAGTCCTCGTGATCTTGCTCGCAATAGCTGCCCACAACTCATTTTTCTCTTCCCAATTAGCAATCCTAATGCCATAATCAGAAGGTTTCTTCTTATCCAATTTAAGCTTTTTGGCACCACCATCCTTCCTAGGAGACTTGGTCTCCTTCCTCTTTGAAGATAAAGCAATCTCTTTTCCTACAAAATTTATACTTCAATAGATAACAACAAGAGATAATTCAACTCCTCAAGACTTCAAACTCATGTTCCAATCCACTCCCAACTTCAAGTGCTTATCATCATAGCAACTATAATTCAACACCTTTAATCAAGAATAATTAGAATACTAGTCTTAAAAATACTTCACACGAACATGCTCTCCAATTTCAACATACTTCAACCAAACCAAGAACATGCGTGTCTTCCTCACTCAATCACACACCATCCATACTCCAATCAATGATCTCAAACATACAATTCGAAATCAACCTCAAGCCCATATGATATGCAACATTAATTTCACAAGATTTCAATATCCCAACGTAAATCGAAAGCATCTCAATTCAAATGAAATTCACGCAAAAACACTAAAAATTCAACAACTCAATCCACAAAATACATGCTTTAATCAACTTACCCAACATTCCTAGGCATAATCTCATCAATTCATGGGTATAGAAGATGGAAAACATACCTTTGTTGGCCATGGTGTGCGTGCAATGAACGGTGGTAAATTTCCAAAAATTTAAGTAGAATAGCCCCAATTTAGACTTGAATCCTCTAAATTTTGGAAGTAGAAATGGGTGGAAGAGTGGATTAAAGTGTGGGGAAGAGTTTGAGAAGAAGAACTTACGGTTCGAATCGATTTCTCCAGCGAGGGTGACGGGAGGTGGTCGAACAAAAAGAGAAACTGGCCTTTAAATCTGAATTCTGACTCCCATTCGACTCGAACAACTTGGCGAGCAAGGGTTTTTTGGTCAAACAACTCAGATTTGTACTAAGATGTGACCTTGTTCGACCTTCGTTCAACTTAAATTTCCTGGTCGAACAACATCTTGAGGTCGAACAACTTGTGGAATCGACTCCCTATTCTCCCCTGCTCCGTTCGATCTCTATTCAACTTGAAGAATATGGTTGAACAAAGTGTGCCAGTCGAATGGAATTACTATAAGTTTTTAGACATTTTGTTCGACCAGCGTTCGACCTAACGAGCTTGGTCGAACAAAGTATGCTGGTCGAACTGACTCACTGTAAGTTTTTGGACATTTTGTTCGACCAGCACTCGACCTAACGAGCTTGGTCGAACAACACACTTAGGTCGAATGAAGCTTCTATAAGTTTATGTTCATTTTGTTCGACCAGCGTTCGACCAAAACTTCTGATCGAACGATTGCATTATGGTCGTTTAACTTACCAATCTTCTGAAACTTCATACTTTTCTCGTCTTTCCCTGCAACACTTAAACCATAGGGCATCATCAAGTATCAAGATAACCAAAACTTAAGCTAGAGAACCTCTTTTAAATTAGATAAAACCATGTATAACTCCGCATACAACACACAAAACACAAAACACCACTAAACATTAGGCAAATTGCAAAAAAAATGGACACATTAAAATCGGTTAAAGTTTCAATACGCCATAAAAAATCAACTCCCCTAACAAATATTACTAATAAAATATTATATTCTTAGTGCTTCGATGAGGTAAGTACATCACACCCCCCCAAACTTAGTAGAAACTATAGTCGAAACTAAGTTTGTAAAGAGATATAATTTCCGATTACTAAGAACGTCAAATATAAAAATTTCTTACTCACACTAATAAAATAAAGCATTAAAATGGGAAGGAAAGCCCCCGACAAGCGCTCTTTTTTAACTTCAAAGAGTCACGATGGTACCAATCTAGTGCAAGGTATCCTCAAAGACGAAACAAGCATCATCCGGCGACTTGTAATACTTCAATCGATGCCCATTCGCCGCTATGATGTCTCCATCTTTGTCTATGAGTTCAAAACTCCCCCCTCCACAGGCTATATGGTTAATAAATGGTCCCATCCACTTCGATTTCAATTTTTCTACGAAAAGCTTCAAACGATAGTTAAAAGTAATACCTCATCACCTTGCTTGAACTCTTTGTAGGAGATCTTCTAATCATGCCATTTCTTCATTCTTTCCTTGTAGATCTCCAAATTCTTGAAAGTTTGATTTCTGAACTCATCCAATTGATTGATATGAGTCATCCTCAACTCCTTTTGATCCTTAAGAGACAAGTTCAAGCTTGTCAATGCCCAAAAATCTCTATGTTGAATCTCTACGGGTAAATGACACGGCTTCCCATAGACTATTTGATATGGTGACATGTCAAGCACCATCTTGTAAGTTGTTCGGAACCCCCACAACGTTGATCGAGCTTCATAGCCCAATCTTTCCTATTAGTTCCAATTACTTTCTCCAGAATTTGCTTCACTTGTCGGTTGGAGACCTCCACTTGCCCATTTGCTTGAGGATGATAGGGTGTAGTAATCCTATGCTTAACACCATAATCCTTGAGAACTTTTTCAAGCAGCTTATTGACGAAGTGTGATCCTCCATCACTCACTAGTGCTCTAGGAAATCCATAGCGAGCAAAGATATATTTCTTCAAGAAGGACAAAACAATCCTTGAATCATTCACACGAGTGGGAGTGGCTTCCACCCACTTAGAAACATAATCCACTACTAGTAGAATGTAGAGAAATTCATTAGATGGGGGAAAAGGTCTTATAAAATTGATCCCCCATACATCGAAGATCTCAACAACAATGCTTGGCTAAAGTGGCATCTCATCTCTTCTACTTATGTTTCCCATCCATTGACGTCTATCGCATGTCGCCACATAGGACTCACAATCTTTAAACAAAGTAGGCCAATAAAGAGCAGATTGAAGTACCTTAGCTGTCGTCTTTTGAGCTCCAAAGTGCCCCCCGTTAGGGTGTGCATGGCAAAATTAAAGAACACTCTCCATCTCCATCTCAAGCACACACCTACGGACTATGGAATCCGTACAAATCTTGTAGACAAATGGATCATACCATATGAAAGTCTCAACATCTCTCTTAAACTTAGCAAGTTGATACCTATTGAGATTTTTTGGAATTTTATACATGGCAATGTAGTTGACATAATCCGCATACCATGGATCTATTTCTTGAGCAGCAACCACACACGCTCTTTCAGCCCTTTCAACAAACACGGTCATGATCTTCTCATCAGGGAACATCTCTTCTATGTAATTAAAAGAATCATCATAATGCCCCCTTGTCTCCAACCTTGTTAGGTGATCCGCCAAAATATTTTCCATTCCTTTCTTATCTCAGATCTCCATATCAAACTCCTGCAGAAGAAGAATCCATCTAATGATCCTTGGCTTTGCATCCTTCTTCGCCATCAAGTACCAGATCGCAGAGTGATCCATATATTATAGTCTTCATACCAACCAAATACTATGGAAATTGTTGAATGCATACACCACAGCTAGAAACTCCTTTTCAGTAATAGTGTAGTTCTTTTGTGCTGCATCAAAAGTTTTACTCGCATAGTAAATGGCGCAAAACTTCTTCTCCCTCATCTGCCCAAGCACCACTCCAGATGCTAAGTCACTTGCATCACACAAAAGTAGAAATGGCTGAGTCCAATCTGGTGTGATCAAGATAGGTGCAGTAATAAGCGCCTCTTTCAAAACCTGAAAAGTTGTTAAACATTCTTCATCAAAAACAAAAGGAACATCCTTTTCAAGTAAATGAGATAAGGGCTGGGAGTATTTCGAGAAGACTTTTATGAATCTTCTATAAAAACCGGCGTGTCCAAGGAAGGACCGCACTCCTTTCTCATTAGTAGGTGGTGGAAGCTTCTCAATGGCTATCACATTTACACGATCAACCTGCAATCCTTTGGCGGAAATATGATGCCCAAGAACAATCCAATCTCTTACCATGAAGTGGCACTTCTCCCAGTTTTAGACAAGATTAGTCTCTTGGCATCCCTTCAAAACAGTAGCTAGGTTAGATAAACAAATATCAAAGGAGGAACCAAACACAAAAAAATCATCCATAAACACCTCCATGATCTTTTCTATCAAACCATCAAATATGGACATCATGCAATGCTAAAATGTAGCAGGAGCATTACACAATCCAAAAGGCATCTTCCTAAAGGCGAAAGTTCCATAAGGGCAAGTAAAAGTGGTCTTTTCCTGATCTTCGAGCGCAATCATGATTTGATTATAACCCGAGTATCTATCTAAGAAACAACAGAAGTCATACCCTGCAAGACGATCAAGCATTTGATCCATGAAAGGAAGCAGAAAATGGTCTTTGCATGTATTTTCATTCAGTTTCTTGTAATCCGTACACACGCGTCATCCCGTAAGAATCCTAGTGGCTAAAGTCTTTACATCATCAGCTTTCACTATAGTCATGCCCCCTTTTATGCTACAACATGTAATGGACTCACGTGGGACTATCACTAATAGGATAAATAATTCCAACATCTAACCACGTTAGGATTTGCTTCCTAATCACTTCTTGAATAACAGGATTCACCCTCCGCTGATTCTGAATGCTACTCTTAGCCTCATCTAACAATCTTATTCTATGCATGCAATATGATGGACTAATACCCTTCAAATCATCAAGAGACCAACCAATTACAGACTTATACTTCCTAAGCATATTTAACAACTCCTCAAGTTGATCATCATCAAGGGAAGAAGATACAATTACCGAATATGTGTCATTATCACTAAGATAGGCATACTTCAAGTGCTCCGGTAGCTGTTTTAACTCCTCATTCTCTTCTTCTTTTGGAGTGCTTTCTCTATCCAAAGGTAAATATTTTCTAGTCCACTTAACCTCTTCATACTTGGGCCTCTTTGATTCATACCTATCATTACCCAAAGCAAGTAGGTTTTCAAGGAAATCGATACATACCTGATTGGAGAGCTCATCTAGCTCCGTGGTAGGAAAAGTAAGAGACTCCATCAAACATGTTTCCAAGGGATCCTTTGAAAGGATTAAGGACATGTTTTCCTTCACAATCTCCTCCACCACATCGATGTTGTGATACTGTGTCTCCATTGGCATCTTCATTGCTTTGTCAAGGTTAAATAAGACTTCATCTTTATCCATCCTTAGCCTTAGCTCACCCTTTTGCACATCAATCATAGCTCCAGTAGTAGCAAGGATCAACTTATCATCTTCCATTTCAAGCACTAGAAAATCCACAGGAAATATGAGCTTATCCACTTTGACAAGTACATCCCCTATCATGCCTTTTGGAAAAGTCATAGACCTAACTGCCAATTGCAAAGCCACCGTAAACTTAGCTTCATAAATGTAGTAAGGGCATCAAGTTGATGCTTGCTCCAAGATCACACAAAGCTTTATGTGTCGGCCCTTTTCCAATCTCACATAAGATAGTGAAGCTCCCCGAATCTTTCAACTTTTGTGGTAGCTTTCGCTGAATGATCAATCTGCAATTTTCTAAAAAATTCACAGTCTCTACCCCTTTCAAGCTTCTCTTCTTCAATATGATATCCTTCTAAAATCGGCATAGTACGACATCTCCATGATTGCTTCAGAGAAAGGAATGTTCAAGCTTATCTTGTTCATTATATCCTGAAATCTCTTGAACTTATCTTCCAATCCCTTCTTGACTATCCGAAAGGAAAACAGAGGAATCTTTGTTTTTAGAATACCCCATTCATCACGTTCAACCTTCTCCACCTTATCTTTCTCAGCTCTCAATCTTTTTGCTCTTTCCCACTTCTTTTCCACTGTAAGCTCAGTATTCTGCTCTTGGAATGGCTCTGGAGTGCTCTGAACAACAGGTGTAGCATTTGGGATCAAAATAGGCATTGAACGAAGTTGTTCGACCTTTGTTCGACCATGTTGGTCTGGTTGAACAATTTGTGGTTGGTCGAACAATGTCTCTGATCGCGAGTTCAATTTTTTTACTTCTGTTCTACCACTATTCGACCAAGATGGTCAGGTCAAACAGAAGTGCTCTGGTCGAATGGCAGCTCTGATTGCGATGTCAACTCTCCCCGTTGTTGTTCGACCACCGTTCGACCAAAATGTTCTGGTCGAACGGATGTGTGTTGGTCGAACGGCGGAGCAGAAAACAGAGCATCAAAATTCTATTTTTCTGAAGCTTGTTCGACCTCAGCTCGATCATCAGGTCTGGTCGAACAAGACCTCTATTCCCTTCGTTTTCACTTGTCAGCTTCATCGGACCTTCGTACTACATTCCTGACCTCAATGTGATGGCATGACAAGACTTAGGGTTCTCAATGCTTTGAGATGGAAACTTCCCCTTCTCAATAGTTTGAGTCAATTTGTTAATGTTTCCTGCAATCTCCCCCATCAACATTGTAAGGTCCTTAACTTGCTTAGACAAATCTTCATGGTTGGCATCAATCTTTTTTTCTAGCTTAGCCTCAAGACGATCTACTCTTGCATCATTCCTTGCCATGTACATGTTCTCGTATCCTCGAAATCGGGTTTTCCTTCTTCCACCTTAGCACTCGAATCAACACCAATAGGGGGTTGTACTGTATTTTTTGGATTACTCCATGAAAACTCCAGCCTCCTTGGTTGTTGATAATTACCCGGTGACCACGATTATTGTATTTCCCTTGATAATCCTGGTTTTTTTTATTTTGGAACCTCGTTCCTTGAATACTTTGACCCATGGCATAATTCGCCTCTTCCATATCCTCTTGGCTAGCTCCTTCATAGCCACCATCCTACTGCATCATTGGTATTCGCTGCTTTTGCTGAGACTCTAGTAGCTTGCTGATATTACTCAAACTAGAGACGATTTCATCGTATCTTCCTGACTTAACCATAGTATGCTCAACCTGTGCTACCTTTCCAAGGACATACGTGCCTCTCACTTTATCAGTCGGCCAATCTCTTGAATTCATCGAAATATTCTCAAAGAGTTTTTTGGCCTCAATGGATGACTTAGTAAGCAATGCTCCATTAGAAGAAGAATCTAGTAACACTCGAGAATCACAGCCCAATCCATTGTAGAAAATACTGATGTATTGAGCTTTAGATAGCCCGTGTTGCGGACACTTTCTAAGCATGTCCTTGAAACTTTCCCATGCCTCATGAAACTTCTCATTACCATGGATAGCAAATTGATTTATTTCTTTGAAGGTGGCATGTATCACTCCGAGAATTTCACTTTCAATTTCTCCCAGGTATTACATTCAGCAGCATCATGATTATCGTACCTATCTCTCAATTTTTGATTCAGCGAGAACTTAAACAGGATGATCTTCCTTGCATCCTCATGAGCTCCTGCATCTTTTTGTGTACTTGCGTACCCAAGGAACTTATTAAGATATTGCTGAGGATCTTCAAAGGTTCTCCCAGAGAAGGGACTCATCTCAATCATGCTGATAAGAGCAGGGTGTAAGTCCAAATCAGCTCCGGCCCCTCTCGCTCCTAGCAGCCTGCATTGCCTCCTATGTTGTTCTTAAAGACCTCACGGTTGGCAAGTGTATCAGGATTCACTGCCATGTTGACTGCTTCTGCTTCCAAGTTGAATTCGGTTGCAGCTTCAAATGATTGTGGATTTAGCTCGTCAACTTTGACTCCTAAATTAAGAGCTTCAGTTGGTTCTACTTTCTTGTTCCTGTTATTCTTCTTTCTTGATGACGCACCGATCACGGGATTATAAGGTTCAAATTCTCCTACCTTTGATCTAGTGAGCATACACCTAAGAAAAATAAGCGTTAGAAACCCAAGACAAGAATAAGATAATCTCAATTAAACTAGAAATAATAAACTAATAATTAATGACGTCCCCGGCAATGGCGCCAAGAACTTGATGGGCATTTTCTTTGCACGCAAAATTAATCCCCAAGTATGAAGGATATCAGTTTCAGCTTAAGCAAGCTACCAAGTTAAATATCAAACCCAAAAGACAGTATATTATCAATTTATTTATTTACTAATTAATTAAGACAAATTGTGGAAATATAGTTTGTGAAATTTAATTATCAACTACTAACCCATTAATTAAAATAACAATTAAAATAAAAGCACTTAAGAAGAATACGAAAGTAGATCAAGTATGAGAATATGTAGCTCTACGATAATCCAGTTTCACTCATTAATCTCCTTTTCGTGTATCAATGTCTGACTCTGCCTTGTGGTCTATAGACGCATCACTAAACCATGCAAATCTACTCTATAAACACAAGTAAATATGCGTATGACACGTGTGAGTATCCTTGAAGCAATAGTTATAATTCACCTCCCTTTCTAGGTACTTCAGTGTCAATTATTTCCCATGCACTTAGTACTCTAACCCGATATGATCTCCCTTTTTAGGTACTATGAAGTTATACTCTTTATCATACTTATTAACTCGAATAATATTCAATTAACATGTATTTATATAAGATAATTCTAATAAGACTTCGGAATCCCTTCACTTAGAATTATAACATGTAATCCTGCTCAGCAGTGAACGCACTCAATCAATAACCAAGATATGTATTCAGACACTGCATAACAGTTAAAGATGCACAAAATGATTGTGAGTATGAATTGAAAAAGCATAGTCTTATATAAAATAAACCACAAGTAGTATTGTACGAAGTTTACACATAGAAATTCAATTAACTCATAAAACCTTCATAACCCTAGAACTACCGAAGCAATTCTAGCCCATGATTGATCTAGGAACAATCATGGTGGTTGGTAGGATCTTACCCGTAGTCTTGAAAATTACAAGATAAATTAAGTAGCGAAGTAAGCCATAGTTGCGGGAATCGTCACGACTCTCTTCGTCTTGAATCTTTACTTGGTTCGATAGACGAACCTCTCTCCACAGCTCTGTAGGTTGGAGTTAGGGTTTGGATGTGGTGTAGGATGGATGTGAATCTAACTCTCTTGTTGATGTGATCTACATTCCTTTTTATACCTGTAAAGGACTCCTCACAGACCTTTGATGGGCTTTTACTTGAGGCACACGTCAAATTTGGTAAAAGACACCCAGAATTACCAAAAATATCATTAGCGACATTCTATTCGACCAAACCTCTTCTGGTCGAGCAAAGCCCTCCTGGTCGAACGGACTCCCTTGATCGAGCAAACTTTCTGTAAATTTTTGGGCATTTTGCTCGACTTGGCGCCCTTGTTCGACCAAATTGATATTGGTCGAGCTAGCCTCCGAGGTCGAACAACCTTTAAAAAACACCTCAAAAACTGTGTCTTCCAATTCTGAGCCCTTAATACCTATTTTCCAGTATAAATACGCTCAAAAAGCCTCAGTAGCCTCTGATTCATGGATTTCTTATAAACAACCCGATTCGTCTTGATAATAGACGTAATCGTACTCGATTTTCACACAAATCCGAGACCAAAACACGTGAATTTACACTCTCATCAATGTGGCATCATTCCTTGTATAAAAAAGTAGGATAATAGTTGTTACAATTGGGTCATAGTAGATTTGAATCACAAACATAGTCGGTGTGATGATTAGTGATATGATTGGCAATTGGCCGATCTCCCCATCGACATATATTGAGGGTGGGAATGCGTAATGTCGAATCATCTTCTGGTAAGAATACATGTAGAATTGGATTGGTTACGGTTACAATTAATTTGTTTATAAGAATGGATTAAGTCATAACACCTCTTGTTATCATTGTATTCAGTATATGTGTGAATGTTTGGAATTGAGTTTCTGTAAGTGACATCTTATCCTAATGCAAACTGTAATTGCAGATCGGGATGCAGCACATCGTCAGACACTCAAATGGTAAATGGGATGGGTCTCAGTATGTTGAAGGCATTGTATTTGGCCTGCAAATGTCTCGGGACGTCCCTACAGTGGCAGTGTTGAGGGAGATGCTCCATGACATGCTGAAAACCGACGAGAAGTTTGTGACGTATGACATATTTCAGCTCGGTAAGCTGAATGGGATGTCCATGCTCATACCAATTTTATATGATCAAGACGTAGAGGGAATATTGAATGCTGACAAGGTGCCAAAGATATATACATTAACTGAATCGTTAGTAAATACATCAACCACCGCACACAAGGTTGCCGAGCTCAGAGTAATATCTAAACTCCTGAGAGATGGAAATAAGGGGGATTGAGTAGAAAGGGCAGGGTATATAGGATTCTTCTGTCATTGTGGAATTCCGTGGAGCCATACCAAACGGATGCCCATTTGGAGGATTTAGCCGAGGATGATCCCCCACTATGGAATACGGACGATGCAGAGTCTACATCTTCTGTATCATCAGTTATAGTGAGAATTCAGAGGATTTAGACATGCCAACTGAGGAAGCGGAGGGTGTCCCTAGAGGATGCCAAAGTGAAGAATATGGGCAAGCCTGGACCATGCCTTGCAAGGCAAATATCTCGAACCCGCCGGAACTGGATGACACACAGATTGGCGGTGGGTTGGAGCTATCCAAATGCACCATATACACAAGTAGAGAAGAAATGGTGCATGAGCTGAGCATGTATCATTTGTTAAAAGGCGTTGGGTTTTGAGTTAATCAAGCATCCACGGGGAGATATGAGCTGATATGTAAGGGTATACGAATTGTACATTCTTTTTCTCGGCTCGTAGGAGCTATGAGCTTTGGCGGTGTACCAATTTTAACTCACACACTTGCTTAGAAAATCCTGATAGGACGAAACCCAAATCTTGCTATTCAAGAGTCATTGTGAAGTTATACTTTGAAAAGCAAAGTGACCCATCCACGGCCATCACTCCGAGTAGTATTAGGAAAGAGGTGAACAAGAAATTTGGGTTGGATGTTCAGTATGCACATGCGATCAGAGCACACAAGATGGCCAAGAATTATGTATTCGGAACCGCAAATGAGTGTTTTGGACATCTACCCTCGTACCTTTACATGTTGAAAAAGATGAATGATGGATCGGTTACTGATCTGGTGAAGCATGGTGATGGCAGGTTCAAGTTTTGCTTTGTTTCGTTGGCCGCTTCAGTGGCAGGATTCAAGAATTTTGCTCGGCCAGTTTCGATTGTGGATGGGGCACACTTAAAGGATGATTACAAGGGGCTTATATTTATAGCCGTTACACAAGGTCCGAACAAACAACTGTTTCCCATAGCTCATGGTGTTGGAGACACCCGAGAATACGAAGCATTGGAGGATATTTTTATCAAAGATCCATGATGCAGTGGGTTGCCCATCGGGAATGCTAATTGTATCAAACCAACATCCTGCCATTTGTAGTGTAATGTCATCTTTGTACCCAGATGCAGCACATGGCCTTTGTCAACATCACCTGGCTAAAAAGCTCGTTCCATTTGGTGCTGATGTTGTGAAGGTATTAGAGAGAGCCGCTGATACATACAGGGACATAGACTTTTTAAGGTTCGAACTAAATTCTACTGAATCCATTCAGTTTTATGATCTTGTTCATGTGTGATGATGGAACAATGAATGATTAATACTAGATAATATAGAGTCGGTGATGTGATGTAAGGTTGGAGGATGGTAGCCATATATGAGGTGTTGGTGTGGGTTGAGTTAACTATTTACTTGAGTGTTTTTATGTAATGGATGTATTTGAAACAGTTTCATGGATGCATTAGGAAAATATCTACTTGGAAAAAGGATAATGTCGATCCTTACGAATGTCAGGGCTGAACATTGGTCACACCTAAGATGTCAAGTACGGAGAATTGAGTTCATGTCATCGAATGCAGTAGAGTCGTGGAATAACGTGATCAAATGGTATATATGATTTCCGATCATTTACTTACTCGAGTATATCAGACAGCATATCCAACAGTGGCATCTGAAGTGTTGTGCGGAGGCTGATACGGTCAATGGTGATTTATGTAGAAGGGTCTCTATGGGACTGACTCATTTGGCTGGAAATGCGGATCGTCTTGTGGTGGAGCACTTGGGTGGAATGAATCTGAAGATTTTTGTCGGGGCAAGTGGTTTTTTGATTGACCTGCATAAGGGCAATTACAAGTATGGATACTTCCAACATGAACTCATACCTTGTCTCCATGCGCTTTTCGCAATCAGGTAAGTTTATTTTGGGTTTAACTAATGTTTGCTGCTATGTGTGGATGAAAAGTTATACTTTTTATAGCAATTTTAATATGTATTGTTGAGAACTTGTAGGGAAATGGGTTATGATATAAACGCCTTTGTGGGGGTTTTTTTTACCAATGACAAGGTAAAATTGATGTGGGGAGGAGCTATATACCCCATCCTAGATCCCAAAGAATGGGTGGTACCAGAAGACGTTAAGTTGACAGTATGTAGAGCTCCACTCTCCCCAAAACAATCTGGGAGACTAAGGAGGAGCAGGACTAAGGGGATTTTAGAAGGTGCTGGATGGGGAAGTCGAGGAAACAGATGCTCGATTTGTAGAGGATTAAACCATAACCGAGCTACTTACAGTAGTAGCAGGCCACTTGTGGCACCCGAACATTCTCCATCACCTGGGCAATCGGTGGCAGCGGAAGGGCCAACGTTGGTAGAAGGGCCTGCGACAGCATTGGAGAAGCAAAAATGCACTATCTGCAGAAAGCTAGGACACACAAAGCAGTGTTTTCCGAGTTCATAGATGGAGCAATCGTGTAACATTCCACATTGAGGTGGAATCAATATTACTTTTCCAAACGTGAAGTTTGATGTGCAACTAGTAGAATCATCCTTTGTTCACATTCGTTTAACTGAGTCATATTTATACTATCTCTGTGTATAATTATGTTGGTGTACTGATATTATGTTATAATGCTCATTAATGTATGTGAAAAACTGTACTAATGTCACTGAGAAATATATTGTTGTGCTAGATGTTAATCACAACCCCCTCTTTTTTTGGTGATAGTCGGCTAATTGATTGGTGGGGTGATCGATGGGTCGCCGATCACCTTGTTCTCATCGATCAAGGGTAGGAATACACTATGTGGGTTCGTATCGGGTTATTCAAGCTCATATCCTTGGAAACGGTCCGATGGGATGGGCCTAGAGTTACCACTAAAATAATAGTCGGCGAGATGATCGGTGGGTCGTTAATCACCTCATTCTCATCGATCTAGGATGGGAATACACCATGTGGGTCCGTATCAAGTTATTCAAGCTAATACCTTTGGGAACGGTCTGATTGGGTGGCTTTAGAGTTGCAAGTGAATTAGTAGTCGGCAGGATGATCGGTCAGATGATCAATGGATCAATTGATTTATCGTCGATCACCTCATTCTCATCGATCAAGGGTGCGAATACACCATGTGGATCCGTATCACTTATTCAAGCTCATACCATTGTGAACGGTCTGATGGGGTGGCCCTAGAGTTGCAAATGAATTGGTAGTCGGCGGGATGATCGATCAAATAATCGGTGGGTCGATCAGTTTATCACCGATCACCTCGTTCTCATCAATCGAGGGTGGGAATACACTATGTGGGTCCGTATCGGGTTATTCAAGCCCATACCCTTAGGATCGGTCTGATGACGTAGCCCTAGAGTTGCCACTAAAATGATAGTCGATGGGATGATCGATCAGATGATTGGTGGGTCGATCGGTGGGTCGTCGATCACTTTATTCTCATTGATCTAGGGTGGGAATACACCATGTGGATCTGTATCGGGTTATTCAAGCTCATACCCTTGGGAACGGTCTGATGGGGTGGCCCTAGAGTTGGAAGTGAATTGGTAGTCGACGGGATGATTGGTCAGATGATCAGTGGGTCGATCGCTTTGTCACCGATCAACTCGTTCTCATCGATCGAGGGTGGGGATACACCATGTGGGTCCATATAGATGAGCCGATTGGTATTGGAAAAAAATTAATATTTTTTCCTTCCAAAAAATTAATTTTTTTTATTTTTTAATTAAACATGGTAAATCTACCGGTGGCATTTTGACATTCTTATCGCAGTTGACTGAGCCCGATATTTTTGCACAACATTAGCAAGTGGTTGCACGAGCGATTTTAGTAGATAAGTTCATTTATAGAGACTCATCTAGTTTTCTTCCACGTGTCGGACATCAGCGAAAGGGACACATCCACTTAAATAGAACCCTCCACCTTTCTCCATGTAGGTCGTCAGTGGTTGATGAGTAATTGAAATCTAATCATTGTCATGTAATCGATCACGATCTTGCTGAGAAATCACGACGCTACAGTGGACCAGCGTCGCATTGTGCTTCACTGATCTAATATAATCTACTACATCAACCATCCTCATCCTCAAAACAAAACATCTTTTAAAACTTCCAATCAAAAACCATGGAGCGCATCCCACCGCAAGACACGTTTTTGTACGATGAACTATGGGATGCTGAGATGGATGCATGCTTTATTAATGCACTACTCCACCAGCGAAATCTAGGCCAGTATGGGAAAAGAGGACCAAAACCTAGGGCACTTTCCATTGCCAGAGATGTCGTCAAACTTTCCATGAACAAGAAACTCAACTGGGAGGACATCTACGATCGTTGTGATGGCCTCCGACGCAGTTATGAAGTCTTCACGCTGGTTCTTAAATGGATGTGGGATAGAGGAATCTACAATCGTGATCAAATAAGGACCAATGCAGATTGACTACTACGGAGGTCTATTGTTCAGGTTTGGGGAAGGGGATGTCCAAATAATTTAATTCTAACAAATACTTCCGTCTATAAGATGTTGCGTAAGAGATTAAATCATCTGCATTCTCTCATACCTGTTTACACACTATTTTCCAATCTGTAGGAAGACTCATTTACCCGTGCTTATATTCACGAAGATGAACCCGAGTATGAAAGACTCCATTTGATTTTCGGTGGTGCTGATCATAATGCCGGTGGTTACAGAGTCGAGATGCTTCGTCGGTGGGTTGTAACTGGAGGTTCTCCGTGATGGCCGATGAGTTTAGGAGGACTCATCTCGTTCCCTTTTGATTATGTTATCATATATTGTAGTTGGACGATGTTTTGGGATGCCTTTTTGTTGTTTATCAGTTTTTATGGTTCCATTTTAAACATAATACAAAGCTTGTCTTTTATCATGTTTCAATGTATGGGTGGTTTTATGGGATATTTATAAAAAATATTGGGGTGGTACCTCCCCAGAAGTATGGCTATGTGTTCTTATTGATGAGCTTGGTTAAATTTAAGAGTATTTCAAGAAAAAATTAGAGAAGAATAAACACAATAAGGGATGCATGGTTTGGATTATCTAATATTTCCGATAACATTACACACAATTTTTGCTTGATTAAAGGGTTAATCCATACATAATCACCAACAAAAGTCTAACTAAATGGCCATTAGGGAAGGACTAACTACAGGTCCATTATAAATACATCATCAGTCTTTAGCTTCAGCTTCAGTGATTCCCTTCAAAAATATTTACTAGCATCGTACATTATATTTGATGGGCTGAAAACATGAGGGGTTTGAAAACATCTCCATCCGTGAACAGACTCCATGCATCCCACCGATCAACCACTACACATACTTGGAGATGTAGTCAGACCACTCCTTGAGGTTTGTTGTGAGGTATCCATCCTTATCCTTCTTGTTGAGTAAAGCATCTAGACGATCAATCCCACGTTGGAACTTGGCCGCGCCAAACGAGCAGTCAAAGAGAATCCACAAAGGCTCCGGCTCTCCCTTGTACATGCCTCAGGGTGTTGCTGCAGTTCCAGTTAGTAGTTCGAATAAGAAATATAGGGACAAAGTTAGATTAGAATCGAATCAGTTATGCATTTGAAAACCTGGATGATCCGACACATTATAGCTCATCCGCCGTGAGTCGGTGCTGCAACATGTCCACTTGAACTCTCGGAACCCTAGTCATAGTCTCGAAGAGAGTGAAGCGAGTCTTAAATTCATTGAACTTACCCCGCACATTCCACTTGGAGAAGGTCCATCCGCAATGGTAGTTCACTACGTCTATCATCTCGGCGAGGATGACATCGTCAATGTCATCTCCATTACACTTCCCAGATTCAAAGAATTAAGTAAGACATACTGCCATTGCCTTCTCGTCGATGTGGGTCCACCCATATTTGCTAAACATGGACTCGACCTGGTTGTTAGATGATGCAGCCATCCTCAAAAATACTCAGAAAGCCCAGGTTGTTGGTGGATAAAGATGTGTAGATAGAAACTTGCACTGTAGTTTTTGATATATCATTTACATTATGGGAGTGAGTATACAAGAATTAATTAGAAAAGTGGTGGGTGGTTGGGTGGGGAGTTATGCTAGTGATTTTGGTAGTTGGGAGTGGTTGAGTTTGGTATAATCCTGTTGTCAAGAGAATTTCATATAATCACAACATACAAGGATATACTCCATAAGTCCCATATTAAGGCTTACATTGTCTATTTAGGGTTATCACAAGTGAAGTTTTACGTTTTCCTTATTCTTAGTTTGGGCATTTATTTATTTTTTGGCATCAATCCAATAGAAACTAGTAAGAAAAAAATTAAACAAATAAGATACATTATAAAGAAGAAGAAGCAAATAGGTATTATTAGGTGTTTTTGTTAACTACCATTTTGGACAAAATCCAAGATAGTAATATAACCAGTAACTACAAAAGGTAATTCACTGATCGGTTAAAAAAATTAATAAATAAATAAGCACAATTTCAATTATTTATTTAATTATTTAATTTATTAAGCATTATCTTTTTTTTTTGGGATGAAATTGTGCTTAATGTGTTGAACTATAGTACTCAAATGGAACTTTCCTAATAATTGTGAAGACTACCAAACATGTTCAAAAACTGAATTCACCCCATTACACTACAATAAGTTAGGAACAAGGTTCCCGGTGGTGCCCACTACACAGTTGTAGTCACTCTCCTATTTGGCGGGATACTGAGGTGCAATAATTGTACCTTTCATTACCTCCTTAAAAAGTCCTAAAAGACAACCCTAACATCTCAACCCCATACCAAACAGAGCCATAGCCGGTGAAAGTAAAATATTGGGTGTAAAAAATGTCAGCATCATCTGAATCATCCCAATCCGCACAAAAGATGAAGCAATAACTGGTTTGCTATTGTGGAAAAGTCGTCTGCACGTATGTATCTCAAAGGGCAAGGAGCTTTGGTAGATTATTACATATATGTACCGACTCCATGAGCGGTGAATACAATTTTTCCTTTGGGCAGATCAGTACGAGATCGCTGGTCATGGTCAGTTCCCAATTATGCTCACAAGGATTGAGAATTTGGCCACTGAGAATTTGGAATTAGCAGCAAAATTGGAGAGCACATCAACATTGGTTGAAGAACTCGCTAAGCAAATAAATGGGGTGGGGGAAGATGTTCGTCATGTTTGATTTCTGGATAATTTTTTGATCCTTCTGATAATTGTGTCTTATGCTACCGCCTTTAGACGATAGTAGTAGCTATGTAGAATATTATCCCATGTCTGCTCATGTATGAGGGAAGGATGTGACAATCTATTTTGTATGATGGACATGAAGGAATACTTTTGTACAAAGCATATGGTGCTATGTAATGTATTTATGTGTAAATCGATAATGTTTAACGAGCTTCTGATTTCAGTATTTTATATAATGTCGTTGTGTTATGAGGTTTGCAAATATTTAAAAAGATGAGTGAAATTTAAAAATTAGGGATTGGGCAATCGCCTTACTAAAAATTTATCATTTCCACTAAGACTCACTATCCCTACTGGTCACATCTAGAACCACCCATCACCGCCAGAACTCTCATTCCCAATTTGAATTCCCACAGTGGTGTCCATATATCCATCATTCATTCTATTTTATAGCAATGTTGGCTGCAGAATACTGCAATTATTTACATGCATTTGAACCTTTATACTTTTGGGGTCACGGGTGACATCTTCACCCTAAGTGGAGTACTTGAAGGACGGTATTCATGGATTGTTGAATATCTTACTATACAATGGCCCTGATCACATCTCATCACTGATCATCTATATATGTGTCCATATCATATATAAACCCTTCACACATTCCCAACAAAATGTCTTCAAATATCCACTTCCAACTTGATACTGGCTGTGCGGCTTCCGACATCACTCCAATGGATCATCCTTATATATCCCCCCAGCATCGATCTTATACGATATTATATGGTTCAGAGAGATGGATGATTGTGTAGTTAGTTCCCTAATGCACTACTATCCTATGAAAGCACCTTGAATTCAAATGATCCAAGTGACGAGATCCTTCTAGTAACGCAATTAAAAATCAATATGGAACTTCATGCCAATATCACCACAGAATAACTCATCAGTAGAATCCAGTTTTTCCGAAGACGTTACATAGCTTTCAACACCATACTCAGACTTGAGGATGCATGGTGGGACCAATTCACAAATGTTATCCATCTGGGCACTTCAGGGTGGAATACGCTTTTCTCAATAATGTTATTATCCAAATTGTGTATCCTTTAACAGACCAACTTTTCGTATGAGCCTTAAATTTTTTTTTGTTGATCTTAAATAACAATAAAATACAACGTGCTCACTTGGAGCAAGACAATTTTTACAAAGCTTACTTTCACGAGGGTGAGCCACACATCCTCATGAAGTTGTTTGAAGATGACCCTTGAATTAACAAGAACAAACATAGTATTTGTGTGTTCTTTGAAGTTCCTCAAGTAGGATGTAAATCCAATCATCTTTAAATTTGTACTTGTAATCATTGTAATCGTCTACCACGGGTGTGTATTATGTTGTTAAAAAAAATAAATATAATAAAAAATAAAATTTTTATGCTTCTAATAAATTATGAAATGGATCGTGAGGTATCTAGAACTTTGAGTACATTTGTAGCTATAAAGAAATATTAAAAAAATCAATCTTGACTGATGACGGTATCTAGAAACATTAAGTTTTTCAGTTGTCTTTCTTATATTATTAAGTTATAATGTGTGTTCCTACCCCCGGGGGATCGCGAAGGGTTGATCGAAGACCCACCGATCATTTCATCGATCGCCCCACTGACTATGGGTATGATGCACCCCAAGAACCACTCTCCCGACACAACCCACATCCTTACCAGTTTATTAACCCAACTTAAGGTCCCTACGAGGGTTCCTACCCCTGGGGATAGCGACGGGATGATCGGTGACCCACACGATCATCCCACTTATCATTTCACCGATCGCCCCACCGACTATGGGTATGATGCACCCCTAGAACCACCCCTCCCGACACAACTCCCATCTTTCCCAGTTTATTAATGCAACGTAAGGCCCCTATATGGATTTCTATCCCTGGGGGATTGTGATGGGATGATAGGTGACCTAACAATCGTCCCATCGATCATTTCACTGATCATCCTACCGACTAAGGGTATGATGCACCCTTAGAACCACTCTATTGACACAACTCCCATTCCTTCAGGATTTTTAACCCAACATAAGGCCCCTACGTGGGTTCCTATCTCTGGGGGATCGTGAAGGGGTGATCGGTGACCCACCGATCACCCCACCGAGTATATGGGTATGATGTACCCCTACAACCACCCTCCCAACACACTCCCATCCCTCTAGGTTTATTAATCCAACATAAGGCCCCTACGTGGGTTCCTACCCCTGGGAGATCGCGACGGGGTGATCGATGACCTACCAATCGCCCCACCGACTATGGGTATGATGCACCCCTAGAACCACTCTCCCAACACACTCCCATCCCTCCAGGTTTATTAGTCCAATGTAAGGCCCCTATGTGGGTTCCTACCCCCGGGAGATCGCGACAGGGTGATTGGTGACCTACCGATCATCCCACAGACTATGAGTATGATGCACTCCTAAAACCACCCTCCCGATACAACTCCCATCTCTTCAGGTTTATTAACCCAACGTAAGGCCCCTATGTGGGTTCCTATCCTCGGGGATCATGATGGGGTGATCGGTGACCCACCAATCATCCCACCGATCATTTCACCAATCGCCTCACCGACTATGAGTATGATGCACCCCTAGAACCACCCTATCGACACAAATCCCATCCGTTTGGGTTTTTTAACCCAACGTAAGGCCCCTACGTGGGTTCCTACCCCCGAGAGATTGCGACGGGGTGATCATTGACCCACCAATCGTCCCACCGATCATTTCACCAATCTCCCCACCGACTATGGGTATGATGCACCCCTAGAACCATCCAATTGACACAACTCTCATCCCTCTCGATTTATTAACCCAACATAAGGCCCCTACGTGGGTTCCTACCCTCGGGGGATCATGACGGGATGATCAGTGACCCACCGATCGTCCCACCGACAATGGGTATGATGCACCCCTAGAACCACCCTCCTGACACAACTCCCATCCCTCCTAGTTTATTGACCCAACGTAAGGCCCCTACATGGTTCCTACCCCTGGCAAATCGCGATCAGGTGATTGGTGACCCACCGATCGTCCCACCGATTATTTCACCAATCGCCCCACCGACTATGGGTATGATGCACCTCTAGAACCACCCTCTTGACACAACCACCATTCCTCTCGATTTATTAATCCAACGTAAGGCCCCTAAGTGGGTTCTTACTTGCGGGATCGTGAAGAGGGTAGGAACGGTGATAAACCAAACTACCCACCAGTCATATAACCTTTCATCAAATTGATTTTCATAAAACACTTCAAATGGGTCCACCAACATTATCCAATGTCGATTTTCTTTTCATCACACATTATCATACACCCAATGTAGAATTTAATGTTGTATTAACATATTACGGTCCATTTCCAAAGATTTTAATGATTTTATATTATAAAATACGACATACAGGAACAACATAATTTTCAACAATTTGATATAGCACAATGATAGGCTTTTTCTTCGCACTATAATTTAATCCTCAAGTATAAGGATGTCAATTGTAGCAACAAGTACCCAAGTTAAATTATCGATCCCGCTAAGACAGCTAATTATTTATTTATTCTGTAAATTACTAATTAATCAGAATTGAGTAACCAATTTCCAATGTTTTGTTGTGAATTAATCTAAATAACGAAATATTAAATAACTGAATTAATTAAAAGCAAGGAAAAATAAAAGCAAGTGTCTAATCAAGAGATAACAAACAGTTCTAAGGTATCAGGTATTGACCAATTAATTTGGGTTATTAAACTTACGATTGTTCATTCATGCAGTTTCACTGAAAATACACCACATATCCCTGTTATCCCACCGAATATGATTCGATTCAAAGCTAACAGTTTAATCTGGTTTAAATCCTAAGGTGCGCAAATATTACCAAGCCTTATTCCTAGATACTAATCCAGCGAACAACAATACCTCCGGATGGTAAGTTCGACTAACAAGATATTTTCTGGAATTACTACAAGGTTCTATTCACTTCCTACTTGATTGTCTAATTTCATTGTTCCACTAAACTAATCAAGTATTTGATTAACCAGTTCATGAAATTAAAGTGCTTATAGCGGAGCTACTCTAATCTCTAACAGATAGACAATACCAATCATGAACGCATACAAGCTAACACAATAATCCAAGCATTATAGCGGATGTCATGAATATATTATGAAGACGTTACGAAACAGATTAACATGTCTTAGTAAAATAAGTAAAATCAAAAGCTCAACTGCATAAAATCCCAATCTTTGGTCTAAATCCCCTAATCAATTAAATCAATCCATCAAACCCTAGAACTGTATAGGAAATTAGCCCATGAGATTACAAGCAATCCTCATGGCTAAGCAATTCATAACAATAATCAAAGCAATAGAAAGGAATAGATAAGAATTGTGAAACCCTAGTGTAGGAGCAATCTCACGTTCCTTCTCCGTCTCTTCAATTGCTTGATTCTCCCTCGATTAGCACTTGGAACCCTTGTGGAATTGGATGGATGGTGGAATCAGGTTGTAATCTGATATGGGTATGAAAGGAGTGTGGATTGATGATGGTTTATGGCTGGGCTCTCTCCGATTGACGTCTCGATCTCCCTAATTGTTTCTAAGATGGATGCAGGGCTGTTTTCGCGACGAATCTGCTTCAGAATCGCGTCTGGAAGGTATTTATACAGTGTTGAATCGAACAGGCCCCGTCTGGGCTCTAAACTGGGCCGCTCGGCACCCAGCTCGGCTCGAGCTGGGTCTGGACCCAGCCGAGCGGCCTGCCACGTCATTGGCCACGTCACTGGGGTCCAAGTGGGACCCCACTCAGCACAGTTTACCTCCGCTCGGCACCCAGCTCGGCTCGAGCGGCTCGCCGAGCTGCTCCCGAGCTGGGCCGTTCCGGGTCTGTTTTGCTCCTCTTCCGATCCTGCCCTGTTTAACCCTGTTTCCTGCCTTCGAAACTCATAAAAACGCCTTAATAGCCTTAAAATCGTGTAAATACTTAAACATACACAATTCCATGCAAAAACGATCAATTTCCTATGCAAAACGGTGTAATGTGCACACATAAAATACGTGAAATTCCACTCTCAACAAACCCCCAAACTTACCTGTTGCTCGTCCCGAGGCAACAACATTAAAAACCAATAGAGTAATTGAGAGGAAATTTCACAACAGAAAAACATTCAACACAATATAACAATTTAAATATCATACTTGGGATACAAGATAACCATCCATCTAAAAACATACAAATCAAATCAACTATTTTACTCATTCGGAATGCTCATCCACCCATTCTCTCTGGTAGTATTTACGCTCATCGCTCAAGTGTGAGATATACACTTCAGGGTAAGGTGTTTACACTCAAAGTCAATTCAAACACACGCGTAACCATAAGCTTGGCAATCATCTCAACTCTCGACTAAAGGAATAATTTCAACAATAGGATCACAAAGGTCTTGCATTAGGTTGTAATGTTGGCTCTTTGGTAAAGGTAGGGAGTATATGGATAAGGTGACTCAATCACTAGTAGAGAATCAAAGAAGACTTTCAGCTTTTCAACAAACAGCTTTACGTTCTTCTTTCTTCTTCAACGCTCTTCAATGCTTCTTGCAATTTGATTCCTCCTTCACTTTTGAACACCACATCCTTACTTGAAAATTTTTTTCTTCTTCCCTCTTTTCTTTTTTTTTCTTTTTCAAATAAGGGTACCAGTTTCAGGCACTACCCTTTTCATGGGGTACCAGTTTCGGGCACTACCCCTTTATGCAACAATTTAACCACTCTCTTCAACAAATTTTATCACTTCCAACTTATTCTCCTTTTATGTACTTCATCACAAGACACCAACTTGATTCCTTCAACTCTCTACTAGGTAGGAATTTTTTAAAGGCTAGCAAAAGGGATCAATTGGCTAATCACGTAGGCTTCCAACAAATAAGGCTTTTAGGCTCAAAAGGGTTGACTACGGATATTTCATTAGGTAGGAAAATAATGTGGCTAGTGACTAATAAATAACAAAGATGGCCTAAGATCATTTCCTATCATCTAATTAAACACGTAGCTTCAAGCAAGATACAAAGCCAAGTTCTAGAATACGTGGGTATGAACGACACTCACAAGAATAAACTAAATCATGCAACTAGTCATGATTTCAAAAGGCTCAAATCTCACATGGCTATAGGAATGAACGAGCAAACCTAATCAAGCTACATAGCTAATCTTTCATGTACATAAGTAAACTTCAAGCATCTCAATATCAAAGCACAATATCAAATTGCTTCTCAAACAATCACACAACATAAATCAATAGCACATACCTCTACGAATGAATCATAAACCCTTAATAATCAACCATCAATAGAAACAGAATAATTATATCATACATGCCCAAATCAATAGAATAGAACTCCTAGCACAGACTGTCAAATGACTCCAAAAAGGGGAAAAAAAACAAGAAAGGTAGAAGTAGAGAGACACAAACACTATCTGATAACACTGCTCAAATCAGATCATCAGGATCAATGCGCCATGCGTTGAATTCCTCCCGAATGTCCTCCAGTGTCCTTACTCGATCCGACATCTGGGTAAGCGTGTTGTTCAACCCTCCAATCTGAGTGTTAGTCGCTTGCTGAGTTGCATTGATCTGGGTCAGCTGGCGACGAATAGCAACGTTCTCTCTTCTTCTCCTCCTGTTTTCAACTGTCAAGTTAGATAAATGAGCATGCATACCTTGGGTCTGCTGGCCATACCATGAAACCATCGGCTGCCATGCCTCAAAACCAGGAGGCAATGGTGGTGGAGGCATCCCGTATAAGGGAAACTGATCTACTCCGGGGAACAATGGTGCTCCCCAAAACCGCTCTCCTCCTGGAGCTCCTCCTCCAAAATTCGGGTGCGGCATCTCATCATCTGCTCCACCTCCATAGTCCTGATCATCTCCATAATCCGCTCCATCGTATGCCTCATCGACAGGGTCTCCCATAGCCATTAGCTGATCCTGTGCTAGTGCATCTTGCGCTGCCCTCCTCCAGTCTCTGCCCTTCTGAATCGCCTCAATGATTGACTGATGACCAGGTGTTTTCATTCCGATATTACCCTCATTCAGGATGTTTCCCTCATCCCGGATGGTAATGAAATGAGTGAGCTCTATAGGGAATGAGAAGGCATTAGGTGCACTAGCATAAACAAACTCCAAAACACCTCTCTTCGACACCTTAAACACCTTACTTGATTCCAACGATCCAAGATCAATGTCTGGCTTCTTCCTCACAACCAACATCTCACTCGTGTCAATCCCATAATGGTGAGCAATAGGCGTAACCAAACCTCCTATGTTCACTATCTGTCGGATGTGTGTGGCGAACTGGTACATCTGGTGAATCAAATAAGCACCCACATTGATCCTCACTCCATGGAGCATGCACCACAATACATAGAGCTCTCCTCGGGGAATCGCACCACTCTCGGATCGATAGAAGATTGTACATCCCAAAATCCGATCCATATATCTCAGCACTGGGTTGCGGATGCTAGTGGCTCGTGCATAACTCGAACAATAAACCTCATTCCGCCCCGTAATCAATCTCCAGAAATCATTGGGCTTGAATCTTTGATCCTCTATAAATGCAGGAATCCCCTCAGGACACCCGAGTATTCTATTAATCGAATCTGGGGTCTCTTTTCTAGACTCACCCCCTCCAAGTACAAACTCACACTCGTACGGAATCTCCTCATCATACAAAACTTTTAGCGTGCAAAGGAACTCCGCAGTGAGTCTGAAATAAGTGGGTGGTCTCATCTCCATGAACCTTCGGATACCAACCTGATCAAACATCCATCTTATATCATCAGTAAAACCCAGAGTATCCATCGTCTGATCGTCTTGGTATCGAGTGTTGATTATCTTATCTGCAATCCTCCCATAGAGAACAGCTATTTTATCCCAGTTAGCAAACTCGATGCCAAAATCTCCTGGTAGCATCCCTTTTCTCCTCAGCCTCTCATAAATCTGTGCTGCTGTCTCCTCCTCTGGATCAACATCATCGGACTCATAAGAAGGACCCTCATCTGTTCTCTTCTTCTTATTTCTACCTGTTGCAATTCATATAGGCAAGGCACACTCTTCCATCAAATAATCAAATAGATAGGACCTATGCAATTCTAATTCCAAGTTCAAAGCTATCATATTCAAAACATAATCATTAATCAAACTTCTAACTCTTTACTTAGATATGCATAATAGTAAACATCCTATATCACATTCTTAGCTTCAACAATTCTACCATAAACATGCTTCCAAAAATCCAAGAACAATCATGCTTAGTCACATTCAACTCAGAGAACTCAATATTCAAGCATTCATGCACTCTTTCAATTCAAAAACATAGCATTTTCATGGGAACTTCTCAATCTAATCTCCATTTCCATCTTACTTCCAC
Organism: Pogostemon cablin; assembly: GCA_023678885.1. Taxonomy (NCBI): domain Eukaryota; kingdom Viridiplantae; phylum Streptophyta; class Magnoliopsida; order Lamiales; family Lamiaceae; genus Pogostemon; species Pogostemon cablin. The sequence goes on along the minus strand of CM043007.1, from coordinate 17,455,646 downwards.
ATGTAAGCACCAATCAACACCCCCCACATGTTCAATAATCATCATAAAACCAAATAGTTGAGAACAAAAGCAACAAACAATCAAGATATTCAACAATTAAGCACAAATTCGAATGCACACCAAGTGTTTGTCAAAATGCCTCAACCAAATCCCAACTTGAACATGTAAATTCAACACACATATGACTTACCCATACCAAATTCACATCACAATTACCATTCTAGGAGTGAAAGGATCAAGAAAAACATACCTCTTGTGTTATACATGACGAATATTCGACTTGGTATTCAACACCCAAAATCCCCAAATCCACACACTAAAATGCCCTAATCTAATGAATTAATGCAAGTGAAGATGAGTAGTGATGTGTGTGATGTGATTTAGTGGAAAAATTGAGAAAAACTGGCCGGAAATAGCGTCGGGAATCGGTGGAAACTCGACGCAGGGGCTGGAAATAAACCAAAAATGGCGCTGGACAGATTTAAATCAACCCCCGCTGCCCGCTGCGCCGCTCGTCTGCCCGCTCGGCTCGAGCTACCATCCGAGCGGGCTCAAACCTTGCCGAGCGGGCCCCAATATCGGGCCTGACACGTGTGCTACATCCTGTGGACCCCCGCTCGGCAGCTTCCGACGTCGCCGCGCCGCCGCTCGGCTCGAGCCAGGTGGCGAGCCGTGACCGATCTTCCCGGTTCTGCTTCCGTCTTCGATCCCCTGCTTTTTCTGTACTGTACCCTGCTTCAGAACTCAATTCCAAGTGAAAGCACACCGTAAAATACCATCAAGTGCTACAAAAATCGAGAAATTATCCTAGAGACCAAAAATCAATTATACCAACACTAGGATTAACACAAAACAAATAAACACAAACAAAAACAACACGAAACCTGGAAAATCGCAAAAAATCGACCCCTCAACATCATCAAATAAATTGAAAATATCAAAAATCCGCAAAAAATCGACCCTCCAAGCAACAACACAATGCAAAAATTTTATTTCGGTACTACAAGACAAGGTATGTACGTAACCTCCCCCCAAACTTAGATCAAACAAAGTGAGAAACTAAGTTTGCAAAGAAGTATATACCGTAGTCAAGCAACACCTAATAAAACTCCTACACCAACACAGACATATAAAAGCAATAAAACGGAAGGGACAGCCCCCAACAGGCGCTCATGTTTAACGTCGGAGAGTCACGACGGAATTCAAACCTCAACTCAAATACTCAAGAGAGAGTACTTGGATATCCTGCGGTGACTTGTAATGCTTCAATCTTTGGCCATTTGCTACCATGATATCACCATTCTTACCTTTCAACTCAAAGCTTCCCCCTCCACAAGCTCTATGTATGACAAACGGTCCACTCCAACGGGACTTCAGCTTACCTGCAAAAAGTTTAAGACGAGAGTTGAAAAGAAGTACCTCATCACCAACATTGAACTCCTTGAATTTGATCTTCGCATCATGCCATCTCTTCATACGTGCTTTGAAGATCATTGAGTTCTCATAAGCCTTCTCACGAAATTCATCCAACTCATTGATTTGAGTTGTTCGAAAATCCTTAGCATCCTCCATGCTCAAATTCACATGTCTAACAGCCCAATAAGCTTTATGCTCAATCTCCACAGGAAGGTGGCAAGATTTTCCATATACAATCTGATAAGGCGACATCCCCAAGACAGTCTTGAAAGCTGTTCTGAATCCCCACAAAGCATCATTAAGCTTCGCAGACCAATCTTTCCTTGTACTTCCAACTGTCTTCTCCAACACTTGCTTAATCTGTCGATTTGAAACCTCGGCTTGCCCATTTGCTTGCGGATGATAGGGTGTAGTAACCCTATGCTTGACTCCATAATCTCGAAGAACCTTCTTCAACATCTTATTAACAAAATGGGTTCCTCCATCGCTTATGAGCGCCTTAGGTACTCCAAAACGGCTGAAAATATCTTTCTTGATGAACTCTTGAACCACTCTAGCATCATTCGTCCTGGTTGGAATTGCTTCCACCCATTTCGAAACGTAGTCCACTGCAAGCAGAATGTAGAGGAATCCATTAGATGGGGGAAACGGCCCCATAAAATCAATCCCCCAAACATCAAAAACCTCTACTACAATGCTAGGCTACAAAGGCATCTCATCTCTCTTTGATATATTCCCCATCCGCTGGCATCTATCACATGTATCCACATACTCTTGACAACTTTTGAACAGGGTAGGCCAATACAAACCAGACTGAAGCACCTTTTGAGCAGTCTTTTGGGCGCCAAAATGACCCCCATTCGGTTGCGAGTGGCAGAAATCAAGGACACTCTCCCATTCAACCTCAGGAACACACCTACGGATTATAGAATCCGTGCAGATTTTGTAGACCCATGGCTCCTCCCATAAGATAAATTGAACATCATGCAGAAACTTGACCATATGGTGTCTACTTAGCCCATAAGGCTTCACTCCCGTGACAATATAGTTAACAAAATTAGCATACCACGGAGCATCCTTCATCTCCTTCTCAGGATAAGTCTTCGAGACTGCGAAAACCTTGTGAATATCCACCATTAATATCCTTTCATCAGGAAAATGGTCTTTGATCACCTCAGCAGTATTATCACAATGCTCCTTCGTCTCTAAACGCGACAGGTGGTCGGCTAAGACGTTCTCACTCCCCTTCTTATCACGAATTTCCATGTCAAACTCCTGAAGCAAGAGAATCCATCTAAGTATCCTCGGCTTTGCATCCTTCTTGTCCATCAAATATCAAATAGCCGAGTGATCAGTGTACACCACAGTTTTCATGCCCACCAAGTAAGGCCGAAACTTATCGAAGGCATACACCACCGCCAAAAATTCCTTCTCAGTAACAGTGTAATTCTTTTGAGCAGAATCGAACGTCTTACTAGCATAGTATATGGCATGAAACTTCTTTTCTCTCATCTGCCCCAACACGACTCCCAAAGCAGTTTCACTGGCATCACACTCCAGTACAAAGGGCTGAGTTCAATCCGGAGTAACAAGAATCGGAGCAGTTATCAATGCTTCCTTAAGAACCTGAAAAGCATGTAAGCAAACTTCATCAAAATCAAATTTCACATCCTTCTCAAGTAACCTGGACAGCGGCTTTGAATATTTGGAGAAATCTTTAATAAATCTCCTATAAAATCCCGCGTGCCCCAAGAATGACCGGACTCCTCTTTCATTAGTGGGCGGTGGAAGCTTCTCAATTGCCACGACCTTAGCACGATCAACCTGAAGACCTGCAGCAGAAACATGATGGCCCAAAACTATCCCGTCTCTTACCATGAAATGGCATTTTTCCCAATTCAAGACGAGGTTAGTCTCTTCACATCTCTCCAAGACCAAAGACAAGTTTGACAAACAAGAGTCAAAAGAAGAACCGAAAACAGAGAAATAATCCATAAATACTTCCATGACTCTTTCAATCAAACCCTCAAAAATAGCCATCATACACCTTTGAAAAGTCGCAGGTGCATTACATAAACCAAAGGGCAACTTTCTAAAGGCAAAAGTGCCATAGGGGCAGGTAAATGTAGTATTTTCCTGATCTCCTGGTGCAATCATTATCTGATTGTAACCAGAGTATCCATCCAAGAAACAATAAAAATCATAACCTGCTAGTCTATCCAACATCTGATCCATAAAGGGCAAAGGAAAATGATCCTTACGGGTGTTCTCATTCAATTTTCTATAATCAACGCAGACACGCCACCCCGTAGGTACCCTAGTAGCAAGCACTTCACCATCATCAGACAATATAACAGTCATTCCCCCCTTCTTAGCGACCACATGCAACGGACTCACATAGGTACTATCACTAATAGGAAAGATAATTCCTGCATCTAACCAGGTAAGCACTTGTTTCCTAACAACCTCTTGCATAGCAGGGTTCAACCTCCGCTGATGCTGCACAGAACATTTATTTTCATCTTCAAGTCTTATCTTATGCATGCAAAAAGTAGGATTAATCCCTTTCAATCATCAATTGTCCACCCTATTGCAGTCTTATGCTTTCTCAAAACAACTAACAATTTCTCAAGTTCATCTTTAGATAGAGAAGAAGATACTATTACCGGAAAAGCTTTATTCTCCCCCAAATAAGCGTACTTGAGATGTTCAGGAAGTGGCTTGAGCTCGATCTCTTTCTCTTCCTTGCTACTGTCCCCTTCAACACGTAGAGGCAAATATTGCTTTGTCCACAGAACTTCCTCCATTGCTGAGTCTTCTTGCTTGTACCTGCTCTCATCAAGATTGAGTAAGGTTTCAAGATAATCAATAGCAAGCTCATTAGACAAATCATCAAGTAAAATATCATTAGGAGTAGGTAAAGTAAGAGATTCGCGGATGCATGTTTCAACAGGATCCTTAGATAGGATCAAAGGCAAATCATCCTCCATAATCTCCTCTACTATTTCCACAAACTTGCACTGCTGCTCTTCTGCTGGCCACTGCATCGCCTTGTTCAAGGAGAAGAGAATTTCTTGTTCATTGACTCTAAGCCTCAACTCTCCTTTGGACACATCGATCAGAGCTCTTCCAGTTGCAAGGAATGGACGTCCCAAGATCAAAGGCGTTCCATCCTTGTCATCCTCCATGTTAAGAACCAGGAAATCCACAGGAAAAACCAAATTCGATACCTTCACTAACACATCCTCAATGACTCCCTCGGGGTATGCCAATGATCTATCTGCTAACTGTAAAGCCACAGACGTAGGCTTCAACTCCCCCAAACCAAGCTTCTTGAATACCGAGAAGGGCATCAAATTTATACTGGCTCCAAGATCACATAACGCTTTCCTCACTTGTCCTTTTCCAATCTCACAAGGTATGATGAAGCTTCCAGGATCCTTTAACTTTTCAGGTAACTTCTTCTGAATCACTGAGCTGCAATTTTCTGTCAAGTTCACTGTTTCCACACTGTTCAAGCTTCTCTTTCTGGAGATGAGTTCTTTAATGAATCTTGCATAGTATGGCATTGACTCCAAAACTTCAGAAAAAGGAATATTGATTTGTATGTTCCTCATTACATCAGCAAACTTTCTGAACTTCTCATCCAAGCTTTTTGACAAGAATTTCTGAGGGAAAGAAATTGGTACCTTTGTGATCGGTAATCCCAAACTGTCTTTCTTGAATACCAATTCTGTTTCTCTCAGTTTCTTTGCTTTCTGCCACTTTTTATCAGCGATTTCCAGATCAGACTGACTCTGTACAGAATTCGGACGCGCTGGAAAACCCGGAGGACAGCTCGTTGGCTCGCTCGAGCCGAGCTGTGGAAGAACTGAGCCGAGCTGGGTTCCTCCCGAACCAGAGGACTCAACTGAACCGGTCGGAACCCCACTCGGCGGCGACTCGGCATCGGCGGTAGGTGGCTCGGCCCGAGCAGGTGGCCGAGCGGCGGAAGATTGACCCTGTCCCGTCCCTGTTTCGTCCTGCTTCTGTTCTGTATCATTCTGCATCAGTTCTGATTCATTCTGTACCAATTCTGGACCTTCGTAATGCTTTCCGGATCTCAAAGTGATCGCATTAACACTCTCCTTTGGGTTGATTTCCGTATCCGAAGGAAAATTTCCTTTCTGCAACTGCACTTGCTGCTGATTTACTGTAGTGGAGATCTGCCCTATGTTATATGACAAATTCTTCAACTGCTTGTTCACTTCTTCATTCTGTTTGGTCATATTCGAGTCCATGAGAACAATGCAGTTATTGATCTTGTTTATGTCGGCATCATTCTTCTTCATGTATCTTGCTAACACATCGTCAATACTGGACTTCCCTTCTTCAGTCTTAGCACCAGGATCAAAATTAGGAGGATATGGAACTGCATTATTCGGATTTGAATAAGAGAAGTTCTCATGCCTCTGATTCTGCCAATTGCCTCCTTGATTATTAGGACCTCCCCCTTGGATATTCCTTTGGTTCGAATTACCTTGAGGGTACCTATTTCCTTGCCAATTTTGAGGAGCTCTCGAACCCTGAAGACTCTGCCCCATAGCCCAATTAGCATCCTCGACCTCTTGAAGGTTCATCACTACATCATCACTAGCAGACCCTCGGTTGCCTCCCCCATTATTACCTGATATCAGAGTAATCAGGTTCTTATTCATTTGTTCCAATTGAGCGACAACCTTATCATTCTTATCAGCTTCAGAAAATTTCTCTTCAACCTTTGCAACTTTACCAAGTATATAAGTCCCTCGGATCCTCTCAGATGGCCAATCCCTTGAGTTCAAAGAGATATCATCAAATAATTTCTCTACGGCATTGGATGTTTTGCCAAAAATTGTTCCTCCCACAGAAGCATCAACCAACACTCTAGATTCGTTGTCAAGGCCATTATAGAAGACACTGATGAGTTGAGACTTTTTGAATCCATGCTGAGGGCATCTCCTCAACGCATCAGTAAACCTTTCCCAAGCCTCTCCAAACGACTCATCTCTTCGCTGCTTGAATTGATTGATCTCCTGTTTCAGTAAAAGAACCTTTCCTGGTGGCATAAATCGATCCACGAACAACTGCTGCAACTCAGTCCAGTTTGAGCAACTGTCTCCCTTTAGCTTATCATACCACTCCCTTGCCTTATCAACCAATGAAAACTGAAAAAGCCTCATCTTCCATCTATCATTAGTAGCATCAGCAGCTTTCACTGTATCCATGTAGCTGTTGAAACGCTTAAGATGGCCATAGGGCTCATAAAAAACGCCTCCGGCAAAGGGATTTTTCTCCACCATATGAATCAGGGCTGGCCTTATGTCGTTCATTTCATCAGCTTGAATGGCTCCAACTACGCCTGATCCTCCTAGATTGGTGGACTTGAATGTTTCTCGGATGACGATGTCATCCTCATCGACTCTTTCTCCCATTGATGCTGTTTCAGGTTCTGTCTCAGATTCTGATTCAAACTCCGATTCAGCCTCCTCTAGGATAGCCTGATTCTCAATCTGCACTTCTTCCTCCTCTAAAATTGCTTTAGGAGGTGCTTTGGTATTCTTTGATTTTACTCTTCTTTTCCTCGCAGAAGCTTCAATTTCCGGATCAAATTCAAGATCTTGTGCTCTCGTCTTTGACCTAGTTTGCATGCAACTTCAAGAAAAATCCAAAGTAAAACAATTAAATTCCAAAGAAAATATTCTAATTAACTAAGTAATACAAGAAAATAAATAATTAAAACTGTCCCCGGCACAACGGCGCCAAAAACTTGATAGGCTTTTTCTTCACACTATAATTTAATCCTCAAGTATAAGGATGTCAATTGTAGCAACAAGTACCCAAGTTAAATTATCGATCCCGCTAAGACAGCTAATTATTTATTTATTCTGTAAATTACTAATTAATCAGAATTGAGTAACCAATTTCCAATGTTTTGTTGTGAATTAATCTAAATAACGAAATATTAAATAACTGAATTAATTAAAAGCAAGAAAAAATAAAAGCAAGTGTCTAATCAAGAGATAACAAACAGTTCTAAGGTATCAGGTATTGACCAATTAATTTGGGTTATTAAACTTACGATTGTTCATTCATGCAGTTTCACTGAAAATACACCACATATCCCTGTTATCCCACCGAATATGATTCGATTCAAAGCTAACAGTTTAATCTGGTTTAAATCCTAAGGTGCGCAAATATTACCAAGCCTTATTCCAAGATACTAATCCAGCGAACAACAATACCTCCGGATGGTAAGTTCGACTAACAAGATATTTTCTGGAATTACTACAAGGTTCTATTCACTTCCTACTTGATTGTCTAATTGCATTGTTCCACTAAACTAATCAAGTATTTGATTAACCAGTTCATGAAATTAAAGTGCTTATAGCGGAGCTACTCTAATCTCTAACAGATAGACAATACCAATCATGAACGCACACAAGCTAACACAATAATCCAAGCATTATAGCGGATGTCATGAATATATTATGAAGACGTTACGAAGCAGATTAACATGTCTTAGTAAAATAAGTAAAATCATAAGCTCAACTGCATAAAATCCCAATCTTTGGTCTAAATCCCCTAATCAATTAAATCAATCCATCAAACCCTAGAACTGTATAGGAAATTAGCCCATGAGATTACAAGCAATCCTCATGGCTAAGCAATTCATAACAATAATCAAAGCAATAGAAAGGAATAGATAAGAATTGTGAAACCCTAGTGTAGGAGCAATCTCACGTTCCTTCTCCGTCTCTTCAATTGCTTGATTCTCCCTCGATTAGCACTTGGAACCCTTGTGGAATTGGATGGATGGTGGAATCAGGTTGTAATCTGATATGGGTATGAAAGGAGTGCGGATTGATGATGGTTTATGGCTGGGCTCTCTCCGATTGACGTCTCGATCTCCCTAATTGTTTCTAAGATGGATGCAGGGTTGTTTTCGCGACGAATCTGCTTCAGAATCGCGTCTGGAAGGTATTTATACAGTGTTGAATCGAACAGGCCCCGTCTGGGCTCTGAACTGGGCCGCTCGGCACCCAGCTCGGCTCGAGCTGGGTCTGGACCCAGCCGAGCGGCCTGCCACGTCATTGGCCATGTCACTGGGGTCCAAGTGGGACCCCACTCGGCACCGTTTACCTCCGCTCGGCACCCAGCTCGGCTCGAGCGGCTCGCCGAGCTGCTCCCGAGCTGGGCCGTTCCGGGTCTGTTTTGCTCCTCTTCCGATCCTGCCCTGTTTAACCCTGTTTCCTGCCTTCGAAACTCACAAAAACGCCTTAATAGCCTTAAAATCGTGTAAATACTTAAACATACACAATTCCATGCAAAAACGATCAATTTCCTATGCAAAACGGTGTAATGTGCACACATAAAATGCGTGAAATTCCACTCTCAACACACAACTATCAACATCATGGAACTATGAAATCTTCACTAAAAAGTTCGGGAGACAAACGCTCCCTGCATGCTGTGGTGGTTTTAGGATCAACTAGATTGACGTTATCCCCACGGAGCAATCTGTCCAAAAACATGTAGCACAAAACACCGCATTCATGTCCATCGAGCTGCTGTGGAAGGTGCCTTACCAACTTCAACTTGAATTTCTTCCTCTGCCCTTCTTCAGGACAAACCTCATGCTCCTCTAGAATGCTGGATAACGGTGTTTAAAAGGTCTCGAAATCTTCTTGATATCTAAACTTGGAGGACTGCGACAATGAATCATACACGTACAGATCGTGGCTTCCAATGTGCACTTCGCACAGTACACAATGGTAGTCCCGAACATGCGCAATCCCATAAAAAGCCTCCACATCCTTCATTGACCACCCAGTTCCTCCCAATGGTCGCTCATCCGAAATGAATTTCACACCACTCGGCCATTTAAGTGGCCACTTCCACTCTTCGCCATCTTTAATTTTCTTTTCCCATTCCCCATGCAATATCTTGAACTTTTTCTGGAGATTGTACAATTTCATCATAATTTGAATTGAAAATTAAGGGTACAAAATGGCGTCTACAAGTTGTTAAATAATCACCCAGAAAAAGGTTGACACCATGGTCAATCCATCCATGTACGTGTCATTCAATTTTCTATCCCTGTAAGAGACAAGGTCGAGCAACATGTCCATGTACTGCAATCAACACAGCCCGATTAACATATCTAAATGAAGTAGCGCTCTCTAACTGTCACACATCAACACATCTTATATTAAAAATACATATTGAAAAGGATTATGTCCCTTACCCGATCGGACAACCATACTGACGAAGAATATAGAGTGCTGAAGAAAGCATGGTCCACGACCTCCCCACCACTTATAGACACGGGCCATTCCGCAGATTGATTAACCGGATCATTAAACCATTGATCGAATGCCTCCACGTGCCCAGATGGATATTTCATCTGGGCACTACATGACCCCTGACCTGGTTCAGCCCTTCCATCGGTCAACTTGGCACGCTTGTTGGGCCATTTAGTGCTTGGGCCAGTCCATGGATCAACAGTTAAAGGACCTGGCTTCATATCATGTTTCTTCGTAGATCCCTTCTTCGTAGATCTCTTCTTTGTACACCTTTTCTTCGTAACCTACTTCTTCTTTTCTACCACCTGAAGCGATGATTCTTGATTCGGATTGGCTCTTACACCCTCCGCATCATGAGTATTATTGTGTCTTTTCACATTTAGTCAACCATAACTAAGTTGTGATAATTCAAAGAAAAATACATTCATACACTATAAGATATCATAATCGAGTGTTTACGTTGACATCAATATGGGAACTAAGTGATGAATTGCTGGGTACAGTTTGTACCTCTCGAACCTCTATTTCGCCCATTGGTCCGATTTTTGCTTGAACTGAACCCTGAATCTCTACCTCCGTCTCAAGAAACGTATCAACATGTTCCGGATCATCTTCGCCCAGCTCAGGTCCCAAAACCTGTATCCCTTGCATGATATGGAATGAACAGTAATAGCAGACTAGTGAAGTACTGAAAATTCATTTACTATCACATTCGTATAAACTTTGTATCCTACATAGGATTACCTCATTACCAGGCCCATTCACACCAGAGATATTTATGTCTTTTAGTACGCCGGCCCCGATAAATTGTGTGTGATCAGCAATGTCTTGGACGTCTACCACATCTCCAGTATACATGTTTTCCATAGATGCTTCATTCGGTTCAGGTTCCTTGATCTTCAAATCCACCCCCGGTTGTGCATCGAATGAAAGATCGGAGTACAATCATCTGAAGACTTTGTAATCGGTGTGTCCATTATCTCATTCGGATCAAAACAATTTCCTGCTTCCTGCTCCTTCTGATGTACTCCCCCACTGCATTGACGCTTTACTTCAGCAATGTCCCGCTTGACTTCAGCAATGTCCTTTCCATTGCACAGAGCCTCTCCTCAATCCGAATAAGATACTGAATGACGGTAGAATTCTGCCGAATGGAAGGACCATCTTCTGGAAAATTTGCATGACTTAATTGGAAGAGGTGTTGATTGGCTTTTGTCGATTTCCTAAGAGGATCCTCCATCCTCTTCCTTCCAATCCACTAAGCTCCTGTACGAGCTCGAGTTCTGGTCCTCCTCAGATGGATCCAATCTGGTTCTTGCTTCAATATAAAATTAAGATGTACATATTAGTAGTTACATGGGTCCTGTAACAATGTCGAAACATATTATAATTGTTGGCATTCAATCATTTGGTTAACGTGAACTATTAGTGTTCCATACATTTCTAACAGTCAGCGGAAGAAAGAAAATAAGAAACGTATTACCTTTCACCAGGGTATGTTGGAGAAGATGAATTCTCACCGGCAGCCAGTGCAACCTCACTATTTTGGACATAACACTCTCATCCGATCTCAGAATCGAGTGATCTATATGCCAAAACGATCCTCTCTTCCATGGCTTTCCTTCAGAATATAATACATTGAATTCTGAGGTCTGTACGATATTATAAAAATTATACAAGTTGGTGGACAGCAGCAGCAAATGATCTCTTGATCTTCTGCTGTATTCCCAAGTCCAATCTCGACGTCGTGTGGGCGACGATCCTCGAGATCTTCTTAATCTGCTATTCTGTCTACCCTCTTTACATGTTAGGCGTCTCTCATCGTAGGGTTAGAATAGCTGAGATGACTTATATATGAGCTACAGCATGGACCTGGAGGAGAAATTAGATTTGGCCTCCATTGGGCTTAAGTATCCAACCTTAGCCCAAAACTTATACTTAAGTCCAATAATAATAATATATTCCACTAAAATATTATTACTGCACTACCGTTCTAACCTTATAATTACGTTATGGGCTCCTTATTGTGAGCCCGTTAGTCTCCCCATTTTAAGATATACAATGTCCATTAATTAATTAAGTTATTGACAACTCCGTTAATTAATATCTCATCCGAGAGTAGTACCATTCAACCTCATTATCATGTCGGAATAAATCCACCTGCAGGGTTTACATGATAATCCTTAGTTGCAGGCTTTTAGTGACTCCGGTATCTACACACAACGTGTCAATAAATGACATCACTAATCATGCTTCAACGACTAGAGAATGAGATACTAACCTTGTTCACATCATGATGAAATGGCTTTCCTTCACCATATGTTTTGTCAGAAGTTCGCCACTATATACAACCTCTCATATTTCAGGTAGAACTTGCTCAAAACATTCAGGCAAATTATGGAGAATAAAGTGATCTAGGTTTCCCTTTCAATTTCCACTCCAAGCATTCCTAATTCATTCATCAACTTATCCATGACCTCTTGCGTTTCTTACTTACTCAAGTATCTGAAGAGTCACATGAGACCAACATATTTCTATGAACCTCTCACCTATCTACTAGAGACTTTAATAGGCATCATATAAGCATCCTTAGTGAGAACACATTTTATTTTCCTAAGCAGTAAAATTCGAAACCAAGATTCTTTTCTAATCATCTAATTTTGGACAAGTAAATATGTTTCTTTTAGTAAACAATAAGTGAATTAAAACCACTTTGAAAATTCAGAGAATCATAAATAAATGCACCGATTAAATCTTTGAATTTTATCCTTTTATATTGTTTCCCTCAAAACAATATAAAAATAAAATTCACCGACATCTCAAGAACCGTGAGTCTGCAAGCCACGATAGTGTGGATGTTTACAAACCCGAACATTTACAAGAGAAGACTTTACCCATTAATTTTATTTGTTAACCTAACCTCATTACAAAATAATTAATAGTCGGTCCTCTTTAGCCATACAAATAAAAGCAGTGACTTCGATGGGGAGGATACTTATTATTTACATCTAAGTGTACACCATTATTTGATCCCAAGTCCGCGACTAAAGTTTATGTGTCTTACAGATGGAGAAGTACACACGCGTTCGGATAACTTACAACAGTCATCAATTATAAGTGTGTACAGTGATCCACAAATAAACTCATCCAATGGGGAGGAAGGTCTATGCCAACACGCAAGTTCATGTGCATCACATTACAAATAATAATTATTTAATGAAGTCTGTACCAGTGATTCGTGAATAAACTAATTCGATGGGGAGAAAGGTCTTTGCCAACATGTAAGTTTACTCACATCACTTACAAACCAATAATGGCGGCTGCGGGAATTAATAATCAATCCCCTCTCCTATTTAGTTATTTAACACCGAGGGTTTTTACATGCATATAATATTCAAAATAAAATACGCAACCTAGCATGCTCCTATTACAGCACATAAGGCAGTAAATCACAGAGAATCATGCATACATATATAACAATAATTAGATAATTAAATCAATTCTAAACAGTTATATATCAGCGAATTCGATTGTTCGCTACCAATCACGAATGTGGGCAACTACGACTACTCTGACTACCAATTCCTTTGATTCCAAACCTGCTCGACCACTCCAGCACCCTGCTCGACATCCCCTTGCCAAGCTGCTCATCCACTGTGTTCAATACTCGAAAGAACTTCACCCCTTGTGGCTCACGAACTTGTCCCGAGCTGGTCACGCAGAAATGGACTCGTCCGCTCGTGCAGCAGCTTGCATCTGTGCACCAGCAGTACACTAAATGAGCGCATGCTCATCTTAATGTGTTGCCCTGTGCACCAAAACTCACACCGTGCGTAGTATCCTGTGCCAGTCACTCATCATGTGTGCCACCCTGCCACGTTCACATTACGACAAGACTCATGCCGTGAAATCAATAGCTTCCACGTGATAATTGCCCTACACCGTCACTGAAAGCCTACCAGCACAACTCACGCAGGTCGCTTGTTCCCTGGTCGTGCCGGAAGTCGCCTCGACATCGTGCAGCCAGTGTACCTTCTCAGCTGTGTGCACTCTGTGCAATGTGCTGACTCGCCCAAAATCAGTGAAGACTCGCACTAGCCATCGCGTAGACTCGACCCAATCACCTGTAAGACTCGATTGGAAAGTTGTCTGAGTCACTCGAAACTTCTTGGAGACTCACCCTGGCGATCTTCGTGTTCTCAGCATGAGTCAGCAACACGTTGGCTTGGGCATCAAGCTGTTCATGTGAAGCCTTGCCACCACAGCCCTCAGCCCATTTCGAGCCTGCCAAGCCATCATGAGTGCCACTCACGTCGCCAGAGTCCAACACCATCGGATAAAACCCAGCAACACTAGAACTTGATCGAAAACACCACACACCTGCTCAGAATATTCTACAGACACAACTGGAATCATGAGTGACCCACTCGAAACCTTTCAGCCCCGCACAGCCATCACGCATGGGCCAGCCATGCCACATCCTTCAATCGTGCGGGCGCTTTCCAGCAGCCCCTGATCACAGCCCCTAATGGGTCTGACTTGCGCTGCATGACGGTGTGACTTTGCAGTACGCTAGCCTCACCCATGCTGCACGAAGACTCCCACCTTGCTGCAAGTTCTTGTGATATCCCTGTTGCCAAACTTGCATTGCGGCTGCTCTTCGACATCATGTATGGCCACACATCAGCCGTCGTGGAGTTAAATATTTGTTTGTTCCCGTAACTTTTTTTATTTTTAATTTTAATCCCAAAAAGATATTTGTTTATAATTAGTCCCATAACTTTAATTTTTCTTTAATTTTTGTCCAATTTTTATCGGATTTGCCACTTGTTTCCAGAAACCGGCGAGTGATGCTGACGTGGCTAGTCCAATTGTTTCTCAACCAACCAAAGATTGATGAAACTTAAGAAGAAGAATGAGGACAACACCAAAGATTGCAAAAACGTTTATAGTAACCCAATACATAAACATTTTGCAATTTTTGGTATTATCCTTCTTCTTCTTCTTAAGCTTCATCAATATTTGGCTGGTTGGACTCGCCATGTCAGCATCACTTGCCAATTTCGGAAACAGGTGGCAAATTCGGCAAAAATTGGATCAAAATTAAAGAAAAATGAAAGTTATGGGACTAATTATAAACAAATATCTTTTTTGGGACTAAAATTAAAAAGAAAAAAAGTTACGGGACCAAACAAATATTTAACTCGCCGTCGTGCATAGTCAAGATTCCACAGTGAAGCCATGTCCTTCACCCACTCTTGCCTCATGCTGCCTTGTCGTGTACCGCCACTATACACTGTCGCTTTTACCATGAGCTGCAATTCGCACAGTTGTGCCATCGTTCTCATGTGGAATCATGCGTCCGTCGCTCACCATCACCACATACCACCGTAATGCAACCTTTCACCTCCGCCAGGGCAGCGGTGTGTGCCTGCCTGGCCACAACCTTCACGCCATACGCCATTCGCAGCCTCAACAAACATCAGTCGTGCCAACATGCGTCGATGTGTATGTGTGCCATCGTGTACAAGATAGGGTATTCACCAAGAAAACAAATTCTAGAACCCTAATATCACGCAAGGCACATAAATCATAGCCTAACGTTTCATGCTTCACCACAAAACTGAAGCTCTGATACCAATTGTTGGCATTTGATCATTTGGTTAACGTGAACCGTTAGGGTTCCATACGTGTCTAATAGTCGGTGGAAGCAAGAAAATAAAAAACGTATTACCTTTCACCAGGGTATGTTGGAGAAGATGAATTCTCATTGGTAGCCTGCGCAGCCTCACTGTTTTGGGCATAACTCTCTCATCCGATTTCAGAATCGAGTGATCTATATGCCAAAATGATCCTCTCTTCCATGGCTTTCCATTAATATATCACTCATCTAATTATAAGGTCTACAAGATGTTATAAAAATGATGCAAGTTGGTAGACAGTAGCAGCAAACGACCTCTTGATCTTCTGCTCTTTTCCCAAGTCCAATCTCGACGTTGTGTGGGCGACGATCCTTGAGATCTTCTCAATTTGCTGTTCCGTCTACCCTTTTCACATATTAGGCATGTTTCATCTTAGAGTTAGAACAGCTGAGATGACTTATATATGGCTACAGTAGGGACCAGGAGGAGAAATTAGAGTTGGGCCTCCATTGGGCTTAAGTATCCAAGCTTAGTCTAAAGCTTATACTTAAGTCCAATAATAATAATATATTCCACTAAAATATTATACTGCACTACCGTTCTAATCCCATAATTACGTTATGGGCTCCTTTTTATTTTGAGTCCGTTAGTCTCCCCATGTTTAAGATATACAATGTCCATTAATTAATTAAGTTACTGACAACTCCACTAATTAATATTTCATCCGAGAGTAGTACAACTCAACCTCATTATTATGCCGGAATAAATCCACATGTAGGGTTTACATGATAATCCTTATGAGCTCCTCAAGGAGACATCATCAACCTATAACAAACACGGATTTCTTCTACAATCAACAGCACACCATAGAGACAATACTATTTCCCAACTCACTGAGTTTGTTAATTTAATTACATATAAATCTCACCCATTATTGAATCAAAGAAATACATATTGCCCTACGTGTCGAGGTTATTGTATAGGGATTAAGAGCACGAACATCCTTAATAACAGAGATCAAGTTCTTCTATAAGTCAGTATAAGTCAAACGATCTCAAGCGGTCCTGCTCAATACACACAAAGTGCACTAATGTGATTCTATAGCCAAAGACAAGCTAATATCAAACCACACTACAACCATCCCGATAGAGAGTCCCCGCCTATCTCGGTTGTGAGCATTTGTTTATACTTTATAAGAAAACTGATAATATGATCTTCCGCGTATTGTTGCACAATATATTATCTACAGTATAAAGCAAGTGGACTATTGCATTGTACATATAAATAAATTATAAGATGCAATTATTTGATCATATGATTCTCATTTCAAATAAATTGTTATAACATTGTTCATACAAAAAGCTAGACTTTTAGTATATAATCCAACAATAATAACACTTCGTGTTATACATCATTCCCTGGATCAATTCTAACCATACCTGCAGTTCACTATGATCATCCATTCTGACATCCATCAAACATTTTTGGTCAATTCATCAAAAGTTGGCGTTGTTGTGGGATTCTAACATAGGATACGAGGTATTGTGCTCTCTTCTCCAACCTTTATGCCACCGTAGTTTTTCCCAACTAGCGGCATTGCCTCATATGCCTATGCCAGCAACGCGTAGGTGAAACAGTTGGCATCAATGCATTCCCTGTGTGACGGGTTCACCTTCACTCTGTCACGGTAGTCCTTCAGCCTTGTTTTTATTAGTAACCGAATTTCAGAAGCAAGGAATTGGAATGATACCCTGTCCCATGGGTATGCATTGAACACATCTATATCGTCACATATATTGATGTGTTGAATCTTGATGTTGTCCCGTTTGACCCCCGTGGGAGCAAGATTCCACCAACAACCACTAACAACGCAAGCTTCATTGAATCCTCCTCATCCGTGCAATCCAAAAAGGCTTTATTGACTGCATTAAATGACACAACCTTTTTCCCGCTGAAAATTCTCTTATACAATCCTTCCTTTCTTTGTACTCTGGGATATGACTCGAAGCGCAACCCCTTAACTAGCGAGAACTCCCTCTGCCCAAACTCCAACTTTAGGGATCTAAAGTGAAACTTCAATCTTTCAACTGAATCAGAGCAATCCTATGCAAACAAGAGATGGAGATAGATCTGCCCTTGGAATTGCATTTTAGACATTCTAAGTAGGTGCCCAACAGATGTACTCTAAAAAATTCATAGGCTTTTAGGGCTCAGCTTTCGTCTTATGTCCCTTAAAATGCTCAGATCTGCTCTCTTACCAACTCTGCAACGGAAATGGTCTCCGTGTGGGATCTTTGCCATATATGCAATCGTTGTTCATAACTGCAAATATAAATATGTCGTTATGAGGTAACAGGATTTATTCATCGAATAAGCTACGGTATTGCAAATACGATATCACATATTTCAAATAAAAATTTGTTATTAACACTCATTTTAACATGTCCACATTTGAGTTGTCATTAAGCTTTATATAATGATAAATATCCCTAAATATGAATTATCATAACAACAGCCTAAAAATTTCCCTAACCGATACATTCAAAATATTAACCATGCGGAAACCATATTTATAAGTGCTGGATTGTTGCTATAGGGAAATAAAAGAAAAGTGTCCACTTTTATACTACATTTCATGATGCTTTCATCCACTTGCCCACATTTCAGATGGGCATTCCAACTAACATTCCACTTGCTTATTTCTTACTATGATACAGGTACCTCAAATTCAACAAAAACATTACACATTGAAATAAATCACCACTTTTCATGCTTTCTACTACGCACTACCTCATAATTACCCTTCTAAACTTCACTTTACATCAACATATTATTAACAAAATTCATACTCATGTTTCACTATATCCTTTGCCCATTAGGTAGGTACGAGATCAGGCGTCTCATTCACCTCCACCATCATATGATTTCTTCACATCCATTAGTTATAACAACCCATTTAAAATTATCAAAATAAAAATATCAAAATTTAGTATGACCAGTTCATACCTCTACAGAAAATTTTTAACCAACAGAGCATTGCGCACCCTCCTTTCCGCCTACTTCACCTAGCCCGCAGCATAATTACCGAAAACCCTAGGTATACGGAAATTCACATGTGTTTTGCCATTAAAGATAAAAAATCTAAAATTAGGGCATCTCCAAACTCAGAAATCAATGGTGTTATGAACATAGAGTACCTCGAATTGATATTGGGGTTTCTATCGTGCGTCGCCGCCTACTATGCTGCCGATCTCAACGAACAAGACAATTGACTACTCCGCCAATTTCAACCAGACCTATTTTGGAAGAACTTATTTCAACTTCGACCCCAGGAAGAACCTCTACCACTATTACTACAATTATCGAATGCAATGGATTAGAAACGTTGAGGTTGTTTGATGGTGAAATTCAGAGAAGCGGCTCTTCCCACTCCAAAATTCGCCTTCTGAGGGTGGGTGGATTTAGGGAGAGTGGAATGCAGTCAACTGGCTATTCAGGTGGGCTTTAGAAGGGTAGTTTGGCCATTAATTCAAAAGTTGGCTATTTTTGTAAGTAAAGTTATTCACATGTTGGCATTGTAATTTGCATTTGGATGCTTGGCCACTTTTGGATATTAGCAGTATAAATAATACATTATTTTTAACATATACTCCCTGCATCTCAAAAAGAATACAAATCAATCAATAGAATAAAATAATATGGTTTGAAATAGGGCAAGCCTGCCCATATGGAGCGACCCAAACCCATAATAAAAGAATGTGTCTAGGTATGAGAATGCTATTATCTGATGAGCGTTCTCTTTATACACAAAATTAATTCCCAAATATTAAGGATATTAATGGCATCTTAGGCAAGCGACTAAGTTAAATATTGAACCCAAATGACGGCGTGTTATCAATTTAATAATTTACTGATTAAGACAAGACAATAAAGTTTGAATATTGAATTATTAAACTACTAAGCAAAATTATTAAATAACAATTAAAATAAAATAGCACTGGAAGAATACGAAAGTGTCTCAAGAATGAAGAATAGGTAGCTCTAGGGTAATCTTATTTTACTACTTAACTTCCCTCTCAAGTGTGTTGACCGACTCTGCCTTGTGGACTATGGACTGATAGGGGTTTTCTCAACACACAAATTAATCCTCAAGTATAAGGATATCAATTGTAGTCGCGAAGATGACCAAGTTACAATATCGAACCCACGGGACGAGTAAATATCAATTTTGTGATCTTCTAGTATATTTTAGACTATGTTGGTAATTGTAAAGGTTTAATGGATAGTAACTTCTAATCGAATTAACAAAAGAAATAGCAAAAGTAGAGAGAAGTGAGTTGTGATCGGTAAGAATGATAGGTAGTTCATTGGGTCATCCAGTTTCACTAGCAATTCGTATTTTCGTATGATGGTGTCCGACTCTGCCCTGTGGTTTGTGGACGCATCACTAGACCATGCAAGTTTACTCTATAGACACAAGTAAATATGCGCTTGACACGTGTGAATAACATCGGAGCAAGAGATATGCTTCACCCCCCTTTCTAGGTACTATCATAATCAATTATCTTCTACGTCTAGAATCTAACCCGATTTGATCTCCCTTTTTAGGTACTATAAAGTTATACTCTTCGTACTATTCATCAACCCGAATTCAATTCAATTCATGAATATTCATATAAGACAGTTCTAATAATACTTCGGAATCCCTTCACTTAGAATCATAACAATAAACCCTGCTCAGTAGTGAACGCACTCAATCAATAACCATGTTATGTATTCAGACTCTACACAACGATCATTGATGCACAAAACGACTATGAGTATGGATTAAATATGCAATCTTATATAAAACAAACCACAGGTAGTGTTGTACGGAGTTTTACACACGAAACACGAATTACATCATGAAACTTTCATAACCCTAGAACTACCAAGGTGGTTCTAGTCCATGATTGATCTAGGAACAATCATGGTTAGATTAATCATTCTTACTTGAACCTTCAGTGAACCTCTGTCACAGCCCTCCGAATGGATCACCACCTCTACTCTTGTCTCTCCTACGATTGACGATCAAAAGCTCTCTTTATTCTCTGTATGAGCCTCCTTTTATACTTGTAATCACGTCTCTAGGGCTTGGAATGGGCTTTCTAAGTGATCTCACGCGTTTCGGCCTCGAAAATCCGGATAAGGTAAGTTCTCGCACACAGGTTCGACCACGTCAAGCAGGTCGAACCCCGAGCCACAGGTCGAACCCCAGGTCGAACCCCGCTACTGGAAGAATTCTGCACAGGTTCGACCTTCTGGACAGGTCGAACCACTTAGGTTTTGGTCGAACCCCAGGTCGAACCTCAGCACTGGACAACTCTTGCTCCCGATTCGACCAACGGGCAAGTCGAACCCCAACATCATGGTCGAATCCTCCTTCTTGCAAACTGGTTCGACCATGGTTCGACCTGATGGCCAGGTCGAACCAACTGAGTCATGGTCGAACCCTTCTCTGTATTGTCCAGCAACGTTGGTTCGACCTGCTGGAGAGGTCGAACCCTCCTCCAGCCAGGTCGAACCCACCTACTTCTTGGGCGGTTCGCGTGGCTTCGACTCCGTCTCTTCGATTCTTGGCTCTTTCACTCCGTTTTTGCTAAGAAAACACTCAAATAGCTCCACTAACATATGATTCATGCTATTTCACAATATATATAGGTTTTCCACCTATTTCCACATCAAAACTCTCCAAAACTAGCACAAAACATAGCGCCAAACTTGTGAATTTACACACTCATCAAACCCCCAAACTTACATGTTGCTCGTCCCGAGGCAACCAATTTAAACCACAGGAGTCGTGTATAATTCAACAAGATCAAGTACAACACATATTACACATGCCACTTCATTGAATCAAACAAGAATTACTTGCATCAAATATGTCACTCATGTAAAATCAATCTAATCACACACCATTCGGAGCACTAAGTAATCTCACTGACAAGATAAGTCTTTACTCTCATTCACTCGTGCGTGAGGCACTATAGGCTAGTATAAACACTCATATCAATTCATATTCACGCGTAACCATAAGCTTGGCAAAGGTCTCAGAAATCAACTTACATTAGATTAACACTAGGATCACAAAGGACTTGTTTCTAGGTTGTAATGTTGGCTCTTTGGAAAGGGTAGGAAAATTTGATCATAGTAACTTAATACACTAGTAGAGAGTTACCTTGGAGGTTCTTGATTTCCCATTCGGCTTCATATACTCCTCCAATTCTTCTCTTGCACTTGCAATTATCAATTTTTCTTCTCTTCCTTGCATCAACATCATTCTTCTTTTAATTGCTCGGGTACCAGTTATAGGCACTACCCTTCTCGAACATCATTCGGCTGTTTCGTAGAAACTTCAAGCCCCATGTATAAGCAATTCGGGGTACCAATTTTAGGCACTATCCCTAACAAGATTTAACCATGCATATTTCTTACCGAACCTCATTCCATCTTCCCTTTGTTCCACACTCATTCACCTTATTCTCTCTACCAATGGATAGGGTATTTTCAAAGCTCAAATAAGGTAATTAAAGCTCATATATCTGGCTTGCCAAAGAAAAAGCTTTTAAAAGGCTCAAACAGGGCTACCAAAGATTTATAAGATCATTAGGAAAGGTGAAATTTGGCTAAGTGACTCAATTAATCAAAAATGGCCTAAGATCATATCCTAATATTTCATCAATTGTAAGTTTCACACAAGACTCCAAGCCAAGTTCTAGAATATGTTCATACGAATGATTCTCTCAAGAATAAACTATCATGATTAATCATGATGAAGGCTCAAATCCTCACATAGGTAATCAATTCCTAATACTCCTCATAGCACATAATCAAAATCAATTCCTCATGAATTCCATATACTTAACAAATTATTCATGCTCTTTCCAAATGAAAATAAACACGTAAACATATGAATGCACATAATCAACACCCATACAGAGCAATGATACAAGATCAACTATATCAAGTACATTCCACTCACACATGAATCACACCCCAATCTGTAAAAATAAAAAGAAAAATGGGAGATAAGATGAATCGGAGAAACCAAAAGAAAACCTGAAACTACTCCTTAGGAGCATCATCATCCTCATCATCATCGTCATCCTCATCCATTCTATTTTCCACAGCTCGGCACAAACTGGTAATGTGTTTGTCCATCATATCGACTCGACTACTCACTCTACCAACACGCTCATCCAAGGCAGAATACCATTCGTTCAGCGTGGCGTAGTTGGCGTTAGCGAGCGCGAGTTGCCTGTTCGTCTCTTGTTGTGTAGCTACCACCGCGATCAGCTGCTCATGAATTAAGCGAAGCTGCTCCCGAGTACCTGGAACTGCTCGCCGCTGCTGCGGTTCTGGAGCATGCTGAGGCGCATCGTGCTGCTCTCCTTCCGGAATCTCCATCTCCGGCTGCTCCTCTACCTGATCCTCCTCTTCAGACTGCTGTGGCTGAGGTGGACGGAACTCTCCTCGATCAACAATCTGCTGTAACTCAGCCATCCTTCCCTCAGCACACATCTGTGCTACCGCTCTCCAATCACCCCCCGACTTCGCTGCCACAGATAAAGCGGTGTGTCCTAGAGAATTCATTAGTCTATTCCTTGCTTCCCGAATAGTTGTCAAGTTGCTCACGTCGAAGGGGAACATAAATTCGAAAGGCTTGACACCTCTCGTGAAAAACCAATCTCCATTTCTAAAATGGGCAAACCCTCCCTTCGCGCACGTGCTCATAATCAAATCGGGTTCTCCTTCTACTGGTGTAACGCCGGTGAGGTCCAAATTGTAATGCTCAGCCAAAATCGTCAATAACCCTCCAATATTCACCTTTTGAAAACCAATGGTCTTGAATCGATTCAGCTGCGCAATAAAATAGGCTCCAACGTTGAACTTCACTCCGTGCAACATACACCACAAGGCATATAACTCTCCTCTAGACACAACACTGCCCTCCGAGCGGGCGAACAACGTGTTGCTTAGGATGCGGTCCATGTACCTCAAGACAGGGTTCTTTATTGCGGAAGCACGAGCCTGTCTAGTCTTGTAATCACGAATCTCCCCCGTGATCTCCCTCCAAAATCGCTTTACACCGAATGCAGCATTTTCTAAACGAGGGATCTCCAAAGGTGTCTCAAACATCTCATTGAAATCCTCAGACGTCCATCTCCTACTCACTCCACCAAGCTGAAACGTACACCGATAGGGGTATCCAAGCGGGTCCTTCTCCATCTCAAACGAACAAACCACTTCCGCTGTAACATGGAAGTACGTCGGCCTCTTCAGCTCCATGAATCTTCGGATCCCTACTTGATCAAACATCCAAAATATATCATCCCCTATTCTCATTATCCTCATCGCTTCATCATCTTGGTAACGAGTGCGAGCTATCTTGTCTGAAACTTCTTCCCACTTCTCTTTAATCTCATCCCAACCTTGCATCCTAATCTTGAAGTTATCAGGCAAACGGTCTTGTAACCTCAGTTTTCTTGTCACTTTGTCCAAGTTTGAAGGCCTGTCATGCCTCTTCTTTGATCTCTCCTCCTCTGCTTTTCCTTTCCCTTTGCTTGATACTTGTCCCTTTCCTGAAAACAAATACTTCAATCCAACCAACAAGACAAGAAAGCAAGTATTGCACTAGCACATCACATACTCTACTCAAGACTTCAAGCATCAATGCATATTCATACAAACTATCATCTCAACACCACTTGCTTATTCAACATTTTCAAAACATCTTCAATTATACCTTCTTTAATCATCAAAACAGAACCAACAAGCATGCATTAAGCAATTCAAGTAATTCAATCAAAAATTCGACATGCTTTCCTCCATAAACTACTTTAATTCTATCAATTTCAACCAAATCAACATGCTCATTCTATGATATATTCTATATCCTTGATTAATTCACATAAAAATCCAAGTTCTATCAATAATCAATCAACAACAATCCAAGAAACAAGAATTCATATGAAACCAATCAAAATATCAACATTCACCATGAAATTCAACCATACTCAACATCAATTCTCTATTACACATCAAATTGCTTACCTAAACCTTCAATCCTAGAGTAATTAAGTTGGAAAAAACGTACCTTGTGACTTGCCCATGGTGAAAAACCGATCGAAAACACAAAACACCCAGAAACGCGAATTCAGCCCTAACTTGCGACGAAATCCGCCCAAATCCGCGACCAAATCGATAATTCAAGGTGTAATGTTGTGTAATCGGTGCGAAATCAAGTGTAATTGAAGAATTTGTGCAAGGGTGTAGAGGTTCGAAGAGGGTTCGAGGTTTGATGTTTCGAAAAAGTGATCGAACCCCTCTGAAAATTCGAACTTAAAACGCGTACCTGGCTTGGTTCGACCTCGGGTTCGACCACCTGTACTGGTCGAACCATGGATGGCGAGGTCGAACCTCTCTTCTGGACAAACAATCTTCTTGGTTCGACCAGGGGTTCGACTTGCTAAACAGGTCGAACCTTTCATGAATTGGTCGAACCTCTCTTCTGGAAAACAGAGTGCTTACGACTGGCGGGTTCGACCTTAGGTTCGACCCCATGATCAGGTCGAACCACTATAGCTTTGGTCGAACCTCCTCTCTGGACAACTTTCAACGCCAGTTCGACTTCCTCTGCTTTTGTTCGACCTCTGGCTCTGGTCGAACCACTGCTAGACATGGTCGAACCTACCTCCTGATTTCCAAAACTGAGTGTTCTATAAACTACATACTTCAAACTTCAACTCAATCTCATTAGGTATAATCTAGAGCACAACTTCAGAAATTGTTCCACATAATATCATTCATGAGTATCTCCGTATAAGAAAAACACAACCAAAAACCACTGAACATTAGGCAAATTGTAAAAAATCGTCACATCAAAATCGATTAAAATTTCAACATGGCCGCAAAAACCAATTCCCCTAACAAACAATACAAAGAAAAGATTATACTCTTAATGCTTCAATGAGGTAATAACATCACACCCCCCCCAAACTTAGTAAAAACGTAAGTCGAAACTAAGTTTGAAAAGAGATGTAATTGCCTATTGGTAAGCATCTTAAATACAAAAATTTCTTACTCACACGAAAAAATAAAGCAATAAAATGGAAGGGCAAGCCCCCAACAGGCGCTCATGTTTAACGTCGTAGAGTCACGACGGTACCAAATCAGAACAAGGTATCATCAAAAATGACACACGCATCATCCGGCGACCTATAATGCTTCAATCGATGCCCATTCGCCGCGATAACGTCACCATCTTTGTCAATAAGCTCATAACTCCCCCCTCCTAAGGCTCGATGAATCATGAACGGTCCCGTCCACTTAGACTTCAACTTGCCTGCAAAGAGCTTTAAACGAGAGTTAAAAAGTAGTACCTCATCTCCTTGCCTGAACTCCTTGTACGAAATTTTAGAATCATGCCACCTCTTCATTCTTTCCTTATAAATCTCTGAATTCTTGAAAGCACGACTCCTAAACTCATCCAATTGATTCATGTGAGTTAGCCTCAACTCCTTCACATCCCTAAGGGTCAAGTTCAAGCGACGCAAAGCCCAAAACGCTTTGTGTTGGATTTCTACGGGTAAGTGGCACGGCTTCCCATAGACAATTTGATACGGTGACATATCTAATACCGTCTTGTAAGCGGTCCGGAACCCCCATAACACATCATCAAGCTTCATAGCCCAATCTTTTCGATTAGTTCCTACCACTTTCTCCAAAATTTGCTTTACTTGACGGTTGGAGACCTCCGCCTGCCCATTGGCTTGCGGATGATAGGGTGTAGTAACCCTATGCCTAACACCATAATCCCTAAGCACCTTCTCCAGAAATTTATTGACGAAGGGAATCCCCCATTCATCACGATCAACCTTTTCCGCTTTCTCCTTTTCGGCTCTTAATCGCTTAGCTCTTTCCCATTTTTTCTCAGCTATTATGTCTGTACTTTGCTCATTCCGTACCACTGGAATTGCATCAACATCAAAAGGAACAACAGGTGCATCAAACAACACATCTCGGCGAGGTTCGACTGGGGTTCGACCAGGCTGAAAGGTCGAACCAGGACTGTATTGGTCGAACCTCTCTCCTGGAAGACTGATCTCATTCTGCTCCGGAGGTTCGACTTGGGTTCGACCAACATTAGAGGTCGAACCACTGACCCTTTGGTCGAACCGCTTCACTGTATAATTTCCATCCTTCGGTTCGACCTGGGTTCGACCTGAAGAGTTGGTCGAACCTTCGTGATCGTGGTCGAACCGTTCCTGCGTCAAAACAGAGTGCTCTGGCCGATGAGGTTCGACCAGGGTTCGACCTGTAAAGTTGGTCGAACCCTCCGCGTGTTGGTCGAACCGTTCCTGCGTCAAAACAGAGTGCTCTGGCCGATGAGGTTCGACCTGGGTTCGACCTGAAGAGTTGGTCGAACCCTCTGCGTATTGGTCGAACCGCGGCTTAGAAAATTCCAACTTCGATTCCGGCCTCATCGGTCCCTCGTACTGCGTTCCTGACCTCAGTGTGATGGCATTACACGACTTTGGATTCTCTATACTCTGAGACGGAAACTTACCTTTTCCTACAGTTTGAGTCAATGTGTTCACATTCTCTGCAATTGTACCCATCAACAATGTGAGATCTTTCACTTGAGTGGACAAATCTCTGTGGTGATCATCAATCTTTTTCTCAAGCTTTGCCTCAAGGCGATTCACTCTTTCATCATTCTTTACCATGTACCGGTTCACAGTATCCTCGAACCCAGGCTTTCCTTCTTCCACCTTTTCTCCCGGATCAACACCCATCGGAAGTTGCACTGCATTGTTCGTATTGCTCCATGAAAATTCAGGCCTCCTTGGTTGCTGTTGATAACTACCAGATGGACCACGATTATTCAAGTTCCCTCGATAGTTCCCTTGGTAGTTCCCTTGGTAGTTCCGGTTTCCTTGATTTGGGTACCTCGTTCCTTGGATACTTTGACCCGTGGCATAATTTGCTTCCTCCAATTCGTCTTGGATGGTTCCATTATTCATCATCACTTGCTGCAAGATTGGCACTCGTTGGGATATCTCGCTGATCTGCTTCTGTTGAGACTCAAGTAGCTTGTTGATATTAGACAAGCTCGAAACGATCTCATCTTCTCTCTTAGTCTTCACCATTGCTTGTTCAACCTGAGCTACCTTTCCAAGAACATACGTACCTCTAACTCTATCAGTGGGCCAATCCCTCGAATTCATTGATATGTCTTCAAACAATCTCTCGGCCTCAACGGATGACTTTGTAAGTAATGCTCCATTAGAAGAAGCATCAAGTAGCACTCTTGATTCACAGTCCAATCCGTTATAAAATATACTGATATATTGGGCTTTAGATAACCCATGTTGAGGACACTTCCTGAGCATGTCCTTGAATCTATCCCACGCTTCATGAAATTTCTCTCCCCCACTGATAGCAAATTGGTTAATATCTTGCTTCATCTTAAACACCTTCGAAGGTGGCATATACCTCTCCAAGAATCTTAACTTCAATTGCTCCCACGTGGTGCACTCAGCTGCATTAATAGTATCGTACCAATCCCTCGCCTTTTCAGTAAGCGAGAATTTGAACAAAAGGATCTTCCTAGTATCTTCATGTTCTCCTACGTTTTTTTGAGTACTTGCATAGCCCAAGAACTTGTTCAGATGCTGCTGCGGATCCTCGAAAGACCCTCCTGAAAAGGAGTTCCTTTCTATCATGCTAATAAGAGCGGGATGAAGATTGAACGCTGTGTTAGTTCCCCTTGCTCCTAAAAGCTCATAATTTCCAGCCCCATTATTTCTGAAAACCTCACGGATGGCTAGATTATCCGGATTCGCTGCCATGTTGACTGTTACTACTTCCAAATTAACTTCAGTTGTAGCCTCAATCGCTTGCGAAATCTGCTCGTCAACCTCAACTCCAAAATTCAGAGCTTCAGTTGAGTCTATTGCCTTTGCCTTGCTCTTCTTCTTTTTCTTCTTTCTTGATGATGCTCCAATCTCAGGATTATACGGTTCAAGATTACCTTTCTTTGATCTTGTGAGCATACACCTAAAACGAATAAGAAAGAAAACAACAAAACAAGGTAAATAGTCCTAATAAACTAGAAATAATACAAAAAAAAATAGTTTACGCCGTCCCCGGCAACGGCGCCAAGAACTTGATAGGGGTTTTCTCAACACACAAATTAATCCTCAAGTATAAGGATATCAATTGTAGTCGCGAAGATGACCAAGTTACAATATCGAACCCACGGGACGAGTAAATATCAATTTTGTGATCTTCTAGTATATTTTAGACTATGTTGGTAATTGTAAAGGTTTAATGGATAGTAACTTCTAATCGAATTAACAAAAGAAATAGCAAAAGTAGAGAGAAGTGAGTTGTGATCGGTAAGAATGATAGGTAGTTCATTGGGTCATCCAGTTTCACTAGCAATTCGTATTTTCGTATGATGGTGTCCGACTCTGCCCTGTGGTTTGTGGACGCATCACTAGACCATGCAAGTTTACTCTATAGACACAAGTAAATATGCGCTTGACACGTGTGAATAACATCGGAGCAAGAGATATGCTTCACCCCCCTTTCTAGGTACTATCATAATCAATTATCTTCTACGTCTAGAATCTAACCCGATTTGATCTCCCTTTTTAGGTACTATAAAGTTATACTCTTCGTACTATTCATCAACCCGAATTCAATTCAATTCATGAATATTCATATAAGACAGTTCTAATAATACTTCGGAATCCCTTCACTTAGAATCATAACAATAAACCCTGCTCAGTAGTGAACGCACTCAATCAATAACCATGTTATGTATTCAGACTCTACACAACGATCATTGATGCACAAAACGACTATGAGTATGGATTAAATATGCAATCTTATATAAACCAAACCACAGGTAGTGTTGTACGGAGTTTTACACACGAAACACGAATTACATCATGAAACTTTCATAACCCTAGAACTACCAAGGTGGTTCTAGTCCATGATTGATCTAGGAACAATCATGGTTAGATTAATCATTCTTACTTGAACCTTCAGTGAACCTCTGTCACAGCCCTCCGAATGGATCACCACCTCTACTCTTGTCTCTCCTACGATTGACGATCAAAAGCTCTCTTTATTCTCTGTATGAGCCTCCTTTTATACTTGTAATCACGTCTCTAGGGCTTGGAATGGGCTTTCTAAGTGATCTCACGCGTTTCGGCCTCGAAAATCCGGATAAGGTAAGTTCTCGCACACAGGTTCGACCACGTCAAGCAGGTCGAACCCCGAGCCACAGGTCGAACCCCAGGTCGAACCCCGCTACTGGAAGAATTCTGCACAGGTTCGACCTTCTGGACAGGTCGAACCACTTAGGTTTTGGTCGAACCCCAGGTCGAACCTCAGCACTGGACAACTCTTGCTCCCGATTCGACCAACGGGCAAGTCGAACCCCAACATCGTGGTCGAATCCTCCTTCTTGCAAACTGGTTCGACCATGGTTCGACCTGATGGCCAGGTCGAACCAACTGAGTCATGGTCGAACCCTTCTCTGTATTGTCCAGCAACGTTGGTTCGACCTGCTGGAGAGGTCGAACCCTCCTCCAGCCAGGTCGAACCCACCTACTTCTTGGGCGGTTCGCGTGGCTTCGACTCCGTCTCTTCGATTCTTGGCTCTTTCACTCCGTTTTTGCTAAGAAAACACTCAAATAGCTCCACTAACATATGATTCATGCTATTTCACAATATATATAGGTTTTCCACCTATTTCCACATCAAAACTCTCCAAAACTAGCACAAAACATAGCGCCAAACTTGTGAATTTACACACTCATCATGGACGCATCACTAAACTATGCAAATCTACTCTATAGACACAAGTAAATATGCATGTAACACGTGTGAATAACCTCAGAGCAAGAGACATAATTTCATCTTTCCTTTCTAGGTACTATTAGTATCAATTATTTTCACGCGCGTCTGATACTCTAACCTGATATGATCTCCCTTTATAGATACTATAAAATTACCCTCTTTATCCTGCTTACTAACCCAAATTCAATTCACTTAATAAACATTCATATATGACAGTTCTAATGAAGTTTTGGAGTCCCGTCAGAATCATAATATAAAACCATGTTCAGTAGTGAAAGCACTCAATCAACAACCAGATATATATTCAGACTATATATAACAGTTGAAGATGCACAAAACAACCATGAATATGAATTAAAAACGTGCAATCATATATAAAATAAATCCACAAGAAGTGTTGTCAGAGGAGACACAAGAGAGTTTAATTAATTCATAAGACCTTCAAAATCCCAGACTACCAAAACGGTTCTAACTCATGATGTTGCGATGAAAAATATGAGGGTTGGATAGATCTTACCCATAGTCTGAAAAATTAGAAAATAGAAGAAAAAAATTACACAAACCCTTGGTGTAGAGATCTCCTTCGTTCTTTCTTCCGTCTCTTCAAATCCTCTTGGTTATGGATATGGAAGATGGTAGATGGTGTGGGGGTGATCCCCCTTGTGGGGTGGTGTAGGATGGATGTTTTTAACATGAATGATGATGTAAATATATATGTGTGAGAAGAGAATGAAATAAGGAAAGAAAATATATGGGTGAATCATGGAGGATTATGATAAGGAGATTAATTATGCTCCAAGGATATAGGAAAGATGGACTAATTTCCGAAAATTTTCAGAAATTCCCGTAGGCAATTGCACGACCTCACGATTTTGAGCATAACTTCCTCGTTCGAACTCCGATTTGAGTGATTTTTGCTCCAAAACGATTCTCTCTTTCCCACCATTTATCACACCACCAGTTTTGTGCTCTACACGAATATAGAAAAATTATGAAAGTTGAGCGTGCGTTTTTTAGCATTCCTCTAACTTTGAATTTTTATCATTTTTTCACCTAAAACATAATAAAATACCTCAAATGATCATTTTTCTCAAACATATTGAATATAAGACACTTGTACTAATATATGACAACAATTCTTATAAAAAATATGTTAAATTAGACACTAAAACTCACTAATTTTTACTCTCAACATTACCTGTCCCACCCCATTGCTATCCCTACATCTCATTATCATAGTCTGTCATTTTTTCAAACACCCGTACAAGGGTGAATTTCTATAATACCAAAAAAAAATTCTAGTCCATGTGGTGCAGTTGCAGACATTGATCGGGTTTAGTCATTATTCAACCAATGAGAAAGATGTCCAAATAGTTCAAGGAGGAGTCAAACATTTATAACCCATTCAACTGTGAGTAACCGGATCATCAGAGTTGAGCAATTTTCTGAATTACAACTATATTTTTTCATGTAATACATGTTGTAGACTATTGGTGGTTAATTGAGACGTTATTTTCATGCTTGTAAACTTCGTTTAGAGGGATCCAATTTAATACATGAGTGGGAATGTGAGTTATGTGAATTTATGTTGCAGTGTATCTTCTTTTTGATTGAAATTTATTTGCTTGGACTATTTACTTTATAAACATTATTTATGTAAAATATGTTGTTTAAATTAAGGGTAATTTTGAGACAATGACGTGAATTTGTGTGTTTTTTTCATTGTAGTTAAATGTAATTAAGTTCTAAATTGTATATCTGCTAGTAATAAATTCCAAAATTATTTTAAGAAACTATTTAACAATTAGATATATATACTGTAGTAAAAATAGATGGAGAAGGGTTGAGGAAGATTAGGGGAATGTGGTGAACTGAAATTAAGAATAAATTATTGAATTTTTGTATTATTAGTTAGGTGGATTTTGAGTGAGATCGTCTCATGAATCCTAATTTATGGGACGGATTATTAATTAATTAAATAAAATACACTTTAAATTAAATTAAATTAAAAATAGAAAAGGACGTGTTTGATGGGATTAATTAAGACACAAAGCAAACAATCCCAATTTGTTGCTGAGTGTGCGGGATAAATAGTTAAATTTAAAATATTATTTTTAATTATATCATAATTTTTATTATCCAAATATTATTTTAATTTAAATTATTTTTTTATTATATCATAATTTTTATTATCCAACTATTATTTTTAATTAAATAATGTTATCAATTATTTTTATTATTAGTAATCAATTAGTAAGTAAATTCAATATATTTTTTATTTATTTTATGAATTATTTATAAAATAATTTAATTAAGTGGTTATACTTTTCTATCATTTTTTATTGAAAATGTTATCACTTTAATTATTTCGTCAAATTGTTCGTGAAATAATAATAATTTAATTAGGTGAATATCATTTTTCTTTGATTATGAATTACTTTTTATTAAATATTTTATCACGTTTTATCCATTCTATAAATTGTTTGTGAAATACACTTTCGTAATTAGTCATCATTTTTATTTAAAAATATTATCACTTTTCTTTTAAAATGTTATCACTTTTTTTATTCAATAAATTTTATTGAAATAGTTCACAACACCATTATCATTTTTTATCAATTTGGTATCACATATATTATTAAGTTTATCATATATTATCACCTTTTATAAATTTATAATATTTAAATTAAATAAATAATAAATTTTGAAATATTATATTTAAAATAATAAAAAATATTCCTCTGTCTCATCCAAAGAGTAGTTTAGTTTTTTGCACGTGGATTAAGTAATGAAGTATTATTATTTAATGTGTAGTGGGTAGTTGTATTAGTGGGAATGTGTGCCTCATATTTCAATTGTATTAGTGGGTGTGTGGGGGTTCCATATGTATAAAAAAGGAAAGGTGACTCTTTGGGTAGGACATCTAAAATAGAAAAAAATGACTCTTTTTGGTGGGACAAAGTGAGTATAAATTATTTAAGAAAAGCATAGAAAAAAATATGTAGTCCTAATTAATTTTTATTTCAAAATTTATTTTTTAATTTTCTAATTTGATATCAACCAAACAAATGCCCTTTAAAGATATTCAGGCTCAATTAATTTTACTTCCAAACAAAGCCCTTTAAAATTAGTTAATTGGGTTAATAGATGATCTGTTAGATGGTCTCACCCAAGTCTTTGTCTATTAATTACTGAAATCGAACCGAAATTGACTATAATCAATATTAACTCAACTGAAATTATCGGTTTGATTTTAGTTAATAATCGAAATAACAATTTTTTATTATTAAAAAAATTGATTGGTAAATGTTAGTCGTATACTCAATTAAGTGAAGAGTCTAGTGATCAGGTGAGCTAACCCACCTAATATTTTTTTTATCAATCCAAGGCCTGAAAAATGGGTAAACTATTAATTTGGGACCTGAATTATTTTTTCTATCAATTTGAGGACTGAAATATGTAAAATTATCAAATCTCGGACCTGAATTTATCAAATATTATCTCATATTTTATCAATTTAGGATCTAAATTCAGGTCCCGAATTGATAGAAAGAATAATTCATGCCCCAAATTAATAGTTTATCCATTTTTCAGATCTTGAATGGATTAAATTTCTTTTCTTTATTATTTTAATTATTTTTTAATGCTAATAAAATGATTGAATTCAGTGCTCCTATACATACAAAATCACATAAGAAACTCCCATAAAACACATAATATTAGAATTTCATGCTAAAATCAATATAACCTTAAAAAAATAAATTAAAAAAAGCTCCAAACAATCTCATCTTAATTGAGGAGTTAATGTTGAGAATAAAACGTCTATTAAAATACATCTTAATTGAGGAGTTAATGTTGAGAATAAAACGTCTATTAAAATATTTGGAATTACAGTACAAATTATTTAATGCATATCATGAATCGACTATTTTATTATCATAACGAAATTGAATCAAATTATCGAAATTTTAGAACACTAAAACAGAAACTTAAATTGAAAGTTTGATAATCAAA
This sequence comes from Pogostemon cablin, assembly GCA_023678885.1. NCBI lineage: Eukaryota > Viridiplantae > Streptophyta > Magnoliopsida > Lamiales > Lamiaceae > Pogostemon > Pogostemon cablin. The sequence continues at coordinate 17,421,334 of CM043007.1, read as the reverse complement.
TAAAATATTTACTTCACTTCGGTCGGTTATTTCGAATTTAATCAAATAATACCCATAATGTAGGTTATGTCTAAGGCATAAGGAAACTTGTGTTAATCTTTTCTTCAAGTGTTCGTCTATTGAATGTGTTTGGTTTGGTATTGGGTTTAGATAGTAAGGAATGCAGTGAACGATACTCGATTGTTCATGGATTGCCCACCATGACTTGTGTTGAAGCTCCACAGGTAAGTGGCAGCGCATAGAAGAAGAAGCGAAACCATCTCGGTCTATCATCGCACATCATGAAGACGATGCTTCCGATGAAACCCGCTACCACCGCTGCACAGAGTGCTTCCGATGAGCAACCGGGAAAGGGTGAACAACCTCCAGCACCGAAAGCGAGGCACCGCCACCCTGCGCTCCCGTCCTGTTTTCTGCTTCCCAAATAAACACTCCATCTCGATGTTAGGTCCTTTACAAGTTTCTATATACAAGAGGTTAGAGAAGAGAGAACTCAAGTCCACTTGTTATGTTGACACAGCGCTGCTTAAGTCATTAGATTGCATGACGACATCTTTAGGATGATTGATATGGTCGGGTTGAGGCATTTAGTGAGTGGAAATTATCCTATATGAGGACCTGACTTATCATGAGTTTCTGAGTGCATTAGAGAAGACTGAAGAGGGGCTAAAATTCAGATTGGAGGGGGGATACCATATTTAGATGGACAGTCGATCAACTGATGTTATCTTTGGGGGTCCCTTTTGTTGAATATGTGGAAGAGGAGTTTAAAACAGACCCTCTGTGGAAAGAATCACACTAGGGTAGAGGGAGTACAGAGCTAGTAGTGCAAAGAGTAGTCTCATTCGCAATTCGTGGATTCGGTATATTCGGAGATTACTCTCTAGTAATGCGTGCCTTTTTATCATTGATGATGGCTCTAGGAATTCTAAACCTACAAAAGATATTAGATCGAAGGACACCTGCAACCACTTTAGAATCATTAGTCCTGGTGGCTTTTGCTTCCACCCACTTCGAATATAATCAACGGCATGCAATATGTAAGTATGACAAACGATGAAGAAAAAGATCCCATAAAATCCATCCCCCACACATCAAAGATTTCACAAACAATTATAGGATTTTTGGGCATTTCATTCCTTTGAGAAATATTTTCTACATGTTGACATCTATCACAAGACTTGCAGAACTCATATGCATCCTTGAATAGTGTCAGCCATTAAAATCCACACTTAAGTACTTTGAAAGTAGTTCTCTTAAAACCAAAATGACCCCCGCCCTCATGACTATGACAAAAGGTGAGAATTGAATTAAATTCAACATCAGGTACGCACCTTCTTATAACTTGATCGGAGCAATATTTCCACAAGTACGGATCATCCCACATGTAGTACTTGGCATCACTGCGGAGCTTATCATGCTGGGCCTTACTCATATCAGCTAGAAACTCATGGGAGGCCAGAAAATTCGTAAAATTGGTGAACCAAGGAATAGAGTCTTCTAACACTGAAGGGTCAGGTTTGCCGAATTTTTCGCAGATTCCAGAACAACCAGCAGATGTTCATCAGGGATTTTTTCTAAAATTGGCTGCTCATCCTCTTCTCTAATCAGACGACTTAGATGGTTGGCCACCAGATTCTCTGATCCCTTTTTGTCTTTGATTTCCAAGTCGAACTCTTATAGCAGTAAAATCCACCAAATTAGCCGAGGCTTTGCTTTTTTTTGGTCATGAGATAACGAAAGGCTGCGTGATCAGAGAAGACAATCACTTTAGTTCCCAATAAATAGGAACAAAATTTTTCTAAAGCAAAAACAATGGCCAAGAGTTATTTTTCCGTAATAGAGTAGTTAGCTTAAGCACTATCCAAGGTTTTCGAAGCATAATAAATCACATGAGCTTTCTTGTCCACTCGTTGCCCCAATACTGCTCCTACGGCATAGTCCTCACATCAAAAATTATTTTAAATGGCAAGCTCCAATCCGGTGGTTGGATTATTGGTCGCGTGGTTAGCAACTCCTTCAACTTATCAAAAGCTTCCTCTCAAGAATCATTCACCTTAAATTTCACATCTTTTTGCAGCAGCTCGCAAAGAGGCTTCGCTATCTTTGAAAAGTCCTTAATAAACCATTTATAAAAACCTGCATGTCAACGAAAAGAATGAACTTCCCGCTGATTGATCGTATCTAGTCGGGGTGACCAATTAAAGAATTTATCGAACCACAGGGAGGAAGGTACTAGAGTTTAAGCGATCTCAAGTTTATTGTGATTTTATAAGGACGACGGAATGGGATGGATAGCTTGCAAATAAATGCAATGAAACAAATACAAGAACAAGAAATAAATGAATGAAAGATAAATGGATTCCAAATGATGCAAGGATGAGATTTGCAACAATCATGGTGTAGGTAATAAAGAAATCATGCAATTAATTCTAATTTATCATGGACGTGGCATAGGAGTGATCACTAATTCCACCTAAACTCTCTCTCGAGATGGATAGGATGTAGGCCTTAATAAGGCTCCCAAAAGCACATAGGATCGAGACCAAAGTGAACACCTCCCACTAGGTACTAATTGCTTTACGAGTTCCCTAACGAGATACTAAACCATAGGTAATATTCCCTTTTAAGGTACTATGAATTCACTAATGGCTTGGTTCTCCTCACCTAATCAACTAATCTCTCGATTAAGCTAATCAAATGTTCTATCAATGGGTTCTAGATCTAGAAGGATATCTCTATCTCATTCTAAATTAATGCACATGAAGTATATGATGAAATGATTCAATGAACTATCTTAAACACATAATTGATTTCTCAATCTAATCATATGTCCATGACAATTAATCACATATGTCATCATAAAAATCAATCAATAAACAATCAATGATAAAAATAGCACAAAGTCCATTCAAGATTAAAATCAAATTGCATAAAAACTAAATTATTCAACACCAATCATGGAGCTAATCTCACCATGGAGATTAGCCTATCATAGTCATAGAGAAAATAATATAGACAATTGTATCTATAAATCTCTTGACAAATCTATAACCAAGTTCACAAAAATTAAAATTAGATTCCCCCTTTGAAGTGTTTCAATTGAGATCTCCTTCTTCTTCTTGTAATCTTCACTCTCCCTTGCTTCCTTGATCACTTGGATGGTGGATTTGATGGAGGTGATCAAGTGTAGATGGATGGATGGTGAATGGATAAAGATGATGGTGTAAAATGGAGAAAATGGTTTGTGATGTATGTGTCCAAGTGAAACCCTTCTCTCTTCAAAATTTGGAAATGAGAGTATTTATAATGGTGGAGGATCAAAGAAATTAGGGCAAAATTTGGATCATGGGCTTAAGTGAGAAATGAGCATTTTTTGTGTAAAATTCAAATTCTTCAGGAACACGGCCATGCCACCTCACATGGCCTAAAAGAGGCCGTATTTCTTCTGTAACACGGCCAAACATGGCCTTGTTTCTCCTTCAGCCCGTGTTTCTTTCTATTATTCATTTCTTGCTCGTTTCAACTCGGAATTGAGATCCATTTTTTTGACGCCTTTCTTTTCGTGTCTAGAATCTATTTTTACCTAGAAATCATATGTTTAAGCTCATTCTCACTGTAACAACAAATTTTGTATTTATAATAAAATAAATACAAAAGTATTACAATAATAATCCAAAAGGATTAAACTTGATAATTTAGAAAATAATCTCTATATATCCTCTGATTCTTCTCTTGAACCAATTTGGACTTTGACTGGTTGTCTACGCTGATTGCGTTGACTGTGTGTGTTGAGTCAGATTTTCAGTTGAAGCTTGTCCGAACTCGGATTTGGGATTTTATAACATTAATCCAGAGGCCTCGAGCCTTTGTTTGGATTAAACATACTTGATCCGAAGAACACTCGATCTGGGAGGCTTAGCACCTTAATCTCAGGTCGTATGTTATTTTTAGCACAAAGAACACCGAAGAACTTAGTGTATGAAGAACGCTTAATTTGGGGAGCTCCGCACCTTAATCCCGAATCGCTTGCCGTTCTTGACTTGAAAATGCTTGAAGATCTCAAGGGAGCAATGCTCGTGTTCTTGATCTCTTCAGAGCGTTTGTGTCTTTAGGTCTTTAAATGTGTGTCTGGAATGAATAGAGGAGGGCTCCTTATATAGGTAAAGGGTGAGGACGCCCCATAAATAACTCGCAGTCTGATTGGTCCAGGGCTGATTTGACCTGATTCTGTGGTCTTGGGCCTTTAACTTTCTTAGGCTTTAAGTCAGACTTATTTGACTGGATCTGGCCTAATTATCAATTATTTACTCATTTATTTTAGGAATAGATTTATTTAAATTTCTTAATAAATAAATAAATAATTGATAATTATTGCATTAATTTGCTATATATTTTCCTTTAATAGGCAATAAAATTCAAGTGCCTACAAATGCCCCCTAGCATTTTGTTCACGGACGCCTATGTGTTGAAGTGAACAAATTGCGATAATTCATTCTTGATCAACATGATTGAATTTTATTGCTTGCCTCACCAACTTGATATGAATAGTCTGAATTATGACTGAACTTAGTGAAGTGCTAAGCTGCCTACGTACCTCTTTGAAGAGGATCAAGTCATAACGTAATTCAAGGAACATGATTTGGTTTGATGGGGGGTGCCGTACACATTTTATACTCATGCGGGCCAGGAGTACCATGCAGTTTAGGCTCGTGCATTATGGAGCGTTGAACTTGAATTTATTGACATTTTATACTCGTGTCAATAAGTTTTGAATTTTGAACTTATAGACAGTTTATACTCATGTCAAGGAACCTTGTGTGGACATTTTTCACTCGTGTCGAGGAGTATTGTGTGAACAATTTTTTCTCGTGCCGAGGAGCTTTATGTAAGAGAGTTTATTCTCTTTCCAAGGAGATTTTATTTGATGTGTAGACAGTTTATACTCATATCAAGGAGTATCGAACATGTAGAGAGTTTTGTCTCTTCTCAAGGAGATATGATTTGATGTGTGGACAGTTTATACTCATATCAAGGAGTATAGTGTGGATAGTTTTTGCTCGTATCGAGAAGCCTTGAATTTGATTTGTGTTAGATAGTTTAGGCTCGTATCAAGGAGCATGACTTGAGGCTTTTTAGATAGTTTAAGCTCGTATCAAGGAGCATGACTTGTAGATAGTTTTAGCTCATGTCAAGAAGCGTGATGTAGACAGTTTTTGCTCGTGTCAGGGAGCGTGATGTAGACAGTTTTTGCTCGTGTCAGGAAGATTTAACTTGGGAGATTTTAGATAGTTTAAGCTCGTATCAAGGAGCGTAACGCAGACAGTTTTAGCTCATGTCAAGGAGCTTTGTGTTAAAGTTTATCAAGTGTTTATTGCCCCCAATCTTGGGATGCACTATTTTCTCTTACTTCAACTTCATTTCTATTAATCTTTATAGAAACTGCAGCCTTTGTTTGTGGTTCCTCTTCCAAGGGCTCATCGAAAGACATGACTTGAATATAAGGCCATTCGATGTCATTTGATGTCAGACTTAACTTCATGTCGTGAGCTCTTGTAACCAACTCTTCAAAAGTTTTAGGTCGAATTCCTTGGAGTATGTAGCTAAGATTCCATTGCATTCCTTGAATGCACATTTCAATAGCTGAAGTTTTTGACAGCTTTTCTTTGCAATTGAGGCTTAGGCTCCTCCATCTATTGATATAGTCGATGACGTATTCTTCATCACTTTGACGAGTATTTGTTAGCTCCATCATGTTAACATTTCTTCGTGTGCTATAGAAGCGGTTGAGGAATACTTTTTTCATTTGCCCCCAGCTATCAATGGAGTTAGATTCCAAGTCGATATACCAATCGAAGGCATTTTCTTTTAGAGATCGGACGAATTGTCTCACCATGTGATCTTCATAGGTTCCAGCATCATTGCATGTCTCGAAGAAGTATGCCACATGTTGTCTTGGGTTGCCTTTGCCATCAAATTGTTGGAACCTGGGGGGTTGGTAGTCAGCTGGCATCTTTAAGTTATCAATCCTCTTTATATATGGCTTGGCGTAGGTTGAAGAAGATTTGGAGCTCCTTTCAAACTTATCTTTTATCGTATTTATCACGATATTCTTTAGTTGATTGATAGGAAGTGTTCTGTTAGTTGAAACTTGTATCTTATCCTCAGCTGGCTTTTCTTCAGGTGAATGATGTTTCGTTGAGTCTTTCTCCTCGTGCTCATCCTTAACTTGTTTCTTATTTGTACGGCTTGTCTTCGCATTATCCAATTTCTTTATAAGTACAGAGATCTTTACGTCTTGAACTTCCATGTGCTTGTTGAGTCCTTCAATGGCTCTTATCATACTTGCAAATTGATCCTCAATGGTCATAGCACTTGTCGTCATCATTGCAGCTTCAGTTGAGGCAGGTGGTGAGCTTAGCATAGAGCGAGGAGTTGAGTAGATAGAGTCATCTTCACCATCTTTGTCGCTGTGCAATGGCTTATTGAGAGTAATCCCCACCATACGATTTGTCTTTGAGGAGCCTTCAGACATACTTCTTGTAACGGCTTCAACCTTATCAGTTTGCAACTCTGGAAGCTTTGATGCAGTAGTCCTTCATATCGTAATCTTTAGCGGAGTCATAACTTGCGTCTTTACAGCTTGTAGCTCTAAAGGCTTTGAGGTAGAGGACATTTTTATCGCGATCCTAAGAGGAGTCATACTTTGTATCTTCGAGCTTGTTGAGAAAAGAGATGAGAGGTAGAGACTGTCCCACCGGGCATGCCAAAATTTGTAACAATAAGTTTTGTATTTATAATAAAATAAATACAAAAGTATTACAATAATAATCCAAAAGATTAAACTTGATAATTTAGAAAACAATCTCTATATATTCTCTGATTCTTCTCTCGAACTAATTTGAACTTTGATTGGTTGTCTACGCTGATCGCGTTTACTGTGTGTGTTGAGTCGAATCTTCAGTTGAAGCTTGTCCAAACTCGGATTTGGGATTTTATAATGTTAATCTATAGGCCTTGAGCCTTTGTTTGGATTAAACGTACTTGATCCGAAGAATACTCGATCTGGGGGGCTTAGCACTTTAATCCCGGGTCGTATGCTGTTCTTGGTTCGAAGAACACCGAAGAACTTAGTGTATGAAGAACGCTTGATTTGGGGAGCTCCACACCTTAATCCCGAATCACTTTTCGTTCTTGACTTGAAGATGCTTGAAGATCTCAAGGGAGCATTGCTCGTGTTCTTGATCTTTTTAGAGCGTTTGTGTCTTCAGGTCTTTGAATGTGTGTCTAGAATGAATGGAGAAGGGTTCCTTATATAGGTGAAGGATGAGGACGCCCCATAAATAACTCGCAGTCTAATTGGTTCAGGGCTGATTTGACCTGATTCTGTGGGCTTGGGCCTTTAACTTGCTTAGGCTTTAAGTCAGACTTATTTGACTGGATCTGGCCTAATTATCAATTATTTACTCATTTATTTTAGGAATATATATTTAAATTCCTTAATAAATAAATAAATAATTGATAATTATTGCATTAATTTGCCACATATTTTCCTTTAATAGGCAATAAAATTCAAGTGCCTACACTCACACATTTTTATAAAAACACAAAACACCACCAAAATATACACAAGATACAGATGAAATAATACAAAAACACATATGAAAAGACACTAAAATTTAGGCAAAAATATCACTCATCACACCCCCAAACTTAAAGTGTTGTGCGTCCTCGAACAATGAAAATGATAACCCAAGGGGAGTGATTTTTTTTTTCACCTAGGAAAAGACTAAACGAATATAAGTAATAACATATCAATAGCAATAAGAACCACAAATTATGCTAAGTCATCCTACAATATTAAACTCATAACATGAAAAATTAACAAGTTCAATTAAAAGAGATTAAAATGTAATATAGTCTCTTTTTAGTCCAAGCCTCACATATATTAACAATTTCACTCAACACTCTATGAAGTGGGGTAAATCAACACTCATTAACCGATTTGTTCGACTCGCTATAAGCTTGCTCGTGGACTACATTCACAAACCACCAAAGTTTCAATCAATAATCAAAAAGGTCTTTCATTAAGGATGTAATGATAGGTTCTTTAGTAGGGTAGGAAGGATATGGTAATAGTGACTAAACAAGTGTAAGTAATCGAAGAGATGGCCAATTTCTCCAACTTCTCCACTTTTCTTTCTTCCTCTCTTGTCTTTAATGTTCACAAGCACTAATCATCAACTTTCCTTGGATTGAACTTCTTTCAACACATACTTCCTTCTTCAAACTTTTAAGTACTTGAGCATATTATTATTGCTTTGCTCATTTTCTTGTTTTTAGGTTGCATGTTCATTCTTGTTTTTACTCTTTTCATCATTTTTCTTACTTGTTTACCATTTCGTTTCTTCATTTTGCTTTCTCATCAAACCTTCTAGCTACCATCTCTATAATCACCCACACAAAAGGGTATATATATAAGGCTTTAAGTGGGTAATCAAGGCTTGTAATATGCTAAATTCACAAGAAATAAGCTTCAAGGCTCAAAGTGGTTGACTAGGGATGATGTTCATGGTAAGCAAATATATGGCAAAGACTATTAAATAACAAGGATGGCCTTAGATCATGTCACTAATCTCCACAAGTCGGGCTCGTTCCTATAGTCCTTGAGCAAGTTCTAGCTTATCAAACGCCATCAATCCACTTGTGAAGGAAAAACCTTGTATGCACGGTTGAGGCTCAAATGCTCACAAGGTTATGCATTGGACCTTAAGGAACTTATTACACCACATTCATCTCAAAATTGAACAAGTTAAATAAAACATGTCACAATTCGAAAGTGTAGAGATTCTTAATCATAACTTGTCATCACTTATTATCACAACATGTCATCACTCACATTCAAAAATGACTCACGACATCCCAAAAACAAACCACCAAAACGACCCTAAACAAGAATAAAAATACACACAAAACACAAAAGAAAAGACTCACCAAACAAGAAACAACCAAAAACACATAACATGTAAGAATAAAAATCATCATCAATGAAAAATGAAGCACACATTCATATCATCCATGATCAATTAAGCTCACAAGAATCCCAACCTTTGATTGAAAAGAAAATCCTAACTTACGAAAATAAACCTTCCAAAACATAACAAATGAAGTAACATGCTAATCACATCAATCCAAATCAAAATCAATTTATGTCAAGCAACTAGAAGTGATAAAGTGTAGAGTCAACTCCCTCAATAGGCATTTGGTAATGAAAATTGTTAGCTCCGAGCTCAATTCGTGCTTCCAATGCCCTTCATTCATGCTCAAAAACTCATCAAAACCATTAGCTCAACAATTTCATTAAAAATATAGACTAACATGCACTTCAACACAACCAATCGGACCAAAATCAAACCAAAACTTATGAGAAATTTTTCAAAATTAGCCCAAAAATACGAAAAGTATATGCTTTCAAGACAAAGTATGTCACACCATGCCATATCCCCCCAAACTTAAGTTGAAACAAGAGTTTCGAGTTAAGTTTGAAAAAGTGGTGTGATGTACCTATACACTTCAAATCAAGCCCCCTTCGTATCTTCAATACGCATTCTCCTCAAGAGCACAATCAACCTACATGCCAAAAATTACAAAACAATATCAAATCCACAATCCTTATTTAAAGCACTAAATAAAGCAATAAAGATAATGATGGGTTGCCTCCCATCTAGCGCTAAGTTTAACGTCTTCAAGTCGAACGATAGTCTTTAGCTCATGGTGGTCTTGAATAGTCTTTAGGTACTATCATAGGTTTCTTCTTGAAGTAGTGCCTTGTGCCCTCTCGTTCAACCACAAGAATGTTTCCCTTCTTGTTAAATAACTCAAGCAATTATTCTCCGAAGGCGTTCTTCACAAGGAATGGCCCTTTCCACTTGTTTCACTTCTTCCATGGGGCTTTATATGAATTTTGAACTTCCACCACATCCCCCAGTAAGAATTCGGGCATTGACAAGTGTTGATGCCCTCTTGCAACCTTTTTCCTACAATCACCAAATAAATTTTTATCAATAAAGTCATGAAAGTTCTTAAAAGAATTTGAAATTTCAATAGAATGAGAAGGTTTTGGCTTGTGGGAAGTAGAATCCATGATCTTAGTTTCCGAAGGTTTTTTTCTTCCATAAGGGCATGAATCTCTTCTTGGTTTCGAATCTTGACTTTCTCTACCATCTCTTCAAAAGACTCGACAAATCTATCGAATTCCTCCTTCAACTCTTCTTTCAACTCTTTAGCTTTCATCCACTTAGGTACCCTTTCTCTTCTTTCCTTCATAACCTCATCAACCCCCAAACTATCCTCTTTCCATCCTTAATGACCATGCATTCACTCTTTGTTCCGGAAGTAGAAGGCTTGTTGTTTTATTCTTGAAGTCTTTCCACGGTGGACATAACTTGACTTACTTGGTGCTCAATTGAGTTCATCATAGCACCAAATGCTACGATTGCACTTGTCACCATGTCACACCAATTTCTGATTCGATCCATCCATGCTTCATTAGACTTCCAATTATCTTCAATGCGTGCTATCATCCTTTCAAACAGCTCTTCTTTAAGCCTTTCTTTGTGGTCACTTTGGATGGAATAAGAGGTGTTGGAGTCTTGAAAATTTCCCCATAGGTGTGGTTGATTTCCTTCTTGATGTCTAGAAAATTTTTCTTGAAAAATATCTTCCACACCTTGAGGGTATACTTGTTGACGCATTTGATGAGAGACTCCAAAATCTTCATAACCTTGTTGGAATTGCATATTAGGAACTTGTACTCCGAAATCCGATTGAAAATTAGGCCCAACATTTGGTATTTGAAATCGTTGAAAATTTTCTTGTGTGCTTATAGCGGAATGAGCTCTTTTATTCACCAAATCACGAAGAATATCCATAGAGCTCATATTTTTGGGCTTGTTCACCTTCTTCTTCCTTCTCAAGGTATGCACCTATAAAAGAAAGAAAAAATTTGAACAAAATTTTCCGAAGCAAATATAAGATGCAAAAATAAAAATAAATGTCCTTATTAAGGCCACTCTAAACAATCCTTCGTCAAACTACTAGCGACCGTTACCTCCCCAGCAATGGTGCCATTTGATTGATCGTATCTAGTTGGGATGACCAATTAAAGAATTTATCGAACTACAGGAATGAAGGTACTAGAGTTTAAGCGATCTCAAGTTTATCGTGATTTTATAAGGACGACAGAATGGGATGGATAGCTTGTAAATAAATGCAATGAAACTAATACAAGAACAAGAAATAAATGAATGCAAGATAAATGGATTTCAAATGATGCAAGGATGAGATTAGCAACAATCATGGTGTAGGTAATAAAGAAATCATGCAATTAATTCTAATTTCTCATGGACGTGGCATAGGAGCGATCACGAATTCCACCTAAACTCTCTCTCGAGATGGATAGGATGAGGCCCTTAATAAGGCTCCCAAAAGCACATAGGATCGAGACCAAAGTGAACACCTCCCACTAGGTACTAATTACTCTACGAGTTCCCTAACGAGGTACTAAACCATAGGCAATATTCCCTTTTAAAGTACTATGAATTCACTAATGGCTTGGTTCTCCTCACCTAATCAACCAATCTCTCGATTAAGCTAATCAAATGTTCTATCAATGCTTTCTAGATTTAGAATGATATCTCTATCTCATTCTAAATTAATGCACATGAAGTGCATGATAAAATTATTCAATGAACTATCCTAAACACATAATTGATTTCTCAATCTAATCATATGCCCATGACAATTAATCACACATGTCATTATATAAATCAAGCAATAAACAATCAATGATAGAAATAGCACAAAGCCCATTCTAGATTAAAATCAAATTGTATAAAAACTAAATTATCCAACACCAATCATGGAGCTAATCTCACAAAGGAGATTAGCTTATCATAGTCTTAGAGAAACAATATAGACAATTGTATCTATAAATCTCAAGACAAATCTATAACGAAGTTCACAAAAATTAGAATTAGATTTCCCCTTTGAAGTGTTTCAATGGAGATCTTCTTCTTCTTCTTCTTGTAATCTTCACTCTCCCTTGCTTCCTTGATCACTTGGATGGTGGATTTGATGGAGGGGATCAAGTGTAGATGGTTGGATGGTGAATGGATAAAGATGATGGTGTGAAATGGAGGAAATGGTGTGTGATGTGTGTATCCAAGTGAAACCCTTCTCTCTTCAAAATTTGGAAATGAGAGTATTTATAATGGTGGAGGATCAAAGAAATTAGGGCAAAATTTGGATCATGGGCTTAAGTGAGAAATGGGCTTTTTTTTGTGTAAAATTCGAATTCTTCAGGAACATGGCCAGGCCACCTCACACGGCCTAAAAGAGGTCGTGTTTCTTCTGTAACATGGCCAAACATGGCCGTGTTTCTCCTTCAGTCCGTGTTTCTTTCTATTATTCATTTTTTGCTCATTTCAACTTGAAATTGAGATCCATTTTTTCCGACGTCTTCCTTTTCGCGTCTAGAAACTATTTTTGCCTGGAAATCATACGTTTAAGCTCATTCTCACACATTTCTATAAAAATACAAAATACCACCAAAATATACATAAAATACGGATGAAATAATACAAAAACACATATAAAAAGACACTAAAATCTAGGCAAAAATATCACTCATCACCCGCATGGATGTGGGGTAAGGTAATGCAGATATAAGATCAACATTAGACTTATCAACTTCAATTCCCTTTTTAGAAACTATGTGTCCTAAAACAATACCTTGTTCTACCATAAAGTGATCACATTTTTCCCAATTCAAAACAAGGTTTATTTCTACACATCTTTTCAAAATCAATTCAAGATTTCCAAGGCAATTAATAAAAGACCCTCCATAGACACTAAAATCATCCATAAAGACTTCGATTATATTACCCACAAATTCAAAAAATGCTTACCAACGTACCTTTGGAAAGTGGTGGGTGCGTTGCAAAGCCCGAAAGATAACTGACGACATGCAAAAGTCCCAAAGGGGCATGTAAATGTTGTTTTCTCCTGGTCTTCAAAAGCAATAACGATATGAAAATAACCAGAGAAACCATCAAGAAAACAATAGTACGAATAACCTGCAAGCTTTTCTAACATCTGATCAATGAAGGGTAAAGGGAAATGATCCTTTCTGGTCATGTTATTGAACTTGCAGTAATCCATGGATACACTCAAAACCGTTTGCAAACGTGTTGGCACCATATCACCCTTATCATTCTCAACCATGGTTACACCTTATTTCTTTGTACAACTTATGTAAGATTGACCCACTTACTATTCGAGATGGGATAAATGATCCTTACACTCAGATGTTTCAACATCTTCTTCTTCATAACCTTCATCATCGGTGGGTTTGATCGGCGCTAGGCTTCTCGGGATGGTTTGGCATCATCCTCAAGTAGAATACAGTGCATGCAAAGTGCGGGACTGATACCCTTCAAATCCACCACAGTCCATCCAATGGGCGTCTTGTTTTCCTATAAACTTTGACGAGATGATACCGACAAAGTGGAATCTGGTCCCAAGTAGGCATTTTTCAAGTGCTCAGGGAGTGCTTTCAATTCAAGCTTCGTTGCCTGCACTATAGATGAAATAATTTTTAGAAAAATATTACGCAATTTAACAGAAACAACTTCTGAGTTGCTCGGCCTTTGTAGACAATTGTGCAAGGCATTGACAAAGTAATTTAGATCTTCATGATCCAATCTTTTAGAGTCCTCTTTGGTGATTCCATGTGCAATAACAGTATCCAATGCATCCCTGCTAGTGAGTTTGAAATGTTCCTGGACAATAAGTTCAATAGTACTCACCACAGAAAGTAAGTTAGCATCATCAGGGTACTACATAGCATCATATATATTGAATCGAATGATCTGCCCATCAAATTCCATCATGAGAGTGCCTTCATTTACATCTATCTTCTTCACTCACATCTATCTTTATGCGTGAAGTGTTGAGGAAAGGTCTCCCAAATAGGATTGAAGTGGAATTTGATGGGTGTTCATTCATTTCCAATACATAAAATTAGCAAGGAAAACGAGTTTGTCTACCTGTACAAGAACATCTTCAATGACCCCATCGTGGTATGCCTGACTTCAATCAGCAAGATGGATGACAACTCTAATCTTCTTTAATTCTCCCACTCCTAGCTTCTCAAACACTGACTGAGGCATCACATTTATGGAAGCTCCAAGGTCAAACATAGCTCTTTCCACTTTGAAATTCCTGATCTTGCAGCTCTTTCCACTTTGAAATTCCTGATCTTGCAAGGAACCACAAACATGCTGGGATCCTTGCGCTTTTGGGGTAATGTTTGCTGGATGACAGCTGAGACGTTCTCTCCCATCACCACTTTTTCATTCCCAGTCAGCTTCTTTTATTGGTACACAACTCCTTCAAGAACTTGGCGTATCTCAGAATTTATTTAATTACCTCAATGAGAGGTATATTGATTTCTACTTTCCGAAATACCTCAAGTGTCTGTTTATCCCTCTCAGTGGTGTTCGCCTTCTTCATCCTGCTTAGAAAAGGCAGATGGTATTAGTTTAAAGGAGTTGGATCAGAATTGGTTACTTGATTTTTTTCAGTAGGTCCGACATTGAAAGGTTCAGTGTTAGTGCTGCTGTGTTTTTGCAGATCAGCATTTTTAGTGGCTTCGGATTCAATCTGATCATTCCCTTTTTCCACAGCACCAGCAGGACCTTCAACTTAAATTCTCTTATTTTCAGAATTATTTTCTCCATCATTCTCAACTTGGGCTTTGCAACATCCGCCAATTCCTTTCCACTTCACAGCGTGATGGTGCTCACATTCTTAGGATTTATTTCTGGTTGTGAAGACAACTTCCCACTGTTTTGAGCTTGCATTTGGCCTACCGTCGTAGCTAATTGACTCAATTGATTTTCCAAATTATGGATGGATGATTTAGTCAACACTTGGAATTTTAGATTATTGGCGTCCATTTCCTTCACAAGCTCTTCAAATGAGCTTCCTGAGCTTGATTCTCGATGGTGCTGATTTCCACCTTCTTGAGGCCGATCATGTTATCTATTCATTATTCTTCTCTCTTGGAATTGGTGATGCCCCCTATTTTTTTCTTGTCCACTACAATACCTAAGGTTAGGATGATCTCTCCAACCCTGATTGTAGGTTTATGAAAAGGGATCATAAGGTCGCTCCACGGCGTTTACTTGTTCCTCACTAAGTGCAGCTCTGCAGTTAAGAGTGGAATGGTCGTAAGTTAAACAATTTTGACAAGATTGAGAACTTACCCCTCTTCCATTTGCAAGATTTACAACAGCAGCTATTAATTTGTTCAAAGTTTTCTCCATTTTGGAGTCATGCACCTCCTTCACTTCCCTAACCGATTGATCACGGGTGCCAAATTGTTGGGTGTTAGCAGCCATGCCAGTAATCAAATTCCCAGCAGTAGTAGGTGTCTTCATCATGAACGCTCCTCCACTTACGGCATCAAGCATGTTTCGATCCATCATGGACAACCTTCATAGAAATATAGCAACAGCAACTGGTTGCTTGATAAGAGTGGAAATGTACGTCTTTTCGGTCGTATATTACTATGTTTTTGTTAGGATAATGCCATATATTCATGTTGGAATGCATGGTTTATGTATTTTACATGATTATGGTTCTTCTAATGGTTTTTGTGGAATTTTGAAGGTTAAAACAGGGTAAGAATGAAGCAAAATTGAAGATGGGAGTTGAAAGGAGCTTACTCAAGTTGCATTAGTCAGCACGACTTGGCAACTCGAGTCGTGTTGGGATCAGTGAGTCAACTCGACTTGTCTTGCGTAGCTCGACTTGCAGCTCGAGTCGAGTTGCGTCTGAGGCAAGCTGAGTTACATGTCGTGTGAGGCAGAGTTGTGGCAGATTTTATACAGTGAGCCAACATGAGTTGACAGCCAGTAGCTCGACTTGCTAGCTCAAATCGTGTTGGGGTCCGTGGCCGAATCAGTTTCAGAGCATTGCAGTCGAGTTAACAGGCAAGAGCTCGACTTCGTAACAAGACTCATGCTAGGACACACGAGTTGCGATTCAGTGCAACATGAGTCATGCTATCAACTCGAGTTGGGTATTCAAACTCGTGTTGTGTAAGTTCGGACCAAAAGTCAGGATTTTCGATCCCCTGTGCATGACAACATGAGAAAGCAGCCCAAAGGAGTCAGTTTTGAGGCCCAGAGTATATAAGGGAGATCCAACACTTAGAGAAGAGAGACCGATCATTCACACAAGAACAGAACGTGAATTCAATTCACACACTATCCACCCACATCCACACACATCAGAATTCATTCATCCATCCATTCCATTGGTCCGAAGGGAGGATCAAGTACGATTGAGAGAGCAATTTAATTAGAGAGACGGAGGAAAGACGTGAACCACGTGACACTAGGGTTTTGTTTTCTTCTCTTAATTCCTTCTTTTGTGATTGTATTATGAAATTGTCAGCCATGAGGGTTGTCTGTAACCTCATGGGCAAAAAACTCTTTACAGTTCTAAGGATTAAAGGTTAGGATAGTTGATTTGGAACCCTATACAAAGTATTGTGATTTTATTGCTATTAAGATTCTTATTTATTCGATTTATTCAGACTATATTATATGTTTGTAATGTCTTCATAACATGCTATTGATGTTGCCCGTGATGTTTGGTATGTTGTGTTAGCATGTGTGCATACGTACTTAATATTGTCTGTTTGCTAGGGATTATAGTAGTTTGCCCGTGAACAAGATACTTGATATTCTTAGTGGAACAATGCAATTAGGAAATCAAGTAGGAAGTGATTAAGTTTGAGTAGTACTTTCACAGAATATATGTTAGTCGAATTGGCCATCCGGAGGTTTATGAAATTTGCCTTATTAGTATCTAGGAAGGAGGTTCAAAATAGTTCGCACGTCATCTTATGATGTATTTCTATTAAAATAGTATGAATGAACAATAGGACGTCTAGGAGACCAAATCAATTATACTACACCTGATACCTTAGAGCTGTTATTTTTCTCTTGATCAATCTTGAATAATTCCTATTGCTTTTATTTATTTGTTAATTGTCATTTAAATTCTTAGATATTAATTCATTTAAACAATTTGAAATTGGTTACCACAATTCTGATTAAAAGTAATAGAAATTAAATAAATAATTAACTGTCTCAGTGGAAACGAAATTAATTTTAATTAGGGTACTTGCCATTACAATTGACATCCCTACACTTGGGGATTTTAATTGAGGTGCGCAATAATTGCCTAAAAAGTTTATGTTGTCCTGCTGCCTGGGACAGTAAATTATTTATTTGTTTTTGTTACTTATTTAATTAGAATTTTTTCTTTGAGAATTAATTGTTTATACTTTGAATTTTCTTGAAGTTGCATGCACACCAGGTCAAAGAAGGGAACACAAATTCTTGAATTTGATCCGGAGGTTGAAGCGTCTACAAGAAAAAGAAGAGGAGCAACAAAGAAGATCAAAGCACCTCCTAAGGCTATTAAGGTACCGAATCCAAAAAAAAAGTGGACATATCAGCACCTAAAGCAGTCATAGTGGAGGAAGAAGAGCAGAGTGAAAATCAGACTATCCCAGAAGAGTCTTAATCAGAATTTGAAACAGAATCAGCAATTAAGGGAGATAGAACATATGAGGATGACATTGTCATTTGGGAGACGTTCAAGTCTACCAATCTTAGAGGATCAGGCGTAGTTGGGACCATTCAAGCTGATGAAGTGAATGACATAAGACCAGCCCTGATCAACATGGTGGAAAAAATCCCTACGTCGAAGGCATTTTCGATGAACCATACGGACTTCTGAAGCGCTTCAACAGCTACATGGATACAGTTAAAGCCACTGACTCTACTAATGACAAATGGAAAATTAAGCTTTTTCAGTTTTTGTTGGTTGACAAGGCAAGGGAGTGGTACGATAAGTTGACTGGGGATAGCTGTGCTAATTAGACTGAGTTGCAGCAGTTGTTTGTGGATTGTTTTATGCAACCACGGAAGATTCTTGCACTGAAGCAAGAAATTAATCAGTTCAAACAGAGAAGAGATGAGTCATTTGGAGAGGCTTGAGAAAGATTTATTGATGCTTTGAGGAGATGCCCTCAACATGGATTCAAAAAGTCTTAGCTCATCAGTGTCTTTTACAATGGCCTTGAAAATGAGTCTAGAGTGCTGGTTGATGCATCTGGAGGAGGAACGATCTTAAGAAAAACATCTAATGTCGTGGAGAAGCTGTTCGATGACATCTCTATGAACTCTAGAGATTGGCCATCGAAAAGGATTAGAGGGACCTATATACTCGGGAAAGTTGCTAAGGTTGAGGAGAAGTTTTCCGAGGTAGATAGAAATGATAAAGTTGTGTCCCAGTTAGAGCAGATGAATAAACACTTGGTTACTTTGATATCAGGTAATAGTGGGGGAGGCATCCAAGGGCCTTCGAGTGATGATATGGTTATGAATGTTCAGGGGGTTGAGGATGTAAATTGGGCTATGGGACATAGTCTACAGGGTTCAAGAGCACCTCAGAATTGGCAAGGAAACAGGTACCCCCAAGGAAATTCTAATCAAATGAATAACCAAGTGGGAGGCCCTAGCAATCAAGGAGGCCCCAGCAATCAAGCAGGTACAAGAAATCAAAGAGGATGGCAGAATCAACAGAGGTATGAGAACTTTGCTTATTCAAATTCGAATAATGCAGTTCCATTCCATCCTAATTTTGATCATGGAGCCAAGACTGAAGAAGGAAGAGCTAGCATTGATGAAGTGTTGGCTAGATATATGAAGAGGACTGATGGAGATATTGACAAGATCAACAACTGCATTGTACTCATGGATTTGAGTATCACAAAGCAGAATGAAGAAATCAATAAGCAGTTGCAGAGTCTCACATATTCGATTGATCAGATCTCCACTATGGTAAATCAGCAGCAACAGCAAATTCGGAAGGGAAAGTTTCCTTCAGACATAGAAATCAACTCGAAGGAGAGTGCAAATGCAATTTCTTTGAAATCTGGAAAGCACTGTAAAGGTCAAGAACTAATGCAGGACATGACAGATATAGGAAAAACAGGAATAGAAGAAGAGCAAGGTCGTTTAGCAACTAGCTCGACTCCTATTCAAGCCGAGTCAGGTTTGGGGGGTGATCCGGAAGAGCTAAATGATGCAGTACAACCCTGGCGTGATACAAGCTCACCTCTTGGGTTCCCTGCACTTTCAAATTCTATTGTGAACTAATCTGATCAAGCCATAGCTGATAAAAAATAGAAGCGAGCGAAGAGGTTGAGGAAGACAGAAGAGATTTTCGAGAGAGACAGTTTGGGACTTCCAAAAATAAGGGTACCACTTCCGTTTCCTCAAAGACAGTTGTCGAAGAGCTTGGATGAGAAATTCAGGAAGTTTGCTAAGGTGATAAGGGATGTTCAAATTACTATTCCCCTTTTAGAGGTCATAGACCAAATGCTAGATTACGTAAGGTTCATTAAGGAACTCATCTCAAGAAAAAGAAAGCTGAACAGTGTGGAGAAGGTTAACCTAACGGAGAATTGCAGTTCCATAATCCAAAGAAAGTTACCTGAGAAGCTGAAAGATCCTGGTAGCTTCATCATTCCTTGTGAGATAGGAAAAGGACTGTCAAGAGAGCATTGTGTGATCTAGAGCCAGAATAAACTTGATATCTTTATCAGTGTATAAGAAGCTTGGTTTGGGGGAGTTGAAACCCTTATTTGTGGCCTTACAGTTAGCAGATAGATCGCTTACATACCCCGAGGGAGTTGTGGAAGATATGCTGGTGAAGGTATCAGATTTGGTTTTTACTGTGGACTTTCTAGTACTTGACATGGAGGATGAAAATGATGGTGCGCCTCTTATCTTAGGGCGTCCATTTCTTGCTACTGGAAGAGCTTAGATAGATGTATTCAATGGAGAGTTGAAGCTTAGAGCCGATGATAAGGAAGTGGTTTTCTTATTGAATAAGGAGATGCAGTGGCCTAAAGATCAACAGCAATGCAAGTCTGTGGATGTAGTGGACACAAAGCATGATGAAAACTTTGCCTTGTCTGATGCAGAGTTTGAGAGTTTTTCCAATGATGCATGTATTGACTATCTTGAGAAGTTGCTTGCATTAGATGATGCAAGAAATGCACAGATAAGGAAGACCACAGCTGACATGGTGAATAGAGAGAAAAGTACCACTGTTGAAAATGAGGTTAAATATGAGGAGAAAGGAGTTGACGTAGTAGAGGGGATCGACAAAGCAAGCGGATCTCTTACTTTTCCTATTATTAACTCTGCTATTATGTTTGATAATGTTTTGGTTGCAGGAATCATGGATGATCCATATTTGAAGCCTCGGAATTTACCTCCGGATTTTCCTTCTTATATGGGTGTTGAAGATTCTAACTTGTTCAGTTCATGTTTTGACATGGAGGATCATGTATCGGTGACAAAGAAATGTGAGGTGGTTGGAGTTAACAATGATAGAGGAAGGACGTACTTGAAGGTACGAATGCGAGGGGACTGTGCTCCGAGTCAGTAGTCAGTAAGAGGTATCCGTCGTGACTCTCCGACATTAAACTTGAGCGTTTGTTGGGGGCTGACCCTCCTATTTTTATTGCTTTATTATGTCTGTCAATGTAGAAATTTTATTAGGTGTTGCTCGACTAAGGTATACACTTCTTTACAAACTTATGCTTTCACTTTGTTTGATCTAAGTTTGGGGGGATACGTGTATACTTGTGTCTTGCTGCACCAAAGTAAAGTTGCTTCATTGTATTGTTTGCTTAGGCAATTAATTTTTTGCGATTTTTTTGTATTTTTAGTCATTTGATTATATTGAGAGGTCGATTTTTTTGTGATTGTCCAGGTGTGTGTTGTTTATTTATTTTTGTTGCGTGTTTATCCTAGCATCAGTGGTTAATTTTTGGTTCTTGATGATGATTAATTGATTTGTCTAAGCATTTGATTGATTTTTACTATTGGTGAGTTGAGTATTAATATGGTGTTGTGAAATAATTGTTATAATCCAGCTCAGATGTATTTGGATGTTGGAATGCTTAAAGATTGCTGCATGTATTAAAATTGGTTCATCAACCTATGAAGGAGTGCTCGTTATTCCGTTAAACCCATGTGAGAATTTGAGCTTCTAAGAATCATGAAAATTACACATGATTGGTTTATTTCTTGAGAGCATCGTTTACATGCATGTATTCTAGAACTTGACTCTTAATCTACTTGAGACTAGATGATTGATTAGATGATGGGAAATGAACTTAGGCCATTTTATTCTTTATTGAGTCACTAGCCAAAATTTTATCCTACCTTTGATGAGTGATATTTTCACCTAGATTTTAGTGTCTTTTTATATGTGTTTTCGTATATTTTTATCCGTATTTTATGTGTTATTTGGTTGTGTTTTGTGTTTTCATGGAAATGTGTGTGAATGAGCTTAAACCTACTATTTTCACTTTTTATTTGATGCTAAATATGATAAGGAAGATGTAGGAAAAAGCGAAACTCAATTTGGAGTTGAAACGAGGGAGAACGAGCCAAAACAGTGAAGGAATCAGGGCAGCAGCAACACGACTGGCCGTGTCGGTGGCACGAGCCGTGTCGCAGTACACGACTCGTGTAGCTAACACGGGCCTGTCCAGAATGGTCGTGCGGCAACATCTATTCATCCAACACGACCACCACTTGGCCGTGTTGCGGAGCTCGACTCGTGTTGCAGCACACGACCCGTGTAGCCAACACGGGCCTGTAAGCGATGGCCGTGCGGGAGCATCAGTTCACGCAACACGGGCACCTCATGGCTGTGTTGCGCCACACGACTCGTGTCGTGTCTGGAATCAGAAAAAAAATCAGAATCCTTCTAGAAGGCCCAAAAGGGTATAAATACCCCTCCATTCAGATTTTATAGGGAGATCCGAAATTCTACTGTTCCCACACACCTCACACACCATTCCTTTGATTTCACACCAAATTCTCCATCCCATTCATCCATTTTTAGATTTATATCATCTCTCCATAATTTCCTCCATCCAAATCAAGTGAAGAAGCAAGGAAGCTTGGGTGATCACCAAAGGAAGAAGGGAGATTCAATTGGATCCATTTCCAAGGGAGTTTTCATTCCAATTTTGTGTTAATCCTTTAGTTTATCATGATTTGTAAGAATTATAATGTCTATGTTATGGATCTTATGAAGATTATAGGCTAATCTCCCTTGTGAGATTAGCAACATGAAGGTTGTTGGTTAATTTGTGGATCTATGTAATTAAATTCATATATTGATGGGGATATTTGATTTTCTATCATTGGTGCTTATATATCTTGAGATCTATGATGTTTTGTGTGTTTGATTGTTCTAATTATATGATTAGATTGAGAAATCAATTATGTGCTTAGAATAGTCAAGTGAATCATTTCATCAAACACCTCATGTGCATTATAGATGGTAAAGTGATTGAGAAGTCCTTTATTATTTAGAACCCTTTGATGGAACATGTGATTAGTTAGATTGAGAAGTCAATTGATTATATGAAGGATTCTATAATTGAACTTAGTACCTAGTTGGAATAGTTTAATTTAGAACCAACCTTTGAGCTATTTTGAGATTGTGCAAATGATCTACATCCTATTCATTTCGAGAGGAAGTTTAGGTGGTATAAGTGTTGGCCCTTAGTCTTAATCCTTGATACATATGAGTTTAATGCATGAATCCATAAGTTACCACTTCACTAGTGTTGTTAATCTCACTTCTACTTAATTTGGAAAACCACTCATTCATCATCTCTATCTTGTCATTTGATTATTGCTTGTCTACTTTCATTTAATTACTTGTTTCCCAAACCATCCATCTATGATTCGTCTCTATAAAATCGTGATAAACGTGATATCGCTTAAGTGCTAGCATCGACCTCCCTGTGGTTCGATAAATTCTTGAATTGGTCAACCCGACTACAAGTTATGGCTAATCAACCTTCAAATATTATCCTTAGTTTTCCGTTTGAGCCTTTAAGCCTTATTCGTTGGAAGCCTATAAAGATAGCCAATTTAATCCTTTAAAAGCTTTTAAATACCTATCCTAGTAGAGGAATAAAGGAGACATATTGGTGTGGTGAGAAAAGAAAGTTGGGAAGATGAACATGGAGAAAAGTGATTGAAGTACAGAATAGTTAAAACTTGTAAAGGGGTAGTGCCTGAAACTGGTACCCCAGTTATAGGGTAGTGCCTAAAACGGGTACCCTAGTTGAAAGGGAGAGACAGAAATGAATAGAAGACGTTGAGCTTGAAAGTAGAAAAAGAGATTGATTTGTCTAGTATACATGTTGAAGAAATATCTCTACTGATGATTCTCTACTAGTGATCGAGTCACTCATCCCATATTTTCCTACCCTTGTCCAAAGAGCCAACGTTATAACCTTAGCAAGTCCTTTGTGATCCCATTGTTAAGTCTTTCAAGTTAGTGGAGAGTCTAGATAATTGTCAAGCTTATGGTTACACGTGTATATGAATTGATTGGAGTGTATATATATTAGCCATGAGAGTGGATAGCTCACACTTGAGCGATGAGTGCAAATACTATCTGTGAGAGTGGAAGATGAGCATTCTGGATTGGGGAGTGACTGATTTGACATGCATGTTTTCAATTGATAGGATTTTGACATTTGAGTATATTATCTTGGTTTGGATTTGTGAGTGATCCCTTGTTTGCGTTATAATTTCAACTCTCATCTCTCTCGTATTTTGAAATCGTTGTTCGGGGACGAACAACATGGTAGTTTGGGGGGTTGATGAGAGTGGAAATCTACATCTTTTTGGTCATATATTATCATGTTTTTGTTAGGATAATGCCATATATTCATGTTGGAATACGTGATTTATGTATTTTACATGATTATGGTGCTTCTAATAGTTTTTGTGGAGTTTTGAAGGTTAAAACAGGGTAAGAATAAAGCAAAACTGAAGACAGGAAATAAACGAGCTAAAAAGAAGCTTACTTGACTTGCATGAGTTAGCACGACTTGGCAACTCGAGTCGTGTTGGATGCCGTAGAGGTTCAGAATTGATCAGTGAGTCAACTCGACTTGTTTTGCGTAGCTCGACTTGCAGCTCGAGTCGAGTTACGTCTGAGGCAAGCCGAGTTACATGTCGTGTGAGGCAGAGTTATGGCAGATTTTATACAGTGAGCCAACATGATTTGACAGGCAGTAGCTCGACTTGCTAGCTCGACTCGTGTTGGGGTCCGTGGCTGAATCAGTTTCAGAGCATTGCAGTCGACTTAACAGGCGAGAGCACGACTTCGTAACACGACTCGTGCTAGGGCACACGAGTTGCGATTCAGTGCAACACGAGTCGTGCTATCAACTCGAGTTGGATATTCCAACTCGTGTTGCATAAGTTCGGGCCAAAAGTCGGGACTTTCGATCCCTTGTGCATGACAACATGAGAAAGCAGCCCAAAGGAGTCAGTTTTGAGTCCTAGAGTATATAAGGGAGATCCAACACTTAGAGAAGAGGGACCGATCATTCACATAAGAACAGAACGTGAATTCAATTCATGCACCATCCACCCACATCCGCACACATCAGAATTCATCCATCCATCCATTCCATCAGTCTGGAGGGAGGATCAAGTGCGGTTGAGAGAGCAATTTAATCGGAGAGACAGAGGAAAGACGCGAACCACGTGACACTAGGGTTTCGTTTTCTTCTCTTAAATCCTTCTTTTGTGATTGTATTATGAAATTGTCAGCCATGAGGGTTGTCTGTAACCTCATGGGCTAAAAACTCGTTACAGTTCTAAGGATTGAAGGTTAGGATAGTTGATTTGGAACCCTAGACAAAGTATTGCGATTTTATTGCTATTAAGGTTCTTATTTATTCGATTTATTCAGACTATATTATATGTTTGTAACGTCTTCATAACATGCTATTGATGTTGCCCGTGATGCTTGGTATGTTGTGTTAGCATGTGTGCATACGTACTTAATATTGTCTGTTTGCTAGAGATTATAGTAGTTTGCCCATAAACACGATAATTCTAAGGGCTGGTAAATAAGATACTTGATATTCTTAGTGGAACAATGCAATTAGGAAATCAAGTAGGAAGTGAATAAGTTTGAGTAGTACTTTCAGAGAATATATGTTAGTCGAATTGGCCATCCGGAGGTTTATGAAATTTTCCTTATTAGTATCTAGGAAGGAGGTTCAAAATAGTTCACGCATCATCTTATGATGTATTTCCATTAAAATGGTATGAATGAATAATAGGACGTCTAGGAGACCAAATCAATTGCACTACATCTGATACCTTAGAGCTGTTATTTTTCTCTTGATCAATCTTGAATAATTCCTATTGTTTTTATTTATTTGTTAATTGTCATTTATATTCTTAGACATTAATTCATTTAAACAATTTGAAATTGGTTACCACAATTCTGATTAAAGAGTAATAGAAATTAAATAAATAATTAACTGTCTCAGTGGGAACAATATTAATTTTAACTGGGGTACTTGCCATTACAATTGACATCCCTACACTTGGGGATTTTAATTGAGGTGCACAATAATTGCCTAACATTGCTTATTTGATGTTTAGGGCATGCTGATATGAGGCGTTTGAACCTCTCCCAGTATTCTTGTAGGCTTTCCCCTTGCATCTGGCGAGCTCCAGATATCTCCTTGCACAACACGGCAACTCTAGTTGCTGGAAAATACTTTTGAAGAAAGAGTTTCTCCATTTCAGCCCATGTATCAATTGACCCAGGAGGGAGATAATACAACCAATCTTTTGCTAGGTCCTTCACTGCAAAGGGGAATGCCCTAAGCTTGATTTGTTCTTCCGTCACTTTAGTTGGTTTCATGCTTGTGTATACTCCTTCAAAAACTTGTGAGGATTTTCACCTGAAAGACCATGAAAAGAAGGAAGTAAGTGAATAAGTGTCGATTTCAATTCAAAGATAATTGATGAGAGTGAAAATAAGCGTGTTTTAGTGTCCAATTTAACACCTTTATGATAGGAATTATTGTTATGTATTAGCACAAGTGTCTTGTATTCATTATATTTGAGAAAAATGTGCACTTGAGGTATTTTATTGTGTTTTAGGTGGAAAAATGATCAAAAGTGCCAAGTTGGAGAAAAGGTGCAACTTGTGTATGAACATTGAAAAATGCACATCCAATTGTGTAATTTTTCTCTATTCGTGTGGAGCTCTAAATTGAAATTGTGATATATGGTTGGAAATCCAAAGAAGAGAGGGTCATTTTGGCATAAAGAACACCTCATTCGGAGTCAAAATGAGAGAGTTATGATTAAAGTGGTAACGTCACGTAAGTTGATCCGAACAAAATAGTTGTGCCACTTTGCATGACTTGTTACACATTGAATGTTGGATTTTCTATGATTTCTTTATATGAATAGAAAGCTAAGGAAGAGAAGATTGTGTGAGCATAATAATCATTGAAATTGGAGCTTGGATGTGGAAGTTATGCGGGAAACGTCGAGACTGTGCATTTAGCTTGACCTGCCATTCGAACAAGAGATCCCGTTCGACCAAGTAAAGCCAAGTCGAACGGCGAAAGTCAAGTCTAACTGAAAATTTCAACTTACAGACATCCCATTCGACCAAGGCCTCCAGTTTGACCAAAACCACTTTGGCCGAATGGGGATGCGGAGATCTATTTTCGACGGGATTTTTACCCCCTGTGCGTGAATTTTAGTGTTTTCCAAGAAATAGCTCATTCAAGGCCCATAAGGAGAGCTTACAAGTATAAAATAAGATGTAGATCACATCATTATTCATTGGAGACAAACCACAACACAATCATCCTACACCCCACAAGGGGGATCACCCCCCAACCATCATCCTTTCCTCCATTCATCCATCACTGTGAAGATTCATTTGTGGAATCAAGAGGAGAACTAAGAGGAGGATTCTAGACGGAGAAGGACACGATGACTCCTACATCTAGCGTTTTATTTATTTCTTAATTTATCTTGTATTTTCTAGACATATGGGTAAGATCTATCCAACCCCCATGATTGTTCTTCGCAACATCATGGGCTAGAGTCGTTTTAGTAGATCTAAAGTTTTGAAGGTTTTATGAATTAATTAAACTCTCTTGTATATCCTCCGTATAACACTACTTGTGGATTGATTTTATATATGATTTTTTCTTCTTAATCCATATTCACGATCATTTTGTGCATCTTCAATTGGTATATAGAGTTTGAATATATATCTTGGTTGTAGATTGAGTGCGTTCATCATTGAACACCATGTTGTGATTCTAAGTGAGGGGACTCCGAAGCTTCATTAGAACTATCATATATGAATATTTATTAATTGAATTGAATTCGAGTTAGTAAGTAGGATAAAGATGGTAATTTTATAGTACCTATATAAGGAGATCATATCGGGTTAGATTCCAGATGTGGGAAATAATTGATGCTGATAGTACATAGAAAGGGGGTGAAATTACGTCTCTTTCTCTGAGGTTATTCACATGTGTTACACACATATTTACTTATGTCAACATAGTAGATTTGTATGGTTTAGTGATGCATCCATAGTCCACAAGGCAGAGTCGGCCTACACTTGAGAGGGAAATTAAGTAGTAAAACTGGATTACCTTAGAGCTACATATTCTCCATTCTCGAGACACTTTCGTATTCTTCCAGTGTTATTTTATTTTAATTGTTATTAAATTTTCAGCATATTAGTTATTAAATTATAAACCTCAAACTTAATTTCCTTGTCTTAATTAATTTAGTAAATAATTAAATTGATAATACGCCATCCTTTGGGTTCGATATTTAACTTGGTCGCTTATCTAAGCTACAATAACATCCTTCATACTTGGGGATTAATTTTACGTGCAAAGAAAATACTCATCAAGTTTTTGGCGCCGTTGCCGGGGACGACTGTTATTATTGTTTTTATTATTTCTAGTTTGATTAAGACTTTTATTTTTGATTATTTACTTTTATCTAACCTTAGATTTTTCTAAGGTACTTGTGCACTAGGAAAAGAAGAGGAAATAATGGAAGGAATAACACATAGAGCTAAACATGACCGGAGCAAGGCAGAATCCTGATAATGTTGTCATACTTGAAATTTTCACGTACAATGGGATTTGCAACACGGGGTTGATAGGAGCAAGGGGGAAGATGATAATTTTGAGATACATCCTGCTCTTATCAACATGGTAGAGAAAAATCCCTTTTCTGGAGGTTGTTTTGAAGATCTATATCAGCATCTCAAAAGATTCCTTGGTTATGCAAACACTCAGAAGGGTGCTGGAGCTAATGATAATGCTAGGAGGATTGCCTTATTCAAGTTCTCTTTGATTGATAAGGCAGAAGCTTGGTATGAGACTCTTGATTCCACAGACTGCAGTACTTGGGACCAACTGCAGCACAAGTTCTTTGAGAGATACATGTTACCCTCAAGGATTTTTAGAAAGAAGCAAGACATCACTCAATTCATTATGAATCAGGGCGAGAAATTTCATGTGGCGTGGGATAGGTTTAAAGACATGCTCAAGCGGTGTCCACAGCATGGGATTGTTGGATTGTATACTAAAAGTCTAGCTTTAGTATGGACAATGTCATAACATTATTTGAAATGAGAATCATTGATCAAATGATTGCATCTTATAATTTATTTTATATGCATGATGCAATAGTCCATTTACTTTATACTGTAGATAATATGTTGTGCGACAACACGCGGAAGATCATATTATCGGTTTCCTTATAAAGTATAAACAGATGCTCACAACTGAGATAGACGGGGGCTCTCTATCAGTATGGTTGTAGTGTGGTTTGGTATTAGCTTGTCTTGGCTATAGAATCACATTAGTGCACTTGTGTGTATTGAGTAGGACCGCCTGAGATCGTTCGACTTATACTGACTTATAGAAGAACTTGATCTCTGTTATTATGGAAGTTCGTGCTCTTAATCCCTATACAATAACCTCGACACGTAGGGCAGTATGTATTTCTTTGATTCATCAATGGGTGAGATTTATAAGTATTAAATCAACAAACTCGGTGAGTTGGGAAGTAGTGCTGTATCTATGGTGTGTTGTTGATTGTAGAAGGAATCCATGTCCGTCATAGGTTGATGATGTCCCCTTGAGGAGCTCATAAGGTTTATCATGTAAATCTTGCAAGTGGATTAATTTCCGGCATGATAAAAAGGTTGAGTGGTACTACTCTTGGATGAGATATTAATTAATTTGAGTTGTCAGTAACTTAATTAATTAATGGACATTGAATATCTTAAACATGGGGAGACTGTCGGGCTCATAATAAGAAGGAGCCCAGAACATAATTTTTGGGATTGGACGGGTAGTGCAATAATAATATTTTAGTGGACTATATTATTATTATTGGATTTAATTAAAAGCTTTGGGCTAAGCTTGGTTAATTAAGTTCAATTGAGGCCCAGCCCAATTTCTCCTCCTGGTCCCTGCTGTAGCCCAATATATATAGTCATCTCAGCTTCTGGAAACCTAACTTCCTGCGCCTCTTTTGACGTGAGTTAGAGAGAAGCAGATTGAGAGAACTCTGGGGATTGTTGACCACCCAACACCAGAGTTGACTTGGGACATACAGCAGAAGATCAAGAGGTGTTCTTCTGCAGTGATTCAGACTCTACATCAACCCTGAAGTACGGTAAACACATTATTGCTTCCGCTGTTTATGTTTACTGTAACCCTAACGATCACGTTTGGACCGCACGATCCAATTGCCCAACAATTGGTATCAGAGCATTGGTTTCGTGGTGAAACGTGAATCGTTTGATAAGGTTTTTTGTGATTATATGATTATTTGATTTAATCTGGGATAATCGCATGTTTGTAATCAAGTTATGTTATTGATTATTTTGATTATGTGATTATGTTAATTAATCTGGAAATAATCATGAAATTATCATATGGGTTGTTGTTTTCCCCTTCGTATCCTATTTGGTCTATGTGATTACTGTTGATTAAGAAAACTGTACACATCACTCAATCACCTCTCTATTCGACACACACACACGCCCTGCCTGACGGAGACTGCGGCGCGTGGTCGGGGCGGTGAAGTACGACGACCACTGCCGACTGATGAGGGGCGACTGTTTCGACGGTGCTGAGTGATGCCATCGACGGAGAAGATCGGTGGCGCACGTGTGAGCCTCACGGTCGGATGATCTGATGGTGACAAGCTGAAGCAGTTTCCGGTCGCGTCTGAGGCAGGTTCCCGGCGACTCTGGTTGGGCAGGAACAGCTCGGAGAAGATCCGGCGGTGCTGAAGACGGCGCGATTGAATGAAGAAGGTGGCGGTGCCGAGTCGAGACGTGGGCCAGAAACTTGGCTGTCGATCGATGACAGTCAAGTGGTGTGACTGTTCAATCGACGGCTGAAGGCTGTGCAAGACGGCGGGGTTGTATTCGTCTACTGAAATCGATCGTCAACGACGATGGGTGAGGCGGGTCCCCTGGTGATTCTGAGCGGATCTGGTGGCATGTGAAGGCTGAGCGACGGAATCGAGGCGGCGGCGCTGAAGGGATGTGTGCGGCGGTTTTTTTTCGGAAGGCTGTAGGCTCGTGCACCGGCTAAAGCGGCCTCCTTTTGCGCCGGTGCTTGATGGCATCACTGCGGACATCGATGAGTATGCCCGCCGGTTGCTGCGGCACCAAGCGTCGCCGGTGAGCTGTGGAGGTGGCCGCAGGTTGGTACGACACCTAGGAGCGCCGGTGGTAACTGCCGTGAGTGGTCGCCGTCGCTGTCGGCTTATCGTTTGAGCTGGTGCCGTCGGCAATGGTGGCTGGATAGAAGCAGGGCATTGCTGTGATGCGCCATCGCTGCTGCGGCAGGAGGGCCTTCCGGGCGAATCCATGGCGGACCAGCGAGCATCAGCGGGATGGCGTCGTTGGGGAACAGCAGGAGGCTGTCGATTAGGGCAGCGATTACCTGGGCCTTATTTTAATTGGCTTGGGCTTTGGTATTGGGGTTTGCTATTAAATGTTGGGCCCATTTTTTTAATTAAATGGATATGGGCTGGCAACAGGCTCCATTTTATTTAATTTGGTTGTTGGGCTTATGGGTCTAATTTAATTAAATATGCTAATGGGTTGTCCCCTTGGGCTTGGATTTAATTTGGTTTTGGGCTGGAAATAAAGGCCCAATTTTAATTAAAAGCTTGTGGGTTGCTGGGCCTATTTTGCTGCTGGTTTTAATTAATTGTGGGTAATGGACCAAGCATGATAAATTAATTTTATTAATGGACTAATTTTGTGCTAGTGGGCTTGGTGGACTTAATTTAATTTTGGGTTAAGATTATGGGCCATGGATAATGAGCTTGATTAATTATTTAATCTGCTGCTCATTTTGTGCTTATTTGTTGCTCTTGGGCCCAAATTGATTGATCCACTAATTATGCAATTAATTAATGTTATATAACTGATTAATTGATTTAATTGTCAATTATTGTTGTATATGTGTAAGACATGTTCTATGTAATTTATTTATTTAAATTGCTGTTAATAGAAGCATGTCTTAGTTGTATATTTTATTCTGGAATATTATATGCATGTTAAAAACCCTCGGTAATTAAATAACTAAGTGGGAGAGGGGATTGGTAATAAATCCCCGCGGCCTCCATTATTGGTTTGTTAGCAATGTGAATAGACTTGCGCGTCGGCATTAGAGCCTTCCTCCCCATCGGATGAGTTTATTCATGGATTGCTGGAACAGACTTCATTAAATAATTACGTTTGTAATGTGATGCATATGAACTTGCGCGTTGGCTTAGACCTTCCTCCCTATCGGATGAGTTTATATGCGGTTCACTGGTACAAACTTGTAATTGATGACTGTAGGAAGTTATCCGAGCGCGTGTGTACTTCTCCATCTGTAAGGCACACAAGCTTGGGCCGCGGACTTGGGGTCAAATAATGGTATACACTTAGATGTAAATAATAAGTATCCTCCCCATCGGAGTCACTGCTTTTATTTGCATGGCTAAAGAGGAACCGACTATTAATTATTTTGTCATAAAGTTAGGTTGACAAATGAAATTAATGGGTAAAACCTTCTCTTGTAAATGTTCGGGTTTGTAAACGTCCACACTATCGTGGCTTGCAGACTCACGGTGCTTGAGATGTCGGTGAATTTTATTTTATATTGTTTTGAGGGAAACGATATAAAAGGATAAAATTCGAATATTTGATCGGAAAATTTAATTGTGATTCTCTGAATTTCGAATGGCTTTATTTCACTAATTGTTAACTAAAAAACATTATATTTACTTGTCCAAATTTAATGATTAGAAAAGAATCTTGGTTTTGAAAATTACTGCTTAAGAAAATACAAGTGTGTTCTCACAAAGGACGTCTCATGATGCCGTTAATGTCTCTAGTGAAGAGATGAGAGGTTCATAGAAATATGATGGTCTCATGTAACTCTTCGGATACTCGAGTAATTTAAAAGGTAATAGGTCATGATAGAATTTGATGAATGAATTGGAATAATGTGGAATAGAAGTTGAAGGGGAAACCTAAGTCAATTTATTTTCCATAATTGCCTAGATGTTTTGAGTAAGTTCCACCTGAATTACATGAGGATGTATATGGTGAGAAACTTCTGACAAAACATGTGGCAAAGGAAAGCCAGTTTCATCATGATATGAACAAGTTTAATATCTTATTTACTAATGGTTTAAACGTGATTAGTGATGGCATCTACTGATACGAAGTGTGTAGATACTGGAATCACTAAATGTTTATTGCTAAGTGAGGATAAGATAGTTATGACATGGGTAAAACTACAAAGGTAGTGGCTATTGCAGTGGGAGTTGTTTATTTATCTCATGATAAGAATAAACGATTGATTATGAGAAATTACCTTTTCGTACGTTTCATAGAAAGAATTTAATTTCGGTTTCTATGCATTAACGGATGGATACTTCATTTCATTTAAATGACATGGTCATAGAAATGAGGAATGAGGCTATAATCCGTTAAAGTACATTGGTGAATAATTTGGATACTCTTGAATCATGCACATCCCACAGATGCAATAAATAGTAATTAAATAATGCATCTTCTAATATCAGTAAGAGAAAGGAACCTTCGAAAATGAACTAAACATACATTTGGCGTCTATGACTAATTCATTTTACTTGAGTAGGATTCAAAAGTTGATAGTCGATAGACCGTAAGGTTTATCTGAAGTGGAAACTATCAGACTTGCGAGTCTTGCTTGGAAGTAAAAATGATTAACTGCCTTTTCAAGGCTGTGGGGTATAGAGCCAAAGATATATATGTTGGGATTAGTTCATTCTGATTCAAGCGAACCTAACATTATCCGGGCGAGAGGTGGTTATGAATATTCGAAGATTATTCTGGATACCAATATATTTAATTGATACACTGAAAGTCTAAGTTCTTGGATTAATTCAAGAATTGAAAGGCTGGTACAGTGAAGCGTCATGAAAAATATATTAAGTCATTACGATCTAATCGTGATGGCGAGTACCTCTTGGGATAGTTAGGAGCTATTAATCAGAAGTTGAGATTGAATCTCAAGTAGTCTACACCGGGCATGCCCCAGCTGAATGGTGTGGTGGGTAGAAGGTATGAGGCTCTTATGGTTATGATTAGATTGATGATGAATTATTTGGAATAATTAAATTCATTTTATGGATATGCTCTAGATACAGTAATTCGTGAAACGTTTGTCTGTATATGGGATATTCTAGAAAAATGGAGGTGATTTATTTAGTCCAAAAGATCGAAGGGTAATTGTTAAATCAATAACTAGATTTTTGGAAAAGGACTATGTAATAAATCACAAACCCATGTATAAGTTGTTATAAAGGAAGTGAGAGAAAAACACTAAGTATAAGTACCAAGTGTACAAGAGGATATACCACAAGGTAAACTGCAACGCGTGTCACGTCTGATACACAATTACATGTAGTGCCTTGTCGTAGTGGGAGGGTTGTTTGACAACCCATAAATATATGTTTTGGGAGAGTCGTGAGACTTGATCCCTAGTGAACATGGTATTGTCTCACGGATACGACGTAGCACTACAAGATGAAAATGCGGAATCTTAGTAAGTTGCAATGAATGTAGAAATAGAATCTACGGATTCTAAATTAAGTCTGGGAGCTTAGTAGACCACTACATAGTGTAAAAGCCATTGGAAGTGGTCATAGGAAATAAAAGAGGATCATATGGAAAGGTGAAAACCTTAGAAGCAAAGCTTGTTGCGAAAAGATGTACTCAGAAAGAAATGGTTCGATTATGAGGGAACATATTCGCTGGTAGCTATGCTTAAATTGATCCGGATTCTTTTATTTATTGCTGCTCATATTAAATTATGAGGGACAGCAAATAGATGTCAAGACAGCTTTCCTGATTGGAAGTCTTGAGGAAAACATCTATGTGAAGCAACCAGAGTAATTCATTGCAAAGTACTAATAGCATTTTAATAGTAAGCTTAAAATTGTCCAGCGATGGACTAAAGCAAGCTTTGAGATCGTGAAACATCTGTTTTGATTAGGTAATCCAGTGGCATGGATTTAAATCAATGAGCGGATGTGTCTTGTGTGTTGTAAAGAGTGACGGAAACGTGGTGGTATTTCTTGTACTATACGTAGATAGTATCTTGCTCATTGGAGACTATGAAAGAGTATTATCGGGCGTATGGGTACGGTTAATAAAGCGGTAAAGATGAAGGACTTAAGAAAGACAAAATATATCCTTTTGATCACGGTAATACGGATCACAAGAAAGGATATTATGCTTATCTCAAGTTTCATAAATGATACAGTCCATACTCGTTTAGCATGTGAATTTATCTTAGTAAATGTGTCTTTGAGATACAAAAAGAAGATAAAGTAGATGAAAGCGGTTCCTTATGCTTCGGCGAATAAGGAATCTTAATCTAAGGAATGCTATGAACGAAGTTGGATATCTGTTTTGCTGAATGCA
Organism: Pogostemon cablin; assembly: GCA_023678885.1. Taxonomy (NCBI): domain Eukaryota; kingdom Viridiplantae; phylum Streptophyta; class Magnoliopsida; order Lamiales; family Lamiaceae; genus Pogostemon; species Pogostemon cablin. Next base: position 17,386,276 of record CM043007.1, on the reverse strand, counting down.
AGAACAGTGGGTATCAACGTAACCCGGAACAAGAATGATGAACTGTAGTAAGACATATATAAAGTGCCTGAGAAGGACTGGGAATTATCTATGGATTTACTAAACAGATTCACTGCTTCTTGTGGATTACATAGATTCAAATTTTTTAGTCAGATTGGACGGTAGTAAATTCTCCTCGAAGGTTATGTGTTTAATTTTAGGAAGTAGAGTCATAATGTGGAGGAGTGTTATATAGAAATATATTTCAGACTCCGGACTCCATCATGGAAAGATGATAAATTGGAGCCTGGGAGGCAGCTAAAGTATCTATATGACTCTAGAAACTTCATGATGGACTTTGAAGTGTTTCTAAGTTTGCCCAAGGTAATCACAATTTACATTGTTGATATTGGTGCAGTTGCAAACTTGAAGGAATCACGAGTCCATAAGGCAATTAAACACATGGAGCGCGAGTACCACCTGTTACGAGAAATCGTATGATGAGGGGAAGGTTGATGTCGCCTAGATTGCATCGGATGATGACCTAGTAAATCCATTTACGAGGACCTTAAGGCGAGAGCTTTTTATGGTCGTGTAGTGGGAGTAGGAATCAGATGTATGGCAGAAGACATGACAGCATAGTCTTTTAGTATAAGTGGGAGATTGTTGGATTGTATACTAAAAGTCTAGCTTTAGTATGGACAATGTCATAACATTATTTGAAATGAGAATCATTGATCAAATGATTGCATCTTATAATTTATTTTATATGCATGATGCAATAGTCCATTTACTTTATACTGTAGATAATATGTTGTGCGACAACACGCGGAAGATCATATTATCGGTTTCCTTATAAAGTATAAACAGATGCTCACAACTGAGATAGACGGGGGCTCTCTATCGGTATGGTTGTAGTGTGGTTTGGTATTAGCTTGTCTTGGCTATAGAATCACATTAGTGCACTTGTGTGTATTGAGTAGGACCGCCTGAGATCGTTCGACTTATACTGACTTATAGAAGAACTTGATCTCTGTTATTATGGAAGTTCGTGCTCTTAATCCCTATACAATAACCTCGACACGTAGGGCAGTATGTATTTCTTTGATTCATCAATGGGTGAGATTTATAAGTATTAAATCAACAAACTCGGTGAGTTGGGAAGTAGTGCTGTATCTATGGTGTGTTGTTGATTGTAGAAGGAATCCATGTCCGTCATAGGTTGATGATGTCCCCTTGAGGAGCTCATAAGGTTTATCATGTAAATCTTGCAAGTGGATTAATTTCCGGCATGATAAAAAGGTTGAGTGGTACTACTCTTGGATGAGATATTAATTAATTTGAGTTGTCAGTAACTTAATTAATTAATGGACATTGAATATCTTAAACATGGGGAGACTGTCGGGCTCATAATAAGAAGGAGCCCAGAACATAATTTTTGGGATTGGACGGGTAGTGCAATAATAATATTTTAGTGGACTATATTATTATTATTGGATTTAATTAAAAGCTTTGGGCTAAGCTTGGTTAATTAAGTTCAATTGAGGCCCAGCCCAATTTCTCCTCCTGGTCCCTGCTGTAGCCCAATATATATAGTCATCTCAGCTTCTGGAAACCTAACTTCCTGCGCCTCTTTTGACGTGAGTTAGAGAGAAGCAGATTGAGAGAACTCTGGGGATTGTTGACCACCCAACACCAGAGTTGACTTGGGACATACAGCAGAAGATCAAGAGGTGTTCTTCTGCAGTGATTCAGACTCTACATCAACCCTGAAGTACGGTAAACACATTATTGCTTCCGCTGTTTATGTTTACTGTAACCCTAACGATCACGTTTGGACCGCACGATCCAATTGCCCAACAGGGATGTCTAAGGCTCAGTACATAAGCTTTTACTATGGATTGGATTCTGAGTCGCGTATTCTTATTGATGCATCATCAGGTGGAGCGCTGTTATCTAAGATAGCACTTAAAGCAGAAAGTTGTTTGAAGACATCTCTATGAATTAACGTGATTGGCCTACGGAAAGAGTAAGAGGATCATATATATTTGGTAAAGTGGTGCAGGTTGAACATCAAGTTGTGAAGCCGCATAGGAATGATGAGATCGTCTCTAGTTTAGCTAACATCAACAAGCTACTAGAATCCCGGCAGAGGCAGATTACAGAGTTGACACAATGGGGGCCTAGTATGAAGCAGCAAAAAGTAAAGAGTGTCGAAGATACCTTCAATCGATACATGGCAAGGAATGATGTAAGGGTTGACCGCATCGATGCGAGTATGAATGCTAATCGTGCAAATTTATCTAAGTAGTTGAAGGACCTTACCTTGATAATGGGTCAGATAACTACGAGTGTGAATCAGCTGAAGACCGGGACATAGAACGAAGGTCCGATGAAGTAGGTGGCTGAAAACGAAGAAGGCAGGAGCCTTGTTTGACCAACACTACCAAGTTCAACCAGACCTAATGGTCAAACTGATGTCGAATAGTTTTTGAAAAAATAGAGTTATGATGCTCTATTTTCTGTTTCGCCAATCAACCAAGGCACTACCGTTCGACCAGATCACTCTGGTCGAACCATGGTCGAACTGGCAATTGTGGAGAAGAAAGATTGAGTTCAGTTTACAGAGCCTCCGTTCGACCAGACTCATCCCGTTTGACCAGACCTCTCTGGTTGAACTACAGTCGAACCAGCACCCTCTGAACTAGACAGACTGAGCCTGTTTTCTGACACCCAGTTTGACCAAACTCATGCCATTCAACCAGACCATTCTGGTCAAACTATGGTCAAACTGCGGCAATTGAACCCCATTTTTGTACAGAATGTTATACCTGATGTTCAGAGCACTCTAGTACTATCACAAGAAAGAAAGATTAGACTGCAGATGGATAATAAAGATGTGGTTTTCTCCCTTGATAAAGCAATGAAGATGCCCACGGAGACTCAATCGTGCAAGAGCATAGATGTGATTTCTAACTTGTTTAATCTTGATTTTAATAAGACAGATGATTCTGAAATTGCGTGGAAGATTGACAAGGAGGAGTCTAGATAGCCATGGGAGGAATGTAATTCTAAGGATTATATACTTGTGACCAAGAAAGATGAGGTGCGGAGTGTAGACAAGAAGAGAAAAAGAAAGTATTTGAAAGTGAGGATGCGAGAAGACCTCCCTTCGATCAAGTAGTCTAAAAGGCTGCATTCTGTCGTGACTCTCTAACGTTAAACATGAGCATCTGTTGGGGCTTGTCCCTTCCATTTTATTGCTTTATTATTTCTTTTGTTATGAGTGAGGATTTATTATATTTGAGGTGCTCATGTTTTGGCAATTACATCTCTTTCCAAACTTAGTTTCGACTTACGTTTTTACTAAATTTGGGGGTGTGATGTACTTACCTCATCTTATGAGCATTGAGGGTATAATTTTTCCTTTCGTTGGTTGTTTGTTTGTTAGGGGGGTTAATTTTTCGTGGCATATTAATATTTTAATCGGTGTTGGTATGTCAATTTTTTTTACAACTTACCTAATGTTTAGTGTGTTGTGTTGGTGTGTCTAGTGTGTGGAGTCGATTAGATAGTTAATTGAATCTTTCTTATAGTTCTTCTATAGTATTAATGATGAATCATGTGATGATGAGTGTGTTTGAGCTTTGATGATAGAAACAGGTAAACTGAGGCTTTGACCTGACCGAGTTGAACAACTCGAGGAGGTCGTGAATGTTTTGAAAGAAAGAAACCAAGTGCCCTCGTTTTTTTTTTTAATTCTTATATGTGCTTTTAATTTATAGGAGTGGAAGGATTGAGATTTATATTTTTGGTGATCCATGTGAGCTTATATTTTAGAATTGTGCCTGACATCCATAAGCTCTTGAAATTGATGAAGGAAAAGTACTTGAGTTATATTGTAATAAAAAGTTCTATGTGTACTTGTGGGATGTTACTTACCATGAATGGTGCTCTGTTACTTGTTAAATACCCATGTGAGATTTTGAGCCTTATTGATCATGATACATAATCACATGATATTTCTTTCTGGTGAGTATCGTTCTTGTGTGTGTATTCTAGAATTTGCCTCTTGTTTTACTTAAAACTACATGTGTATTAGATGATGGGAGATGATTTTAGGCCATCATTGAATATGTGAGTCACTTAGCTAAATAATTCCCTACCGAATGATGTTTATCCGTAGTTAGCCCCGTTGAGCCTAAAACCATTATTCTTTGGCAGCCTACGAGAAATAGCCACTTTGAGCATCTGAATTTTTTTTAGTCTTGATTGCCCTATCTAGTGAAGAATTAATGGCCTTTCAAAGTGTGTTGATGGAATTTGATAACAGCTTGGGAAGGAATGAAATTGGTGTTGAAATAGTGATTGAGCTTGATAATGCATCTAAGGAAAATTATGGAATAGTGCTTAATCTAGTACTCCATCGAATTAAACACCCTAGGGTAGTGCTTAAATTTATTATCCTATGGAGGATGCGTGAGGTATTGCTCGAAACTGGTACCTCAAAAGAAAAAAAAGAAGGAAAAAATATTGTGCTTGAAGGAAAAAAAAAGTGAAAGAATTGAGGAGGATGTGTGCATAATTGAAGTGAGTAAGAAGAATGAAAGATCATGATAGGCACACTTGATTGATCCGAGTTTGAGTCACTTATCCATATATTTCCTACCTTAACAGAAGAGCCAACATTACATCTAAAAGAAAAGTCATTTTTGATCCCATTGTCGAATCATACTTTTAGTGGTGGAGAGTTTGAGATTTTTGGCAAGGTTATGCATGCACTTGAATTGAATTTGAGCGTAAACACCTTAACCCATGAGTGTACATCTTTTACACTTGAGTATGAGTGATATATACTTCCCGTGAGAATATGTTAACGGAACATTTGAATTGGTGGTGATTGTCTTATCTTGTATGCTATGAATTGATTATTACATGTAATGAGAGTTGCATGACCTAAGTTGAGGACAATTATATTTTGAATGGTGTATTTGTCATAGTCCTTGTTTCCCCGCTAATTTTTTTACTCTCTCTCTTTTTATTTTTATTTTGTTGCCTCGGGACGAGCAACTGGTAAGTTTGGGGGATTGATGAGAGTGAAAATAAGCGTGTTTTAGTATCCAATTTAACACCTTTTTAATAGAAATTGTTGTTATGTATTAGCACAAGTGTCTTGTATTCATTATATTTGAGAAAAAGGTGCACTTGAGGTGTTTTACTGTGTTTTAGGTGGAAAAATGATCAAAAGTGCCAAGTTGGAGAAAAGGTGCAACTTCTGTATGAATGCTAAAAAATGCACGTCTAACTTGTGTAATTTTTCTGTATTTATATGGAGCTATAAATTGGAAGTGTGATACATGGTTTGAAAGTCACAGAAGAGAGGGTCGTTTTGGCGCAAAGAACACCTCAATCGGAGTCCAAATGAGAAAGTTATGATTAAAGTGGTAACATCGCGCAAGCTGTGTCAAACAGAACGGCTGTGCCACTTTGCATGACTTGTTACACATTCAAATATTGGAATTTCTATGATTTCTTTATATGGATAGAAATCCAAGGAAGAGAGGATCGTGTGATCGAAAGAATCATTGAAATCGGAGCTTGGATGTGGAAGTTATGCGGGAACGGTAAGACTACGCATGCAGCTTGACCTGCCGTTCAACCAAGAGATCTCTTTCGACCAAGTGAAGCCAAGTCGAACGGAGAAAGTTAAGTCTAACTGGAAATTTCAACTTACAGACATCCCGTTCGACCAAGGCCTCTAGTTCGACCAAAACCACTTTGGTCGAACGGGGATCCGGAGATCAGTTTTCGATGGGATTTTTACCCCCTGAGCGAGTATTTTCGTGTTTTCCAAGAAAAAGTCCATCCAAGGTCCATAAGGAGAGCTTACATGTATAAAATGGGATGTAGGCCACATCATTATTCATTGGAGACAAACCACAACATAATCATCCTACACCCCACAAGGGAAGATCACCCCCCAACCATCATCCTATCCTTCATCCATCCATCACAGTAAAGATTCGTCCGTGGAATCAAGAGAAGAACTAAGAGAATGATTCAAGACGGAGAAGGACGCGACAACTCCCGCATCTAGGGTTTTATTCATTTCCTATCTTGTATTTTCCATAATATGAGTAAGATCTATCCAACCCCCATGATTGTTCTTCGCAACATCATGGTAGATCTAAGGTTTTGAAGGTTTTATGAATTAATTAAATTCTCTTGTGTGTCCTCCGTACAACACTACATGTGGATTAATTTTATATATGATTGTGCCTTCTTTATCCATATTCACGGTCGTTTTGTGCATCTTCAATTGGTATATAAAGTCTGAATATATATCTTAGTTGTAGATTGAGTGCGTTCATCGCTGAATAGGATTCCATGTTATGATTCTAAGTGAGGGGACTCCGAAGTTTTATTAGAACTATCATATATGAATGTTTATTAATTGAATTGAATTCAGATTAGTATGTAGGATAAAGAGGGTAATTTTATAGTACCTATAAAGGGAGATCATATCGGGTTAGATTCATGCTGATATTACCTAGAAAGGGGGTGAAATTACATCTCTTGCTCTGAGGTTATTCACACGTGTTACATACATATTTACTTGTGTCTATAGATTAGATTTGCATAGTTTAGGGATGCGTCCATAATCCACAAGGCAGAGTCGGCCTGCACTTGAGAGGGAAGTTAAGTAGTAAAACTAGATTACCTTAGAGCTACCTATTCTCCATTCTCGAGATACTTTCGTATTCTTCTAGTATTATTTTATTTTAATTGTTATTTAATTTTCAGCATATTAATTATTAGATTATAAATCTCAAACTTAATTGCCTTGTCTTAATTAATTTAGTAAATAATTAAATTGATAATACGCTGTCCTTTAGGTTCGATATTTAACTTGGTCACTTATCTACGCTAAAATAACATTCTTCATACTTGAGAATTAATTTTGCGTATAAAAAAAATGCGCATCAGTAGTATTATCATTAATGGCACGAAGATTAATGCAGAGAGGTTGATGAACTATGTCCGGATTTACCAATTCATTCAAAGTTCTTTATGCATAATGTTTTCTACACCAAAATCAAAGCCTCATGTTGTTGCACTATCTTCTGTGTTCAAATCACGTTTAAAATCATAATTTTTATCTTCAAACAAGGTAGGGTCAACTGCTGCAACCTCGAGATCGATGGTGATTTCAATGTCTTAAATGGTTGAAGAACTTGCTTGAAATTTCTCTCGAGTTTCCTTCCTCAACCTCCGGGCAGTCTTCTCAATTTCTGTTATAAATTCAAGCTGTTTACTGTAAGACGAACGAGTGATCATCCATAGAAAATTTTTCGAAAGCAGACAGGCACAACACTGAATTGTTCAGTGTTAGTGTTGCAGGCAGAACAGAAATTATAAGTAAACAGAGTAGCGACTAATTCCAGAAATTCAATTCAAATCTCAGAAAATAAATATAAAGATAACCACAAAAATTTAATAAAAACTTCAAATTTACTCCTCGAGCAAACGACGCCAAAATTTGATAGGCTATTGCCAGCCTACCAAAAATAAGGTTTATAAAATTTTCGAACAAATCCACTAAAAATGTAGTAGGGTAAGTACGGGTCGAACCCAAAAGAGTAAATTAAAATTCGAATTAAATTAAAGTGTTGAAAACATAAGAATAAATGGGGGGAGGGGTGGTTAGGATTGGTGAAAATTGAAAATAACAATGATAATAAATCAGCTCAAATTACTCAAACAATCAAAACGAATGCGATTTAGGAATTAACCAATAGAGACAAACCTAGTTTAAAGCAACGATCCCCTCCCGTTTACTGAATCAATTAATCACAAGAATTAAATATCTTACCTAATGATTAAATCAACATTCAATGGGAGGTTCACGAAACCCTAAACTGGAAAAGGGGATTAGCCCATAATATACATAATTAAATCTAAATTAAAAAGAATAAACTGATAGTTTGGTGTTCTTCTTGAATTTTCCTAAAGTGTTGAGTCTGCAGGGAGCCTCCAATCTGCTTTCCAATCACCTCTCACGTCTGAAGTTCTGTCCAAAACCCAAGCCTTCCTATTTATTAGTCCTTCCATCCCACACTTATGTTCACACTTTCCATTTTCGTCTGTCCCACATTTATGTTCACCACCGAAAAAAGAAAACTTCACATTAACCAAAAACCTCAAAAATTATCTTAATTTCAAAAATATCACTCCTACCTAACACACATAACATACTTTATAATTTATTTATTACCTAAAAATACCACAATACCCCTAAAAAGTCAATAAAGTTGGTCAAAAAACAATTTTTCTTAAACTCCATAGTGAACTTAACTATGGGACGGATGGAGTATTATTTTTTAAAATCTTTCCTTCTTTTTCTCCAATTTTTGCTTAACTCCCCATCTCCAATTTAATTCTTTATTTGACTTTCCTTTTTTCTCAATCCATCTTTGTAAGTGATTTTTCCACTTGATTATTTCTTTTGAAATTCATCTCTTGCCATGCATGAAACAGCATCCAATTTGATTGGTCCATTAATTCTGATAGACAAATAAAAATCTTCCAATTTCGACCTATTAAAACACAAATTGACCCATCAAAGTAAATGTGCACAAGAAATAGAATAAGTCGTAATATGCATGCAAATGATACACGAACAATTCAAATAGATGGCAATTGACTTAAAATAATAATGGCAAATTACGACTTATCAATTAACAAATATACTTAATATGCATATTACTAGATTTGATTTTTTTAAGGCAAACACTCTTTTAAGGCAAACTAGTATAAACTCATGCATTTTTAAGGCAAACACTCTTTTAAGGCAAACTAGTATAAACTCATGCATTGCACGGGAATAAAAAAATTTTATATTTAAATTTTAAATTTTAAAAGTTTTTATTATTACAAATATATATACTAATTTATATATAATTTGATAACTGTTTTGTTAATAAAAAACATTAACTTTTTTTTTAAATATATAGAGTTAGATTAGTTTTTACATTAAGAAAATATATATACTATTCATTTATCTGGTTTATTTATTAATATTATTTTTAAAATATGTATTGGATTATATAAATCTCACATACTTTTTACATAAATTATATCCTACTATGTTACTTACATTGCTCTTTAATCTTATACATTAATATACATTAATTTGATATAAAAGTTAAAATCCCTCACTTAAATTTCTAAAATAATTTAAATTAAAATTTACTATACTACTTAAATCACTAAAGACAAATATAAATTATGATTTACTAAATTCAATTGATCATAAATTCATATTTCTTATTTTTATTTATATCCAAAACAATCATCATCTTACTTAATTTGAGTGACCAATATTTTTGTTTAGAATAACAAATAAATTATTAGAATCCCTCTTATATATTTTCACATTTGAAAGGGAATTATACATTATATAATTCTTAAAATGTCTTATTCACATATGAATCATAAAAAAACACACCATTGGATTTTTTCACCGAAAATATAGCTTTTTTGGGAACAAAAGTTTTCAACCATACGCTAAATTTTATAATATTATACTTTAGAATTTTCTTTTATTTATATGACATGTATAGTATTTAACTACATGTTAAATGCAAGGGAAAAAAGAAAAAAAAATTCATAGAATTAGTGAAAAAAATCTTACATACCTTCTATATAGTAAGAGCAAACTATATTCTGTCAAAAAGAAATCTTTTATTTATATATATATATATATATATATATATATATATATATATATATATATATATATATATATATATATATTCTTTGCTATAAGAACAAAATACATACTAATATAATACAATTGGATGAGTTTCTTTTTCCCTCAAATGAAAGGTTCTATTTACCTAGCCAAAAGACTATATGGGGACTCTATAATATTTAACCAAGAGAACAGAAGCTCCACGAAGGAGTTACAACATTTGACTAAGGAGATTTTAATACCTCAAAAAGAGGATACACTACTCCCTAAAGGAGACAAAATGATAACAACAAAGTTCAAACAGTCGAGTAAGAAAAAAAGCATGAAAGGATTAACAAATACAAACTGTTAATAAAGCAACATATGCTAGCTAGATCCATGGATAAAATCTCCAAATCCCCAACAATGGTAAAAACACACCAAAACCCCAACGATAAAAACACACCGAACATGATATAAACGGATGAGTTGAATCATATAGATTTAGCATTTTTATGGTTGGTTAAATTATTAAATGTACTTTAAATACCATTATTACCAATAAAATACATTCATTATCATTATAAAAATTTATTTATAATAATAATAAAATAATAAACTAATAATTTAGCATGATTGGTACGTGGTAATGGATTAGTAATGGAATCACTATTCCTAATTTGATTACTAATTTTATAATTGTACATATTTAGAATGAGAATTATCATTCTTTTGGGAATCACCATTCCCTTAAACAAAGGAATGGTGATTCATGCACCCCCATAGTATTTCCAATTCCCATGCATGAAGGAATCAACTTTTTATTTTTTTATTTGTGTAACATAATATAAATCATAAAAAATTATAAAAATATTCTCTTAATTTATATCATAATATATATATATATATATATAATTAAAAAGTTATAAATAATTTAATATGATTATGTTTAACGTATAATATTAATTAAAAACTTTATTATTATATTATTTAATAAAAAATAAAATATTAAATTATTTATAAATTTAAAAAAAATCATACATTAAATATATTATTTTAAATTTTATTCTTTAAATTTTTAATAAAATTATATAATTAATTTGATATTTATTCTAAATAAAAATTAATAAATTATAAATAAAAAATATTATTGATAAAATTAAATATATACATGTAATATTGAATATATAATTGTTTTCATATATAATTTAATATTTTTTTAATATATGTAATTTTTTGTTTATATTTTAATAAATATTAAGGTTTTATTTTATTTTTAATTTAACACTTTTAAATATAAAATCTTCACTGAAATTTTTTTAAATATATAAATTTTTAATTTAGATTATAATTAATTAAATATTTTATACATAAATTTTAATTTTAATGCTATAAAAATATTATTAATGAGATTAGAACTAGTTAATTAATACATTTTCTATTACTTGAGTTATTCTTAAACCATATCAATCACTATAATCATCGTTTTCATTCATTACTTTCTCATCTATATTTCATTCATTCATGAGTTCATTCAATTACATCATTATTCTATTCAACCGTACAAATCTAGCCTTAATAAATGAAATTTGAATAAGAAAGAAATATTCTTTTATAGAGATAGAAAAAATGACTAGTTATAATAAATATTCCCTCCGTCCCGGTCAAACTGCATTGTTTGACTGCATAAAGCTCTCCCAAAAATTACAATAAATGGTGCAATACGGGCGGGACGGATGAAGTAATCATTACGTGGGTGCGGTACACAAAAATGCTAACTTAATTCATAATTCATTTGTAGAGACCATTGATTGAGCCATTTAAAATTAGAAGGATTTCTCAATTTAATAAATTAAGGTAACTCGTCAAAAATTAATTAAAAGTTATTAATTGTTGCACAATTCAAGGTCAAAATTTAAAAAATAAAAATCAATCTTCAAATATATAGATTTAAACAATATTAAAACCTAAAAAATATTACGTAGATTCGTTCACATAAAATTAACATTACAAAATACTCAATTAAATATATAAATATTTTAATGGGATACTTAATATTAGGTACATTGGAATTTTTTTAATTATTTTAGATATAAAATTAAAAAAATATTACTATTAGCTATATGAATATATAGTGATATTCCAACTTTACTCTTACAATATGCTGCACATAAACAATTACGCTGCACACAATCATTTATGTTATGTGCAAAAAAGAATTTATGTGTGCACCAAATGTTATGAAAAAAATTTTATGTGTAGCAAAAATAATACGTCCAACAATAAATATTATGTGCAGCAAAAAAATTCGTAAATATTATGTGCAGCAAAACAAGTCGTAAATGTTATGTGCAGCAAAAAAAAAGTCATAAATATTTTGTGCAACAAAAATATGTATGTGCAGCAAAAAAGTTGTTAAGTTATACTCCCTCTGTCCGCTTCTAAGGTATCCATTTTACTATTTCTGGCATCCGCTTCAAAGGTATTTATTTCCCTTATTTAGTAAAAAAATACATAATATGACCCACCACTCCCCTCTAATACAACTACCCACTTAATATATAATAATAATACCCCTTAATCCATGTGCAAAAAGTAAATGGATACCATAGAACCGGACACGTGCAAAACATAAATGGATACCTTAGAACCAGACGGAAGGAGTATTAAGTTTGGGGTATATTGGGTTATTGATCTTAATATTTCATATTTAGGAGTAATTATTTTAAATTGATGTATCTCATAGTTATAATAGGTACTAAGTGTATATCTAGTAATAATTAATTCTATTTTAATTCCCTTATAAATTTATTTATTTTTAAAAATTTTAAACAATATTAATATCTTTAATTAATATAATCAAATTTTGAGAAATGGCATATATTTATTTAATTTTTAAATCAAATTAATTAACTAATACTTCATACTCAACCTTAACACTACTTAATTAAATAATAAAATTTAAGATGAATAAATTTAAAATATTATTACTAAATCATATATTAATTATATATATATATATATATAAAGAAATATTACACATGTAATAGACATATAAAATACATATACTGAATATATATTACATACATAAGCTAAACTCATGAGAAGATGACACACGGCGAGGATAAACTCGCAATTAGATTTTTTAGATACTTGTGTAAATCGGGTTTAAGGTGTAAAATTTGTAGTTTTCCTTCCAACATATTATTATATCCTATTCACTCCGTCCGATTCTAAGGTATCCATTTGCTTTTTGCACATGGATTAAGGAGTATTATTATTACATGCAAAATAGGTAGTTGTATTAGAGAGAAGTGGTGGGCCATATTATGTACTTTTTTTACTAAATAGGGAAATTGATACCTTTGAAGCGGACGCCAAAAATAGTAAAATTGATACCTTAGAAGCGGACGGAGGGAGTATATATTACTAGGATGTTTAACTTAAAGGACCACAGAATTTACGGTGTAAACCTTATTTATAGGAGATTAATATTACTCCCTCTGTCATGTCCTTATAGTTACGTTTACTTTTTGCATGTGGATTAATGAGTATAGTATTTTTATGTGTATTGAGGTGAGAGAAATAATATTTTAATGTAAAGTGGATAGGTGTATTAGTGTGATGTGTGGGGTTATGGAGAGAGAAAAGTTAATTTGTGTGGGTCTCATATGCTAAAAAAGGAAACGTAACCATTGGGGTGGGACGCCCAAAATAGTAATGTGTAACTATTAGGACGGGACGGAGAGAGTATATATATATATAAACTTTTTTTAACTAAATAGAGATTGTATATTTAGTAAGGTATGAATCGATTGTTTAGTCAGGAGAATAGTTGGTATTAGGTGCATCGGTGGAATTGTATAATTTTTTTATTTTATTTTGTATACATGTTATTCTATTTTGTATACGTGTACGTGTTTCTTAATAATTGTATAATTTTACACACTAAGTTTTTCATTAAAAAAACTAGCATCCAAATATGTATAATTTTTTATTCAACAATGTATACATGTTTTTTAATAATTGTATTTTTTTTACACTCAATTTTTCATTAAAAAAAACTAACAATTATATTGTATACATTTTTGTTCAGGATTATACTTTCCATTTGGATTGTCTCAAGTTAAGGTTTACATTTCATTTTTTATCAAGTTGGGTCCACACAAAATAATTAATTATTTCATGTAGGACCCACATGCAACACTAATACAACTACCCACTTTACATTAAATATTATTTCTCTCACCTCACTACACATTAAAATATTATATCTCTTAATCTCCGTACAAAAAGTAAACATCAACGTGGGATGGAGGGAGTATGTTTTTGTTTATATTTATATACGTTTTTTAAAGTATGTACATCATATATTAGAGTGTACCCAGTGCCCGTATAATTATCCTCAGGAGAATAATATATTTTGACTTTGATCTCTTGTTTCTTGTGAATAAAATTTACCTATTTCACATGCTCTTTTTTATGATTAGGTTATTGAAAAAATAATAATAGTAAGTTTAGAGTTCATTATTTTCTTACATAATTCTTTCCTAATAATTTTTTAGAATTTCATTTAATTAAAGTATTATTATTTTAATAATTACCATAGAGTCGCATCATCTTTAATAAGGGAAGTTTAGCGTGAGATCGTGTCACGGTGAGATTATTTTATAATTTTTTATTAGTTGTCAATTTTTATTAAAAATGTTATCATGGCCTCATGGTGAAATTATTTTATACTTTATTTTTATTAGTTGTCATTTTTTATTAAAAATGTTATTACTTTTCTTTAAGAATGTTGGCACTTTTTATTTATATTAAAATTTATTCATGATAGTACATTGCACCATTATCACTTTTTCATCGTATCATTTTTCATTAAAAATGTTATTACTATTTATCCATCTCAAATAACGTGAGACCCTTTACGTGAGACGATCTTATACAAATCTTTTTCATTAATTATCATTCTTTATGATTGGTATGGAGTATTAGTGAGAATTCAAATTTATCAACTATTCTCATTGATTTATTTTACACTACACCCTTTCAATCAAATTCATTTTTATTATCATTATCATCATTAATGATTCTCACTATAATTTTAAATTTTTACCATGCGAGCTTCCTATTTTATTACACTAGCGTTTGAACTCGTGCGTTGCATGGGACAAAGGTATTCTAATATTATTTAAACCTGAAAGAGAAGACTAAATCATGACTTTTGGATAAATCATTCTATCTCTACCCGAAGGAGAAGCCTAGTAATATCGTCCCATGCAACAGTAATAATATCAAAAAGCAGTATCGTGTGTTGCATGGTCAGGGATTTTATCAAATAAATATTTTTTTTATAATATACTCCCTCCATAATACATACTATGTAGACTCTTGGGATACAGTATACCAAAAACCACTGGGGTAAAATCTTAATTTGCACCCTTTGAACAAACATTATTCCCTTCTGATAAATGGTAAATTCTCGGGGTACAGTATGCCCTAAACTACTGGATAATAGTATATGATAAACCACAAGGGTAAAGTTATAACGTTACAATTGGAACAAACACTAAACCTTGCCAATAAATATTTTTTTATACAATATACTCCCTCTATAATACATGCTATGTAGACTCTTAGGGTAAAGTAAATCAAAAATCACTGGGGTAAAATCTTAATTTCACCCTTTGAATAATCACTCTTCCATACCGATAAATGATAAACCTTGGGGTACAGTATGCCCTAAACTACTGGATAATAGTATACTATAAACTACAGGGGTAAAGTCATAATATTACAACTGGAACAAATACTAAACCCTGCCGATATATATTAAACCCTCGGGAGGACATTATGCCCTAAACCACTAGGAAAAAGTATACCATAAATTATAGGGGTAAAGTCATCTTTTCACTGCTGATAAATATTAAATCATCGGGGTATAGTATGCCACTAAAGTTATACTACTAATCAGATTAGGTAGTTGAATATTTATTAATTAGTATTTAGGTACCCGTACTTATTTAAATGTATCATACCATATTTATTTAAATATCAACCACTCATACCCGAATTTATGTCATTTAAAAATTTATTACTGTATGTGTAACTACTCCAAAATTATTTATCAATAGATAAAACGGGGTACCAGGAAATATGGACACACTTTTCTTTTTGGGTTGTCTCATATAAATTGACATATTTCCTTTTTAAGGATATGAGACCCACACAAAAATAATTTATTTATTTACATGGGCCCACATACATATCACACTCACCACTAATACAACTACCCACTCCATGCCCAAAAAAATGTCAATTGTTATGGGACGGGGGGAGTATTTAGGTACCCATACTTATTTACCCGAATCTGTGCCGTTTAAAAATTTATTACTATATTTGTAACTACTCCAAAATTATTTATCAACATGCTTAGGATAAAATGGGGTACCAAAAAATATAATTATTAGAGATAATCAATATCGACATTAGGAGTACCCGTAATTCGTATCCATTTAAATGTTCATCATCCGTAATCGGACATATCCAATTTAAAAAATTTCATAATAATATCATCCCAAACTTATTATTGTATTGCATCTGTATGCTTGGTTAATGTTTATCTAAGGGTGAAACGAAACGATATTAGGACCGGTGAAAGAATTACTCACAGGAATATATTTATTTTTCGGTTTTATTTTTATAACAAAAATTATTTACACAGATTCTATTCATAAATTGAAAAAATAAAAAATTAATAGATCGTTCACTTAAAAATTGTTATTATATTTTTGAAAAATGAAAATCTTCTCCCATACATTTTTATGAATCTCCTAAAAACTACATTTAAACCTAGGCATAATTTGATTATAGGCATTTCGATTAATTATATTATAAGAGAGCTTCATATAACTTTTATATATATTTTTCATAAATTAGTTGTAATCAAACCAATGATTAATTTCTCAAACTAAGTATTTGTTATACCAAGTAATCAAATCAAATATTAAAGAATATACTATTGTAATACTCCCTCCGTCCCTCCTTAAGAGGGCCAAATGCTTTTTGGCACGTAGATTAAGGAGTATTATTATTTAATGTGTAGTGGGTAGTTGTATTAGTAGGAGTGTGGGTCCCAACATTTAATTGTATTAGAGGGAGTGTGTGGGTCCCATGTGTATAAAAAAGGAAAGGGGACTCTTTGGGTGGGACGACCAAAATGGAAAAATGGCCCTCTTAACCTGGGACGGAGGGAGTATATATTAGTTTGAAAGATATAATATTTTTAATGTATAATCGATAGTTATTAGGGATTATGGTGGATATGATATTCACTATAGGGGTATCCGTACGTACTCGTATCCATTTAAATATAAACTACTCATTTTCGTAACCGTTTCATTAAAAAAATATATTATGATACTCATACCCGTCTCAAACTCGTTTATCAATACCCGTAGATTACATATACTCATTTAATGCTAATTTATTTTAGAAAAATATTTTTGAACTACCTGTGAAAATTATAATTATTAATATATTATTTATAATGTATTTATATGCTTATGACTAAAAATCGATATCTATCAGCGCCTACTTTTAACATTAGTGGCTTCAACATCCACTGGCTGGTGAAATAGCCATCAATCAGCATGTTTATTGTAGTGCATATTGAATACAAAAATATTATAACTTATTATTTTAATTTCTAATTCTAATGATATTTTTTTGAACTGCTCGTACTCGTTTTTTTAGGGTATTAATTAATTATGTAAGATACTTTCTTATTTCGTAATACTCATACCCGTATATAAATAAATATCATTTAAAAATTAATATTTTAAAAATTTATTACAATATTTTTATCCGTCCCAAAGTCTTTTAGTGGACGGTGGGTTTTGGCCTCCTCCGGATTAGTCGGTTTATGAATTGGATGCACTAAAAAATATATTATGATACACATACTCATCTCAAACTCGTTTATCAATACCCGTAGATTGCACATACTCATTTAATAATAATTTATTTTAAAAAAATATTTATATTTAAAATAAGACAAAGTCTCTTGTGAGACACTACTTATGTGAGACCATTTGTGAGATGTGTTAAAGTATGTTTATTACTTAGATAAAGTATGTTTAATAGTTGTTAAAGTATGTTTTGTAAAGTATGATGGATGATGAATTAAAGTATGATTTTAAAATGTTATAATATGATTCATTATTGACATACTTTAACTACAAATAAGCATACTTTAACTTTATAATAAGCATACTTTAATAATGAGTTGACCCGTCTCACAACCGTCTCATAAAAAACCAGTCTCACAAGAGAGTCTCTCTTAAAATAAATATGATTAAATAAAAATTATAATTAGTAATATATATTTATAATATATTTATATTTTTTAGTGTTTAAATTAATTTATATACATATATATTGTGTTAAAATTAATATTTTAATAAAAATTATATTATTGTTATTTAATTATGAATTAAATATAATATGAACTTTGTTATTTTTAATATGATCAAACCAATGATTAATTTCTCAAACGAAATATTTGTTATACTAAGTTATCAAATCAAATATTAAAGAATATACTATTGTAATATATATTAGTTTGAAAGATATAATATTTTTAATGTATAATCGGTAGTTGTTAGGGATTATAGCAGGTAGGATATCCACTATAGGGGTATTCGTATGTACTCGTATCCATTAAAATATAAACTACTCATTTTCGTACCCGTTTTATTGAAAAATATATTATGATACTCATACTCGCCCCAAACTCGTTTATCAATACCCGTAGATTGCACATACTCATTTAATACTAATTTATTTTAGAAAAATATTTATATTTAAAATAAATATGATTAAATATAAATTATAATTAGTAATATATTTTTATAATATATTTATATTTTTTAGTGTTTAAATTAATTTTTTTATATATATATATATATATATATATTGTGTTAAAATTAATATTTTAATAAAAATCATATTATTGTTAATTAATCATGAATTAAATATAATATAAACTTTGTTATTTTTAATATGATCAAATAAAAGTTATAACTATTAATTAATTATATAATTATTTCATGACATATTATATAATATAGATAAAATATTTTGTATAATTTTAATTTGTGGATACTTGATTCATACACGTACATAATTTAAATTCTAATGATATTTTTTTGAACTAACCGTGAAAATTATAATTATTAATATACATTTATAATGTATTTATATGCTTATGACTAAAAATCGATATCTATCAGCGCCTACTTTTAACATTAGTGGCTTCAACATAACTGTTTATGAATAATTAACATAATTTGAAAAAATTAATTCAAATTGTTTAGGTATAATTAACATAATAATTTGAAATAATTAAAATTAGTAGTATTTATGTATTATATTTAATGAAAAAATAATATTAAGCACACATATAAGGAATCATTTTAACTAATGTATCATTATTATGACAAAAAAATCAATAGTCAAAATCTAATATTATAATTGTGATGAATGGATGAGATTGAATAATGTGATGAATGGATGAGATTAAAAAAGGTTTAGTAATCAAAATCAATAGTATAGATTAAAAATTAGTTCAATTTTGATTTTAAAGTGTGTTTTATTATATATAAAGATACTTTAATTTTAGAGTTCTATCATCAACTACTCCCTCCGTCCCAAAGATATTGACACACTTTTCTTTTTGGGTTGTCCCACAAAAATTGACATATTTCCTTTTTAAGAATATGGGACCCACACAAAAATAATTTATTTATTTACATGGACCCACACACCCATCACACTCACCACTAATACAACTACCCACTACACATTAAATATTATTTCTCTCACTTCACTTTACATTAAATTATTATGCTCCTTAATCTCCGTGCCCAAAAAAAATGTGTCAATACTTCCGGGACGGAGGGAGTAATTCAAATTGAAATTAATCACTTGAATGATACTTTCATTTAACTACCTTATGATTTATGGAGAATTCTTTATTTGTAGTATTTATTGTATTTTCATTTTAGGAATTCCAAATATGGTGGATGATTCATGTAATTCACTTACACAAATATTTAATGATTATATAAAAAATAATAGAGAGGAGAACACTCATTACTCACCTCATATATACTCCTTAATCTCTCTCTCTCTCTCTACACCACCAGAATGCACAAAATTAGTCAACTGCAAACTCTTTGCGCCATGTTGTTCATATTAGCATACTTGTGGCAAATCCAGATTGAAATCTGTCAAGGGGCCCCCCTTCAGGAGGTTATCTCAGCCGACGAGGCGGCGGTGGCGGCAGAGGAAGAAGAAATGATGGATTCAGAGAGCAACAGAAGGGTATTGTGGATGAGGAAGAGATACATAAGTTATGACACATTGAAAAGGGATTTGGTGCCATGTAATAGGCCAGGGGCTTCTTATTACAACTGCAGGGCTCCTGGTGTTGCCAATTTTTACAGCAGAGGTTGTGAGATTATTACAAGGTGTGCTAGGGGAGGCTAGTCATGATCATCAGCAACTGGTGCCATTTCATCTCCTATTCCATCGAGTTTGTTAGATTGCCGCCACGTGTAAATTGGTGGTGACTTTTAATTGCAACATCTGGTGTTGGGAAAAGAGTTTAGTGTAGCTCTGTTATGAAGGATCTTGTTTGTATGCATATCATGAGAGTCGTATCTTTATTTCTCATGCATCATTGTCTTCCGGCTCCCTTATCTAATTCAATGTCTATATACATTGGACCATTCAATTTTTCTGCCTTTACTTGTTTTTCCTTGGTCTAATAATGCAAGTGCACGGTGTATAAGTATGATAATATATGCAAATAATTCTTTATACGTATACTAGTATATGAAATAGTATTATTTTATGTGAACTTAAATTCTTCTAAATCAAAATTATTACTCCGTGCTCAAATTCGTTTACGTTTTTTTAATTTTCACATTCTCTTTGAGATTAATTTCTTATTCAAAAAACTAATAATTCATTACTATAAAGATTAAAGAGAAATATTTATGTTCAAGAAAGTAAAATTCAAATGCATCGTAAAATGAATTCACACCAAAAAAGAACTTGATAATTCTCTCTCCGTCTCATAATAGAATTCACATTTACCGTTTCATATTATTTAAGAAAAGTTATTACTATTATTGTTATTATTATTTTGAAGTGTAAAATAATGTGAGTGTTGGGTACATAGAAATGAAAAAATCAAATTAAAGTAATATTGAGAATATTGAATAAAGAATTATTTAATTTTTTAGATGCGATGGATTTTAAGGGACAAATAAATAAAAAATGAGAAAATCGTTCTAAGGAATGGGGGAAGGGAGTATTATTTTGTACTTAGTATATTTAATTGAATTAAACGGGAGACAGATTACTATATTGAGGAATGGGTTGTTCTACCATTTTGTTAGATTAATGAAGTATATGAGTATGGAAGTCTTTTTGAATACTTTGTTCAATGAGAGTGCTCCATTGGCTTAGTGAAAGAATTTAGTAAATAGTTGGTGATTTTGGTTAATTGGGAGTACTCTAGTTAGGGTGCATCTTGCATTAGAGAATCTAAATCCATCAATTATGTTTCCTCCAAAATTAGAATATTAGAACGCGGTGATAGATAAATCAGCGGGGACGTCGGAGCAATAGGCCATTGATGAGTGTTTTCTCAACACACAACTTTAATCCCCAATTATGAAGGATATCAATTGTAGTTTCGAAGGTGACCAAGTTAAATATCGAATCCATGGGACGGATAAATATTACTTCTATTATTTTCTAGCAATTATGACTATGTTGAGAATTATATTTGTAGGTTTGTAAACTAAGTAATAATTAAAATACCAAATAAATAACAAAAACTAGAAAATAGTAATTGTGATCAAATAAGATAATAGGTAGTTCGACAAGCCATCCAATTTCATTCGTTAATTCATACTTTCGTGTGTCGATGTCCGACTCTGCCTTGTGATTTATGGATGCATCGCTAGACCATACAAATCTATTATATAGACACAAATAGATAAGTTTTTGAAAAGTGTGAGTATCCTCAGAGCAAGACATATACTTTACCTCCCTTTCTAGGTACTATCATAATCAATTATTTCCCGTGCACTTAGTACTCTAACCCGATTTGATCTCCCTTTTTAGGTACTATAAAGTTATACTCTTAATCCTACTTGTTAACCCGAATTCAATTCAATTAACAAATATTCATATAAGACGGTTCTAATAAAACCTCGGAATCCCTTCACTTAGAATTATAACAATAAACTCTGCTCATTAGTGAACGCACTCAACCAATAACCATGTTATGCATTCAGACTCTACACAACGATTATTGATGCACAAAACAACTATGAGTATGGATTAAAAACGTGCAATCTTATATAAAATAAACCACAAGTAGTGTTGTACGGAGTATACACACGAAATACAAATTAACTCATGAAACCTTCATAACCCTAGAACTACCGAAGTGGCTCTAGCCCATGATTGATCTAAGAACAATCATGGTTAGTTGGACCAATCTTACTTGAATCTCCAGCTGCACCTCTGTCACCGCCCTCCGAATGGATCACCAATCTCTTCTCTTGTCTCCTCTTATGATTCACGATCTTAAGCTCCTCGCGTGATTACCGTCGTTCTTTTCTTGACTGCATGAGCCTCCATTTATACTTCTAATCACGTCTCTAGGGCTTGGAATGAGCTTTTCAAGTGATCCCACACGTTTTGGCCTCGAAAATCCGGATAAGGTAAGTTTTCGCGTTTTGGTTCGACCTCGTCAAACAGGTCGAACCACTGGCCACAGGTCGAACCCTGGCACTGGACACATTCTGCACTTAGTTCGACCTCTTGTACAGGTCGAACCACTCCCTCTTTGGTCGAACCCCAGGTCGAACCTCACTACTGGACAATTTCCGTTCCTGGTTCAACCAACTGTCAGGTCGAACCCCAACGTCGTGGTCGAACCCATCTTCTCGCGATCTGGTTCGACCATGGTTCGACCAGTTGAACAGGTCGAACCCCTGGTGTCGTGGTCGAACCTTCCTTCTGCAAACTTTGCAATGCTAGTTCGACCTGTAGGAGAGGTCGAACCCTCCTCCATCAGGTCAAACCCTACTCTTTCCTTGGCGGTTCGCGTGGTCTCGACTTTGTCTCTTCAATTCTTGGCACTTCCACTCCGTTTTTGCTATGAAAACCACTTAAATAACTCCACTAATACCTGATTCATGCTAATTCACAATATGTATAGGTTTTCCACCTATTTCCACCTCAAAACTCTCCAAAACTAGCACAAAATATGGTGCCCCCCAAACTTACATGTTGCTCGTCCCGAGGCAACCAAATCAAACCACAGGAGTCGTGTATAATTCACCAAGATCAAGTACAACATATATCACACATGCAACTTCATTCAAACAAACAAATATTAATTGCTTCATATATATCACTCATGCAAAACCAATCCAATCACACACCATTCGGAGTACTAAGTAATTTTGCTCACAAGATAAGTATTTATTCTCTTACACTCAAGTGCGTGAGGCACTATATAGGTTAATATAAATACTCATATCAATCCATATTCACACGTAACCATAAGCTTGGCAAAGGTCTCAAAAATTAACTTATAATCAACTCTTCACTAGGATCACAAAGGACTTGTTTTTGGGTTGTAATGTTGACTCTTTGGAAAAAGGTAGGAAAATTTAGGTAAAGTGACTTAAGACACTAGTAGAGAGTTAACTTGGAGGTTCTCAATTTCTTCTTCTTACAGCAAGTTCTCCTCCAATGTCGTCTCTTGAACTTGTAAAATTCCTGAATTTCCTTCTTTTCATGGCATCAACATCATCTCTTTAAATAATTCGGGTACCGGTTTCAGGCACTACCCTTCTTCTCATGTATAGGCCGTCAGCTGCTAAGCTTCACACACCATGTATAAAAACAATCGGGGTACCAGTTTCGGGCACTACCCCTAAACAAGATTTAACCATATTCTTTTTATCCAACCATATTCTATCTTTCTTTTTCTTCTTGCAACACTTACTAACATCAACTCTCTCTACCAATGAATAGGTTAATCAAAGCTCAAGTAAAGGTTTATAAGGTTATTTACTTCGGCTACCAAAGAAAAAGCTTTAA
The DNA here is from genome assembly GCA_023678885.1 of Pogostemon cablin. Classification (NCBI taxonomy): domain Eukaryota; kingdom Viridiplantae; phylum Streptophyta; class Magnoliopsida; order Lamiales; family Lamiaceae; genus Pogostemon; species Pogostemon cablin. The sequence goes on along the minus strand of CM043007.1, from coordinate 17,362,368 downwards.
CGGCTCAACGGGGCATCCAAAGGTTAATAAAATTATTAGGAAGGATAAAATTTGGCTAAGTAACTTAAGCACAAAATAATGGCCTAAGAGCATGTCCTAGCAATTTATCAATCATAAGTCTCACACAAGACTCCAAGCCAAGTTCTAGAATACGTTCATATGAATGATCCTCTCAAGAATAAAATAATCATGATCAAGCATGATTATCAAAGCTCAAATCCTCACAAAGGTAATTAGAATCCTAAGTACTCCTCATAGCACATAATTAAGATCAATTTCACAAGAACTCAATATACTTATCAAGTTATACATGCTTTTTATCAATAGAAATTAACACATGAACATATGAATGCACAAAAATCAATACTTATACCAAATCAATCGTACAAGATATCACTTATACATTCCACTCACGCATGAATCACACCCCAACCTATAAAGATAAAAAGAAGAATAAGGGAATCAAGATGAATCGGAGGAAACCAAAGAAAACCTGAAAAACTACTCCTCCGGAGCATCATCATCCTCATCATCATCATCCTCATCATCAAGCCTCCGCTCCACAATTCGGTGCAGATTACCGATGTGTCTATTCAAATAACCAACTCGATCACCCAACCTACCAACTTTCTCATTCAAGGCCGTGTACCTCTCATTCAACGTAGCATAGTTGGCGTTGGCGAGTACGAGCTGTCGGTTTATCTCCTGCTGGCTAGCAACGATCGCGACCAGCTGCTCATGAATAAGGCGGAGCTGCTCCCGTGTATCATTCGGGACAGCCCGCTGCTACTGCGGTGCTGGCTCATGCTGATGTGCGTCATGCTGCATCGGCATCTCCTCATCCTGCTGCTTCTCCTCTTGATACTCCTCCTCTTTGGGCTGCTGTGGTGGACAGAACTCTCCTTGATCAACAATCTGTTATAACTCCGCCATCCTACCATCCGCACACATTTGCGATACAGTCCTCCAATCACCACCCGATCTCGCTGCTACGGATAAGGCATTGTGTCCAAGAGAATCCATCAACTTGTTCCTCGCCACCCAAATAGTTGTCAAGTTACTCACGTCGAAGGAAAACATGAATTCGAAGGGCTTGAGTCCTCTCGTGAAGAACCAATCTCCATTTCTGAAATGTGCAAATCCTCCCTTCACTCACGTAAACATCGCCAAATTGGTCTCTCCTCTAACTGGTGTGATGCCGGTGAAATCCAAATTATAATGCTCAGCCACGATCGTCAGTAACTCTCCAATATTCACCTTTTGAAACCCAATGGTCCTGAATCGATGTAGCTGTGCAATGAAATACGCTCCAATATTAAACTGCACCCCATTAAGCATACACCACAAAGCATAAAGCTCTCATCTAGACACAACACTTCCCTCTGAGCGAGCGAACAACGTGTTGTTCGAGACACGATCCATGTACCTCAAAACTGGATTCTTTATCGAGGAAGCTCGAGCCTGCCTAATCTTATAATCTCCAATCTCCTCTGTAATCTCTCTCCAAAACCTATTAGCATTGAATGCACCATTCTCCAAACGAGAGATCCCCAAAGGCGTCTTAAATAGCTCATTAAAATCCTCAAGCGTCCATCTCCTACTCACTCTACCAAGCTGAAGCGTACACTGATATGGGTACCCAAGCGGGTCATTCACCATCTCAAAAGAGCAGACTACTTCCGTTGTAACATGGAAATACGTCGGCCTCTTTAACTCCATAAACCTCCGGATACCCACTTGATCGAATATCTAGAAAATGTCATTCCCGATTCTCATTATCCTTATCGCCTCATCATCTTGGTATCGAGTACGAGCTATCTTGTCCGAGACTTCTTCCCACTTTTCTTTAATCTCATCCCAGTTTTGCATATGAATTTTGATGTTCTCGGGAAAACGATCTTGTAGCCTCAGCTTCCTGGTCACTGTGTCCACATTCGAAGGCCTATTATTCCTCTTCTTCAATCTTGCTTCATCCACCTTACCTTTCCATTTACTTGATCTTGTCCCTTTCCTGAAAACAACTACTTCAATACAACCAACAAGACAAGAACACAAGTATATGACTAGCATATCATATACTCTACTCAAGACTTCAAGCATCCATGCTTAATCAACCCAACTATCATCTCAACATCACTTGTTTAATTAACATGCTCAAAACATCTTCAATCACACTACCTTTAATCTTCAAATCATAAACAACAAGCATGCATCAACCAATTCAAGCTATTCAACAAGAATTTCAACAATTGAACTTCATGAACAACTCCAATTATCAACAATTCAAACCTAATTAACATGCTCATTCATCTAGATGCATCATATCCTTGATCAATCCACATAAAACTCAAGTTCTATCCCTAATCAAGCAATCTCAAACCAATAAACATGAATTCAAATGAATCAACTCAACAATATCCATTATCACCATGAATTTCAACCAAAATCATCATTAATCAACTTACCCACTACACATTTCTTGCAATAAACTTCAATCCTAAGGTAATTGAGTTAAAAAACGTACCTTTAGTCTTGCCCATGGTTAACTATCGATAATTGGCACACAACACTCAAAATGCACGACTGAAGCCCTAATTCGCGATGAAAATCGCCCAAATCCACGCCCAATTCAAGAATTAAGAGTGTAATATTGTGTAATCAGTGCAAAATCAAGTGTAATTGATGAATTTTTGCAAGGGTGTTAAGGTTCAGGGAGGGTTCGAGGTTTGGTGAACAAAAAAATTATCGAACCCTTCTAAAAAACCAACTTAAAATGCGTACCTGACTGGGTTCGACCTCGGGTTTGACCTGCGGAACAGGTCAAACCTCGAGTGACGAGGTCGAACCTATCACCTGAAAAACAGAGTGCTCGAAATAGACTGGTTCGATCTCAGGTTCGACCTTCTGAACAGGTCGAATCATAATGGCTCAGGTCGAACCACCCTACTGTAAGTTTTAAGTCACCGGGTTCGACCTTGGTTCGACCTGTTAGACAGGTCGAACCAACAATGATCAGGTCGAACCACGTCACTGGATGATTTTCTGCGTCGGTTCGACTTTCTCTGCTCGGTTTGACCTCTTGGCACTGGTCAAACCTACCCTGGCTTTGGTCGAACCACCCTTCTAAGCTTCCAAACTGAGTGTTCTTCAATCCCTACACCTTTCAAACTTCAATACGAATCATTAGGTACCAATTAGAGTACAACTTCATCAAAAATTATTCCACAAAATATCATTCATAAGTAACTCCGTAAAAGAAAACACAACCAAAACCCATTAAACATTAGGCAAGTTGTAAAAAATCATCACATCAAAATCGATTAAAATTTTAAATATGGCACAAAAACCAACTCCCCTAACAAACATCACAAAAAAAAGAATATACTATCGGTGCTTATTGAGGTAAGTACATCACACCCCCCTCCAAACTTAGTAGAAACCATAGGTAAAACTAAGTTTGCAAAGAGATGTAATTGCCGATAAGTAAGCACTTCAAATATAAAAATTTCTTACTCACACGAAAGAAATAAAACAATAAAACGGGAGGGAAAGCCCCCAATAGGCGCTCATATTTAACGTCGGAGAGTCACGACGGTACCAAATCAGATCAAGGTATCCATAAAGATGACACAAACATCATCTGGTGACTTGTAATGCTTCAAGCGATGTTCATTCGCCGCAAAAATATCTCCATCCTTGTCAATGAGCTCAAAACTCCCCCCTCCTAAGACTCGATGAATCATGAACGGTCTCGTCCACTTAGACTTCAACTTGCCTGCAAAAAGCTTTAAACGAGAGTTAAAAAGTAATACCTCATCTCCTTGCTTGAACTCCTTGTACGAGATCTTCGAATCATGCCACCTCTTAATCCTTTCCTTATAGATCTCTGAATTCTTGTACGCACGACTCCGAAACTCATCCAAAAGATTGATATGAGTAATCCTTAACTCCTTCACATCCTTGAGAGTCAAGTTCAAGCTTCGCAAAGCCCAAAACGCTTTGTGTTGAATCTCTACAGGTAAGTGGCACGGCTTCCCATAGACAATCTGATACGGTGACATGTCTAACACCATCTTGTATGCGGTCCGGAACCCCCACACGACATCATCGAGCTTCAAAGCCCAATCCTTTCTATTGGTTCCGACCACCTTCTCTAAAATCTGTTTGACTTGATGGTTAGAGACCTCCGCTTGCCCATTCGATTGAGGATGATAGGGTGTAGTAACCCTATGCTTAACACCATACCCTTTAAGCACCTTCTCAAGAAATTTATTTACGAAATGCGTACCTCTATCACTAACAAGTGCTCTAGGGACTCCAAAACGGGCAAAGATATGCTTCTTCAAGAAAGATATAACAGTTTTCAAATCATTCAAGCGAGTAGGAATCGCTACCACCCACTTAGAAACATAATCCACCGCAAGTAGAATGTAGAGAAATCCATTAGATGGGAGAAAAGGCCCCATAAAATCGATACCCCACACATCAAAAATCTCGACCACTATGCTTGGCTGAAGTGGCATCTCGTCTCTCCTACCGATGTTCCCCATGCGTTGACACCTATCGCAAGACGCCACATAGGTCTCAGAATCCTTGAACAAGGTAGACCAATAAAGAGCGGACTGAAGTACCTTGGCTGCTGTCTTTTGAGCGCCGAAGTGTCCCCCATTAGGTTGTGCATGGCAAAACTCGAGAACACTCTCCATCTCCATCTCGGGCACACACCTATGGATGATAGAATCCATGCAAATTTTGTACACAAACGGATCATACCATATGAAGGTCTCAACATCCCTTTTGAATTTAGCAAGTTGATATCGGTTGAGATCCCTTGGAATTTCTCCCACAGCAATATAATTAACATAATCCGCATACCATGGATCAACTCCCTGTACAGCAACCACACATGCTCGCTCAGCTCCTTCAACAAACACGGCCATGATCTTTTTATCCAGAAATATTTCCTCAATATACTCGAAAGAATTATCACAATGTTCCCTAGTCTCCAACCTCGAAAGATGATCCGTCAACACATTATCAGCACCTTTCTTTTCCTGGATCTCCATGTCAAACTCTTGAAGTAAAAGAATCCACCTTATTATCCTAGGCTTCGTCTCCTTCTTTTCCATCAAGTACCAAATTGCTGAATGATCCGTGTACACAATAGTCTTCATGCCAAAAAATACTGACGAAACTTGTCGAATGCGTACACAACAGCCAAAAACTCCTTTTCAGTCACCATGTAATTCTTTTGTGCCGCATCGAAAGTCTTACTTGCATAGTAAATGGCGCAAAACTTCTTCTCCTTCAGCTATCCAAGCACCACTCCAAGTGCTACATCACTTGCATCACACATTAGTACAAACGGTTGAGTCCAATCCGGTGTGATCAAGAAAGGTGCAGAAATAAGCGCCTCCTTCAAAACTTGAAAAGCTGTTAAACAATCATCATCAAACACAAAAGGAACATCCTTTTCAAGTAAGCGAGATAAGGGCTTAGAGTATTTTGAGAAGTCTTTTATGAATCTCCTGTAAAAACCGGCGTGTCCAAGGAAGGACCGCACTCCTCTTTCATTGGTCGGTGGTGGAAGCTTCTCAATCGCCACCACTTTAGGACGATCTACCTACAATCCTTTAGCTGAGACATGATGCCCAAGAACAATCCCATCCTTTACCATGAAGTGACACTTCTCCCAATTCAAGACAAGATTAGTCACTTGGCATCTCTTCAAAACAGTAGCTAGGTTAGATAAACAAATATCAAAGGAGAAACCAAAAATAGAAAAATCATCCATGAACACCTCCATGATCTTCTCTATCAACCTATCGAATATTGCCATCATGCATCTCTGAAAAGTAGCAGGCGCATTACATAACCCAAATGGCATTTTCCGAAAAGCAAAGGTCCCGTAGGGGCAAGTAAAAGTGGTCTTTTCTTAATCCTCGGGGGCAATCATAATTTGGTTGTATCCATCCAAGAAACAATAAAACTCATACCCTGCAAGACGATCTAACATTTGATCCATGAAAGGAAGAGGAAAATGATCCTTACACGTGTTCCCATTCAACTTCTTATAATCTACACATGTACGCCATCCCGTAGGAATCCTTGTGGCTATTGCTTCTCCATCCTCAGCTTTTACTACAGTCATACCCCCCTTTTTAGCAACTATATGCAATGGACTCACATGGGGACTATCACTAATAGGATATATGATTCCAGCATACAACCACGTAAGGATTTGCTTCCTAATTACCTCTTGAATCGCGGGATTAACCCTCCACTGATTCTGAACACTTGCCTTTGCCTCGTCTAACAATCTTATCCTATGCATACAATACGAAGGAGTAATTCCTTTCAAATCCTCAAGAGACCAACCAATCGCAGATTTATACTTCCTAAGAACGTTCAATAACTCCTCAAGTTGATCATCATCAAGAGAAGAAGATACAATTACCGGATATTTTTCATTGTCGCCAAGAAAGGCGTACTTCAAGTATTCCGGCAAAAGTTTCAACTCCTCTTTCCTCACTTCCATCAGAGAGCTCTCGTTATCCAAAGGCAAGTACTTCCTAGTCCACTTGTCTTCTTCCACCTTAGTTCTTCCCGATTCAAACCTGTCATCACCCAAAGTAAGTAAGTTTTCAAGAAAGTCAATACATACCTCATTGGAGAGTCCGTCAAGCTCTGTAGTGGGATAAGTAAGAGACTCCATCAAACATGTCTCAAGAGGATCCTTTGACAGGATCAGAGACATGTCCTCCTTCACAATCTCCTCCACCACGTCAATACTATAACACTGCGACTCCATGGGCATCTTCATTGCTTTGTCTAAGTTGAAAAGAACTTCTTCTTTGTCCATCCACAATCTAAGCTCTCCTTTCTGAACATCAATCATAGCTCCAGCAGTAGCAAGGAAAGGTCTCCCCAAGATTAAAGGGATATTATCCTTGTCTTCTTCCATCTCTAGCACAAGAAAGTCCACAGGAAAGACTAGCTTCTCCACTTTGACGAGAACGTCTTTAATTATACCTTTTGAAACGTCATCGACCTGTCCGCCAATCGGAGAACCACTGTTGTAAGGTCAACTCCCCCAAACCAAGCCTCTGAAAGATGGACAAAGGCATCAAATTGATGCTTGCCCCTAGATCGCACAAAGCTCGCCGTTCCGGCCCCTTTTCGATCTCACATAGAATAATGAAGCTCCCCGGATCCTTCATCTTTTGTGGCAGCTTCCTTTGGATGATTGAGCTACAATTCTCAGATAAATTCACCGTTTAAATTCCGGTTAAGCTCCGCTTCTTCAATAATATGTCCTTTAGAAATCGGGCATAGTACGGCATCTCCATGATTGCCGAGAAAGGAATGCTCAAGCTTATTTTGTTCATTATCTCTGAAAACTTCTTGAACTTCTCTTTCAATACCTTCTTCACAAGCTTGTAAGGAAATGGCGGAGGTATCTTTATTTTGGGAATCCCCCATTCATCACGATCAACCTTCTCCGCTTTCTCCTTTTTGGCTCTCAATCGCTTGGCTCTCTCCCACTTTTTCTCAGCTATTATCTCTGTACTTTGCTCATTCCGAACCACTGGAGTAGCATCAACATCATCGAGAGTGTTCGGAGTAGCAACAGGCAATTTCTGGTGAGGTTCGATTAGGGTTCGACCTGTGGAACAGGTCGAACCAGGCACGTACTGGTCGAACCTTGCTTCTGGACAACGGCTTTCTTTTTAAATTTGAGGTTCGACCTGGGTTCGACCTGTTGAGTAGGTCGAACCATGGGCACCTAGGTCAAACTGGCCTACTGTACTCCTTCTACCATCTGGTTCGACCAAGGTTCGACCTTTTTGATAGGTCGAACCATGACCGTTGTGGTCGAACCGTTGCTGCGACAAAACAGAGTACTCCAAGTGGTGCGGTTCGACTTGGGTTCGACCTATTGGATAGGTCGAACCAAGATTGATTTGGTCGAACTGGTGTTCTGGAAAAATAGAGTGCCCCGAGTTGTCGGGTTCGACCATGGTTCGACCTGTGGGACAGGTCGAACCATCTGCAGTTTGGTCGAACCTATGCTGCAATCTCTCCTGATCGTGTCCAGTGTGTTGGTTCGACCTCCCCTGTATGGTTCGACCTTCAATGTTGGTCGAACCATGGTCGAACCTCACCCTAGACATGTCCAAATTTGATTCCGACCTCATAGGTCCCTAGTACTGCGTTCCCGACCTCAATGTGATGGTGTTGCAGGACCTTGGATTCTTAATACTTTGAGAGGGGAATTTCCCTTCTCAAGAGTTTGAGTAAGCTTGTTAACACTTCCTGCCATCTCCCCCATCAGCAACGTAAGGTCTTTCACCTGCTTAGATATAACCTCATGGTTTGCATCGATTTTCTTTTCAAGTTTGGCCTCAAGTCAGTTAACTCTTTCATCATTCTTGGCCATATACCTGTTCACAGTATCCTCAAGACCCGATTTCCCTTCTTCCACCTTAGCACCCGGATCAACACCCATCGAAGGTTGAATCACATTATTCGGATTGCTCCATGAGAACTCCGGCCTCCTATGCTGTTGATAACCACCAGGGGGACCACGATTATTAAAGTTTCCTCGATAGTTCCCTTGGTAATTTCGGTTTCCTTGATCTGGATACCTAGTCCCTTGAATACTTTGACCCATGGCATAGTGTGCCTCTTCCAACTCCTCTTGGATTGGTCCCTCATTCTTTAACTCCTACTGCATGATTGGTACGCGCTGAGATAATTCGCTGATTTGCTTCTGTTGGGATTCAAGTAGCTTGTTGATATTGAACAGGCTAGAGACGATCTCATCCTCTCTACTTATTTTAACCATTGCTTGTTCAACCTTAGCTACCTTACCAAGGACATAAGTACCTCTAACTCTATCAGTTGGCCAATCCCTCGAATTCATCGAAATATCTTCAAATAACTTTTCGGTCTCTACGGATGACTTTGTAAGCAATGCTCCATTAGAAGAAGCATCCAATAACACTCGTGAATCACAGTCCAATCCATTGTAGAATATACTGATATATTGAGCTTTAGATAGCCCATGTTGAGGACACTTCCTAAGCATGTCCTTGAATCTATCCCATGCTTCATGAAATTTTTCACCTCCACCCATAGCAAATTGGTTAATGTCTTGCTTCATCTTAAACACCTTTGAAGGTGGCATGTACCTCTCCAAGAACCTTAACTTCAGTTGCTCCCAAGTGGTGCACTCAGCTGCGTTGATAGTGTCGTACCAATCTCTCGCCTTTTCAGTAAGCGAGAATTTGAACAAAAGGATCTTCCTAGCATCTTCATGTTCTCCTGCATCTTTTTGAGTACTTGCATAGCCCAAGAACTTGTTCAGATACTGTTGTGGATCCTCGAAAGACCCTCCTGAAAAAGAGTTCCTTTCTATCATGCTAATAAGAGTGGGATGAAGATCGAAAGCTGAATTAGTTCCCCTCGCTCCTAGAAGCCCAAAATTTCCAGCCCCATTATTTCTGAAAACCTCTCGGATGGCTAGATTATCCGGATTCGCTGCCATGTTGACTGTCCTTACTCCCAAATTAACTTCAGTTGTAGCTTCAATCGTCTGCGAATTCTGCTCGTCAACTTCAACTCCAAAATTCAGAGCTTCAGTTGGATCAATAGTCTTTGCCTTACTCTTCTTCTTCTTCTTCTTTCTTGATGATGCTCCGATTTCAGGATTATAGGGTTCAAGTTCACCTTTCTTTGATTTCGTGAGCATGCGCCTAAAAAGAACTAGAATTAAAACAACAAAACAAGAAAAATAGCCTTAATAAACTAGAAATAACAAAAAGATATTTTAAGCCGTCCCCAGCAACGGCGCCAAAAACTTTATGAGCATTTTCTCAACACACAACTTTAATCCCCAAGTATGAAGGATATCAATTGTAGTTTCGAATGTGACCAAGTTAAATATCGAATCCACGGGACGGATAAATATTACTTCTGTTATTTTCTAGCAATTATTACTATGTTGAGAATTATATTTGTAGGTTTGTAAACTAAGTAATAATTAAAATAGCAAATAAATAACAAAAATAAGAAAATAGTAGTTGTGATCAAATAAGATAATAGGTAGTTCGTCAAGCCATCCAGTTTCATTCGTTAATTCATACTTTCGTGTGTCGATGTCCGAATCTGTCTTGTGGTTTATGGACGCATCGCTAGACCATACAAATCTATTCTATAGACACAAATAGATAAGCTTTTGACACGTGTGAGTATTCTCAGAGCAAGACGTATACTTTACCTCCCTTTCTAGGTACTATCATAATCAATTATTTCCCGCCTCTAACCCGATTTGATCTCCCTTTTTAGGTACTATAAAGTTATACTCTTAATCCTACTTGTTAACTCGAATTCAATTCAATTAACAAACATTCATATAAGAAGATTTTAATAAAACCTCAAAATCTCTTCACTTAGAATTATAATAATAAACCCTGCTCATTAGTGAACGCACTCAACCAATAACCATGTTATGCATTCAGACTCTACACAACGATTATTGATGCACAAAACAACTATGAGTATGGATTAAAAACGTGCAATCTTATATAAAATAAACCACAAGTAGTGTTGTACGGAGTATACACACGAAATACAAATTAACTCATGAAACCTTCATAACCCTAGAACTACCGAAGTGGCTCTAGCCCATGATTGATCTAAGAACAATCATGGTTAGTTGGACCAATCTTACTTGAAATTCCAGCTGTAACTCTGTCACCGCCCTCCGGATGGATCACCAATCTCTTCTCTTGTCTCCTCTTATGATTCACGGTCTTAAGCTCCTCGCGTGATTATCGTCGTTCTTTTCTTGACTGCATGAGCCTCCTTTTATACTTGTAATCACGTCTCTAGGGCTTGGAATGGACTTTTCAAGTGATCCCACACGTTTTGGCCTCGAAAATCCGGATAAGGTAAGTTTCCGCATTTTGGTTCGACCTCATCAAACAGGTCGAACCAATGGCCACAGGTCGAACCACAGGTCGAACCCTACTACTGGACACATTCTGCACTTGGTTCGACCTCTTGTACAGGTAGAACCACTCCCTCTTTGGTCGAACCCCAGGTCGAACCTCACCACTGGACAATTTCCGCTCCTGGTTCGACCAACTGTCAGGTCGAACCCCAACGTCGTGTTCGAACCCATCTTCTCACGAACTGGTTCGACCATGGTTCGACCAGTTGAACAGGTCGAACCCCTGGTGTCGTGGTCGAACCTTTCTTCTGCAAACTTTGCAATGCTGGTTCGACCTGTAGGAGAGGTCGAACCCTCCTCCATCAGGTCGAACCCTACTCTTTCCTTGGCGGTTCGCGTGGTCTCGACTTCGTCTCTTTGATTCTTGGTACTTCCACTCCATTTTTGCTATGAAAACCACTTAAATAGCTCCACTAATACCTGATTCATGCTAATTCACAATATGTATAGGTTTTCCACCTATTTCCACCTCAAACTCTCCAAAACTAGCATAAAACATGGTCCCAAACTTGTAAATTTACACACTCATCGCCATGGTTAAAAGCACCCTTCAAATATCGAAATAATCGTTTGATAGCAAGCCAATCGCTATTTGTCAGAGAGGACATGGACTGAGCAAGTTTGTTGACAACAAATGATATGTCTGGATGAGATATTGTGATCAGATATTAATTGGAGTCCTCTAATGACTCTTCTGACTCAATAGCATAAATAGGGAGATTTTGATCAGAAGAAAGCCTAGCATTCATAGGAGTGGATAAAGGCTTTGCACTCTTCATTTTATGACGACGTACAAGGTCAATAATGTACTTATGTTGTGATAATTAGAAAAGGCCTTCTTTGCATGAGGCTACTTCCATGCCTAGGAAATAAGTAAGAGACCTTAAATCTTTAACAGCGAATCGTGACTGGAGGTGAGCGATGACATTTGCTATGATGGAATTGTTGAAGCCTTTGATGATCAAGTCTTCCACATAAATGAGGACAAACAGATGAAAAGAGCATTTGTGCAAGGTGAAAAGAAACGTGTCTACACGAGAATGGGTGAGACCAAAGTTAATTAAAGTTGAACTGGGAACATTATATATATATATATATATATATATATATATATATATATATATATATATATATATATATATATATATATATATATATATATATATATATATATATATATGGGGTTAAAATAAAGAATTTTCAAACTGGCTACTCAACATAATAATTCATTAAACAACCACAAATCTAATATATATGGTTAAAAGAATTTTCAAACTACAATATTTAATCAAAGAATGTTCTTATTTGCACACCCCATTTTATTAGATACAACTTTATTACTAAATGATAAGTTCTCTTGTAAAATATTATATATGTGAGACGGTTTGTAAGTCATGTTAAAGTATGATTATTACATAGATAAAGTATGTCTAATGGTGTTAAAGTATATTTTCTAAAATATGATAAATGATGAATTAAAGTATAATTTTATGGTGTTATAGTATGATTTAATATTGACATATTTTAACTACAAATAAGCATATTTTACCTATATAATAAGCATACTTTAGTAATAGGTCGACCCATCTCACCAAAAACCCGTCTCACAAGAGAGTATCTCCTAATTAAATACACATCTCTTTAAATTTGTTAGTTTTAAATTTTATTATATGCACACCCCTAAATACAAAACTAACCTTATACATGCATTTAAGAATTAGAATTAAGATTATACACACTTGTTTTCTTCCGTTTCTTCTCAAAGGCAATCCTTCTTCCGACGCCATCATCCAAGTCTTTAACCAGATGAATTTGGTCCAGGACCTAGGTGTAAGTAATTAAAATTTACGGTTCAATTAAATGGTTACACGTGAATTTTCTTGATTAAATATCAATTATTAATTTATTTTGAAATTTAAATAAATTAATTCCTAAAAATAGATTAATAAATAATTGATAATTAATTTAAGCCCAACAAATTAAGTGGGGCTTAAATTAAATGAGGCCTGGTTCAAGTCAAACAAGCCCAAGTTAAATGAGGCCTGACTTAAGTCAAACCAGTCCATACAAATTAAATCAGGCCCAAGTAAAATAGGCTTGATTACAGCCCAAACAATTAGAATGGACCAATCAGAATGCAAGGCATTTATAAAGGGGTCTTCACCTCTCACCTATATAAAGGGTCCTCCTTCATTCACTGGAGACACACTGAAGCATCTGAAGACCACAACGCTCTGAAGAGATTGAAATACAAGCAATGCTACTCAAGATCTTCAAGGCAAGAACGACATACGGCCCGGGATTAAGGTGCTAAGCCCCAGATCGAGTGTTCTTCATACACTAAGTTCTTCAAGTGTTCTTCAAGGCAAGAATGACATACGACCTGGGATTAAGGTGCTAAGCCCCCAGATCGAGTGTTTTCCATACACTAAGTTCTTCATTGTTCTTTGAGCCAAGAATAGCATACGACCTGGGATTAAGGTGCTAAACCCCCCAAATCGAGTGTTTTTCACAGCAAACACGTTTAATCCGAACAAAAGCTCGACGCCTCTGGGTTAACATTACAAAGCCCCTAACTTGAGTTCGGACAAGCTTCAACTGAAGATTCGTCGCAAGTCAACATAGTCAGCGCAACACATTCAAGTCAAAGTTAAAGTCAAAGTCCAAATTGGTTCAAGAGAAGAATCAGAGGATAGATAGAGATTGTTTCCTAAATTATCAAGTTCAATCCATCTGGATTATCATTGTAATTCAACTTGTATTTATTTTATTATAAATATAATATTTGTTGTTACACCAAGATCTTTACATTGATCAATGTTATAGAGTGAATTTGTGAATTTGCAACTACAGTAATCTCCACATTTTTTTAATTCCCAAAAGCACTTCATCCCCTCCCAACAAAAGGAAGTGTGAATTAGAAAGATATGTACTCCCTCCGTCCCATTTCAGATGACATACTTTCCATTTTGGGTTGTCCCACAAAAGTTTGCACATTCTTAAAAAAGCAAAAAGTCAAACACAATTACCCTTTCCCATACACTTTATTTACAAAAAAATCACTCCTACCTAACTCACCTAACATACTTTATCATTATTTATTACCAAAAAATATCATTACCCCTAAAAGTTATCACTTTCTTAATCTTCGTGATGAAAAGAGGTGTGCAATCTTTCCTGGAACGGATGGAGTAATTGCTAACTCCAAATTTTTGCTCCCTGCTAGATTCATTCAAAAACAAAATCACAAGAGATAGCAAGAAATCACAAATTGAAAATCATTATAAGTACGGTGTCTTTAGGAAAATTTCTCATACTTGCTACGGGAAGACAGCCGAACAGCGACAGTGAGAAGTATTTTTGGCGCATCCACTTCACTAGAAAAGGAGAGAGAGATTGGCAGAAAACCAATGTGTAGAGAGAGGAAGATGAATGCAATTCCAATTCGCAAGAACAAAAGAATCAGCAATTCCAGATATCCTTTTTAAAGTTCAAAACAATAGTAGATTAAATGCAGTATTTATAAGGCAAAAACTCTGCTCCCCAGGGACACGGTCCATGACCCTATTTGAACACAACACTTCCTCTACCTATTCTATTTAAACATATGTATTGCTATGGAGTTTAAATTGTAAATGGGTACAAAAATTGCAAAAAAGCACGGATCTAAATCCATGTTTGTGTGCCCGCGCGCACAAGAGACTCACTCTATTTATAACTCAATCATTTGTAGCAAGAGAATTAATCTATTGCTAAAGTAATTCTTTCTAGTTGATCATCAACAAAAAGACTTTTATGATAATTATCCCAGTGTTTCAGTTGCTTAGTGCTGAATTGAAGTTTAAGTCCATGGTATCTGTTTCATTGGTTTACACGGAACTTCATATTCTGTTAAGAAAGATAAGATGTGTACAAATAGTATGTTTTGGGTGAGACCGTCATAATTCGTGAGACGGATATTAATCCAAATAAATATATTTTATATTAAATTAAAAAAACTCTAAAAAAAGGGGAGTTGTTTAGCTTAAGGTTGTTCGGGAATTTAATTGGTAAGTAAGGATAAATTAATAAATGAATAACAAATTAAATAATTATTAAAATGAGTGAAATTAGTCTCACCATGTGGAGAGAATTAAATATAATAAATTGAGGGTTTTTGGGCCTTGAGTCTAGCCTAATAACCTCAAGACGTTTAAGATTCAAGATCCAAAATTAAATAAATTATTGGGCTTGGCTCAAGGACCAAAAACTTCAATTTATTATATTTAATTCTCTCCATATGTGAGACTAATTTTATGCACTTTAATAATTATTTAATTTTTAATTAATTTATTAATTAATCCTTACTAATCAATTAAATTCCACAAACTAATTAAAATTTAAGATACATTTAAAACTCAACATTCAAATTCGGCATGTTCACTGTCCACGCATGTAATTCACGTGATTTTAATTCACGCCAGTAAATAACTTGATTTTTTTTTCACAACTGAGTATATATTATTATTAATTATTATTAATTATTCTTATTATTATTATTGTGCATTAAAAATTTTCACTGTTTTATTATCACTTTATTTTAATTAGGTATCACTTTATATTAAAAGTATTATTGCTTTTTATTTATCCTACAAATTGTTCATAAAATAATTAAATTAAACAGTTATCATTTTTTCTTGAGAGAATTACTACTAGGTACAAAAAAAATCCTTAATTACTATGAGATACAAACATACAAAATATTACTACTAACTACAAAAATATATAGTGATATTCCAATATTATCCATACAATATGCTGCACATAAATATTGTGTGCAGAAAAGTGTGTGCAGTAACAAAAGTGTGTGCAGCAAAAAAGTGCGATGGTCCGGCGGAGCTCCGGTAGCGGCGGCGGCGGTCCGGCAGTGCTCCGGCGACCGACCGGCGGCGGCAATTTTTCGACAGCGGCGGCGGCGGTGGGTGGGGATTTGGATTTGTGGTTTAAAAGTGTATGAGTTTAGGGTTATATTTGGTATTTTACTTTAATATTTTGTATGTGATAATAATTATTTTAAATCAATGTATCTAATAGTAATTAGGGTACAAAGTGGGTACCTAGTATTAATTTTTCCAATTTTGTTTATCGTGTATCACTTTTTTATTCTAATGAATTATTCGTGAAATTATTTAATTAGACGCATCACTTTTCTTTGATTATGAATCACTTTTTATTAAAATGTTATATTTCAGTAAATTGTTCAAGAAATACACTTTTTAATTAGTTATCACTTTTTTATGAAAGATGTTATCACTTTTCATCAATTGAGTATCACATTGTACAAATTAATAAATTTTAAACTAAAAAATAAATTAAATAAATAACAAATTTTAAATTAATAAAAAAAATTTAAATAATAAAAAATATAATTAAAAGAAAAGAAGTTATATATATATATATATATATATATATATATAATATAAAGAGATACTTACTCTTAGATACACTATATATGTAAATTAACTATTAGATACACAATACTAAAACGTTACTCTTAACTACATTATTTTATTATTGATTGCCAAATTTACCCTTATTTTGATTAAATGCACGATATGCAGATTTCTTTGCACGAAATGTAGATTATTTGGAGGGCTTAATTAATTGAATTTTCTGCACGAAATGCAGATTTCTTTGGAGGGTTTAATTAATTGAATTTTCTGCACGAAATGTACATTTTACTTAAGAAATGCAGATTATTTTGGAGAGTTTAACTAGTTTTTTTTTCACGAAATGCAGATCTTTCATGTAATTATTCAAGAATGAGAGTGAAAAAGCAACAGAGTCAAGAAAGGATCAAAATTTTAGCTTGGCCCATACTAAATATCACAAATTCCACACAACTCCATCCACATAATCAAAATTCCATAAACTATAGAGGCAGAAATCAAGCAAAATAATCTAAAGAAAATCAATAAGGGAAAAGAGCAAGATAGAAAAGCCAAAAGTGGAGCATAAAGTAAGGATGAAAGATAAACAATGTAATCTTTTGAAAATGTAAACGAGAATCATAATTGAAGTAATCTAATTATCTAAGTATAGTGTCGATTAGGAGGAGGGAGGGAAGTGGGGCTTCGCCATTCAATCCTCCGCTAGGGCAGCGTCGCTGAAAGTGGATCGGATCTCAAGTCACCCTGCATTATCACCTTCTGTACCGCCGCGCTTCCGCCGATGGATTTTCTCGCGACAATGGTTGTTATCCTCATGTGTCGCCGTTTCGTCGCAATTACCCGATGGCTTCAACAAAGGCACGCTAGGTTTTTTAGATAGAGAAAGCAGAGAGGAGATAAGAAGGGAAGATTGTAACTGCTACTCCGCATTTTCTTTTAGAAAGGGCAGTTTTGTCTCTTCATTATTAATTTATGTACCCAACAGTATTTCCTTTTATGCATTGTATCTGAGTAGAAATAAATTTTAAAGGCGTGTACCTGCTAGTAATTAATTCTAATATAAAAAACCTAATTAATCTAATTCCATAATTAATTTCTCAAATTTTTAATTTGATTGCAACCAAACAGGATCCTTTAAATATACTTAATGGGTTAATTGGTGATCCTTTTCACATAAGAGAATTCGTGAGATAGTCTCACTCAAATCTTTATCGTGTATAAAATACTTTATAATTTAATATTTAGGTTATGTAGTTAGGCAAAGATTTAGGTGAGACCGACAGATCACTCATTAACCCAATAAAAAATTTAAAGCTGTTTGGTTGCCATGAAATTAGAAAATTGAATAATTAATTATAGAGTAAAATTAATTAGACTTGAAATAAATTTAAAGGGCCTTGTTTGTTTGATAACAAATTAGAATTTTTAAAAATTAATTATGAATGAGAAATTAATTTCGCTTTGCAAGTATATATATATTTTCTATATTTTTCATATTTTATTTATTTATTTATTATTTAAAATGTAATAATTTAAATTTTATTCATTACAAGAAAACTAGTCAATAATTGACAGGAACAAAATTCTGTCATTAAAAGTAATTTTTTATGAAAATAAAAAAGAAAAAAATATATATAAAAACAAAATAATGAGAGAATCTTATTCCTCTCATTGTTATATAAAACCCTCTCATTATTTGTGTAAATTTTTCATTGCCTCGCATTATTGTGTGAAATTTTATTTTTCTTTTTATTTGTGGTATTATTTTTTAACTTCAAATTAAAATCACTCATTTTGAACTCTTATCTTCATTAACCCTCGTTGAAAATCCCTGTAAATTCCTAGAATCAGAACTCCCTCTTCTCCTTCCTTGGTCTCGACAATGGAATTCTTGGCAAAATATAGTCTGCAATCCACGACATTTGGCTTCTCGGCAGAGACCGTCGATGGTTCTCTATTGGGAATTACACGACCGCGGAAGGTGAATTCCACAATGAAATAGGGAATTTCACGACCGCCTGAACCGTTGATGGCTTATATGATGACGTTGGCGATTATCCAATGTGGATTATCATACGATTCAGCGGTAATTGAATAGTAAAAGCTCACTCGTAAGCCCTATAGCGACAGGAAGAACTCCATTTAGAGGAACACCTTCCAGCGACATGTGAAGGTGAAATTAATCCTATGAAATTTAGATTCTTCTTTCAATTTCCAGTTTCTAGTTGTTTCCCTTGAAATTAGATTTTCTTTATTATTCTCCAATTTCCCTTTCGAAAATTAAGTCCTCATTCTGTTTTTAGGTTTTAAATTTGAATTTGTTGTTACTTTCTTCAGTTAAATATATATTCTTTTTTGTAATTTCCAAAAGGTATGTATAAGTTCAGTGAATTCTCTGGTAAGTTGTGTTATTATCCTTAATTGACTTGTTTCATATATTTATCCCACGTTCGGAAATCTCCAGTTTCTTAACGCTGCTGCGCTTTCATCTTCGACATATTGCCAAAAGGTCAGATTGTCGCTGCTCTCGGAAGTCTCTTGTTTCTCAACGCTGCTACGCTTTTATCTTCGACTACCTCTCAGGTTCCTAGCTCGCTGCCAGAAACCACCATTTTCGGTGCCGCACGCAATTGTAGCCAAGGGGAAATCAATGGACAGTGGTTCATTCCATTAAAAATAACAACTGAGGGACAATCTTTTAATTCGGTAGAGGGGCAACCGTTAAGGGACGAATTCCATTAAGGGACAACCGTTAACGGACAACCGTTAAGGGAAGAGGCTCGTTGGACATTCCTTCGAAAAGGAAGAAGGACGAGGTTGACAGGAAGATCACAAGTATACAATCGTGTGACAAGTGAAAATATAAAAAAGAACAGAAATAAAGAAGCAAAGAAAAAAATGGATTGAGGGCTTTCAAAAAAAGAGCAGAAATAAAGAAGCAAAGAAAAAAAATGGATTGAGGACTTACACTGAAAGTAGGCAATACTTGATGAAGGAATCTGCAAGGGCAAAGGAGATGTTGCTCTTAGAAAAAAAAATTAAAGAAAAGAAAAGAAATCAGAACTGTAAGTGTCTTACGTTCTGTTGATGAAGAAATCAAATGCACGGGTCATTCTTATATAGTGAAGAGGCTGCAGCAAATTATAGAAAAAATTTGCATGATTGAAATCTATCAAGATTTCAATAGATTTTTTTTAATTTTGAGCAAGATTTGAAAATAATCTTGATGAGCAAGAATCAAATCTGTCTATGTTTCCTGTCTCCCGTAAATCTTGAAATAAAGGCAGGGAAGGAAGTTGATTTGAGCCTAAGAAGATAAATTGGGCCACTTGAGAAATAAATAAATTGGGCCACTTGAAATAAAAGGTTTGGCCAAAGGAAAATTATTACTTGGATAAAGTAATTTCTCAATTGCAATAAAAGGAACTTTTGCGATTCCTTCACAACATGACATGGTGTCTGTGAACAAATCGCAATGGGACATTTGTAAGTAATTAAAATTTACGGTTCAATTAAATGGTGACACGTGAATTTTCTTGATTAAATATCAATTATTAATTTATTTTGGAATTTAAATA
The DNA here is from genome assembly GCA_023678885.1 of Pogostemon cablin. NCBI lineage: Eukaryota > Viridiplantae > Streptophyta > Magnoliopsida > Lamiales > Lamiaceae > Pogostemon > Pogostemon cablin. The sequence goes on along the minus strand of CM043007.1, from coordinate 17,342,344 downwards.
AAATAATTCCTAAAAATAGATTAATAAATAATTGATAATTAATTTAAGCCCAACAAATTAAATGAGGCTTAAATTAAATGAGGTCTGGTTCAAGTCAAATGAGGCCTGACTTAAGTCAAACCAACTCATACAAATTAAATCAGGCCCAAGTAAAATAGGCCTAATTACAGCTCAAACAAGTGAAGGCCCAAGCCCGCAGAATGTGGCCCAATTAGAGTGGGCCAATCAGAATGCGAGGCATTTATGAGGGGGTCTTCACCTCTCACCTATATAAAGGGGTCCTTCTTCATTCATTGGAGACACACTGAAGCATCCGAAGATGACAACACTTTGAAGAGATTGAAATACGAGCAACGCTCCTCAAGATCTTAAAGGCAAGAACGACATACGGCCCGGGATTAAGGTGCTAAGCCCCAGATCGAGTGTTCTTTATACATTAATTTCTTCAAGTGTTCTTCAAGGCAAGAACGACATACGACTCGGGATTAAGGTGCTAAGCCCCCAGATCAAGTATTTTCCATACACTAAGTTCTTCATTGTTCTTCGAGCCAAAAACAGCATACGACCCGGGATTAAGGTGCTAAGCCCCCCAGATCGAGAGTTTTTCACAGAAAACACGTTTAATCCGAACAAAGGCTCGATGCCTCTGGGTTAACGTTACAAAGCCCCTAACTCGAGTTCGGACAAGCTTCAACTGAATATCCGACTCAACATACACAGTCAGCGCAGTCAACATAGTCAGTGCAATACACTTAAGTCAAAGTCAAAGTCAAAGTCCAAATTGGTTCGAGAGAATAATCAGAGGATAGATAGAAATTATTTCCTAAATTATCAAGTTCAATCCATCTGGATTATCATTGTAATTCAACTTGTATTTATTTTATTATAAATACAAAATTTGTTGTTACACCAGGATCTTTACATTGATCAATGTTATGGAGTGAATTTGTGAATTTGCTACTACAGTAATCTCCACATTTTTTTAATTCCCAAAAGCACTCCATCCCCTCCCAACAAAAGGAAGTGTGAATTAGGAAGATATGTACTCCCTCCGTCCCATTTCAGATGACACACTTTTCATTTTGGGTTGTCCTACAAAAGTTTGCACAGTCTTAAAAAAAGCAAAAAGTCAAACACAATTACCCTTCCCCATACATTTTATTTACAAAAAAATCACTCCTACCTAACTCACCTAACATATTTTATCATTATTTATTACCAAAAAATACCATAATACCCCTAAAAGTTATCACTTTTTTAATCTTCGTGCCGAAAAGAGGTGTACAATCTTTCCTGGGATGGAGGGAGTAATTGCTAACTCCAAATTTCTGCTCCCTGTTTTTTTGCCAGAGATCCGTTCAAAAACAAAATCACAAGAGATAGCAAGAAATCACAAATTGAAACATTATAAGCACGGTGTCTTTAGGGAAATTTCTCATACCTGCTACGGGAAGACAGCCGAACTGCGACAGTGAGAAGTAGTTTTGGCACATTCACTTCACTTGAAAAGAAGGAGAGAGAGATGGGCAGAAAACCAATGTGTAGAGAGAGGAAGATGAATGCAATTCCAATTCGCAAGAACAAAAGAATCAGCAATTCCAGACATCCTTTTTAAAGTTCGAAACAATAGCAGAGTAAATGTAGTATTTATAAGGCAAAAGCTCTGCGCCCCAGGGACACGGTCCGTGTCCCTATGTGAACACTATACTTCCTCTACATATTTTATTTAAACATATGTATTGCTAGGAAGTTTAAATTGTAAAGGGGTACGAAAATTACAAAAGTGCACAGATCTAAATCCGTGTTTGTGTGCCCGGGCGCACAAGAGACTCACTCTATTTATAACTAAATCATCTGTAGCAAGAGAATTAATCTATTGCTAAAGTAATTCTTTCTAGTTGATCATCAACCAAAAGACTTTTATGATAATTATCCCAGTGTTTCAGTTGCTTAGTGCTAAATTGAAGTTTAAGTCCATGGTATCTGTTTTCATTGGTTTACACGGAACTTCATACTCTGTTAAGAAAGATAAGATGTGTACAAAGAGTATGTCTTGAGTGAGACCGTCATAATTAATTAGTGAAATGTTAGTGAAATGAATAAAATTAGTGTCACCATGTAGAGAGAATTAAATATAATAAATTGGGGGGTTTTGGGGCCTTGAGCCTAGCCTAATAACCTCGAGACGTTTAAGATTCAAGATCCAAAATTAAATAAATTATTGGGCTTGGCTCAAGGACCAAAAATTTCAATTTATTATATTTAATTCTCTCCACATGTGAGACTGATTTCACGCACTTTAATAATTATTTAATTTTTAATTAATTTATTTTTCTTGGGAGAATTACTACTAGGTACCTATAAATTTTAATCCACGCCTATAATTCCCGTGATTTTAATTCACGCCAGTAAATAACTTGATTTTTTTTCACGACTGAGTATATATTATTATTAATTATTATTAATTATTATTAATTATTATTGTACACTAAAATTTTCCACTGTTTTATTATCACTTTATTTTAATTAGGTATCACTTTATATTAAAAGTATTATCGCTTTTTATTTATCCTACAAATTGTTCATAAAATGATTAAATTAAACAGTTATCATTTTTTCTTGGGAGAATTACTACTAGGTACAAAAAACCCTTAATTACTATGAGATACAAACATACAAAAATATTACTACTAACTACAAAAATATATAGTGATATTTCAATATTATCCCTATAATGTGCTCCACATAAATATTGTGTGCAGCAAAGTGTGTGCAAAAAAAAAGTATGTGCAGCAAAAAAGTGTGATGGTCCGACAGAGCTCCGGTAGCGGCGGCGGCGGTCCGGCAGTGCTCCGGTGACCGGCCGGCGGCGACAGTTTTCCGACAGTGGCGGCGGCGGCGGTGGGGGTGGGTGGGGGATTTGGATTTGTGGTTTAAAAGTGTATGGGTTTAGGGTTATATTTGGTATTTTACTTTAATATTTTGTATGTGATAATAATTATTTTAAATCAATGTATCTAATAGTAATTAGGGGTACAAAGTGTGTACCTAGTAGTAATTTTTCCATTTTTGTTTATCGTGTATCACTTTTTTATTCTAATGAATTATTCGTGAAATAATTTAATTAGACGCATCACTTTTCTTTGATTATGAATCACTTTTTATTAAAATGTTATATTCCAGCAAATTGTTCAAGAAATACACTTTTTAATTAGTTATCACTTTTTTTTATGAAAGATGTTATCACTTTTCATCAATTGAGTATCACATTGTACAAATTAATAAATTTTAAATTAAAAAAATAAATTAAATAAATAACAAATTTTAAATTAATAAAAATTTAAATAATAAAAAATATAATTAAAAGAAAAAAAAAGTAATATATATATATATATATATATATATATATATATATATATATATATATATATAAAGAGATACTTACTCTTAGATACACTATATATGTAAATTAACTATTAGATACACAATACTAAAACGTTACTCTTAACTACATTATTTTATTATTGATTGCCAAATTTACCCTTATTTTAATTAAATGAACGATATGCAGATTTCTTTTCACGAAATGTAGATTATTTGGAGGGCTTAATTAATTGAATTTTCTGCACGAAATGCAGATTTTTTTGGAGGGTTTAATTAATTGAATTTACCCTTATTTTTTGCACGAAATGCGAATTTCTTTGGAGGGTTTAATTAATTGAATTTTCTGCACGAAATATACATTTTACTTAAAAATGCAGATTATTTTGGAGAGTTTAATTAGTTTTTTTTTTTCACGAAATGCAGATCTTTGATGTAATTATTCAAGAATGAGAGTGAAAAAAGCCACAGAGTCAAGAAAGGAGCAAAATTTTAGCTTGGCCCATACTAAATATCACAAATTCCACACAACTCCATCCACATAATCAAAATTCCATAAACTATAGGGGCAGAAATCAAGCAAAATAATCTAAAGAAAATCAATAAGGGAAAAGAGCAAGATAGAGAAGCCAAAAGTGGAGCATAAAGTAAGGATGAAAGATCAACCATATAATCTTTTGAAAATGTAAACGAGAATCATAATTGAAGTAATTTAATTATCTAAGTATAGTGTCGATTAGGAGGAGGGAGGGAAGTGGGGCTTCGCCATTCAAGCCTCCGCTAGGGCAGCGTCGCTGAAAGTGGATCGGATCTCAAGTCACCCTGCATTATCACCTTCTATACTGTCACGCTTCCGCCGACGGATTTCCTCGCGACAACGGTTGTTATCCTCATGAGCCGCTGTTTCGTCGCAATTACCCGATGGCTTCAACAAAGGCACACTAGGTTTTTTAGATAGAGAAAGCAGAGAGGAGATAAGAAGGGAAGATTGTAACTGCTACTCCGCATTTTCTTTTAAGAAGGGCAGTTTTGTCTCTTCATTATTAATTTATGTACCCAACATTATTTCCTTTTATGCATTGTATCTGAGTAGAAATAAGTTTTAAAGGCGTGTACCTGCTAGTAATTGATCCTAATATAAAAAACCTAATTAATCTAATTTCATAATTAATTTCTCAAATTTTTAATTTGATTGCAACCAAACAGGATCCTTTAAATATACTTAATGGGTTAATGGGTGATCATTCTCTTCTCACATAAGAGAATTCGTGAGACAGTCTCACTCAAATCTTTATCGTGTATAAAATACTTTATAATTTAATATTTAGGTTATGTAGTTAGGCAAAGACTTAGGTGAGACCGTCTCATTGATCTCTTTATGTGAGACAGATCATTCATTAACCCAATAAAAAATTTAAAGGGCCATGTTTGATTGTCATGAAATTAGAAAATTGAATAATTAATTATAGATATAAAATTAATTGGACTTAAAATAAATTTAAAAGGTCTTGTTTGGTTGATAACAAATTAGAAATTTTAAAAATTAATTATGAATGAGAAATTAATTCCGCTTTGCATGTATATATATATTTTCTATATTTTTCATATTTTATTTATTTTTTTATTATTTAAAATGTAATAATTTAAATTTTATTCACTACAAGAAAACTAGTCAATAATGACGAAATTTTAATGACATGAACAAAATTATGTCATTAAAAGTAATTTTTTATGAAAATAAAAAAGAAATATATATATATAAAAACAAAATAATGAGAGAATCTTATTCCTCTCATTGTTATATAAAACCCTCTCATTATTTGTGTAAATTTTTCATTGCCTCGCATTATTGTGTGAAATTTTATTTTTCTTTTTATTTGTGGTATTATTTTTTAACTTCAAATTAAAATCACTCATTTTGAACTCTTATCTTCATTAACCCTCGTTGAAAATCCCTGTAAATTCCTAGAATCAGAACTCCCTCTTCTCCTTCCTTGGTCTCGACAATGGAATTCTTGGCAAAATATAGTCTGCAATCCACGACATTTGGCTTCTCGGCAGAGACCGTCGATGGTTCTCTATTGGGAATTCCACGACCGCGGAAGGTGAATTCCACAATGGAATTGGGAATTTCACGGCTGCCTGAACCGTTGATGGCTTATATGATGACGTTGGCGATTGTCCAATGTGGATTATCATACGATTCAGCGGTAATTGAATAGTAAAAGCTCACTCGTAAGCCCTAGTAGCGACAGGAAGAACTCCATTTAGAGGAACACCTACCAGCGACATGTGAAGGTGAAATTAATCCTATGAAATTTAGATTCTTCTTTCAATTTCCAGTTTCTAGTTGTTTCCCTTGAAATTAGATTTTCTTTATTATTCTCCAATTTCCCTTTCGAAAATTAAGTCCTCATTCTGTTTTTAGGTTTTAAATTTGAATTTGTTGTTACTTTCTTCAGTTAAATATTTTTTTTTTTGTAATTTCCAAAAGGTATGTATAAGTTCAGTGAATTCTCTGGTAAGTTGTGTTATTATCCTTAAATGACTTGTTTCATATATTTATCCCACGTTCTAGGTTTAGATTATTAAGCAGATTGGGGTCTGATAAAATCAAAAATAAGGTCTTAATGTTATCAATTTGTGGGATTGGGAAGCATTTGCAAGAGAATTCTAAAATGATTGTTTACAACTATGGTGAAGTGGTTGGTTGTAGTGATAGAACAAAGCTTTATCTTTCTGACCTGTTAGATTAGATGAATTTATAATCGTAAAAGCTATTTGTAATCTGCGTTTGCGTTATTTGAATTTTTAGTCAGCGCTACTCTTCTTCATCATCATCCTCCTTGCCGGAGAAAGTTTGGCCTTTCTGCTATCTATCTATGGTGTATTTGTTGTGTGTGATAAGCAAAAATAAGTTCATGCTTCCAAACATTATAGCATTAATGCTGATTGATGAGAAAAATATTCCAGCATATGGGGTAATTTAAAAAATTTACTGGTACTGATAGGGAGGGAATCAGACGATGAACAATATATGGATAAAAAGCCATATCAGTCTAGTTTCAAACGCAATAAACGGAGAGTCGTTTGGAGTTTTCTACAAGGAGTTATGTTCATTCTTCTGGAAGGTGGCAGGAATACACGGGAATCTGTCAACTTCATGCATTTGAAGTGTTTTGAGTCTTTCCAACTATCATTTCTTGGTCAAGTCAGCATCTTTACTTTATTAATTGTTATATTAATGTTATTCATGTGTTTTTGTGCTCAAAGAAACATTTAAAGTGCTCAAATGAATCTAGTAAGCGTAGAGTCTAGTTGATTAATGTTTAGATGATACTAGGTTCTTAAATGGCTCCTATAAATAGAGTCTTAATCCTTTGTATTGGCATTCAGAAAATAATGAGAGAATATAATATATTTGGAGTGTTTACTCTTGTTTAGAAGAAGGATTTCTTCTAATTATCTCTAGTCTTTTGGTGGATTCCTAAGGCGACGAGTTTATTTCAAACTTGTGGTGGATTCCATTAAGTGACGAATAGCATCCGAATGTGTGCTTGTGTTATCTCCTAAATTTCCAATTTCCCAGTATCATTTAGGCTATGTTCTATTTTTGTTTCTTAGTATGACTTTGAGACCTAAATTTCCAGTTTATAAAGTCATAGTTGTTGCCCTGGAATGTATAACATGTTAATCCGTGTTTGAGCTTTATTCCTTTTATAACATAAATATTCATGTTAGTTGTTTTTCTTAAGTATATGAGAAGATGATATCCATAATTGATGGTCTTTGTATTTGAAAATGTTCTTTTTTTATGCTCTTTATAACTTCCTTAATTACCTTTTTTATTATTTTCCGTAAATGGTTTGTTTCATTGTTGTTGGCTAGCATTGTTGCAAAGTTGAGTAGAAGAGGTATTTTGTCATAAAGAAGCCTTATGCAAGATCCATTCTTGTACCATTTTAGAAGTTATTCAAGAGTGAAGGAGAAGATTGCAGGGATTGGTGATATTGCACGAGTAGGCCATTTTCCACATCAGGTCAGAATCAATTTAATACATGATTCCTTTGGTGCTTTTGCGAATTAGAAAAGGATATTGTATGATTGAATTCATTAATTTTTAGAAGAGTTGTTTTTTGAAAAGAGACTATATAAGTGATTGTCACTCGACTTAGTATATTTGTACAAAATGAGCTTACATAATTTTTTGTTTTACATTAATGTTAATGATGAAGTGAGTTGATCTTAGTCTACTTATGTGGGTAATTACTACATTTTTCATGCTGATAACTTTACAATTTTCCATTTTGCGGTTGTAAGTTAGTGATCTGCAATTAACTACGGGTTGCTGCTGTGGTTTTCATATAGCTGGGATTTTTTTGTTTTTTTTATTATTAAGCATGCTGGTTTTCTGCTATTAAAGAAGACTCGTGTCCTAGTTTTCTTGTTGTATGGTTCATGTTGTCTGATTTTCTATTTTGTACTAAACTAGAAGGTTGTAAGCAGCAGGTTAATTTTTCTGTTATGCTACTCTTCAATTTAGCTTGTTTTCCTGTAATCTTGTTGAATTTTCGTGTTACTGCATCTGTTTATCGCTTACCGTGTTAGCTGCTTTTGGGTTACAATTAGCAGTTTATTAAATTGGTTGTTGCATGGTTGTGCTGGTATTTTTTGAATTAAGTGGAGGGCAGGTAAAGAAGACTTTCTGTTTTGTCTATTAGTTTTAGCATGTTTTAATGCTGGTATTTTTGTTGCTATTTTGCTGGTGCAGGAATTCACTGCTGCCCACTACTGCTCATTCGTTGAATTAGAAGGCAACATCAAATGGAACACGAGTTTTGCTGCTCTTAGCTGCTTTATTTCATTGAAAGTTTTTGGATAATTGTACTTAGACAAGTTTTTGGATGATTGTACTTAAAAAAGACATAGATACCAATCTTTTGTAAATTCTTGCACTTAAAAAGGTTGGATGTATTATACATTGTATAGTTATATTTTGAAATATATTTACCATTTTTATAATTATAATTATAACCATTAATGAGGAAGATTTAATGAGAGGTAGGAAATAAAGCAATGACAGGAACTTTTATCACTTTTGATAATTTTTAATGAGAGGCAAATCCTGTCACTAAATATGCAACGAAAATAATGACAGGACAGTGATTTTCCTGTCATTAAAAGTTTTTAATAACAGGATTCTTACTTTTAATGACAGGAATTTCTATCGAGCATTTTTTTTGTTGTGATTATTCATTTAATTTATTTTTTAATTAAAATATTATAAATTTATATAATGTAATAATATTTTTAAAAAGTAGTAACAATTTTTTTATTGTAAAATTACTAATAAAATAAAAGTGATAATGTTTCAATTGAATTATGTTATAAATAATTCATAATATTAAAGACTTATGCGAGTATGTCTTATGAATGACTTGTGTGATAATGATAATAAGTAATAATCCTTTATAAGGAAAAGTGATAATGATGATGAGAACTATTTCATTAACAGTTTATACTATAATTGAAAAGTGATAATATTTAAAAAAAAAGTGATAATATCTTTAACAAAAAATAATAATTAATTACGAAAGTGAATTTAATGAAAATTTTATAGAATTGATAAATGTGATAATATTTTTAATAAAAGTGATACTAATGAAAAGTAATAAATGATCAATTCAACTATTTTATGAATAATTAGTAGAACGGATAAAAAGTGATAATATTTTTAATAGAAAGTGATATTTGATCAATGAAAAGTGATAACCGTCCAATTGCATTATTTTATAAATCATTTGTAAGATGAAAAAATGTAATAACAATTTTAATAAAAATAACATTTGATTTATAAAAAATTATAATCAATTAAGTAAATTATTTTATAATTAATTTGTAAGATGAATAAAAAGTGATAATATATATAATAGAAAGTGATGCCTGATTATGAACTTTAAAAAAATATATATATTTTTAATAATTAATAAAATTATTTACTAAAAAAAAAAAAGAGAGGGACTAGGGGATAATTATACCCTGAACCACAAGGGTAAAATTACAATTATACTCTAAACCCTAAACCCTAGGGGATAATTATATCCTAAACCATAAGGGTAAATTTACAATTATACTCGAAACCCTAAACCCTAGGGGATAATTATACCCTAAAGCACAAGGGTAAAATTACAATTATACCCTAAACCCTAAACCCTAGGGGATAATTATACCTAAACCACAAGGGTAAAATTACAATTATATTCCTAAAATTAAAAAAAAAAACAGTAATGTACAACAACAATTTAAAAAAAAGAAAAAAAAAAGAAAAAAAGAGAAAAATACACAGAAAGTGAAGAAAGGAAGTTGTACAGGAGGTTATACCAATTGAAAGTTGTATACTATTCTTTGCCTAAAAAAAACTTATGCTTTCAATTTTCAATGAACGTAAACAACATCACGTAAATAGCGCTGCCGCGTTGATTTAATGATTTTATTGTTAATTGTCATTAATTAAAGGGTTGGTTACTATCCACTACACTCCCTAAGCGTAATTAACTGATAGATACATTCTAAATTAACTCTTACTACTAACTACAAAATTTATGTATGTATTTCCCTTTTTGCCCTAATATCCAAATTTAGATTTTAAATGCAGATTTTTCTGCACGAAATGTAGATTTTAGTTAAAAATGCAAATTTGATTGGGGTTAAGTTGATTTTTTTTCACGAAATGCAAATTCCGGTTAAAAAAAATGCAATTTGAAGGAGGTTTAGTTGATTTTTTTTTTCACGAAATGCAGATTTTTTAATAGTTAATTTTCTGCATGAAATGCAGATTTTTTATGTAGTTAATTTTCTGGACGAAATTACACGAAATGCATATTTATCTTCCAATTCTCGCAATTAATGATATTTTTCTGCACGAAATGCAGATTTGTTTGGGGGTTTCTAACAACATGAATAGGAATTCATGGGAATTAATCATAATTAATTATGGCAAGTCAAGGGATTTCTAACAACATGAATAGGAATTCATGGGAATTAATTATAATTCATTATGGCAAGTCAAGAAATCTTAAAGTGAAATACGTTGAGAGTGGAAGAGATATTATTGAGATATATTTTAATTAAGGATAAATTTGGAATTTTAACTCTAAAAATTGTACCTAATAATAATTTATTTTTATGGATGTATCTTAACATAATTATACATAGGAAGTTTGTACCTACAAGTAATTATTCCTAAACTAACCAAACAGGCTTTACTTTTATTTAAATATTTTTTAATAAAATTTAAAATATACTATTTTTTATTCATGGATGATCCGTCTCACATAAGAGGATCCGTGAGACGATTTCACCCAAACCTACCCATGTAGTTAATGAATTAAGGGGATATTAGTTTTTTTTTTAAATATATATTTTAAGGGTCACTTACTAGGAGGTACATAAAATAATGCATAATTACTGTAAACTACATGACTCAAAGTACTATTACTCATAAGTAATAACTACACAATTATGATTGTGATACCATAAATATCCTTATGTATTTGCACAATTTGGTTTTACACAATTTGCTTGCACAATTTTATTTTTGCACATTTTAAATTCTGACAGCAGGTGGCGGCGGACAGCGGCGGTCAACGGCCGGTCAACGCCGGTCCGGCCGGCGGTCAATAGCCGACCAACGCCGGTCAATGATCGGTCAACAGTCGGTCAACACCGGTCATCGGCCAGTCAACGTTTGGTTAACGCCGGTCCGGCGAGTGGGTGGGTGAGGGGTAGGGTTGGTGGTTTAAAAGTGTATAGGATTATAAGGTTATATTTAGTACTCCCTCCATCCCAACTTCAACTTCACACTTTCCGTTTTGGTCTGTCCCAAATTCAACTTCACACTTCCATAAAAGGAAAAAGCAACTAACTAATATCCCTCTAACATACTTTAATTTCAAATTTGCCATCATCTTTTTAACACACATAACATACTTTATTTTTTATTTATTACCCAAAAATACCATACTACCCCCAAAAGTAAGTCAAAAAGTGACTTTTCTTAAACTTCGTATCTACAGTAAACGTGAAGTTGAATTTGGGACCGAGGGAGTATTTTACTTTAATATTTTGTATGTGAGAGTAATTATTTAAATTCTTTGTATCTCATAGTAATTTAGGTTAAAAGTGTGTATCTATTAGTGATTTTCCCATATTTTAATTATATAATAATAGGGTGTGTATTTTAATATAATAAAGGTGTGCATTTAATAAATTAAGGATAATTTAGATTTTTTAAAATATTAATTTTATTTTTATAATTATAAAATATGTATTTAATAAGAGGAGGTGTGCAAATAAGATGAGTCTTAATTAAATTAGCTCATGCATTAGCAGTGGCATGCATTAGCGTATTGGGTGTGTAATTTGATTTTGTAAACGGACTTGATACATTCGTCGTCTCACATAATGAGATTCGTGAGAATGTTTCATCCAATTCTTTGTAATTATTAATTATTAATTTATAGTGCATAAAAATTACCCAAATAATAACATACTCCGTACTCACACCCCGGGCCGGCCCTATCAATTGAGGGCGCAATTTTTTTTAAAGGCCTTTATCCTATCCTAATATATGGAGCATTAAAAATGTTTAGCACTTGTAAAATATTTTTAACACATTTGTCCTCACCTACTTTTCTTTACTACATTTTTACCCTTTAATTAATATCCTAATAAATTATTACTAGTATTTTTTAACTATTTATTTCATATCTATTAATTACTTCCATCTTTCCATCATCTCAGTGTAACTTTTCATTTTCCTCTTTAATTATCGTACTAATCTCATTCTCCACTAAACCGTCAGGACGATAAAAATTCTCAATATAGTTTCTTCTTCGATAAAGCCTTTCTGCAATTTTCTAAATTCCATTCCAGCGATGATAATGGAGTATCCATGGCGTTTCAGGCCTCCAATGGGCCATTTCTGTCCAGTTTACAAATTCGGAGAACGAAGTTTGGGACTGCGAATTATGTCATAGAAAACGTTCAATCAAGGTTGTCATTCCTTCCCAACAACACTGCAAAGGGATACAAATAAATAGATTTTCAATTTTCTCAAACCTCATCATTGTTTATCATTCTGAATGCAGGTTTTTGGGAAGGGCACTTTCATTGGTTTGGCAATAACCAGAGTTTGCTTCTCTCTCTTCTCTCCAGCTTTCAATCAATATGTTTACATAGGTTTGCATTTGATCTTTATTTGTGGGATGCAGATGTAGTTTTGATAGCAATGTTGAATGTAATACTCACTGCAGATGTTTGGATGCTCTAGGTTAAGAGTACTAATTTTTGTCTTGGGATACCATATAGAGAAGTTGCTTCAAGACTTCAACCATAATAAATAGGAATATGTATTGGACTATTAAGAAATTTGGTTGCTCTATGTTAAGAGTACTAATTTTTGTCTTGGGATACCATATAGAGAAGTTGCTTCAAGACTTCAACCATAATAAATAGGAATATGTATTGGACTATTAAGAAATTTGGTTGCTTATCTAAAGACTAACTTTGTTTAGGTACTCTGCTCTTTTCATGTGATGCCCAGAGATAATTCTGCTGGAAACTCAGTTTCAAGGAACTTTTAAGATTCCATTGAGAGGTCATGCATGCCTTCGATTTTGCTTAGTCTATGCATTTTTGGCATTGTGAGCAGTGACTAACATTCTTAATTTATGCGAATAGTATTAAGATTATTTTGTATTCCGTAGTTGTGGAGTTTGGTCTACAAATGTTCGAGAGCATGTGTTTTTGCCTAATGTTTCTTTGGGACACAAATCCTCAGGAAGAATTCAATATGATCAAAGTTACTGCTGACATGCAGGTTTCAATGTGGAGAAGGTTCAGTATCTGTATAAAAATGTGATCTTTACAGTGTGGGATGTTAGTGGACAGGAAAAATTAAGACCCTTGTGGAGACATTCCTTTAATAAAACTGATGGGCTGGTATGATTTTATTATTTAGCTTATCATTTTTCTCTTGAGTTCACTGTTTATGTTGTAAAATTCGATTCTTGAACTTTTTAGGTTTTGTTTATTGTGGTTGTGCATGGGTGAAAATTTGAAAATTCTTATTAGAACAGTATTCAAATGGAACCATATGCGTTTTACTCGACAAATATATTTTATCAATTGTTTAAGAAGAATGCTAATTAAAATGCATGATTTATATATTTATTATGGAGCTAAGACATGTATTTCATCAGTCCCTTTCTCAAAATGTTTCTTCCCTCTATACCCCCTTCTTCAATTAATTTCTTATTCACCTTCATGCATTTCATTGAATGGAAGCAGAAGCCAACGATTCTATTACTTCAAGGAAGTTTAGAAAGTTGATTGTTAGAAGTTGAGGAGGGATTGCCTAAATGAACAATTCATGATGTTGAGGAATGTCCTTCTTTCTGTCGTTTGCAACTGGTGGGATGATCTTAGGGCTTTTCAGTGCGCTGCTGAGTTGGGCTTGGGTAAACCCTCCTTTGGTTTGTACACTTGTAAGGCAATATAATCCTAATTATTTGTGCACATCATGCTGACACTGAAAAATTTAAGAGCTATCTTATTGTGTTAGCTGATGCCATTGCCTATAAAATTAAGTAGTTCCATTTTAGTGGCTATGAATTATGATGTTAGTTCTTGGGCCATAGTCATTTGTGACAAATTACTTTCCGTGAAAGCTTGATTCATTTTTTATTATAAGTCATAATCTTTCATCTCAATCTTTTGCAGATCCATCCAGATAGTCCTAAAAATGACTAACCTTCTATTCTTACTAATACAATACAAATGATGAAGGATTTGACTGCTCAAGTGGGGAGACATAAATCTGAAAAGTATCAAGTGAAACTTCTCTTGGTAAGCTAGGGTAAAGATATGAAATCAATTTCTGTCTTAACTACTGTTTCTGAAGAGTGAATTTTAAAGATTATTTCATTGAATGTATGGTCAGGTTATCTTTAGCATAGTTTTACATATGAGATTCTCTATGAGGATGTATCACGTATTTAAATAGTACTAGGTTTAATGCTAATGATGGGCTCAAGATATTCCAACATTCTACCATATAAGCCATCTGTGCAAATATTGCATGCTCCAATCAGAGCACGAAAGGGAATATACCAGACACTTGCAATCTGTATATACTTTAAGCTTAATGAGGAACAAATGTAAAGGAATGAATTAGGTGTTAGTGAAATGAATTACCAGATATTTGAATTTAATTGAGAAATCAAAGCTAATGTTTTCCTTATTTTTTATGCATATACCACATATCTACTATGATTGGCCATCACTTATTGACTTTATTGAGTTAAATTTTGCTGGTGGAATATTTTTTTGGCTATAATTTGCTGCAGTTGACTGCAATATAATCTCTATACATGGTTTTACTGCCATAAATTGCCATAAATTTTTTAAATTAGGTTCTTGCTAATATTAGTTCAAGTCTACTAATATGCATTGCCAAACACAGCCTTTTTACATTAGGTTCTTACTGCATTCGCGACCACCATTTCAATTGTTGGTCACATGATAAAATGATTTAGTACTTGATAATTTTTCAGTTTTCATCAAAAGAGGGAGGAGGAAGAGAAGGATGGCGTGTCGGCAGAGATGGAACAGAGTAACTGCAGGGCATTGGTGCTGCCAGAGTCCATACCCTCCGTTATTCTAGGGTGATTTCAGAGATTAACCCAATGTGGTTTTGTAATATTCTCTCCACCTACCTGGAAAGTGTGTAGATACCTTGATACATGTATTTCTTGACTATTCCTTTGCTATTGATTTTTTTTATCATGTTTTTAATACCTTTCTGTTTTTAATTGGACAGAAACAGGGGTTTCTGTTATAAAGAACATGATTTCAATTATTCTATTTCTGATGATGAATACAAGTTTATGCAAGTTAAATTCCGCTATTGGGGGATATTTTTAAGTTCCTTAATAGAGCAATGCAGATGTATTATAATTTGAGTTAATGACATTATGTTGGTGTAATTTAATCTTCCTTTTAGTTGTAATATTTTGTGGCTTTCCTTAATTCTCTGTCATAGAAATATTCTTATTTCGTACTCTTTTTCTTTTTTCTTTTTATAATATATCATGTATTAGCCTTAATTCTATGTCATAGAAATTTTACATGAAACTGTTTGATTTTTGCAATTAACTTAGTCATAGAAATTTTACATGAAACTGTTTGATTTTTGCAATTAACTTGGTGCAAAAGTACTTCTAATATTCATAATACATATCCACTTTAAACCATGAATGGGAATAAGATGTCACATGGAAATAAGAACTTATATTTCATTGTTCAATGAAAACCCAATGAATATTTTTTTTCATTGTGCAACTTAATTACAAAAATAACATGGTTGGTTATTGTTGTAGGCATTTTAGAAATATGCAAGAAAATCGCACTCATTGAAAATAGAAAAATTATTATTTCAAAGGAAATGGGAGATGTCATGAATTTGTAGTAATAGGAGAAGTCAAAACTAATGCAATTGTCTCTAGAACTAAAAAAAGATATATATATTTCGCGTAGTCAAAATTATTTTCTTATTTTCCTATATATAATATATCTATTAATTGTTATTTTTTAGTCTTAAGTGGATTTAGATATGGAGGAGAAACTTTTTAAGGAGTTCTTTCTTACGAAAACGAATAGTGCATAAAACAAGTATTGACTATAAGAGTTCAAGAAAAATTCATTGGAAATGACAAACAAAAATTCTGAAGTTTATCTTAATCCATCGTGATGTTAATTGTCTTTTACTTTATTTCACTTCATTTTTCATGAATTTTAAAACTTCAACTCAATTTAATAAAATTAGTAATAATTTTTTTTTTAAAAAAACATACTCCATAATAATCATAATATTTTTATTCTATTAATTTATATTTAAAATACAATTTTTTTTATAAAATATCTTTTTAAAAAATATTACAAATAATTTATTAAAATATTTTTAAATGTAATAATGTACTCCTTCAACTCCACCAAAAGGTTCTCATTTTACTATATTAGCTTTTGAACCCATGCAAGTGTTCTGATATTATTTAAACCATGGGAGGAAAAGCTTAAATCATGTATTTTAGATAAACCATTATATCTCTACATTTTATAAAATATAAGTATATTTTCGGATAAAATTTATCAGAATTGAAAATTTTATGTAATACAATCCCTCAATCCATGCTAGTATGTTCCTTTTTAGCAGTAAAAAGATTAAGAAAAAATTTATTTTAAATATATAAATGAAAGAAAGTAATGGTAAATATTGTGCATTTTTATAAAATAATTATATTTTTTTTAACATAATAAATAATGATGTTTATTAATTATGCAAGATACTTGCTTATTTCGTAATACTTGTACTCATGTATAAATAAATCATTTCAAATTCGTTTATCAATACACGTTGATTACACATAACCATTTAAAATTATTAAGATGTTAGGACTAATAATATTAATTATTAATAATTTAATAATCAAGAAACATGCTATGTAGACTCTTAGCATTAAGTAGTGGTAAATATTGAGAGTTTTTATACACGTTGATTACACATAACCATTTAAAATTATTAAGATATTAGGACTAATAATATTAATTATTAATAATTTAATAATCAAGAAACATGCTACGTAGACTCTTACCATTAAGTAGTGGTAAATATTGAGCATTTTTATAAAATTATTATATTTTTTTCAACATAATAAATAATTATGTTTATTAATTATGTAAGATACTTGCTTATTTCATAGTACTCGTACTCGTGTATAAATAAATATCATCTAAAATTAATATTTAAAATTGTTTCATTAAAAAATATATTATGATACTCATACTCGTCCCAAACCCATTTATCAATGCCCAACTACTCATATTCGTACCCGTTTCATTAAAAATATAAAATAATTTAATTTCATTCCAAACTCCTTTATCAATACCCGTTGATTACACATACATACCCATTTAAAATTATTAAGATGTTAAGACAAATAATATTAATTCAAAATTATTAATAATAAAGAAAATAATTTAATACTGTTCCAAACTCATTTATCAATACCCGTTAATTACACATACCCATTTAAAATTATTAAGATGTTAGGACCAATAATATTAATTCAAAATTATTAATAAAGAAGAAAATAATTTAATAATGAATTAATTGTTAAAACTACATTATAGTTTCACCGTTTATCAACACTCGTTGATTACACATACATACCCATTTAAAATTATTAAGATGTTATGACCAATAATATTAATTCAAAATTATTAATAATGAAGAAAATAATTTAATACCGTTCCAAACCCATTTATCAATACCCGTTGATTCACATACTCATTTAAAATTATTAAGATGTTAGGACCAATAATATTAATTCAAAATTATTAATAAAGAAGAAAATATTTTAATAATGAATCAATTGTTAAAACTACATTATAGTTTCAAACTACATTATAATTTCAAAAAAAAAATTATAATTATAATTACAAAAATAAATCATAATATAAACTTTATTGTTAGCACCATAAATAATAAATTAAATTTTGCTGAAATAAATAAGAGAAAAATTTAAAATCTTAAAATTAAAATTAATTAAATATGATATTATTATGACAAAAATTAAATAAGGTATATTTTAAATAAGGTATCAAATCAATGGCCAAGATCTAATCTCATAATTGTGATGAATGGATGAGATTCAATAATATGATGAATGAATAAGATTCAAAATGGTTTATAGTAATCAAATCCAAGTGTGTAAATTAAAAATTGGCTCAATTTTAACTTTTTCACTTTATTACTATTATATTACTTTATTAGATTGAATGTCACATTCAAAAGTTTCAATTTTCCCTTTTTAATAAAGAACTTCACATATGACTCATCATTCACTAATAACACAACTACTCACTAAATATAAAATTATAATACTACAAAAAAGACTTATGGATGGAACGGAAGGTGATGTTTTTAAAGAATTTTATGTTATATTAAAAAAAATGCATTCTTACAAAAATAAAAGAATATAACAAAAAAAATCATATTACAAAGTAATACAAGTGTACAACGTGCGAAGCACGTGTTAAAAAACTAGTTTATATAAAAACTACTTCATAATAAGATAAATAAGAGTTAATCGGATAAAAAATGCTCACCCTTACTTTATTTGCAAGCCCATTGGGTGCCATTTGTCAACCCTTTGAAGGTTATTTTTTTTCTCCTCCAAATCTTAAAGGTTGACATCATATTGCAACGTACTAAAGCAAATGTGAAAATTTTTTAAGCAATTAATTCTAATAATAATAAAGGCAAAAACTCCTGTGCACCCGGGTGCACGGAACACATTCCGTGCACCTTTATAATTTTGTGTTAAATTGTATACCCTTTAGTATACAGATGTGTATCCTTTATTTTCTAAAGAAAATTATTGTGTGTATCTGGGCGCATAAACAACATTCCGTGCGCTTTTAGAATTTTGTGTTAAATTGTATACCCTTTAGTATAAAAATGTATACCCTTTATTTTCTAAAGAAAAAAAATTAATGAAAAGTGTATACCCTTTAGAACAAAATGATTTACCTTTTATTAATTAAAGTGTATACCCTTTAGACCAAAGCAATGTACTTTTACCCATAATACTAAATTTCTAAAGGCGCACGGAATGTGTTTCCGTGCGCCCGGACGCACGCAAGTCTCACTCAATAATAAAAAGAATTAAGAAAAGGAAATTTTTTGAGGAAATTTATAGTAATGGAAAAGAAAATAATTTCTTTTTCCCAAATAATAATAAAAAGAAATAAGGAAAGGAAAGATTTTGAGGAAATTTATGGTAATGGAAAAGAAAATAAATTCTTTTTACTATGAAAACAAATTATTTTATGAATTGAAGTGTACTCTCTTCGTCTCGTTTCAAATCTTACTTTTTGCACGTAGATTAAGGAATTTGGTATTTTGATGTGTAGTGAGGTAAATAATATTTTAATATGAAGTAGGTAGATGTATTAGTGTGATGTGTGGGTCCATAGAGAGAGAAATAATTAATTTGTGAAAATAATACTCCCTCCGTCCCATAAAGAAGTTCACACTTTTTTGAAAAAGCTCTCATAAAAGCTACAGTAATCGGGAACTTGTTTATGGGACGGAGGTAGTATTTTAATGTGAAATAGGTAGATGTATTAGTGTGATGTGTGGGTACATAGAGAGAAATAATTAATTTGTGTGGGTCACATTTACTAAAAATAGAAATGTAAAGATTGAAATGAGACGTCCAAATTGAAAATATGTAAAGATTGAAATGGGAAGAAGGGAATATATTTTTATAATAAAATGATATACTCTTGAATGTTTGTATGCACAAGAGGCTAAGTATATTAGTATACTCCCTCTGTCCCTAGGTAAGACTATTTTGGTTGTCCCACCCAAATGATCTCATTTTTTTTGGACATATGAGACTCACTCACACCTACTAATACAATTAAAACATAGGGCCCACATACTCACTAATACAACTATCCACTACACATTATATAATAATATTCCTTAATCCAAGTACCCAAAAGCAAATTGGACTCTTACCAAGGGACGGAGGAAATATATTATAGAAATATTTAAAATAATTTAATGTGGATATTATAGTGTGTGAGGAAGGGGTTAAAAGAAAAAATCCAAGTATCCAGCCCAATCCAGCACCAGAGGAACATTCTCGATTGTTCTGTTCTCAAAATCCAAATCTCCAACATCCCTACTACGAAACTGGAATCTATTCCGATCTCCAATAAATGCATACCCACATGGATTAAAACTAGTTATGTTTGTGTGATTAAACAAAGAAATAAGTGTGGCTTTCGGGAACGATGTGTGGCAGCATCCGACCCCGTCGCACGACCCGTCTGACAGCCACAGGACAGAGCACAAATTTTGAAAAAATTCTTTTCACCAACGACCAATCCTATATCATCACAGCCCACCAACATGAACAGATTCACGTCGGAGAAGGTGAAAGGAGTGGTTGCCAAGTCGATAGTTAGGTTGCTGTCTCTGGTGATGTTGCCGGAATCCGAGTAGCATCTGGCTGCAACCTGGTTCTTGATTCTGACATGATCGATTGAGACATCTCTTAACAAGATCACCTAGTGGCTACAAATTCTCTAAACTGCATTCCTTCAATATTTGAGGCTCAACTATTTCAGAAAATCTTTTCTCCTTGATAGAAGTGTTGAAATATGAGGCCAAGTTTCTTTCATCCTCGGAGTTTGTGGGCGAAAGAGGATTCTTTCCTGTCATAAGCTCAGCAAGAACCACTCCAAAGCTGTGCACGCCGCTTTTCTCTGTTAATTGGCTCGTTTGGAAATACTCTGGATCCAAGTAGCCTAATTTTCCTTGCACCAGTGTTGTGACTTGTGTTTGATCCGACGCTCCAAAATCCGAAAAGCTTTGCAGTGTACGAATGGTTTAATAATATATTGCTCAACTTGTCATCTCTGTGGATAACTGGCATAGAAGCCGCAGAGTGGAGATAAGCAAGTGCACCAGCTGCTTCAGCAGCTATCCTCAACCGATCGTTCCATGGCAGCCAGCTCGACTGGCCCCTGTCGTGGATATGGTCGCACAACGTTCCATTTGACATGAGCTCATAAACTAGTAAAGGGATTTCAGTTTCGAGACAGCATCCTAAAAGCTTCACCACATTTCTATGGTTAATTTGTGTAAGAATAATCACTTCATTTATGAAGGGCTCTATCTGGCTCTTGTCCATTATTCTCGACTTCTTCATGGCAACTACGCGTTTATCGGGTAGAATTCCTTTGTACACACTGCCGTAGCCACCCCTTCCAAGAACTCGATCCTCAGCATATCCATTGGTGGCCTTATCAAGCTCTTCAGCAAAGAAGATCTTAGTCGATTTAGTAAAACTAGTTTGCCGTCTTAAAAGGAGGACTCACTTTTCTCTCATTCTTGCCAGATTCCTCTTCTTGATGCAAAAATGCAGCCATGTGATACCAATGAGTATTGAAATCAAGCCAACACTGAGAGCTGAAGTATCATAAATAAACAATCTATCAGCAAATCATTTCAAAATTAACATATATTCAGCATAATTTCACTATCAAACAGAAGATAAAGAAAGAGCTAAAGAGATATGCCAATATATTACCTACAGAAAACTTAACAACAGGGAACTTGGAGTCCACAGCAACACAACCTCGACTGCCTTTCTTGCCATCGCCATCGTATCCACGTCTACGAGAGCAGCTATAGCTACCAGGTATATTAGTGCAGATTCCATTTTCAGAACATGGACTATTCTTACATTCATCAATATCTGCAAAAAAAAAAAATATATGACATCAATAATGCTGTTATGGCTGAATCTCAACGTTCAAATCTCGTTGGTCCGATCAACAACTAAGGAACCGGTCCACATAGAGCGCATAATTCTAGCTTGAAATGAGAGTCCCACTAGTGGACCATGGGTTCTGGCCTCTCGAGAATAGTTGGTCAACAGATGGATATCGGTGCATAAAAAAAAAAAAAAAACTCCCCATTTATCTTGTACTCTATTATGTACGTAAAAAACAACTAATGGACCCAAAAAGCAACTTTACTTGAAAAAAAGGGAGTGAAAATTACTGATAACCTGTGCACCCTGGATGTAGATAAGGATTTCCTTCATACCCTTCCCAGCAATAACACCTGTATCCACCAAATCCCGAATCCGAATCAACACATGAACTGTTACCTCTGCAAGCATAATCACCCATTTTCTTGGCCTGATCAATAGCCCAATCCAGCACTAATGGAACATTCTGGATTTGTTCTGTTCTGAAAATCCGGGTCTTTAAGTTGACTACTGATGAACTGATATGAATTCCGATCTCCAACAAATCCATACCCACATTGATCAAAACCAAGGATTAGTGTGCGATTGTACATGGAATCAAGTTCAGCGGAGAAACCCTTCAGCTTTCTTGGTAATGGGGGTGTTGCAGCATCCGATCCCGGCACAGGACCCGTCGGATATCTAACTGCTATCCGGGCAATTCGATGAACAATAAAAGGAAAGGTTTCTGTCTGTTGTGATAGATAGAATATCATTACAGCCCACCAGGATGATCATGCTTGAATTGGAAAAGCTGAATGGAGTGGAGGTTAAGTCGACGGTTATATCGTTCTGTCGGGTGATGTTGCCGTTGTCAGAGTAGGCATTTGGCTGCAACCTGGTTCTTGATTCGGACATGATCAGCTGTTATTTCGATTATCTCCTGGTTTCCTGATGGAAGCAGGAGATTGGGTGTGAAGGAGTCGCAGGTGGAGTTGATCCTAATGCCGAATGAATATGGAGCTGTTACGTTGCCACACTTGGTTACGCAGCCTGGTTTCGCGGGGGAGGAGGAGGTGGTGGTGTTTGTAGGAGGGTACTGAGTAGCCACTAGTGCAAATGAAAGGTGCTGTAAGAAAATCAGGATTGCAGAATATTGATGCATCTTCATTTTCTTGTTCTTCAGGATTAATGAAATTAAACTAGCACTGTTTTTTTTCTTTTTTTTTTTTCTCTTTGAAATAGGTGTAGTTTTATGAGATGAGTAATTAGGCACAAGATGAGAAGCACACTAGCATTAAAATTTCCCACTTATATACATCTTTTTCTAACTACTCTTGTAAAAGTGGAATAAAGAATCAAAGACCAAAGAAAAAAAGTGTTAGTTTACTGAAATTGGTAAATGTTTATTTCAGTTCCAACGGTTACAAAGTACATAAGCACCATGTTAAAATCGAAATTCTATCACTACATCCTTAGCATCACACTTAGGATGTTACAATGCCATAATTCAAATACAAACTAACAATCTGAGAAATGACTTTGTCTGCAACGTGTGCTGGAGAAAGCATCCTCGAACTGAACTGGAGAGCATTTCTTTCCATCCATATATAGTATATCATGCAAAGGAGATGACGAAGAGTCTCCGAACCTTCTTGTCATTTCTGGTGTCTGCATGTATCTTCCGAAATCCATCAGCTACAGATGTGATATGGCGCCTCCATCCAATCTTACTCTTCACTATGTCCCATATACGTTGTGTGTATGGACATTGGAAGAAAAGATGAGTCTGCGTCTCTGCACTCCCCACACAAAACCCACATGTTGTTTCACCATTCAGATTCCACACCGTATCCTTGGTGTATACTCTTCCTCTATGCAGAAGCCATAGTCTGAAGCTATGCTTTCTTACAATCCACTTATGCCAGATTTGTTTATATACAAACGTTTTATCCTCTGTCTCATCCTTCCTCAGCTTCTGATACAGTATCGAAGGAAGGAACTTCCCATGAACACAAGCATTCATAATTTGATCCACTGTATCTCTATTTCCTTCCACATGTACTATTCTGTTTCTTAAGTGGATCATGGTTCTCCAAACGTACGAAGAGTTCGCAGTTGGAGTAATCACTATCCAATCATGCTCTGTAAGGTACACTGAGTGGATCCACCTTACCCACAGTGAAGTTGCCTCCCTATGAATGTCCCAAAGTGCCGCTGCTAGAAGGGCCTTATTCCAAGTGGATATGTCCTTCAACCCCAATCCCTCATTGTGCTTCGGTTGAGTGACATCTTTCCAACTTACTGCACTAGCCTTTGAACCCCAAAGACACCGTCTTATCATGGTTTTCACTCTACTAATGACAACTGCCGGCACTGTCACCATAGCACCAGAATGATAATACACCATAGATGCTTGAAGTGATGAGTTCTAATCTTCCCGTGAACGAAAGAAAACCACTTATGAATCATGTTGTTACATCATTCAATAGGGGGTTGAAGTCATTCACACCAATTTTTTTACTACAAATGGGAATCCCTAAGTATTTGAAGAGAAGCGTACCTTTTTTGTATGGAAAGATTTATGTAATGATGCTCAAGATGGGAGTTGCCACCTCAGCCATGAAAATGTTGGATTTCTGGGCATTAACAGATAATCCTGATACCTTCTCGAATGAAGTCAAGCAAGACTCAATACTTTTTGCAGTTCGATCATCTCCATACCCCAGAATTAGCAAATCATCCGCAAATATTAAATGTGAAACATCAACTTTCTTGCAGATTCTAGAGTGAAATTTGTACAATCCTTCACTAATATGTACCTTCATCAGTCTGCTAAAATACTTCATGCATAGCACAAAGAGGAGGGAAGAGATGGGATCACCCTGTCAAAGTCCCCGCTTTCCCTAAAAAAACCTTCCGATTTCCCATTTAGTAGAAGTGAATAGGAGGGTGTAGTAACACATTGTTCAATCCAACCACAGAACTTGGGTGAAAATCCCAATCCATGCAACATATCAAACAAGAACCTCCAATTAACTAAGTCGTAAGCCTTTGGATATCTACTTTAATAGTCATTCGAGGAGCTATGTTGCAGGTTGCTCTACCATATCCACAAAAGATTTTCTCTGCTAACATGATACAATCCCTCATTTTCCTACCTTTAGCAAACCTAAATTGAGCTGGATCCACAATGGAAGGCAAGCATCTTCTCAGCCTAACTGCTAACACTTTTGCAATGATTTTATAGACCGTATTGCAATAAGAGATAGGTCTATAGTCCTTCACTCCAGGATTATGGTTAGACTTAGGTATGAGAGAGATGAAAGTGGCATTAATTTGCTTCAAGAGTTTCCCTTTCCGAAAGAATTCCATCACTGCTTATGTGAGGTCTTTACCCACCACACTCCAGGCCTCTTGAAAAAAGAGGGAGGAGTATCCATCAAGTCCGGGAGACTTGTTTTTGTTAATCATTCACAGTGCCGCTCTCGCTTCATCTTCTATCACTGGTTCTTCTAATGTTAACGAATCATATGGGGAGATTTTCGTTCCCATGTTCAGCACTGATTCATCCACACATTCAATAGGTGGAGTATTCTCCCCCAAGAGAAAGGTATAATATCGAAGAAAACTGTCCACAACCATCGAATATGAAGTAGTAGGCCCACTCTCCGTGAACACTCTCTATATACCATTTCTCGAAGCATTACCGTTAATCAAGGAATAGAAGTACCCACTGCCACGATCTTGATTTTTGATAGGCTTGTTTTTCAAAATCTGAGAAATATAGGTACTTTTCTGAAACGGTAGTCCACCCATTTGTAAGTTAACGAGTTTAGTGAGTGTGGTTGCATTTGTAATTTATTCTCAATAGTAAGAATTTTTCCTTTATTTTAAAGTTGAGTTTTAGCCTCTTAGTTAAACAAGAAATGTGAATTAACTCATGATTCATATTTCATCAATGTACACCTCTTTTTATTAATCAACACATGAATTCATCAATATAACAAGTGAAAGTGTTAAATCAATATTAAAACAACAATTCCCTAGAGGCTATTCTTGGAAATGTCTCGTTGGAGTTGAATTTGAAAAATGTCACCCAATGTATATAAAAGAAACATTTTTTCCGAAGCTGCAGGTGAACTATAAATAATGACATTTTTTTTAGATATCCTAATAAAATTACTCCTATAAAAATAGAATCCATCTAGGAACAAAATATTACTGAGATATTTGGATAAACCATGTATTGTCGTTTGGCCAACAGACTGATTTCTGAATCCATGCTAATCTCTGAACTCTGGATATTAAAGCTTGTTGAACTGAATTCTTGGTAGGAAAGATTGAGTGCATCCATATCTGACGGAAATCCAGATTGCTCACCTGATATGCTCTCATTATTTGTGTATCTTCTCAGCCTTTCCAATTCCATTGCGACTTCTTTCATCGTTGGCCTTTCTTCGCCTTTCAAGTCGAGACATCTCTTAACAAGATCACCTAGTGGCTGCAACTCCTCTAAACTGTATTCCTTCAATATTTGAGGCTGGACTATTCCAGAGAATCTGTTCTCCTTCATAGAAGTGATGAAATATGAGGCCAAGTTCCTTTCTTCCTCGGAGTTTGTAGTCAAAAGAGGTTTTCTTCATGTCATAAGCTCAGCAAGAACCACTCCAAAGCTGTACATGTCGCTTTTCTCTATTAATTGGGTCGTCTGGAAATACTCTGGATCCAAGTAGCCTAATGTTCCTTGCACCAGTGTTGTGACTTGTGTTTGATCCAGTGGGATTAATCTCGACGCTCCAAAATCCGACAGCTTTGCAGTGTAGGAATGGTCAATAGTATATTGCTCAACTTGACATCTCTGTGGATGACCGGCATAGAAGCTGCAGAGTGGAGATAAGCAAGTGCACCAGCTGATTCAGCAGCGATCCTCAACCGATGTTTCCATGGAAACCTGTTCGACTCACCCCTGCTGTGGATATGCTCGTAGAGCGTTCCGTTTGAGATGTATTCATAAACTAGTAAAGGGATTTCAGTCTCGAGACAGCATCCTAAAAGCTTCACCACATTTCTAAGGTTAATCTGTGTTAGAATGATCACTTCGTTTATGAAGGGTTCGATCTGACTAGAGTCCATTATTCTCGACTTCTTGATGGCAACTACGCGTTGATCAGGTAGAATTCCTTTGTAGACAGTGCCGTAGCCACCCCTTCCAAGAACTCGATCCTCAGCATATCCATTGGTGGCCTTTTCAAGCTCCTTAGCAGAGAACATCATGGTCGATTCAACTCCACTTTGAATGAAACTAGTTTGTTGCTTCAAAAGGAGTCCTCCATTTTGTGTGAAGAACTTCTCTCTCATTTTGGCAAGCTTCCTCTTCTTGATGCCAAAATACAACCATGGGATACCAATGAAAATTGAAATCAGGCCAATGCTCAAACCTGGGTCATCATATTTAGATGGTTACAACACACAAGTCAATGTAACAGATCCACGCTGGGCATGTCGAAATATTACCTACGCTGAACTTTGTCACTGGGAACCTGGAATTCACTTTATAGCAGCGAAGACCATTTTTTCTGCCATCGCCTCCGTATCCATCCCTACAAGAGCAAGTGAACATGGATTATTGAATTGATCTCACATTCATCAATATCTGCCAAAAATTGGATAGCACATCAAAGGTTAACTGGATTTACACGTGAACCCGAAAAAATTAATTTTCAAATTATTGTAAACCTTGATTTATCGATTACTTTTTATAGGTGAACTATATATATATTACTCTTCTGAATAAAAAATAGGTAACATTTTATATATTAAAGAGTAATTTTGCAAAAACAGATTAACTGTGGACCCGATTCACACCAAACTCATTCTTTTAAAAAAATACATACTACTCCCTCCATCCCACAATTTCCTTCATGTTTCTATATTTATCCGTCCCATAATTTTGTTCACAACCTAAAAATGACAAATATCACTTTATCCAACAACCTTAAAAATTACTTTAATTTCTAATTTGTCACTCCTCTTTCACACACATATTTATACTTTTTTATTACTTAAAAATACTACTTTGCCCTCTAAAGTCAACAAATTTGATCGAAAAGAACACTTTTCTTAAAAAATATGGTACAGTAAACGTGCCTATAATTTTGGGACGGAGGGAGTACATAAATACGCCATTAGTAAAAATTATTTTAGGAAATTACTTGTAAAATTAGTACTCTACATGCACATATAATAGTTACCTGATTTAGATAAGGATTTCCTTGGTACCCCCAGCAACGACACCTGTATCCACCAAACCATGAATCCGACAAGAAGCGTTACCTTTGCAATCCGAATCATCACAAGTTCCGTTTCCGACAGCCCAATCCAGCACAAGTGGCACATCCTGGATTGTCCTGTTCACAAAATCTAAGTCCTGCAAGTCCGCAGTACGAAACTTAAATTTGGTCTCTAACCACATGATCCAGAATTATAGGATTGCGTTTCATTGCTGCTGCTGAGTGCATGAAGCTCAGTGATGAAAGACTTGACCCCTTTCTTCGCCATTTCAGTCTGTCAGCATCCAATTCCATTACATTCTCCGTCTTCTAAACGACTTTTATTCGTGCAATACGACACACAGCTTTTGAAGAAGTCCGTGTCAGCGTCACCGCCCACCGATACTTCGTCACAGCCGACCACGATAAACAGTTTGGAATTGGACAGGCTGTAAGGAGTGGAGGTCAAGTTGATGGATGCATTGTTGTTCTGTTGGGTGTGGCACCTGGACGTGATATGGTTCTTGATTCTGACATGATCCTCTGACGGAACGGAGAGCTTGGGTGTGGAGTGATCGCAGGAGACGTCGAATGATTGGTTGATGGAGCAGTTGGAGTTGATCCCTGTGCCGAATGGATATGGGATTACTACGTTGCCACACTTGGTTTTGCACCCTCTATATCCAATTTATAGATTAAGGACATAGTTGTCCAATTCGAATTCTATGTGTATTTTAGTACTCCCGTCCCAACTTCAACTTCACACTTTCTGTTTTGGTCCGTCCCAAATTCAACTTCACACTTCCATAAAAGGAAAAGACAACAAACTAATATCCCTCTAACATACTTTAATTTTAAATTTGTCATCACCTTTTTAACTCACATAACATACTTTATCATTTATTTATTACCCAAAAATATCATACTACCCTCAAAAGTAAGTCAAAAAGTGACTTTTCTTAAACTCCGTATCTACAGTAAACGTGAACTTGAATTTGGGAAGGAGAGAGTATATATCTTCTGTGTCATGTAGAAGAGAAACTATATTCTAAAAAGGAAATAATAAGGCTAAAGATTTATTTTTTCTTTTATATGTCAATAATATAAGGTTGTAGTTGAATTTATTTTTTCTATTAGTGTGTATCATATAATAACCGAGTGATAGAAAATAGTATAGTTGATCAGGTGTGATCATCGCCAATGTTTAATAGTAAAAGTATTGAATATTAATTGGCGTGTAACACGTGGCTTTAGCATATGCGCCTAAATTTTCTATTGGAATAATAATTTTCTAATTGGAAAATCTCATGTAATTTCGTGCTTATAACCACTCACGAAAGTGAGATCTATGTAGTGAATCCTCTTATAATAATAAATACAAATTTATGTATTTCATGTGAGATAGTTTTATACTGTTTCATAAAATGATATTGATTTTTTTTTATAGATATTCGTTCCCTTTTTGTCATTAGGTTATATTATACTCCCTCCCGTCAAAGCAGGTCTTTTGCTTTTTTTTTCATGTAGATTAAGAAGTATTATTATTTAATGTGTAGTGGGTAGTTGTATTAGTGGGAGTGTGTGTCCATATTTTTATTGTATTAGAGGTGGTGTGTGGGTTCCATGTGTGTAAAAAAAGAAATGAGACCCTTTGGGTGGGGCGCTCAAAATGAAAAAAAAGACTCTCTTCAAATGAGACGGAGGGAGTAAGTTAATATTAGCTGCGTATTTAAGGGTTTATTAGTTAAATTTATTCTATAAAAATGAATTTATATTTTATTTTAAATTTTTTAAATTTAAATTTAAGATTATAATTAATTATCTTGAAATCTAATAGTTCAAAATTGATAGGAGCATCGCAGTAGAACTCGTAATATGATTTCCCAAATGTGATAATTCTTATAAAAAATTCATTCCATAAAATGATTTATGTAAATATTTGTTTTCTATAAAAAAAAAAAAAAACTCAATGGTATTATCAACCAAAATCCTGTGGTTCAAATTAAATAATAAAATGAATAGGGACAGAGTCAGAGTTTTTGTCAGCGATTATATTAGATGCATGGCCTTTTCATTTAATTTTAGGCTGAAGTTTCAAATCACAAAATATCTATTGAGTTGATGATTCTTGAACTTGAATGTTAGTTGATAACAAATCATGTTGAAGGTGATATAACTACAAAATCTGGTTTTTTTAATAAGAAGTTCATATTTTTCTTAGATTCTAATGAATTATAAAATTTTGTGCTAGAAAATAATGATTTTAGTATAAATTGTTTATATTTTACTTATATTTCAATAACTCTATTATAAATTATTACATTATTACTTCCAAATTATTTTCTATAATATTCATCAAAATATACAGATCTTATAATATAATTTTAAAATCTAAGACAGGATCGACTGATATAATTCAAAGTATGGAAATATTACAGATTGAATATTTAACCGGCATCTTATTAAATTATACTTAAATAAAAACCTCCAAAATATCCATAAAACGCCTTACACAATGGCTGAACAGGATTAAACAGGAGCAACATATTTAAGCAATAACAATAAGGCCAATTAATATTTATCTAACCTATTAGAATCATATCAGTTTTACCTAAATTTAAATC
Source organism: Pogostemon cablin (assembly GCA_023678885.1). Taxonomy (NCBI): domain Eukaryota; kingdom Viridiplantae; phylum Streptophyta; class Magnoliopsida; order Lamiales; family Lamiaceae; genus Pogostemon; species Pogostemon cablin. Next base: position 17,311,675 of record CM043007.1, on the reverse strand, counting down.
ATATAATTACCATGTTAATATTACAGATAGTCATGAATCAACACATAAATAGTTTAGCCTATTAGGCTAAACATGAACATAATTAACATAAATATTAAATATAGAATTTTAAATAAGAACTAGAAATACTTACAATAATCTGTAAGCAGTACTAATTTTATTTATACAAACTTTTTATTACAAAAGGAGGGGGTGCTCAACTCATGAGCTACAAACTATGATCAGAGAGAAGAGAGGATTTCTGATCGATACCTCCCTAAATGAATTCCTCTGCCTATTTATATAAGAGGAAAACGCGTGACTTAACAGTAAAAAGCCTAAAATTTTGGCTTAAACAGTACAATTTTATAGAATTTTCAAAAAGTGCACAGTAAAAGTGCCACAGTAATCTACTGTTGGAGCCTATTTTTCAAAAGATCTACAGTGGATTACTGTAGATGAATAGTAACTTGTCCGGCTGCTATACTGTTTATAAACAGTATTTTGTCTGATGATGACGTGAGCAGTGACGTCACCTTGATTTAGACTTATTTTTCTCCCGATTTTCTTGAGGAAGAAGATCCTTCTTTGCCTGGTAAGAATTTTTCTATCAGTGTATCATTTAATGAGTCGAAGATATCATCTATGCACACTTCATTGTGATCTTCATTGGGATCTTGTGCATCTTGCATATCCTCAGATGTTACAGATTCTTCTTTTTTAAATTGAGAGATTAAACTCTTCTTCATTTCTTCTACATATGCAGCTATCATCTGTTGTGGAGTTAAATTCTCTGATTTCATTTTTGCCTTATTAATAATATAATCAAAAGGCGATGATGATTGAGCATCTTTATATTGTTCTTCATATAATGCAATTTGATTCTCTATCAGAGAAAATGTTTCATCACCCTGTACCTTATTGGTATTAGGATCAATCTCCAATAATTTTTCCCAGAACTTTACATGATAAGTTCTGTATAGACAGGGGATACCTGTTTTGGTATAACCATATTCAGGTTTCCATTTTAATATCCATGGAATTGAAAATTCAATAAAAAAGTAACAAGAAGCTATTCCTTCTATTACAATTTTAGAATTTTGTCTTTCTATCATTTTAGGAGATACATCTACCCATTTTAAAAAATTATCTTTGATATCTCCTGGTAATATTTCTGGTACAGGACCAAAACAATAACACCAATGGATAAACCAATTTGGTATTTCAGAGTTATAAACTTTAGAACAAATTTTTATAAACCATGTATGATGTTTTTTATCATTCTCATAGTTTAAAAATTTTTCAAAAGCATCACAATAGTCCCAATAATTGTATTTAAAAACTGCTTTTGTTTTTTCATTTTGAATTGATTTTTCTCTTAAGGGTGAAATTCCCCATTCTTCCATAGAAATAATTTTTCTTATCAAAATTTTGCTGAAATTATAAATTTCATCATTACCTCCAGAAGTGAAATGTTTAAAATCACAACTTCCACTCTGAATGAGTATTTGTTCATAATAAGAACGAGACTTATAAGTTCTCATTTCATTGGAACCGTTGTCCAAATATCTATTCATTAGAAACCATGGATCCTCACTCCATTTTAGATCCCTATCTTCTAATTTAAAAATTATCTCTTCATGCTCTTTTCGGATATAACCCAAATTATTAAATTCATTATTTCCCACAATATTAGCAAAAGTGGAAATATTAGGAGTATTACTCCCTTCAGTTTCCATTTCCTCAAATTCCTGTGACAAATTTTTGTTCACAAGCTTTCTTTTTCCCTGCTGAGCTATTATCTCAGGGGATTTCCCTTTGCCTCTTTTATTAGGAGTGTTAGGGGTATAACCCCAACTCCTTCCACCTCTTCCCCTCAATGGAGAGGAAGATCCGCTACCCCGTTTCATTCCTGCAATTAAAATATTCACGGGTTAGAAAATCTGGAAGATTATTATCTTCTCTTTTTTTATAAATAATATTAAAATCAAAAGGGGCTAAATGAGCCTGCCATCTCGCAAACATTTGCTTAGAAACATCATGTTTAAAATCTTTATTAAACATAAATTTAGCTGCACTACAATCAGTAACAATAGTAAATTTCTGATTATATAAATCATCTTGAAATTTTAAAACACATTTTACAATAGCAAGAATCTCTTTAGCAATTGTAGCATAATTCTTTTGAGCATTATTCCATTTTCCCGAATGGAATCTAATCAAATGTATTTGTTTATTGTCTGGATTTTTCTGGGTAAGAATTCCCCCAAATCCTATATCAGATGCATCAGTTTCTATAAATTTTTCCCAATTGGGATTGCTAATCATTAAGCATGGTAATGTTTTAACATTATTCTTAATTTTCTTAACTGAATTAGTATGACCATCAGTCCAAGGTTTAGGATTCTTTTTTAATCTATCATATAAGATAGATGTATCTTTAACTAGATTATGATAATAAGGAGCAATATAATTCAGACTCCCTAAAAATCTTTGTAACTGAGTTTTATCAGTTATAATGTCTGGAAATTTCTGAGCAAAATCTATACTTCTATTGATAGGAATTATATTTCCTTTTTCAATAAAATGTCCTAGAAATTTTATTCTAGTTTGAAATATATCCATTTTTGGTTTAGATATTACTAGACCATTTTGTTTAATCAAAGATTTAAAAATATGTAAATGCTTAAAATGCATTTCAATAGTCTTTGAATAAATCAAAATATCATAAATATAAACAATTATAAACTCACTATAAGGAGTGAATATGTCATTCATTATCTTCTGAAATTCAGAAGGAGCATTTTTAAGCCCAAATGGCATTACATTCCATTCATAATGTCCAATTGGAACATTAAATGCTGTTTTATATCTATCATATTTATTAATTTTAATTTGCCAATATCCTGACTTTAAATCAAATTTTGAAAATATTAGACCATTATAAAGTCTATCTAATAAATCCTTTTTATTAGGGATTGGATGTCTAATCCATTTTAAAACTTTATTAAGAGGTTTATAATTTATTACCAATCTTGGAACACCTCTTTCAATTTCAGAATGTTTATTAACATAGAATGCAGTACATGACCACGGTGATTGAGAATGACTTATTAGTCCCTTATGTAATAGAGATTCTATTTCTTTTTTACATAATTCCAAATATTCTAAATTCATCTGACAAGGCCTAGCCTTTGTAGGAATATTCTTTTCATCAAAATCTTCCTCATATGGAAGTGATATAATATGTTTTTTTTCTATCCCAAAAAGCATTGGGATGATCATTACATATTTCTAATGAAAATTCATTTTTCAAAATGCTAATTTTATCCTGTAATTTAGGATTTATTAATTGTTCATCAATTGTGACAATATTAATCTCTTGTTTCAAAAATCCTATTTGATTTTGCTTAGCCTTGATATTATCATAAAGACTATGTAATTTTTTAGTAATTGGTTCGACAATAAATTCAAGTAAAATATTATTTCCTTGAAAAGTACCAATAATCCCTTTATTATCAATATTTTTTATGGCATAAATATTATTTAGAAATGGTGTACCAAGTATAATTTGGTTAGAAATATTTTTTGCAAGTATAAAACTTTGCGAGATACACTTATTATTAATGCATACATAAGCTTTAGGAATCTTATATTCTATCTGGAGTTTATCACCACCAGCATGCCATAAAGTATGACTTGTTTTATGAAAATATCTAGTAGGAATTAATCCTTCCTGAATAACATTTAAATCTGCTCCACTATCAACAAGAGCAATAAATGATTTTGTATAATGATTATCAATCAATAATGATATTTTTATATACCATTTTTGAGATATAACTGTCTCAATAGTAGATAAAAAATTATCTTTTTCTATTGTAGGCAAATTATTCTGAATATCTGGTTGAATAATATTTTTTTCCCTTAATATCATTCTCTAATCTGGATATTCTAGATTCTTGAATAAAATTTTCATTTTTTAAGAATTTTATTTCTTCTTTCAGATTATTAATCTCTTTATAAATATCTGGTAGAGATATATCTCTTTGACTTTGATGTTTCATTTTTAATTGGTTCATTACTTCTGACATATTATAAGATTTATTCTTATTAAGAATATTGTTTATTCTTTCTTCTTCTTTATTAGAAGTAGATGTCGAAGCATTATCTCCATCTCCCAATTCATCAATTATTTTAGTCCTTAATAAAGGATCTTTTATTAATTTAAGTAACTCAAATATATTTTGAGAATCCAAAACATTAATACTCATATTAGAGAATTGAGACATAATTTTATAAAATTTAGATTGATTATTATCAATATTATTTATTTCTTTTGGACATATTAATCCTTCTCTACAAGGTTCACATTCCTCTGATTCAGAGAATTCTTCATTATCTAAATTTCTTATAATCTCTTCTTCTGATTCCGAAGTAATATAACTTTCTGATTCTGATTCCTCAGATTCAGATTTTTCTATTAAAGATTGTATTATTATATTTTTTATATCATCAGGAATTTCTAAATTAGAATTTTTTTTCTTTGTCCAACAATATTCATTGGTATGACCTTTTCTTTTACATATTGTACAATATCTTTTCTGATTCTTATTGAATCTTTTCATGTATGCTTTCTTTTGGAATTCATTTTTCCTTTGAAAATTTTCTTCCCTTCTTTTCTTTTTTCTTTCAATATATTTAGGAGAATGTCTCCTATGTTTAGATTTATATATCTTTTCTTTTTTACTTTTACTGGATGAGTATTTCAATGAGAAATTATATTTCTCCAATTGATTATAGGGTTGAAACCCCTAGAGCTTCTACTTCTCAATTAAGAGAAGATAGAGCCTCTACATCTCAATTAAGAGATGAGATATATACAGATGAGATGGAATCTGTAATAGGATTAAATCCTGAAATAAAGAAATTATATATAAATAAAAACAATATTGTCAGAGAAACGGATAGAATGGAACCGACAATGTCGGAAATGAATTATTCTATATAATTTATGGATTGTAAAGAAATAATAGATTTCAGTCCTGGTTCTAAAGCCAGAAAAATAATCTCTGAAGAATTCAAGAGTAAAGGTTATACACCTTTTAGAGATTGGTTCTTCGATAATTTTACTAATAATGAAATTAGTAAATTTCAAGATGAGTTTTATAAAACTTGTAAAGAAAAAATATGATGATACCATTTGCAGCATGGTTTATAGAAACCCATGTTAAGAATTATATTCTTATTTTAGAAAGAAATTATAATTTACAAAATAGTTCAGTGGTTTCAGGAATATATCCTCCACAACAACCATTTAAGATTGATAACCTAAATTTCTTAGCATTTACTAGATTAATTGAAGATGATACACTTCAGGTTACATGTAAACATATTAATAATATGTTTAAAAACCAAAATTATACTAATTTATTTTTAGTAATAATAGTGAAAAAATTCAATCTATACAAGATAAATTGGATTTGATTATCACTAAAATTAATAAAAAATCTCTTGATAAGGGAAAAGAAGTTGTGAAAAATAAGGAAGAAACTTCTACATCAGAAGTTCCTAGTTTTATTATAAAAAAGGAAATATTTCCTAGTTTTCAACCTCCTCCAATAATTTCTGATTTTAAAACCCAACCATTATATAAGTTGGAAAAATATCTTGAAGAAAAGTTTAATAAACTTAGTATAAGAACTCTGGATAGAGAGTTAGATAATAATTTCATAGAAAACTCAGATTATAAAGAGGTTGTGCAGAATCAAATTAATAAACTTAATAATAAATGGGCTGATAAACCTATACAGAGTAAGTTCTATTATAATAGACCCACTCCAATGGATGTATTACATGAAGAATACACTGATACTATTGATATTAGTTATTCTGGTAATAAAATTTATGAGTGGAATATTGATGGATATTCTAATAAACAGATTTATAATACTGTTCATAGAATGCTAATGTATTCTACAATATGTAAAAATAGTCAGAATAATGATAAGACTATTGCAGCCATGATAATAGCTGGATTTACTGGCCAACTTAAAGGTTGGTGGGATAATTATTTAAATCCACATGATAGAGATAATATTTTAAATGCTACAAAAGAAGAAGAAGGTAAAACTTTTGAAACTGCGGTGTATACATTAGCAGTAAATGTAATTGAATATTTTACAGGAAGATTTAGTGATAATAGTGATACAATTAGAACTTTATTACAGAATCTACGATGTAGAATGATGAGAGTGAAAATAAGCGTGTTTTAATATCCAATTTAACACCTTTTTTATTGATATTCTTGTCATATATTAGCACAATGATCTTATATTCATTATATGTGAGAAAAAGGTGCACGTGAGCTGTTTTATTGTGTTTTAGGTGGAAAAAGGATCAAAAGAGCCAAGTTTGAGAAAAGGTGCAATTTGTGCAAGAATGCTGATAAACGCACGTCGAACTTGTGTAATTATTCTGTATTGATGTGGAGCTCTGAACTATTGGTGTGATATATGGTTGGAAAGCCACTGAAGATAGGGTCGTTTTTGCGTAAAGAACATTCCATTCGGAGTCCGAACGAGGAAGTTATGAGCAAAGTGGCGACGCCGCGCGAGCTGTGCCGAATAGAATTGCAGTGCTACATTCCATGGCCTGTTACATATTCAATTCTTGGAGTTTTTGTGATTTCTTTATATGGATAGAAAGCCAAGGAAGAGAGGATTACGTGAGCGCAAAAATCACTCAATTCGGAGGTCGGATGTGAAAGTTATACGCGAAACGGAGAGACTGCGCAAATCGGTTCGACCTGATTGAGGTCGAACCGAGGTCGAACCCTACGGAAAAACGACCGATTCGACCTGGAATCTAGTCGAATCGACTACCTGGGCGTCCAGAAGGGTGGTTCGACCAATGGTTCGACCTGTAGGGGTTTGTTCGACCTGTTTGGGAGGTCGAACCACACTTCGGGAACTTACCAAATCCGTATTTTCGAGGCCAAAACGCGTGGGATCACTTGAAAAGCCCTTTCCATGCCCTAGAGACGTGATTACAAGTATAAAAGGATGCTCATGCAGTCAAGAAAGACGTCCAATAATAGAAGAACACAATACAAGAGAGGAGAAGAGAGGCCACAACCATACAACACCCCACAAGGGGGGATCACCCCCCATCCATCAGCCACTTCCTTTCCTCCATCCATCCATCACTTTGAAGATTCGTTTATGGAATCAAGAGGAGAACCAAGAGGAGGATTCAAGATGGAGAAGGACAAGAAGACGTCATATCAAGGGTTTATTCGTTTCCTAATTTATCTTGTATTTTCTGGACATCCGGGTAAGATCTATCCAACACCCATGATTGTTCTTCGAAACATCATGGGCTAGAGCCTTTTTGGTAGAACTAGGGTTGTGAAGGTTTTATCTAGTTAATTGAACTTCCATGTATATACTCCGTACAACACTACTTGTGGATTTATTTTATATAAGATTGTGCTTTTTTAATCCATACTCATAGTCGTTTTGTGCATCAATAATTGTTGTGTAGAGTCTGAATACATAACTTGGTTATTGGTTGAGTGCGTTCACTGTTGAGCAGGATTCTATGTTATGATTCTAAGTGAGGGGACTCCGAAGCTTCATTAGAACTATCATATATGAATACTTATTAATTGAATTGAATTCGGGTTAATAAGTAGGATAAAGAGGATAATTTTATAGTACCTACAAAGGGAGATCATATCGGGTTAGAGTACCAATCCTAGGGGGAAATAATTGATACTGATAGTACCTAGAAAGGGGGGTGAAATTATATCTCTTGCTCCGAGGTTATTCACACGTGTTACACGCATGTTTACTTGTGTCTATAGAGTAGATATGCATGGTTTAGTGATGCGTCCATATTCCACAAGGCATAGTCTGACATTGACACATGGAAGGGAAGTTAAGTAGTAAAACTGGATTACCCTAGAGCTACCTATTCTCCTACTTGATCCACTTTCGTTAATTCTTCAAGTGATATTTTATTTAATTTGTTATTTTAATTAATTGTTTATTAGTTAATCATTCAATCCTCAAACTATATTGCCACACTTATCTTAATTAATTTAGTAAATAATTAAATTGATAATACGCCGTCCCTTGGGTTCGATATTCAATTGGTCGCTTGCTTAAGCTGCAATTGATATCCTTAATACTTGGTGATTAATTTTGCGTGCAAAGAAAACGCGCATCAAGTTCTTGGCGCCGTTGCCGGGGATGGTTGTTATTATTGATTTTATTATTTCTAGTTGATTAAGATTTTTTTTTCTTTTTCTTTTATTTGTGATTATTTATTTCTATCTAACCTTGAATTTTTCCGAGTTACTTGTGCGCTTGTAAAAGGAGAGGAATGAAAAGAAGGAATAACACATTGAGCTAAACATGGCCGGAGCAAGGCAGAATCCGGATAATGTTGCCATACGTAAAATTTTCAAGAACTATGGAATTGGTAACATGGGGTTGATAGGAGCAAGGGGGGAAGATGATGATTTTGAGATACATCCCGCTCTTATTAACATGGTAGAGAAGAATCCCTTTTCTGGAGGTTGTTTTGAAGATCCATATCAACATCTACGAAGATTTCTTGGTTATGCAAACACTCAAAAGGGCAGTGGAGCTAATGATAATGCTAGGCGGATCGCCTTATTCAAGTTCTCTTTGATTGATAAGGTGGAAGCTTGGTATGAGACCCTTGATCCAACAGATTGCAATACATGGGACCAACTGCAGCAGAAGTTCTTGGAGAGATACATGCCACCCTCAAGGATCTTAAGAATGAAGCAAGAGATCACTCGATTTGTTATGAATCAGGGTGAGAAATTTTATGAGGCGTGAGACAGATTTAAAGACATGCTCAGGAGGTGTCCACAGCATGGAAAGTCTAAGGCTGAATACATAAGTATCTTCTACTATGGATTGGATTGTGAGTCGCGTGTTTTTATTGATGCATCATCAGGAGGAGCGCTGTTATCAAAGACAGCACTTGAAGCAGAAAAGTTATTTGAAGACATCTCTATGAATTTACGTGAGTGGCCAGTAGAGAGAGATAGAGGATCATATGCACTTGGCAAGGTGGCGCAGGTTGAACATCAAGTGGTGAAGCCGAATAGGGATGATGAGATCGTCTCTAGTCTAGCTAACATCAACAAGCTACTAGAGTTCCAGCAGAGGCAGATCACAGAGTTGACACAAAGGGGGCCTAATATGAAGCAGCAAGAAGTGAAGAGTGTTGAAGATACCTTCCATCGATACATGGCTGAGAATGATGCAAGGATTGATCGTCTTGAGGATACCATGAATGTTGATCGTGCAGATTTATCTAAGCAGTTGAAGGAGCTTACCTTGATGATGGGGCAGATGACCACGAACGTGAATCAATTGGCACAAAAATTAGAAGATAAAGCCATCACGTTAAGGTCTGGAACGCAGTACGAGGGAACGATGAGGCCGAGATCAAATTTGGACATAGCTAATCCTCGGTTCGACCAACATCCAGAAGGTTCGACCTGGCATTCAGGTCGAACCATGGTCGAACTATACCATGCGGAGCACTCTGTTTTTCCAGAACACCGGTTCGACCAAATCAAGGGTGGTTCGACCTGTTCTGCAGGTCGAACCAAGGTCGAACCTCTTCATCCGACGTGCTCTATTTTGTCGCAGCAACGGTTCGACCACGACCGTAATGGTTCGACCAACCCAGCAGGTCGAACCCAGGTCGAACCGGAGGATATAAACTATACAGTGAGGCAGTTCGACCTAGGGGGCAGTGGTTCGACCTCTAACACTGGTCGAACCCAGGTCGAACCTCAAATTCAAAAAAAGAGCCATTGTCCAGAAGGTAGGTTCGACCAGTACGTACATGGTTCGACCTATTCCACAGGTCGAACCCTGGTCGAACCCATCCAGAAGTTGCCCGTTTCTATGCCGAATGCTCCGCATGATGTTGATGCTACTCCAGTACCATTACATGAGCAGAATACTGAGCTTACAATGGAGAAGAAGTGGGAAGAAGCAAAGAGATTGAGAGCCAAGAAGGATAAAGTGAAGGAGGTTGAACGTGATGAATGGGGAAGACCAAAGACCAAGATACCTCCTCCGTTTCCTTCGAGATTGGCCGAGAAGGGATTGGAAGAAAAGTTCAAGAGGTTTCATGATGTCATGAGCAAAGTAAGATTGAACATTCCTTTCTCTGAAGCAATCATAGAGATGCCATACTATGCCCGATTCCTCAAGAATATTTTATCAAAGAAGAGAAGCTTGAACGGAGTGGAGACGGTAAACCTATCAGAGAATTACAGCTCGATCCTTCAAAGGAAGTTGCCTACAAAGTTAAAGGATTCGGGAAGCTTCACCATTCTTTGTGACATTGGAAAAGGGTCGGCACATAAAGCCTTGTGTGATTTGGGGGCAAGCGTTAACTTGATGCCTTTGTTCATATTTAAAAGGCTTGATTTGGGGGATCTTAAACCCACGAATATTGCTCTTCAATTGGCGGATAGATCCATGACTTGTACGAAGGGTTTAATTGAAGATGTTTTAGTGAGAGTGGATAAGTTAGTTTTTCCCGTGGATTTTCTTGTACTTGAGATGGAAGATGATAAGGGTGACATTCCCCTTATTTTGGGACGACCGTTCCTTGCCACAGCTGGAGCTATGATAGATGTTAAGGAAGGAAAGCTTAGACTGCGAATGGATAATGAAGATGTGGTTTTCTCTCTTGATCATGCAATGAAGATGCCCATGGAGACTCAATCGTGCAAGAGCATTGATATGGTTTCTAACTTGTTTAATCTTGATTTTTCTAAGACAGGTGATTCTGAATTTAAGTGGAAGGTTGACAAGGAGGAGTCTAGACAGCCATGGGAGGAAGAAAATTTCAATGATCATATTTTTGTGACCAAGAAAGGTGAGGTGTTGAGTGTAGACAAGAAGAGGGAAAGAAAGTATTTGAAGGTGAGGATGCGAGAAGACCGTCCTCTACCGTCGTGACTCTACGACGTTAAATATGAGCGCCCGTTGGGGGCTTGCCCTTCCATTTTATTGCTTTATTTCTTTCGTGTGAGTAAAAAAAATTTATATTTAAGGTGCTTACTAATCGGCAATTACATCTCTTTTCAAACTTAGTTTCAACTTACGTTTTTACTAAGTTTGGGGGGTGTGATGTTCTTACCTCATTGAAGCACTAAGAATATAATCTTTTCTTTGTAATGTTTGCTAGGGGAGTTGATTTTTTGCGGTATGTTGAAACTTTAATCGGTTTTGATGTGTCGATTTTTTGCAATTTGCCTAGTGTTCAGTGGAGTTTCTAGTGTGTGGAGTCGATTAGATAGTCAATTTATTATTTCGTGTAGTTCTCCTATTTTATTATTAATGAATCCTGTGATGATGAGTTTGTTTGAGCTTTGATGATAGAAAAGGGTAACTAGGTGGCAAGATGAGTTCTACGCTGAGGAGCTCGAGCATTCATTGAAGAAAAATCAGGTGCCCTCGTTCCCTTATTCTAATTTTTATATGTGCTTTTAATTCATGGAGTGGAAGGATTAAGTTTAAGGTGGTGATCCATGTGAGCTTATATGTTTAAAATTGTGCTGAAATTCATATGCTCTTGAAATTGATGAAGGAAGTGTACTTGAGTTATATTGTGGTATGAAGTTCTATGCGTACTTGTGGGATATTACTTACCATGAAAGGTGCTCTGTTACTTGTTAAAAATCCATGTGAGATTTTGAGCCTCGTTGATCATGTTACATAATCACATGATATTTCTTTTCTGGTGAGTATCGTTCTTGTGTATGTATTCTAGAACTTGCCTCTTGTCTTACTTGAAACTACATGTGTGTTAGATGATGGGAGATGATTTTAGGCCATCCTTGAATTTATGAGTCACTTAGCCAAATAATTTCCTACCAAATAATTATATATCCGTAGTTAACCCCGTTGAGCCTAAAAATCTTATTTCTTTGGTAACCTACGAAGATAGCCACTTTGATATCCTATTTGAGCCTTAAATTCCTATATTTAGTGGAGAATTAAATGCTGTCAAAGTGTGTGAATTGATTTTCATGTAGCTTGGAAGGAATAAAATATTTGGAGCTGTACAAGTGATTATGAGCTAAAAATATGAGCTTAAAAATAAGTTGCTTAGGGGTAGTGCCCGAAATTGATACCCCGAAATGTTAGAGGTAGTGCCCGAAACTGGTACCTCAAGAAAGGAAAAAAGGAAAGAAAAGAAAGAAAAAGTATGTTGAACTTGAAGGAAAGGAGAGAAAAGAAAATTAGAAGAGCATGAAGCTGGATAGCCTTGAAGTGTAAAAATTTGCAGTACAAAAGATCTCCGGTTTTAAATCTCTACTAATTGAGTTACTTTATCCATATGTTTCCACCCTTATCAAAGAGCCAATATTACATCCAAAATAAAAGTCCTTTTTGATCCCATTGTCGAATCATACTTTTAGTGGTGGAGAGTTTGAGACGTTTGGCAAACTTATGGTTACGCATGCACTTGAATTGAATTTAAGCGTAAACACCTTAACCCATAAGTGTACATCTTTTACACTTGAGTGCGAGTAATATATACTTCCCGTGAGAACATGTTGATGGAGCATTTGAATTGGTGGTGATTGTCTTAACTTGTATGCTTTGAATTGATTATTACATGTAATGAGAGTTGCATGACCTAAGTTGATTACAATTGTATTTTGAATGGGTATTGGTCATAGTCCTTGTTTTCCTGCTAATTTTCTTACTCTCTCTCTCTTTATTTTTATTTTGTTGCCTCGGGACGAGCAACGGGTAAGTTTGGGGGTTTGATGAGAGTGAAAATAAGCGTGTTTTAATATCCAATTTAACACCTTTTTTATTGATATTCTTGTCATATATTAGCACAATGATCTTATATTCATTATATGTGAGAAAAAGGTGCACGTGAGGTGTTTTATTGTGTTTTAGGTGGAAAAAGGATCAAAAGAGCCAAGTTTGAGAAAAGGTGCAATTTGTGCAAGAATGCTGATAAACGCACGTCGAACTTGTGTAATTATTCTGTATTGATATGGAGCTCTGAACTATTGGTGTGATATATGGTTGGAAAGCCACTGAAGATAGGGTCGTTTTTGCGTAAAGAACATTCCATTCGGAGTCCGAACGAGGAAGTTATGAGCAAAGTGGCGACGCCGCGCGAGCTGTGCCGAATAGAATTGCAGTGCTACATTCCATGGCCTGTTACATATTCAATTCTTGGAGTTTTTGTGATTTCTTTATATGGATAGAAAGCCAAGGAAGAGAGGATTACGTGAGCGCAAAAATCACTCAATTCGGAGGTCGGATGTGAAAGTTATACGCGAAACGGAGAGACTGCGCAAATCGGTTCGACCTGATTGAGGTCGAACCGAGGTCGAACCCTACGGAAAAACGACCGATTCGACCTGGAATCTAGTCGAATCGACTACCTGGGCGTCCAGAAGGGTGGTTCGACCAATGGTTCGACCTGTAGGGGTTTGTTCGACCTGTTTGGGAGGTCGAACCACACTTCGGGAACTTACCAAATCCGTATTTTCGAGGCCAAAACGCGTGGGATCACTTGAAAAGCCCATTCCATGCCCTAGAGACGTGATTACAAGTATAAAAGGATGCTCATGCAGTCAAGAAAGACGTCCAATAATAGAAGAACACAATACAAGAGAGGAGAAGAGAGGCCACAACCATACAACACCCCACAAGGGGGGATCACCCCCCATCCATCATCCACTTCCTTTCCTCCATCCATCCATCACTTTGAAGATTCGTTTGTGGAATCAAGAGGAGAACCAAGAGGAGGATTCAAGATGGAGAAGGGCATGAAGACGCCAGATCAAGGGTTTATTCGTTTCCTAATTTATCTTGTATTTTCCGGACATCCGGGTAAGATCTATCCAACACCCATGATTGTTCTTCGAAACATCATGGGCTAGAGCCTTTTTGGTAGAACTAGGGTTGTGAAGGTTTTATCTAGTTAATTGAACTTCCATGTGTATACTCCGTACAACATTACTTGTGGATTTATTTTATATAAGATTGTGCTTTTTTAATCCATACTCATAGTCGTTTTGTGCATCAATAATCGTTGTGTAGAGTCTGAATACATAACTTGGTTATTGGTTGAGTGCGTTCACTGTTGAGCAGGATTCCATGTTATGATTCTAAGTGAGGGGACTCCGAAGCTTCATTAGAACTATCATATATGAATACTTATTAATTGAATTGAATTCGGGTTAATAAGTAGGATAAAGAGGATAATTTTATAGTACCTATAAAGGGAGATCATATCGGGTTAGAGTACCAATCCTAGGGGGAAATAATTGATACTGATAGTACCTAGAAAGGGGGGTGAAATTATATCTCTTGCTCCGAGGTTATTCACACGTGTTACACAAATGTTTACTTGTGTCTATAGAGTAGATATGCATGGTTTAGTGATGCGTCCATATTCCACAAGGCAGAGTCGGACATTGACACATGGAAGGGAAGTTAAGTAGTAAAACTGGATTACCCTAGAGCTACCTATTCTCCTACTTGATCCACTTTCGTTAATTCTTCAAGTGATATTTTATTTAATTTGTTATTTTAATTAATTGTTTATTAGTTAATCATTCAATCCTCAAACTATATTGCCACACTTGTCTTAATTAATTTAGTAAATAATTAAATTGATAATACGCCGTCCCTTGGGTCCGATATTCACTTGGTCGCTTGCTTAAGCTGCAATTGATATCCTTAATACTTGGGGATTAATTTTGCGTGCAAAGAAAACGCGCATCATAGAACACTTTCTGACTTTAGGTGGTATAAAGATACTTTCCTAAGCAGAGTTATGGAATTACCAGAGTGTAATAATACTCATTGGAAATCTAAATTTGTTGATGGATTACCAAGCTTATTTGCTGAAAGAATAAGAAAAACTATAAAGGGTAATAATATTACCATTCCTTATGAAAAATTTACATATGGTTCTCTAATAGACACCTGTATTCAAGAAGGATTGGCTTTATGTAATGAAATAAAGCTAAATCAGCAATTAAAAAGACAAAGTTTCATGGAGAAAAAATAATTGGGAGAATTTTGTCAACAATTTGGACTGGACAATCCTTCATCCAATAAAAGTAAAAAAGAAAAGATATATAAATCTGAATCTGAGGAATCAGAATCAGAAAGTTATATTACTTCGGAATCAGAAGAAGAGATTATAAGAAATTTAGATAATGAAGAATTCTCTGAATCAGAGGAATGTGAACCTTGTAGAGAAGGATTAATATGTCCAAAAGAAATAAATAATATTGATAATAATCAATCTGAATTTTATAAAATTATGTCTCAATTCTCTAATATGAGTATTAATGTTTTGGATTCTCAAAATATATTTGAGTTACTTAAATTAATAAAAGATCCTTTATTAAGGACTAAAATAATTGATGAATTGGGAGATGGAGATAATGCTTCGACATCTACTTCTAATAAAGAAGAAGAAAGAATAAACAATATTCTTAATAAGAATAAATCTTATAATATGTCAGAAGTAATGAACCAATTAAAAATGAAACATCAAAGTCAAAGAGATATATCTCTACCAGATATTTATAAAGAGATTAATAATCTGAAAGAAGAAATAAAATTCTTAAAAAATGAAAATTTTATTCAAGAATCTAGAATATCCAGATTAGAGAATGATATTAAGGGAAAAAATATTATTCAACCAGATATTCAGAATAATTTGCCTACAATAGAAAAAGATAATTTTTTATCTACTATTGAGACAGTTATATCTCAAAAATGGTATATAAAAATATCATTATTGATTGATAATCATTATACAAAATCATTTATTGCTCTTGTTGATAGTGGAGCAGATTTAAATGTTATTCAGGAATGATTAATTCCTACTAGATATTTTCATAAAACAAGTCATACTTTATGGCATGCTGGTGGTGATAAACTCCAGATAGAATATAAGATTCCTAAAGCTTATGTATGCATTAATAATAAGTGTATTTCGCAAAGTTTTATACTTGCAAAAAATATTTCTAACCAAATTATACTTGGTACACCATTTCTAAATAATATTTATCCCATAAAAAATATTGATAATAAAGGGATTATTGGTACTTTTCAAGGAAATAATATTTTACTTGAATTTATTGTCGAACCAATTACTAAAAAATTACATAGTCTTTATGATAATATCAAGGTTAAGCAAAATCAAATAGGATTTTTGAAACAAGAGATTAATATTGTCACAATTGATGAACAATTAATAAATCCTAAATTACAGGATAAAATTAGCATTTTGAAAAATGAATTTTCATTAGAAATATGTAATGATCATCCCAATGCTTTTTGGGATAGAAAAAAAACATATTATATCACTTCCATATGAGGAAGATTTTGATGAAAAGAATATTCCTACAAAGGCTAGGCATTGTCAGATGAATTTAGAATATTTGGAATTATGTAAAAAAGAAATAGAATCTCTATTACATAAGGGACTAATAAGTCATTCTCAATCACCGTGGTCATGTACTGCATTCTATGTTAATAAACATTCTGAAATTGAAAGAGGTGTTCCCAGATTGGTAATAAATTATAAACCTCTTAATAAAGTTTTAAAATGGATTAGACATCCAATCCCTAATAAAAAGGATTTATTGGATAGACTTTATAATGGTCTAATATTTTTAAAATTTGATTTAAAGTCAGGATATTGGCAAATTAAAATTAATAAATATGATAGATATAAAACAGCATTTAATGTTCCAATTGGACATTATGAATGGAATGTAATGCCATTTGGGCTTAAAAATGCTCCTTCTGAATTTCAGAAGATAATGAATGACATATTCACTCCTTATAGTGAGTTTATAATTGTTTATATTGATGATATTTTGATTTATTCAAAGACTATTGAAATGCATTTTAAGCATTTACATATTTTTAAATCTTTGATTAAACAAAATGGTCTAGTAATATCTAAACCAAAAATGGATTTATTTCAAACTAGAATAAAATTTCTAGGACATTTTATTGAAAAAGGAAATATAATTCCTATCAATAGAAGTATAGATTTTGCTGAGAAATTTCCAGACATTATAACTGATAAAACTCAGTTACAAAGATTTTTAGGGAGTCTGAATTATATTGCTCCTTATTATCATAATCTAGTTAAAGATACAGCTATCTTATATGATAGATTAAAAAAGAATCCTAAACCTTGGACTGATGGTCATACTAATTCAGTTAAGAAAATTAAGAATAATGTTAAAACATTACCATGCTTAATGATTAGCAATCCCAATTGGGAAAAATTTATAGAAACTGATGCATCTGATATAGGATTTGGGGGAATTCTTACCCAGAAAAATCCAGACAATAAACAAATACATTTGATTAGATTCCATTCGGGAAAATGGAATAATGCTCAAAAGAATTATGCTACAATTGCTAAAGAGATTCTTGCTATTGTAAAATGTGTTTTAAAATTTCAAGATGATTTATATAATCAGAAATTTACTATTGTTACTGATTGTAGTGCAGCTAAATTTATGTTTAATAAAGATTTTAAGCATGATGTTTCTAAGCAAATGTTTGCGAGATGGCAGGCTCATTTAGCCCCTTTTGATTTTAATATTATTTATAAAAAAGGAGAAGATAATAATCTTCCAGATTTTCTAACCCGTGAATATTTTAATTGCAGGAATGAAACGGGGTAGCGGATCTTCCTCTCCATGAAGGGGAAGAGGTGGAAGGAGTTGGGGTTATACCCCTAACACTCCTAATAAAAGAGGCAAAGGGAAATCCCCTAAGATAATAGCTCAGCAGGGAAAAAGAAAGCTTGTGAAAAAAAATTTGTCACAGGAATTTGAGGAAATGGAAACTGAAGGGAGTAATACTCCTAATATTTCCACTTTTGCTAATATTGTGGGAAATAATGAATTTAATAATTTGGGTTATATCCGAAAAGAGCATGAAGAGATAATTTTTAAATTAGAAGATAGGGATCTAAAATGGAGTGAGGATCCATGGTTTCTAATGAATAGATATTTGGACAACGGTTCCAATGAAATGAGAACTTATAAGTCTCGTTCTTATTATGAACAAATACTCATTCAGAGTGGAAGTTGTGATTTTAAACATTTCACTTCTGGAGGTAATGATGAAATTTATAATTTCAGCAAAATTTTGATAAGAAAAATTATTTCTATGGAAGAATGGGGAATTTCACCCTTAAGAGAAAAATCAATTCAAAATGAAAAAACAAAAGCAGTTTTTAAATACAATTATTGGGACTATTGTGATGCTTTTGAAAAATTTTTAAACTATGAGAATGATAAAAAACATCATACATGGTTTATAAAAATTTGTTCTAAAGTTTATAACTCTGAAATACCAAATTGGTTTATCCATTGGTGTTATTGTTTTGGTCCTGTACCAGAAATATTACCAGGAGATATCAAAGATAATTTTTTAAAATGGGTAGATGTATCTCCTAAAATGATAGAAAGACAAAATTCTAAAATTGTAATAGAAGGAATAGCTTCTTGTTACTTTTTTATTGAATTTTCAATTCCATGGATATTAAAATGGAAACCTGAATATGGTTATACCAAAACAGGTATCCCCTGTCTATACAGAACTTATCATGTAAAGTTCTGGGAAAAATTATTGGAGATTGATCCTAATACCAATAAGGTACAGGGTGATGAAACATTTTCTCTGATAGAGAATCAAATTGCATTATATGAAGAACAATATAAAGATGCTCAATCATCATCGCCTTTTGATTATATTATTAATAAGGCAAAAATGAAATCAGAGAATTTAACTCCACAACAGATGATAGCTGCATATGTAGAAGAAATGAAGAAGAGTTTAATCTCTCAATTTAAAAAAGAAGAATCTGTAACATCTGAGGATATGCAAGATGCACAAGATCCCAATGAAGATCACAATGAAGTCTGCATAGATGATATCTTCGACTCATTAAATGATACACTGATAGAAAAATTCTTACCAGGCAAAGAAGGATCTTCTTCCTCAAGAAAATCGGGAGAAAAATAAGTCTAAATCAAGGTGACGTCACTGGTCACGTCATCATCAGACAAAATACTGTTTATAAACAGTATAGATGCCGGACAAGTTACTATTCATCTACAGTAATCCACTGTAGATCTTTTGAAAAATAGGCTCCAACAGTAGATTACTGTGGCACTTTTACTGTGCACTTTTTGAAAATTCTATAAAATTGTACTGTTTAAGCCAAAATTTTAGGCTTTTTACTGTTAAGTCACGCGTTTTCCTCTTATATAAATAGGCAGAGGAATTCATTTAGGGAGGTATCGATCAGAAATCCTCTCTTCTCTCTGATCATAGTTTGTAGCTCATGAGTTGAGCACCCCCTCCTTTTGTAATAAAAAGTTTGTATAAATAAAATTAGTACTGCTTACAGATTATTGTAAGTATTTCTAGTTCTTATTTAAAATTCTGTATTTACTATTTATGTTAATTATGTTCATGTTTAGCCTAATAGGCTAAACTATTTATGTGTTGATTCATGACTATCTGTAATATTAACATGGTAATTATATGATTTAAATTTAGGTAAAACTGATATGATTCTAATAGGTTAGATAAATATTAATTGGCCTAATTGTTATTGCTTAAATATGTTGCTCCTGTTTAATCCTGTTCAGCCATTGTGTAAGGCGTTTTATGGATATTTTGGAGGTTTTTATTTAAGTATAATTTAATAAGATGCCGGTTAAATATTCAATCTAGTTATTATTAAAGATGTTTTTCTTTTAATTTAAAATATTATCATTTTGATTTGTATTATAAATTATTCACAATACCACTTTTCATCATTACACTAATAAGGTGGTACTTTTTTTATTAATAACAGAATCAACCAATTCAATTACCAATTAGTTGAAAATATTGGACAAACTTGTTGGTGAAGGTGGTTCTAAATTATTTTCAATTTTAATCCCTTCCATTAATTTTTTTGTTGGAATTTATTAAATCCGAATATATATATATATATATATATATATATATATATATATATATATATATATATATATATATATATATATCATTATAGAAAAAAATGATATCCTCCCAATTCCCAAGGATCTAGGTAAGTGGTAACCTCAATGGCCTTTCATTCGACAATTTCCACATATAGTATGTCAAATTCATATAAAAGATATCTACTTCCTCCTCAAAAAACAAAACATCCCAATCTAAATGGTGAGGAATAATTGCTATTTAACTCACTTTCACACTAATATGATATCTGCTGTTTATATATATATATATATATATATATATATATATATATATCATTATAGAAAAAAATGATATCCTCCCAATTCCCAAGGATCTAGGTAAGTGGTAACCTCAATGGCCTTTCATTCGACAATTTCCACATATAGTATGTCAAATTCATATAAAAGATATCTACTTCCTCCTCAAAAAACAAAACATCCCAATCTAAATGGTGAGGAATAATTGCTATTTAACTCACTTTCACACTAATATGATATCTGCTGTTTAAATCCAAGATTATAGCATATCTGGTTATAAATTCAAACTAGTACTAGTCAAAATTCTAGATCATGCAAAAAGTAAACATAGCAACTTTTTATTTAGTTTTGTTTTATCATAGGGAAAAAAATTTGAACAAAATTCCACAAAAGGAAAAACTAATCTTTTGAAGAAAGAGCAAATTACATAACTAATTGATACAACAGCTTTAAGTTCTCTTTAAAAAAAAATTGACATCATAATCATTAATCAATTGAAAAACTATGATCCACCTTCACTAATTGACGTTATATGACATCTTATATAACGTTTTATACCTTACTTGCAAGATTTGGCCGTCAAAAATAGTGAGATTCTTTTGGAGAAAAGCATGATGAGTTCTGTTTTTTTTTTCTTTTTTAATAAATCGCGTTCTCTCTATCTTTGGATTAAAGGATACGTTAAAACACTCATATTTTATAATATAATTTTAAAATAATGAAAGCATCATGCATGAATAACACACTCAAAACACAGTTTGATCATTACATATTTGACATTCTTTGTAGGGCATAAAGAGTGTAAGATGACAAAAGAAAGAAAAAAAAAGATGAATTTGATCATAATATACATTAAGAAAGAAGGGATAACAAATTCATTAAAGAGGTAATCTTACATCTCCTTAAAATTCTTTAGAAGTATATATTTACAAGTTCACTATTTTTTTATTTGACAAAGATTTTTAGCTTTTATACACTATACCGAAATTACTTTAATTTATAACAAGACATTACATATTTTATCTTTTCAACAAATTAAGGTTGACTCAGAACACATTTTTTAAGTACAATCACTTGTGAACATATGTATAGCGGGTTGAATGAAGTCTATATTCCGAAATTGTTTACAGGAGATTGAATTATTCGAAATTGAAAAAACCAATCAGAAGAGCCTACGGCGTACCAGTATTTACTCTGACACTGAGCTAGACAAATTTATTCTCATAAAAAAGAAAAAATAAATAAAAATAAAAAACAAAAAACTTGTCAAGGGGATATGAATATGATTATGATTATGATCAGGGTACAAGTGTTGTCCCTGTACTATGTTGTTCGATTACTCCCCAGAGTTAAAACGTGTATTGATTGAGACGGTGTATAGATCAGAAGCTTCCTCATTCATCAATCCAACAGATTCCTCTTCAACTTCTTGTTGTATCCAAGGACGTCTATTGATCTTCCTCAAACCTTCGAGTTCCATCGCCACTTGTTTCATCGTAGGCCTCTCCTCACCCTGCATCTTCAGACATCTCTTAACCAGCTCACCAACGCCCTGGAGTTGTTCCAAGCTCCCTTCTTTCAGCACGTGTGGATTGACAATTTGAAACAGACGGTTTTCCTTCATCGCCACTACGAAAAAGGTAGACAGATTGTTGCTAGCTTTGGAAAGAGGTTTCCTGCCTGTCATAAGCTCTGCAAGAACTAATCCGAAGCTGTAGACGTCGCTCTTCTCTGTCAACTGGCTCGTCTAGGATCCAAGTATCCTATGGTCCCTTGGACTAAAGTAGTCACTTGTGTCTGATCAATAGGGACCAATCTTGATGCCCCAAAATCAGATATCTTGGCATTGTAATAATCATCTAAAAGTATGTTGGCAGATTTGACATCTCTTTGTATGATTGGCTTAGCAGCTGCTGAATGAAGATACGACAACGCGCCAGCAGCCTCTGTTGCGATCCTCAAACGACTGTCCCAAGAAAACCAGGGCCTCCCTCCACTGTTATGGATGTGGTAATAGAGTGTGTTATTCGACACGTATTCGTAAACCAGCAGAGGGACTTGTGTCTCCAGACAACATCCTAGAAGCTTCACAACGTTTCGATGATTCACTTGTGTTAGAATGATCACTTCGTTGATGAACTGCTCTATTTGAGTCTCATCCACTATTCTTGATTTCTTGATTGCAACAATTTGAAATGGATCGCGCAAGATACCTTTGTAGACAGTTCCGTAGCCTCCTCGGCCTAAGATCCGATCCTCTGCGCAGTTGTTGGTAGCTTTTTCGAGCTCTTTTGCACTGAAGATCTTTGTTGAATTGGTACTATTCTCATCTGCAGAGAGTTGTTGCTTTAACAACAGCCCACCATTTTGCTCGAAGAATTTCTGCCTTAGATTTATGAGCTGTCTTCTTTTTACACTCAAGTGTAGCCAGGTGATAGCAAATACTGTGGCCAATAAACCAAAACTCATTCCTGCAGATTTCAGACATCAGAGATCAAACAAATTAATCCTATGAGAATGAAAACTGTCTTTTATAACACAACCAGAGGATTGGTATGTTTTGTTACATTTTGATGTTAATCTCCCGTTATACGTATTAGATGAATGTCTCAACTTTTTTTCTTAGGATAGATATTTTTTTCCTTTTAGGGTATAGTTTTATTATATTCTACATGTCAATCATCCAATGGTTTGCAATAGGAAATGTAACATCAAGATATAACATGAGATTCGGACAGCAACTAAAGATACCTAATACGAATTTGGTTACTGGGAAATGGGAGTTGTTGGCAATGCAACCACGACCATCTTTTGTCCCACTGCCAGAATAAGAACAACTATAGCTCCCTTCAGTGTTGCTGCAAATCGCATTTTCGTCGCATAGATTGCCTTCGCATTCATTAATATCTGCACAATTTGTTACCAAGAAAATATGTTAAAGTCTCTCCCAAAAAACAAGATTTGCAAAAATGCAATCCATCTGACTACCTGTGCAGCCTGGAGTGAATATCCCTGCACACATTGGCATCGATAACCCCCACGACCCGTATCAGAATCTACACATTTGCTGTTCTGAAATCACCGCCTTTCTGAGCTTCACTACAATTGCTGTCTCCAATAGCCCACTCTAGAACAGAAGGCACATTGTCCCTGGTTCTGTTCTTAAAACTCGTGTCGTTGAGATCAGATAGACTGAATCTAAAGCTTCTCGTATCGCCAATAAACGCGTACGAACAAGGATTGAAAGACCATACATCCAATGCCTTTGCTTCCCGGATAATTGAGCAATTACGCAACTTTCAACAATAAATAAGAAAGGCTGATTCATGGGGTATGCAATAGTTGAGGCAGCTCACTCTAATATTTAACGCCCCCAACCCTTCCCCAACGACCAACATTTATTTCTTTTATTTAATCAAATCAATGATATTAATGTTTGACAAATATTTTTTTTCCAAAAAATAAAAAATGAACTAAAAAAAATATTACAATCAATAAATAAGGATACTATAAATGAACAAGATCGTTTAGTATGTTCGTGAACAAACTATATATTGGTGGACTTTATAATTTTCTTTTTAGATTTTCTTCAAGAATTTCTCTTTATAAGAGGACAAAAGCTCATGCGCCCCTGGGTACACGTCATGTTCCCATGGGAACACAACCCCCCTCCATATTCTATTTAAACTTATGCATTGGTAGGGGTTTAAATTGCAAAGGGGCACGGTGTTCTCGGGACACAAGAGCCTCACTCTTATAAGAGAAGGTTGGAAGGGTAATTAATTATTGTACACGAGCTAGTAATTTGTACATCCAATTATATGACATCAATTATATATAGACAAAATTTTGTGAGACTGACTTATGTAATTCATTATATCAAAATGATTATATAACCCTTTTTTTAGTTACATATTGCTTTTTATTAAAAATTTATCACTTCTTATAAAATCCCATTAAATTATGTTGTGAGATTGCTTATCAATTTTTCTTGATTAAGTATCACTTTTTATTAAAAATATTATTACTTTTTATTTGTTTCATTCTTTTTTATAACAAAAGTTATAACTATTTTAAAAATTTTAAAATCTCACACAACACTTATCCTAAAGAAAAGATAAACTTTTGAATGAAGAAAATAATGTTTAAAGTAGGATTGGAAATGTATGTTTAATTGAACATTTTATAATATGTTAAATTTAAATATTTGATTATCTTACTTTTTATTAAATATTTATTTTATAATTTAATTAAAATTTTAAATAAAACAATTAGTACAAATTTTCTCTTTTCTTTGTATAAAAAACTCTTGTTCTTTGGGTGATATGTGAGATAAGTTTTTTTTTTTTAATAAATTCGAGGTTTCTTTTTCCTTTTCCTTCTGAATAATTGGGCAATGCCTTTGCTTCCCGAATAATTGAGCAATTACGCAACTTTCAACAACAAATAAGAAAGGCTGGTTTATCGGGTATGCGATAGTTGAGGCAGCTTACTCTGTGTAATATTTAATGCCCCAACCCTACCCCCAACAACCAAACATTTATTTCTTTTACTTAATCAATGATATTAATATTTGAAAAATAATTTTTTTTCCAAAAAATTAAAAATGTACTAAAAAAATATTACAATCAATACATAAAAATACTATAAATGAACAAGATCGTTTAGTGTGTTTGTGAACAAACTATATATTGGATTGGGCTTAATAATTTTCTTTTTGAATTTTCTCCAAGAATTTTGCTTTATAAGAGAAGGTTGGATGACTAAATGAATTTATTGTACACGAGCTTGTAATTTGTACATCCGATTATATGTCATCAATTATATGTAGACAAGATTTTGTGAGACCGACTTATCTAAGTCATTATGTCAAAATGTTCATATATCACTTTTTTAAATTAGAGATTAACTTTTATTAAAACTTTTATCACTTCTTATAAATCTCATTAAATTATGTTGTGAGATTGTTTATCAAATTTTCTTGATTAAGAATTATTTTTTATTAAAAATATTTTCACTTTTTATTTGTTTCATTATTTTTTATAACAATAGTAATAAATATTTTAAAAAGTGTAAAATCTCACGCAACACTTACCCTGAAATAAAAGGATAAACTTTTAAATGAAGAAGATAATGTCTTAAGTAGGATAGGAAATGTATGTTTAATTAATCATATGTTATGTTATATTTGAATATTTGATTCTCCTTACTTTTTATTAAATATTTATTTTATAATTTAATTAAAATTTGAAATAAAACAAATAGTGCAAGTCTTCTCTTTTCTTTGTATCACAAACTCTCGTTCTTTGGGTGATAGGTGGGATTTGTTATTTTTTTTAATAAATTTGAGGTTTTTTTTCCCTTTCCTTCTGAATAATTGAGCAATGTCTTTCCTAGCAATTACGCCACTTTCAACAATAAATAATAAAGGTTGGTTCATGGGGTATGTGATTGTTGAGGCAGCTCACTCTATGTAATATTTAATGCCCTCAACCCATCACCCCAACAGCCAACATTTAATTCTTTTACTAAACATTGATATTAATGTTTGACAAATATTTTTTTCAAAAAATAAAAAATATACTAAAAAAAATATTACAATCAATGCATAAGGATACTATAAATGAACAAGATCGTTTAGTGTGTTCGTGAACTAGCTATATATTGGGTTATGCTTTATAATTTTCTTTTTGGATTTTCTCCATGAATTTCGCCTTATAAGAGAAGGTTGGAGGGGTAAATAAATTTATTGTACACGAGCTTAAAATTTGTACATCCGATTATATGACATTAATTATATATAGACAAAATACTGTGAGACTGACTTATGTAAGTCATTACGTCAAAAAGTTCATATATCACTTTTTTTTAATTAGATATTACTTTTTATTAAAAATTTTATCACTTCTTATAAATCTCATTGAATTATCTTATGATATTGATTATCTATTTTTCTTGATTAAGTATCACTTTTTATTAAAAATATTATCACTTTTTATTTGTTTCGATATTTTTTATAATAAAAGTAATAACTATTTTAAAATTTTTAAAATCTCACACAACACTTACCCTAAAATAAAATGATAAACTTTTAAATGAAGAAGATAATGTCTTAAGTAGGATAAGGATATGTATGTTTAATTGAACATTTTATTATAAGTTAAATTTGAATATTTGATTCTTCTTACTTTTTATTTAATATTAATTTTATAATTTAATTAAAATTTGAAATAAAACAATTAGTGCAAATCTTCTCTTTTCTTTGTATAACAAACTCTCGTTATTTGGGTGATATGTGTGATAGGTTTTTTTTTAATAAATTCGAGGTTTATTTTTCCCTTTCCTTCTAAATAATTGAGCAATGTCTTTCCTTCCGAAATAGTTGAGCAATTATGCCATTTTCAATAATAAATAAGAAAGGATATGTAATAATATTTTAATGCCCCCAATTCTTCACCAACAACAAACATTTATTTCTTTTACTTAATCATTGATATTAATGTTGGCAAAAATTCATGTGCACCCGGGCGCACGGACCACATTCCGTGCGCCTTTAGAATTTTGTGTTAAATTACCCTTTAGTATACAGATGTGTACCCTTTATTTTATAAAGAAAATTATTGTGTGTATCTGGGCGCATGAACAACACTCCGTGCGCCTTTAGAATTTTGTGTTAAATTGTATATCCTTTAGTATAAAAATGTGTACACTTTATTTTCTGAAGAAAAAAAATATTAATGAAAAGTGTATATCCTTTAGAACAAAATGGTGTACCTTTTATTAATTAAAGTGTATACCCTTTAGATCAAAGCAATGTACCCTTACCCATAATACTAAATTTCTAAAGGTGCACGGAATGTGTTCCCGTGCGCCCGGGCGCACGCAAGCCTCACTCATTAATGTTTGACAAATAATTTTTTTTTTCAAAAAATAAAAAATGTTTTAA
The DNA here is from genome assembly GCA_023678885.1 of Pogostemon cablin. Classification (NCBI taxonomy): domain Eukaryota; kingdom Viridiplantae; phylum Streptophyta; class Magnoliopsida; order Lamiales; family Lamiaceae; genus Pogostemon; species Pogostemon cablin. The sequence continues at coordinate 17,284,382 of CM043007.1, read as the reverse complement.
AAAAATATTACAGTCAATACATAAGAATACTAGTATAAATGAACAAGAACTATATATTGTGTTGTGCTTTATAATTTTTTTTAATTTTCTCCAAGAATTTGGCTTATAAGAGAATGTTGGAAGGGTAAATGAATTTATTATACACGAGCTTGTAATTTGTACATCTGATTATATGACATCTTTAGTAAATTAAATGAGGGTTTAGATTTGATTAGTGACAGCATTAGATTAATTTAAAGTTGAGTGGCATTTTAATAGAATTTGAAATTTGTTTTTTTGCTGTTTCTAATTCGGTGCCCTTTTCATTATTTTAATATAATGCAGGGACTTAAAAGCAAATTTGATGAACTTAAGGACAAAAGTATTGCGCAAGCCACAATCTCATCCCAACTGCTCTCCACTAATCTCCGCCCTCACTCTCCCTCCGCCCTCTTAATCTAATCTCTATACGACAGACGACGAAGAAAGAGAAGACTCCTCCGCCGTCATTCAATCCGACGAAATTCGGTGGTGCAAGCTAAAGAATCTCAACGTGCCCTCTCTCTGCCCTAATCTCTACATTGTCAGCATCGAAGATATCGACTTATACCAAGGTAATTGAGATGGATAGAGTCGGGTGGACTCAGATTGTCTCAGATATTCTCAATAATTATCCTGTCGTCTCTCACTCCAAACCTCCTGCAGCCCCTCCCTCTCTAATCTCTTTCTTGCCTTGCCCAAAGAAATAAAACTTCTCCATCGTCATTCAAGTCGGCGAAATCCAATGGTGGCACGCAGAGTAATCGCGACCAGCGGCCTGCCCTCAAATTCCGCCCAAATCTCCTGCCCTCTCCCTCCGCCCTAATGTTTGTATTGTCGGCGCCGAACAGATCGGCTTTTACCAAGGTAATTGTCGATATATTTTTATCTTCTACATGAAGTAATCTGCGTATTAAAAAGTTTTTTTTTGCCTTTAGTCTCGATTATTTGGATTTATTTTTTTGTTGTTTCACTTTGATAGGTTGCTTTCTGTACAATTAATAATAGGGATTTGTTTAGTATGTTGGGAGCAGGAGGTATTCAGAGTTGGAAATGGGGCATTGTGTGTTGAAAAAAGTGGATAATCATCTCTTTTGTTTCTGAAATAATGAATTTGTCTATTTTGTTTCTGTTATTCTAAAAATGTATTTTTGAGTATGAACCCTGTGACCCCAATCTCATACTTTGCCACAGGAGATTTGAGTTTATAAAGAACTTGCATTTGAATTTTTGGGTGAGATGTGCTGGTATGTAGATGGATTGAATTTTTAACTTGACGTATGATTAGATATATTTACTGAGAGTTTGTATGCACTGATACATTTATTTTGTTTTTCAAATTTGTTTTCTTATTTTAATTGAATTGAATCTGGATGTCTATAGTACTATTGGATGATCAAGCCACATGGTGGATATTACTATATTTGAAGTTTGCAACCTAATTAGCAGATTCAATCCTTTGTAGCAGATAGTGGAAGCATTGCTGAAAAATAAACCATTATCTGTTTCTTGGATGTATTTTTATAAGTACAGAGGGTTTAACTCACCTTATTTGATATTTCATTGTATCCATCATCTTTTAGGGCATGGAAAGTTTGAGACTTTAGGAGCCCTTGGAATTTCTGGTGTGCTTTTAGTAACTGCTGGAGGCATTGCATGACATGCTTCAGATGTCCTGGCGGTATATATTTTAATCTCTATCACATCTTAATGTGGAGTAAATACAATGTTTTGTGCTGTGTAACTTGAAAACCTTGGTATTTGAGTTATTTGGATCCAAAGATTCTGCATTTTACACTACCGAGTGTCTTAATATCTGTTGTTCTGCATGTGAAGGATGTATGGTCAGCTTCTTCAGAGATAGTTAATCAAGCTGTAGGTCATAACCATGTACAAGGCCACCAGTACAGTGGACATCAACTTGGAATTGACATCACCCAATTCTAGCATTGAACATCACATTAGTGTCTATAGATGTTAAAGAACGGTAACAAAGTATAATTACTGCCTATAACACTTGGTGTATACCTGACATCACCCAATTCTTGATTTTCTTTTAACTCATGGAGATCATTGTGAAAGTTGGCAAAGATTAACATTTAAATGAAAAGTTAAATCAATTTGATGAAAAAAAGTAATCATAAATGCAAAAGAAGCATGAAATAAGTAAGAAATTGTAAATTACTTGCGTGTGACATATATAAGCTATAATTGAGATAATGAAAGAGTACAAGATAGAGAAAAGATATACATTCTAAAGATTGATAATTGAAGAAACAGCGAAAGAATGGGTGATACATAGAGGCGAGAAAATAGATAATTTTAACTAAAAGTGAAACATAAAGTCGAAAAGAATGGGTGAAACATAGAGCCTAAAAAAATAGATAAATTTAAACTAAAAGTTTGAATGACATAAAAAATGGATTAAATATTTGAGTATATGAAATTAATATAATAAAAATATAAATAAAAGAACTCTTTTTGTCCATATAATCATAAGTCAATATAACGTATAAATTTGACATTGAATACAGTATTTCAAAAAAGAAAAATCATATAGAGTATTGTTTATTTAAATTATACTAATCATTAACATTTTTTTATTTACTAAAAAATATATATATACAATATAGTATGCTTTGGAATTTACTTAGATGTTTTACTCTTTCAACTTAATTAATAGTTTACTTCTGTAACAAATATTAAAATAAATAGAATAATTTCTCTCTGTTCCACGTATATTTATGTCAGTTTAAAGCACTATATCAATTTAAATATTATTGAACGGAAAATATGGAGTATTAAAGTTGAAGCACTCTATCAATTTAAATAAAAGGAAAATATTATTGAGGTTGAAGCACTATATTAATTTAAATAAAATAAAATTATAGAAAATTAGTATGAAATAAATGAGGCACCGATATTGAAATTGAAAATATAATACAAAGTTATAAGTTATTATTTATTCATTTTCTCTTATGTCAAATAAAAAATTGAAAAAATTATATGGCAAAGGTTATACAGTTATTATTGATTTATTTTCTCTTTATGTTAAATAAGATTCAGTGATCAATCGATAAATGAATGATTGTTGATATAGGTATTATTAATTTATCATTTCTTATGTGAAAAAACATCCCCAATGTATAATTGATATACAAGAGTGAATTAATAATTTGAGCTTAAACCAAAAAATGGTAGTTACTTTTGTATTATATACCCAATCAAAATATTCCACTTTTTTAATTTTTTTTAAAAAATTACCTAAATTTTTAAATGTGTTATTTTAATTTAAATCAGTTTTATATAATAATTATATCAAATTAATTGTCTTCTCTGATCTTTAATTTAACATTCATATTACCAATACAATATAATTGGATAATTTCTATATCTTGAATGATTTTTATTAAAATTTATTAATACTAAAATATTTTTAGAAGAATAAGAAATTATTTATTCTATTATTCTATTTATCATAATAAATTTTTATGTTAATAAATATAATTTATTAAAAACTCTTAAAATAAAAATTTATGAAAAAATAATTTTTAATTTAATATTCATTAATTTTCTTAATTTTTCATAGCTAAATAATTTATAATTATAAATGAATTTTTTTATAAACAAATTATTTTATAAGTTTATACTGTTTTTAACATTATTTATTTAGTTTTAGAATTTAATTTTAGGAGAAAGTGAAACTGTGTCAGGTGAGATCATATTACACATTTAAAATTAGTTATCGCATTCGCTATTAAATATCATCATTTTTTGTTTATACTATTATTTTCTATTAATTGAGTATTACTTCTGATTATATAAGTTATCATTTTTTATTCATCTCACGTAAATCCTTACATAAGATGGTGTTACACAAGTCTCTAGCTATAAAAATATAGATATTTTCATAATCTTTTATGATATTAAAATTATTTTTTGATTTTTCTCTTTTAAGTTGGTAATGAATTAAAGTATATAAGTAAATAAATGTGACAAATTTGATTTGTAGGTATAGTTCACACACAAGAATAAGAGATTTATGTCAAAATTATCAACAAACATTCAATCACATTTTTGTATTTTATTTTTTAAAAATATATTTCATCCAAATTTTCAAAAGTTTATAACTTTTGAAAATTACATTTATTATTAGTGAATTTTATATTAAATTAATTGTCTTTTTACTATCATTAAAATGACACCCATGTTGATATATATATAAAAAGAAAATTAAAAATATAATTAAAAGAATGATATTTTAATTAATTTTTGTATTAAGATCAATTAAATTGTGCAAAAATCAAATGATGCATATCAAGAAGACGAAGAGAATATAATATTTTTATCAAACTATTTATAATTTTAGTATTTTTCAATAATAATAATAATAATTTTATTTTAAAAATAAGTGCATTTTTTGTGTGAGAGCGTCTTACATTAAAATCATTTTATATTTTTATCAATACTATTTATAATTTTAGTATTAAATAAGTGCATTTTTGTGTGAGACCGTCTCACATTAAAATCATTTTACATTTTAAATTTTTATTAAAGATGTTACCACTTTTCTTTTAAGGTAAAAACTTGTGTGCACCCAGGCGCACGGGAGCACACTCTGTGTGCCTTTAGAATTTTGTGTTAAATTGTATACCCTTTGATATAAAGATGTATACCCTTTATTTTCTGAAGAAAAATAAAAAAATTAATGAAAAGTATATACCCTTTAAAAAAAATGATGTACCCTTATTAATTAAAGTGTATATCCTTTAAAACAAAATAATGTACCCTTATCCATAATACTAAATTCTAAAGGCGCATGGTGTGCACCCGGGCGCACGCAAGCCTCACTCTTCTTTTAAAACGTTATTACTTTTCGTTTATCCTATAAATTGTTGATGGAATAGTCCACGGCGTTTTCATCAATTAAATGTCAATTTTTGTTATAAAGAATATCCATTTTTATTTATTTTATAAAAATTATTTTATGAGACGATCTTTTATAAATTTTATCTTAAAAATAATATTTCAATGTTCCCGCGATTTTTGCAGGCTTCGTACTAGTTAATAATATATAGACAAGATTTTGTGAGACCGACTTATATAAGTCATTATGCCAAAAATTATATATATATATATATATATATATATATATATATATATATATATATATATATATATTTATATATCTTTTAATTAGATATTATTATTAAAAAATTTATCACTTCTTATAAATCTCATTAAATTATCTTGTGATATTGCTTATCAAATTTTCTTTATTAAGTATCACTTTTTATTAAAAATATTATCACTTTTTATTTGTTTCATTATAATGAAAGTAATAACTATTTTAAAAAGTGTAAAATCTCACAAAACACTTACCCTATAACAAAAGGATAAACTTTTAAATGAAGAAGATTATGTCTTAAGTAAGATAGGAAATGTATGTTTAATTGAACATTTTATTATATGTTAAATTTGAATATTTTATTCTCCTTACTTTTTATTAAATATTTATTTCATAATTTAATTAAATTTTGAAATAAAACAATTAGTGCAAATTTTCTCTTTTTTTGTATAACAAACTCTCGTTCTTTGGATGATATGTGGGATAGGTTTTCTTTTCTTTCATATTCGAGGTTTCTTTTTCCCTTTCCTTTTGAATAATTGAGCAATATATTTCCTTCCTGAATAATTGAGCAATTATGCTACTTTCAACAATAAATAGGAAAGGCTGGTTCATGGGGTATGTAATTGTTGAGGCAGCTCACTCTTTGTAATATTTAATGCCCCCAACCCTTCCCCAACAACCAACATTTATTTCTTTTACTTAATTATTGATATTAATGTTTGACAAATAATTTTTTTTAAATGTATTAAAAAAATATTTCATTCAATACATAAGGATACTATAAATGAACAGGATCATTTAGTGTGTTCGTGAACAAGCTATATATTGGGTTTGGCTTTATAATTTTCTTTATGGAATTTCTCCAAGAATTTCGCTTTATAAAAGAAAGGTTGGAAGGGTAATTAATTTATTGTACACGAGCTAATATTTTGTACATCTGATTATATGACATCAATTATATTTAGACAAGATTTTGTGAGACCGACTTATGTAAGTCATTATATCAAAATGTTCATATATCTCTTTTTTTAATTTGATATTATTTTTATTAAAAAATTAATCACTTCATTTATAATTCCATTAAATTATGTTGTGAGATTGCTTATCAAATTTTCTTGATTAAGTATCACTTTTTATTTGTTTCATTCTTTTTTATAACAAAAATAATAACTATTTTAAAAAGTGTAAAATCTCATACAACACTTACCCTCAAACAAAGGATAAATTTTTAAAAGAAGAAGATAATGTCATAAGTAGGATAGAAAATGTATGTTTAATTGAACATTTTATTATATGTTAAATTTGAATATTTGATTCTCCTTACTTTTTATTAAATATTTATTTTATAATTTAATTAAAATTTTAAATAAAACAATTAGTGCAAATCTTCTCTTTTCTTTGTATAGCAAACTCTTGTTCTTTGCGTAATATGTGGAATATATTTTTTTTAATAAATTCGAGGTTTCTTTTTCCCTTTCCTTCGGAATAATTTAGCAATATCTTTCCTTCATGAATAATTGAGCAATTACGCTACTTTCAACAATAAATAAGAAAGGCTGGTTCATGGGGGTACTGGTTCATGGGGGTATATGATAGTTGAGGCAGCTCACTCTGTGAAATAATTAATGCCCCCAACCCTTCCCCAACGGCCAACATTTATTTCTTTTACTTAATTAATGATATTAATGTTTGACAAATAGTTTTTTTTCAAAAAATAAAAAAAATACTAAAAAATATTACAATCAATACATAAGAATACTATAAATGAACAAGATCGTTTGGTGTGTTCGTGAACAAGCTATATATTGGGTTGGGCTTTATAATTTTTTTTTGGATTTTCTCCAAGAATTTTGATTTATAAGAGAATGTTGGAAGGATAAATGAATTTATTATATACGAGCTTCTAATTTGTACATCAAATTATATGACATCAATTATATATAGACAAGATTTATTAAGACCGACTTATGTAAGTCGTTAGGTAAAAATATTCATATATCACTTTTTTAATTAAATAATACTTTTTATTAAAAAATTTATCACTTCTTTTAAATCTCATTAAATTATCTTGTGAGATTGTTTATCAATTTTTCTTGATTAACTATCTTTTTTTAGAAAGGGACTTAGGTGGAACCGGTCCCATGAAAATTTCATGGAACCGGACCCCAAATCATAGCATGCGGGTCGTCTGTTGGGTTCTGCCGGATCATTAATGATCTGTACGTTATATTATTTATTAAATTTAGTTTTTCCCCCAAAACACGTCACTCCCCCTTCCCTCTCCACTTCTTCTCTCTCCAACTATGTGAAGGCAGCCCCTCCTTCTCTCTCCACCTAGAACTCAAGGCACGTGGTGGTGTTCGCATTTTCAGGTGACAAGAGGTTCTTTTCGCATCTTTAGCAGTGATAAGCAGCAAAGGGGCGATGGGCGGCAGAGATTCCACGATGGTGAGAAGTGTTGATGAACTCCGCCGGTAGAGCACCGATCTTGCCACCTAGGTGGAGGAGTCTGCAATTCGTGGCGAGAACGGCGGCAGCGCGGTGGTGTTCGCGTTGGGCCCGTTGGGCCTTGTGGCCCAATTTGCTGGTCTTCATTCTCTAAGTATTGGGCTTGGCCCATTACTTACACTTCTGGCCCTTATCAACCCCAATTGTGAACCCAATACGTGGGTTGGTGCAGAATACTCTTCGTGAGTTTGAAACGGGAATCTGAGCACCTCCCGTTGCCACCACCTCCGGCGATGAAGACATCGACCGGGGAGACGACGAGGACGACCGCATCCACCCAACAGTGGTATCAGAGCTTGGTCGGCCGTCCGTCGTCGCTGCCCGTCCGGTGCTGCTGTGCGCCGCCGTCGACCGCTGCTGTCCACCGTCCAGATCGCGAGGGACGCGCCACCGCAGCTTGCTAGTCTTACCCGCCGGCAGCCGCCATCAGACGAAGGGTGCCGACCACCGGATTCACGACTAACCCGACGCCGTCGCTCCGCCGGAATTTGCTCCGATCCGCTGGGATCTGAAGGTTCGGACAGCTGCCGCCGCTCGCCTCCGGTGGGAGAGAGAAGAGTGCCGCCGCCGCTGAGTCAAGGTCGGACGCGACGCCAGCAGCCAGGGTTCCGCGACGCCTCCGCTGCTGGATCCACCCGTCGGAATCGTGTCACCGATCCGCCAGGAGGGGGCTCGCGATCTGCCGCCACTTCCAGCCGCCGGGAACGCGCGACCTGCAGCGCACCGCCACTTCTTCCAGCCGCCGCACGTCAGCAATCTGCCGCCGTCGGGCTAGGGTTCCGTCGCAGCCACCGGGTTCGCGATCTGCAGAATCGCGCACCGCGACTGGAGACCGCCGCGTCCAGCCTCTGATCGGCCACCAGCCACCGACGCCTCCCGCTGACTGCCAGCCACCGCCGCCGCCGCTGACCTCCGGCCACCGCCGCTGTTGACCGCCGGAGCTGACCGCTCCGGTCAGATTAGTTCTGACCTCGAGGAAGGGGAGTATTTTTTTCCATTTTCAAGTTTTCTGTTCTGATTCTTGTGTTTTACAGAACTGAATTTTTTTGATTTTGGGGGTCGATTTGTTCGACTTATTTTCGCAGGGCTGCTGTTTGAACCGGAGGCACGAGTGGGCTGCTACTCGAAGGGACTGTGGTGAGTTCAAGCTTGGTAGCGGGCAGGGTGCGGCTCCAAGGTGGGAGTTGCTTGTCTGGTTGCCGCTTGAACAAGCCTTCGAGGGAAGATTGTGGCTCGTAGGGGTGCTACGGTGTTCGTCCACCGCTTCAGGGGAGCTTTCTGTTCCTTTTTTAAACTTTGTGTTTTCTACTTTCTGATTTGTTCAGTTATGCTCTATCTTTGTGATACCCTGAGGCGGTTGGTCCTCCTTTGTGCTTTGTACTTTGTGATGCTCTGAGGCGGCTGGTCCTCTTGTGTGATGATTTCTATGCTGTAGAATTAGGGATTTTTTGTGATTTGTGACCTAGTTGGTCAATTTCTTGGTATCTCTAATTCTTATTTGCTTGAAATCTATTGTGAATTTTATATCTTTGTGATATTGTATCTTGGTATGCTTTCGCTGCTAATCTGATTTTTCTAGAATTTTTTGCTCTTTTTGCTATATGTGAATTGAGTTTGTTTCTAGTCTTTGAGATAACTTTGGCTCACCTGTGTGTGTGATTGTCACCTGTGTGTGTGTTTGTATTGTTTCTTGAATCTGTGAGTCGATTCACTCAACTTTAAGCACCAATGACTCTTCTCCTAATGCATTTGGGCAAGGAGACTTCAATATCTGTTTGAAACAGAAGATGAAGTATGAGGGGGTGTTCAAAGCTGTGAATGACTCTTATGATTAAGAGATAATTTCTTGTGTGAATTATTTGTGCCTTTTAAAACCTTGTGTGTGTGTTAATTGGCTAGTTAATTCCGCATGTGATTGGAAAATTTGTTTTTCTATCTTGTTTCACTTTGAATCTATGTGCTTCTTTGTGAATTTGTGTTTTCTTGTGTGAAAACTTGTTAGAAATGTGTTTTCTACGTTTCTGCTTGTTTCTCTTAGTGAGGTGGAGCATGTTGTGTGCATTCGAATGTGGTGTAATATTTGATTGTTGTTTGTCTGTGTGACTTTTATGTCTGTGTGACTGCATGCTTCTGTGTGAAGTGTCTGTGTGTCTGTGTGACTTGACTATGTGTCTTTAGAATTTTGTATTCTATTCTATGCGATAAATGTTATGAATGGTGTAATTCATATATCTGTGATCGCATGTTAGCTTTGTGCTTAGTTTTGTTCTATGTGAACTGTTCGTGTGTCATGAGAACTGTGAGTTCTAATCTATGTGATTACATGACTATGTGAACTTTTGTGACTATGTGTCCGTGATCTTTGCTCTGGCATAGATTTGTGTATCTTTTGTGATACCTTGACTTTGTGTCAAATTTTCTGGATCTTGCATCTAACTTTGTATTTTTCGTTTTGCAGGTGTCCGAAAAAAGGTGCGATGATGAATTCCTAAATAGATAATCACAAGGTGGATGATTTGGGCCAAGGTGGAGATTTGTTGGGCCCGTTGGGCCTTGTGGCCCAATTTGCTGGTCTTCATTCTCTAAGTATTAGGCTTGGCCCATTACTTACACTTCTGGCCCTTATCAACCCCAATTGTGAACCTAATACGTGGGTTGGTGCAGAATACTCTTCGTGAGTTTGAAATGGGAATCTGAGCACCTCCCGTTGCCACCACCTCCGGCGATGAAGACGTCGACCGGGGAGACGACGAGGACGACCGCATCCACCCAACAGTTCGACCCGGAAATGGCCGGCGCCAGCCACAGTGTACTAGTAAATTTTCGGTGCTCAAAACCACCGCCGTCTGAGCTGGCATCAAGGGAAGTCACTTTGGTCGAAGAAGTGGTGGTCAACAAGAGTGATGCTCCGGCGGCCGATGATGAAGCCAAACCTCAATAGCTTAGCTGGGTCACTTATTCAAAGAGGTGAAATTGGTATAATACTTTGAGATATGATAGAGTATTTGTTGTTTAGTGACATCTGGGTAAAGGCTGCAGTCATTAAAATACCCCTTTTACTTCGAGAGTTAATGATAATACGTCGAAAAAAATAAAAAGCAGCAGGGGCTATTGTGAATTGAAGAGTCGAATTAAGTAGTTTGAGAAAAGAATGAAATGTATTTGTGGTGGTGAAGAAGAGCTTTGTGGTAAAAAAGAAGAGTTCTCTTGTGAGTTGTGAAAATTAAAGAGCTTGAAAAAATAATAGATAAAAAAGATGTGAAAGATTTGATTTGCACTTTCTTGAGCAGCGTTACATGGGACTCATTTCTTGTATTGCAGGGTGGAACATTTTCTTGAGTAGTGTGATATTGAACCCATTTTTTTTTTGTATAATATTACTTTGCAGGTGGAGCACTTTGTTCCATCCAGTTTCAAAATAACACATTACTTTATTTGTTTATTTATTTATTTTTTTCCTAGGTGATATTTTCATTCATTTTGGATAGGTATTTTCAAGTTGTATTAAAACCCAGTATGTTCAAAAGTTTCATATCAAAGTCTCATATCAAAGAATTATTTAATTAATTTTAAAGAGTAACCTATTTAATTATTTTTATAGGGTGATCTAACAATGTATAAATTACGTACAATTTAATTCTTCACTGTAGATAAGTTCATTTTCAGAAATAATTTCAAAGGGTGATCCTATTAATTTTAAAGAGTAATCTAATTAATTCTATAGAGAGATCTCTCAACTTACAAATCCAAAGGGTGATCCTAATATTAATTTTAAAAAATGGTCTAATTAATTCTATAGAGTAATCTAATTATTTCTATAGAGTGGTCTCTCAACTTACAAATCCAAAGGGTTATCCTACTAATTTTAAAGAGTAATATAATTAATTTTATAGAGTAATCTAATTATTTCTATAGAGTGATCTCTCAACTTACACATTGCATATGATTTAATTCTTTTTTCATAATACAGTGTTTTATTTTCTAAAATTAAAGTCTTAAATTAAAAAGTAACACAAATTATTATAAAGAGTAATTCAAATTATCATAAAGAGTAATCTAATTAAAATAATAATAATAATATTGTTGACTAAATAGACGGCCTAAATGAACTTTCAATTAATTTTTATGATTAAAAACTTTGAATTTACTGGACTGCATTCACATTACTAATTAATTGAGAAAGTGGTATTAATATGGGTAAGATAGGAAAGAAACACAATAAAACAATACATAATTGCACAAAGAAACTTTAAATGAAGTCAACTCCTCCACTAATGTTCATTTATTGGAAATTGTAACACCCATTATCACTTTTGCAGGGCACCGCTCTCTTTTCTCCCCTCTTCTTTCTTTCTCTCTCACACATTCTTTGTAATTCTAATATAGAGAAACATTGAAAAATATAATACATAAATAATACTCCCTCCGTCCCAAAGATATTGACACACTTTCCTTTTTGGGTTGTCCCACAAAAATTGACATATTTCCTTTTTAAGAATATGGGACCCACACAAAAATAATTTATTTATTTACATGGACCCACACACCCATCACACTCACCACTAATACAACTACCCACTACACATTAAATATTATTTCTCTCACTTCACTTTACATTAAATTATTATACTCCTTAATCTCCGTGCCCAAAAAAAATGTGTCAATACTTCCGGGACGGAGGGAGTAGAAAGTATAGAACAAGGATTGAATAGCCACGAACAAGCGACTAGGAATCGCACCGAGCCCAGTCATCGTCCTCGTCGGTACGAGTACTTCGCCGGGGTTCTACTACTTCTCCGTCGTTATCGCAGGGCCAACGCTAGAAAGCGAAAAAAAATTGCAGAACAAGAAAAGTAGAGAGAGAGAAATAAAGAGATAAGATTATAAGGGTGGGGAGAGAAAGAGAGAGGAAAGAAGAGAAAGAGAGGAATGAGAAAAAAATCGCACATCAAAGAGAGAAGAGAGAAGATTATACAGGTAGGCAGAGAAAGAGAGAGGAAAGAAGAGAAAGAGGGAGGAAAGAGAAAAAAAATTGACGAACAAGGAAACAAGAGAGAGAAAAATAAAGAGATATGATTATACAGGTGCCGAGAGAAAGAGGTACAAGGGTAATCCCGTATGACATATCAGGGTTAAAAGATCCGGTTCCAAGAATAAAACAGGTGCAAAGTAGTGATGTTCTCTTTTTATTAAAAATATTATCACTTTTTATTTGTTTTATTCTTTTTTATAACAAAGTTATAATTATATACTTACCCTAAAACAAAAGGATAAACTTTTAAGAGAAAAAGATATTGTCTTAAGTATGATAAGAATTGTACATTTAATTGAACATTTTATTATATATTAAATTTGAATATTTGATTCTCCTTATTTTTTATTAAATATTTATTTTGTAATTTAATTAAAATTTGAAATAAAACAACTACTGCAAATATTCTCTTTTCTTTTTATAACAAACTCTTGTTCTTTGGGAGATACATAGGATATGTTTCTTTTTCTTCATAAATTCAAGTTTCTTTTTCTCTTTCTTTCTGAATAATTGATAAATGCCTTTCTTTCCTAACTAATTGAGCAATTACGCAATAAATAAAAAAGGCTAGTTCATGGGGTATGTGATAAAATGCACCCAACCATTCCCCCAACAACCAACATTTATTTTTTTTACTTAATATTAATGTTTGACAAATAATTTTTTTTTCCAAAAAAAAAATGTTCTAAAAAATATTATAATCAATACATAAGGATACTATAAATGAACAAGATTGAAGGATACTATAAATGAACAAGATTGTTTAGTGTGTTCGTGAGCAAGCTATGGGGCACCTCATATGATGAGGTGCTAGCCCGGACCCAGATATCTATATTTACTTTAGTATGTAAATTAGTGTTTGAAATTAAATTTGATCAACAAATTAACAAAATAGCAAGAGTAATACAATATATAAGCACATTATCCTCTGTATTTAAAAGGTTTGTCTACATGGATGCGGACATGCGATTTATATTGCATACTCATGAAGATTAAGGGGTTTATGGCAACAAAATGCATGGTGGTAATATAGTTTACGAGAAGCAAAATGGCAAGATAAGAGAAATGGAAGCAAAATTATAAACAGAGTGATAAAGAAATCATTAATAGCAGTAACTATTGAGGATATGATGGATCTAAAGACACTCGATTATGTCAGTGCACTAACGGTGCCCATTTAAATTTAATTGAAACTTCATAACCCAATTTCTAATGTTTTTAATCTCTATCATTCGAACTAATGCCACTAACATTACTTTAAGTAACTCCTGTTGCAAAAAAGAAACCATCCCACAAATCTGTACAACAAAACCTCTCTGTGGATAATATCACCCAGAGAGATAGAGGCCAGCAGACAAAGAGGATAATGGATGTCATACCTCCTCATTGCACCATGGAGCCAGAATCATCTTCTTTTGTGCAAGTGCTTTCGCAAAATTCTTCCCATGCATGTACGACTTGGATGAATGCTTCACGTTTGTTCTGGGCAATATCGAAAAGACTTTGCTGAATGATATTGAGCATATCTTTGACTTGCGAAACCAACTCAGGGAATATCAGTTTTAGCTGAATTATCACGCCGAACAGCATGAACCTTACATGTAGAGAAATAGGCCAAGGAATTAACACATGAAGGAAACCAGAGATAAAATGGTAATTGGCATTTAAAACAATTAAACAAGGAGTTTCAGTATCCCCAGAAATATGCATATCGAATAAAATGAAATTTTATTTATATAGAAGTGTACTTGTGAGGTTTAAAACATTCCATGAGCCTATTTGCATGAATGAGCCATTGCTCCAACAAGGAAGGTTAACTTCAAAATGGAACATCGCTAAATAAACAAGGATGTGATGCATATCACACAGCAACACATTCACATTTCAGCAAATTAAAAAAAAACGTACACAAGTTTATTAAAGTTAGTGGAAATAACAATTTAATAAACAGAAACCACAAACAAAAATAGTTGTAATAGGGGAGTAATATAAAACTAATGTAAAACGGGAAGAGAAGGATGGCGTGAGAAAACCTCACCCAGAACCGTAAGCAGAAAGCAAATTTGGGATTTTGAAGTCATCTAGATTGTAACAAATTCAAGGGCAACTGAAAACTCCTCTTGGGGTTTGAATGCAAGAAATTGAGGGCGTACAATAAAATAAGAGCGAGAAATCGACATGAAAAAAGATGGATTTGATCAAGAAAATCACTGACGGTGACTTGGGTCATAAAATGTGGGGATGTGGAAATTACCGGGAGGGCAAGAAAGAAACTTACTCACAGACATGTGCAAATGCAAAGCTCCAACGATGAAGGATTGAGAGAATGGAGATGCAGGTCGTGCGAAGTGGCAACACCAACGCAGACCAGCAGAAGAAATTGATGAGAAGCTATTGAGAAAGGCACCTCACTGGAATTCTCTAGAATGCAAAGTAGAAGAGGCGGTAACTATGAGAAGAGGAATATATGCATCAAGTTTTGCTTACCTATGAAAACAGTTTAATAAAAGAAAAACAGCAATTACCAACAACCCTTGCACTTTTGGAACTCTTTTGCGACTTTAGATTTCTGATTCAATGGAAAGATAAAACAAAATTTAAATTACTAAATAGAAAAAGGTCAAATGGATAAGATACATCCACTATATTGTTAACCTGGTCTCTCTTTATTGGAGAAAATCGACAGGACAGGGTGCTTGGCTTTTTCCTACTTGATGAGAACCCAAAAGCTTCATATACATAGAGCAGTGCAATAAGAACGTCAACAATGGGATGATAAAGAATTATTAAATGATGGAATTCAAACTGAACTGATTGAATAATTCTGATATTTCAGCTTGCAACATTTCTCTTTCGCCTTGTTCATAGAACTCCTAAACCTGTGGACAACTAACAAGTTAAAAGATGTAATAATAAGGTATTAAAATAACCATCAGAAATGAATTGATGATGATTTACTGTTTGGTTTGCTCAAGCAATCTGATCTTCTCTGCTGCAAGTTAAATGACTTCAAAGTTTTTCAAAATTTTCTTGAAACAGATGATTTCTCTTTCTCAACACATTGTTTTCGTCCAGGTAGAACATATCAGCTTCATTGCTTTAACAATTTCTCCGCTGTTCATGTGTTACTGTTGTCTTTACGGACTATTCAGAACATTATTAAACATTAGTTAGTACACCAAACACAAGTGCTTTTTTAGAATATTTCACAGCACCATTTCAAATGCATAAATGTTAAAAAAATTATAAAGTAATTGTAAGGGAGAATGAAAGATTACACAAGTGAAGTATATGAGGTCCATCATTCAGCTTTGAATAAATGATATCTAAACATCTTAATCATGGAAGCATCTCAGGCATTAAATACCAATAGCATAATAGCACATGATGCATATGGACTATATCATTTCGGAAATTTATAGTAAGCAAACATCAGTAGTTCACAAGAAAGGGAAATTAGAATACCAACGTATGAGAAAAGAAAAGGTTTGGTTTCAGTGATCATCCAGGCATAAGGAAATAATCACGAAATTGCTTATCCAACTATACTTGAAACTTAGCATACAAATAAAACAAATAAACGAAACTAAATAAGATTATAGAGAAATATTTTTGCTTTCAGATGTTTGCTAAATCAAGAACTCACCCAAATATAACCACATTCCAAAGCATAATGTTGTTATCTTGTGGTGCTCAACTGAAAATAAATAAATAAAAATAAAGAAAATGGTAATGAATTGCACGTTTAGCAGAAATTGAATTCTCCTGTAACGCGTGTCTGTAAAAAATGGTCGTGGGTAAAACTAAATATATTAACCTTCCTAGCCAATATTTCATTACTCATCAACGCCATCAGCTAGAAGTCAGTCGCACCTTTATCTAAGATAAAGTTTAGTCTAAATACTTGCTAAGCCAGTATATGAAAAGTTGGGAGAAGGAACAAACACGTTGACATTTAAATTGGTATGTTAAGTGGACAAATTTGGGAAAAAAGGGGCACATCAATCATTTATTATTACCTTCACTTAGTTTGTCCTCTCCCTTAAGCCGCAATCTCCAGGAGATAAGTCAGAACTTGAAATTTCACCCCATAAACATACTACCTGAAAAAATACAGAAATAAGAAAGTCCGGTTATATGGCTTCTAACATAAGAATAGTCTTTACAAGCAATAAAGGCTAGATAATCCAGTCATAGAGAAACACAGAGCGGAAATAGAAGTTCATTTCATGGTTGAGATGGTAAATAACAGAGGATATCAACTGCATAAAGCCAAGAAAATCACATGGAGATGCATTTAAGCCAAGAAGACAATCAACCTGGAATCTCCAGGTGCCAAAGAAGCGCCAATTCCCAATATCAGTTCTTGTAAGTGTACATCTAAGATAGTTAGCAAACAAGAGAGAGCATATGTAAAATGATTATAGTTAGCAAACAAGAGAAATACAGTATTTTTAATCAAAAAACTTTATTTTTAACCAACTTAACAAGAACTGTATCTAATTAAAAACTAAAAACTCTGAAAAGGCTTCAAACAGGATGCATAGTCGTTCCTCTGGCCTACTTTAACAAAGACAACTTTGAGTAGCTTCAAAAGGAAATAATCAAAGCAAGATCCATGTTAGATATATTAGCAAATTCAAGAGAGACAAATAGATTTTCCCTATTGACACAACAACAGAAGATCATGACTTCAGGAAATTTTAGTGAACTATGCATCAACCTTCCTCAAACATGAGACGCATCATAGAAAATCAAATAAATGCTTCAATGATTGATACGTTACTAAACCATCAGGATTTCAAAAAGTAGGCTTGCTTATATTTAAGTTGAGTTAATAGCTTTTAGAATTTCATCATAAGCAATGTTTTTAGAACAGTTAGTTATTTGTAACAACACCAATGAAGTGAAGGCAAGCGTGCTATTGTATCGACGGACATAATTACGGAATTTTCTTAACAAAGTTACTGATGCCAAGGTACAGATACAAAAGCTTCACATGCATTTCAGTTTGGGATAATTTTACATCTTCTATGGAGAAGCGAATGTTAGCGACTCCATGTAAACATTTTAAAAGGCAAATATCATACTCTGTATTAAGGATATTACACTCAATCACTGAGTTGTGTATAAAATGGTGATTAGAATAATGGTATCTCATGTACCTGAAAAGCATAAAGTACTCAAACTTGATAGAAACATATAACCATGAGGAAATGAAAATACATAATAAGATAACAATTCCAAGTGTGCTGCTTATGCATGACTGCATGAGTCAAATTTATAAAGATGGAATAGAACTTCCTATACGTGCCTATTGATCAAACTGTTGCTACATTAAA
This sequence comes from Pogostemon cablin, assembly GCA_023678885.1. NCBI lineage: Eukaryota > Viridiplantae > Streptophyta > Magnoliopsida > Lamiales > Lamiaceae > Pogostemon > Pogostemon cablin. The sequence goes on along the minus strand of CM043007.1, from coordinate 17,266,351 downwards.
GTGATGCAATCCTGGAGCAGAAATGTATATCACAGAACTAAGAGTAAAATTTTTTATTGGGAATGTCAGTTTCATGAAAGAGAATCAAATGGCAATAATTATGATGCATATTATAGCTTAAGTCAAAAAATCATACACAACAAATAACTTCTTATTAAGACAGCCTCACCACATTCCAAGAACATTGTGGACAAAAAAGGCAAAATTTTTGGAAACAATCCATAAAAGTCTTTCTTAGTGCATACCCAAACAGAAATCATTGAGCAAATAGAGAACTTTATTAGATAGGGAAACTCCCCTTCATTGAAAATTCATTGAAGGGCAAAAAGTAAAAGAAACAAGCACCCAATTTTCAGGCAATCACGGCGTCCACGAAGGCCAATACGCAAACAATATAATCCATTCATTTCGGTGCAATAGGATTCCAACTCGCATGCAATTGAATTGAAAATGTCACAAGGACTCAGCTGAAGGAAGAGGGGAATTACCTGTGCGTCTCCAATTGAAGCAATGATCAGGATGAGGGTAGCAGCGGCAAGCGGAATGAAATCACATAGGGTAATGGTGTGGGGGAAAACCAAATTGAGGCCCATATCTGAAAGCAGAAGTTGGAGTAGTGTGAAACGTGGAAGATTTTCATAGAAAGGTAACGGACAGGTGAAGGTTGAGCGAGAGTCATCTCTCTCTTCATCCGTGCGCCACGTATGCAAGACCCAGTTAGAAGGTTGACGCCTGTGAAGTATTGTAACCGGCAACTTGCCGTAAACTGGCCATCATAGGATTATTCGCTCTTTATAAATAGTAGTAGTAGATATTACTCCCTCCATCCCACAAAAATTTACATGTCTCTTCCAACATGGAGATTAAGAAAAATGATATTTTTATAATAAATAAATGATAAAGTATGTTAGGTGTATTAGGTAAAGGTGATTTTTTTTGTAAATAAAGTGTATGGGGAAGGGTGATTGTGTTTGACATTTTTGGTTTTTTAGGAATGTGCAAACTTTTGTGGGACAATCTAAAATGGAAAGTGTGTCATCTAAAATGGGATGGAGTGAGTACTTTTTATTAAAAATTTTATCACTTCTTGTAAATCTCATTAAATTATGTTGTGAGATTACTTATCAATTTTTCTTGAATAAGTATCACTTTTTATTAAAAAAATATTATCACTTTTTATTTTTTAAATTATTTTTTATAACAAAAGTAATAAATATTTTAAAAAATGTTAAAACTCACACAACATTTACCCTAAAATAAAAGGATAAAATTTTAAATGAAGAAGATAATGTCTTAAGTAGGATAGGAAATGTATGTTTAATTAAACATTTTATTTTATGTTAAATTTGAATATTTGATTCTCCTTAAATTTTATTAAATATTTATTTTATAATTTAATTAAAATTTGAAATAAAAAAATTATTGCAAATCTTATCTTTTCTTTATATAACAAACTCTCGTTTTTTGAGTGATATGTGGGATAGTTTTTTTTTTTAATAAATTCGAGGTTTCTTTTTCCCTTTCCTTATAATTGAGCAATGCATTTTTTTCCTGAATAATTGATCATTTACGCCACTTTCAACAATAAATAAGAAAGGCTAGTTCATGGGAATGTGATAATTGAGGCAGCTCACTGCCCCCAACCCTTCCCCCAACGATCAACATTTATTTCTTTTACTTAATCAATGATGTTTGACATATAATTTTTTATTTTTCAAAAATAAAAAATGTACAAAAAAAAATATTACAATCAATCAATACATAAGAATACTATAAATGAACAAGATGATTTAGTGTGTTCGTGAACAAGCTATATATTGGGTTGGGCTTTATAATTTTCTTTTTAGATTTTCTCTAAGAATTTTGCTTTATAAGAGAAGGTTGGAAGGGTAAATGAATTTATTGTGCACGAGCTTCTAATTTATACACCCGATTATATGACATCAATTTTATATAGACAAAATTTTGTGAGACCGACTTATGTAAGTTATTATGTCAAAATGTTCATATATAACTTTTTTTAATTAGATATTACTTTTTATTAAAAAATTTATCACTTCTTATAAATCTCATTAAATTATTTGTGATATTGCTTATCAATTTTTTTAATTAAGTATCACTTTTTATTAAAAATATGACAAAAACTTGTGTGCCCCGGGGACACACCGTGCCCCCGTGGGAACACAAGAATAATAAGTACTCCCTCCGTCCCGTTTCAATGTTTACGTTTGCGAATAAATTAATTATTAATTACTAAAATAAATAAATAAATAATTGATAATTAATTAATTATTTGAGCCCAAATTCAAGTAAATGAGCTCAATTCAAATTAAATGGGCTCAACTCAAGTCAAGTGGGCCTGACCCAAGTCAAATAAGCCAAAGTCAAATCCAGCAGACCTAATTAAGTTAAATAGGCTCAAGTCAAATCCAGCAAGTCTAATTAAATTAAATATGCCCAAATCAAGTTCAGCAGACCTAATTAAGTTAAATAGGCCCAAATCAAATCCAGCAGTCTTAATTAAAAGGAAAAGCCCAACATATCTTTTCAAAGAGAGAATATCTCACAAATAATTATTTCCTCCACCTATAAATAAGGGCATTCAATCCTCATTCCAGACATCCTGGAAATTCTGAAAATCCTGAAGACCTGGAGAAGTCTGAAGATCAAGTTCAAGATCCCAAGTTCTGAAGATCAAGTTCAATATTCCAAGTCAAGTTCAAGATTTCAAGTCAAGAACATTCAAGATTTTAAGTCAAATTCAAGTTATATTTAAGTCAAGAACAGCCTCTAATTAGAGATTAAGGTATTAATCCTCTCCGATCTGGCGTTCTTCAAATCAAATTCATCCAGCATTCTCCGCAAAGTCAACAACGTTCTACCAAATTGAGCGGTGTACTTTACAGCAAATCTTCAAGTCAACATTCGATCCGAACAAAGGCTCGACGCCTCCAGATAACATTATAAAGCGCCAAATCAGAGTTCGGACAAGTAATATCCGAAAATCCAGCTCCGAAAGTTGAAAAAGTCAATAAGACAACTTAAGAGAGGAATCAGAGGATAAATAATAGCTATTTACTCAAATTCTCAAGTTCAATCCATCTCGAATTTTTATTGTAATTTATTTTGTATTTATAGTATTTAATAAATACAAATTTTGTTGTTACAATATCAATCTACGTAATTTTCTACACAATGTTTTTCTTTTATTATATTCAATGTTTCCATTTTAAAAATAAAAAATTTTCTAGTTTCTAAAAAAGTAAAGGGGGGGTTTTTTTAAGTTGATCTCTTGTGTCCCTAGATGCACATGTATAACATTTTATTTTAAATGGTATATACTTTAATTAATAAGGACATATTTATTAATTAAAAAGATCGGCTGAAATATGAATAGTGTTCATTAAAAAATTTATTTTTTTCCAAAAAATAAAGGGTACACGTTTTTATACTAAAAGGTATACCACTTAATACTAAAGAGTATACCTTTCGAAAAATGCGGGATTTGCGGGCACGATGTCCTCGGGGGCACGCAATTTTTAATCTTTTTTTGTACAAATTTTACAGTTGAAAATTAATACCGATACTTTTGTTCAGAGATTATTAATTCTACCAAATAAATACTTTTAGGACTGTATTACCCTCCAACCCTAAACCCCCACCCAGTTGCCACCGTCGCTCTGCCAGTTACGGCCGTCGCCACCCACCGCCGCCCTAAAAACCCTAAATGAATGAGGGGTAATAGAGTCTAAAAAATTTGGAATTAAGCAGACACTTTTCTTAATATATCATTATTTTTCTTAATGAAGAATCTAACACCGTTATGTAGAGGGGTTAGTGATTTCTCTCTCTCATCCTACGTGGCAATAATTCTAACAGTGACACAGAAGATGGTGTACGAAAGTGGTACAAAGATCCAATTTGAAAATTAAACTTTTCAAAAATTAATTTATTTTAGAAATTAAATTCTTCAAATCCAGTACTTCTCTTTTGACATCCCCAGCTGCAGGATGAAATTTGTTAGGTATATATACAGGATAAATATCAAATTTAGTCTCGTAAGTATGACAAATTCCAACTTTAGTCTTTTATAAGAGTTTATGCAAAAGTATACATTTGGTCATTAGGACTGAAGGATAATTGAAATAAATATATCATGTAAAATGTTATGCAAAAGTATATGTTTGGTCATTATGAGACGTGAGATAGAGTTTTATAAGTCAAAGTACTTACAAGTTACAAGTAATAGTAATGAAGAACATATTTGGTATGGATGACAACGATGTGTATTTTTCGATACCGTTCAACGATCATATTGGGACGGGTACGAATAGTTTTAAGTTTGAAATGGGGTATGGGTAATTTATGATAATCTTATTATAGTTTGCACGGTGCGATTATATGTATCGAGTATGCACGTGTATCCGATTATACATAAATATTGGTGTGTTATGAAAAAATAAAAATACAACATATCATACGATTTAATTAATAAATATAAATTTATGTTACGTTAGAAAAATACATTTATATATTATATATAAATAATGGGAAAAATTCACTTTTAATCCCATGTGAATTGTTAAAATATACTCCCTTTGTGCCATACTTATCTTCACACTTTCCATTTTCGTCTATCCCACACTTATCTTCACCACAAAAAAAAAAGAAACTTCAACAAAAAAAAATATTTCAAAAGTTATCTTAATTTAAAAAATACCACACTCACATAACCCACATAACATATTTTATAATTTATTTATTACTAAAAATACCATGATACCCTTAAAAAATCAATAAAGTTGGTTAAAAAGCGAAAGTGTTACATCAATGCATAAGTAGAGCGGCAGAAAGAACCATGAAACTTTCTCTTCAACTTTTTTATACTCCGTACATAAGTTCGAGATGGAGGGAGTAAAAATAGTCCAACCGGTCCTAAAACTTAATATTTTGGGTAAATTACCAAAACCCCCTCGAGGTTTGTCCAAATTACCAAATAAACCCTATGGTTTGAAAATTACCAATTACCCCCTTTAACTTGTTTTTTATTTAAACATTAATAAAACTAAACTTTTTCTTAAATATAAAAAAGGATGGAAATGACATCATGTCCCATATATTTATTTTTAAATTTCACTATTTTTTTTTTAAATATTTTTTAAAAGGGGTAATTGATAAATTTTCAAACCACGGAGTTTATTTGGTAATTTGGACAAAACTCGAAGGGGTTTTGGTAATTTACCCTAATATTTTAATGGAAACCATTCACTATCATTACCTCTACCAATTAATAAGTTTATCCACCGAATTACTTCATAAGAATCCCCCCATCTAATAACTACCAATTTCTTCCCGTTACTCTCAATCTCTAACTGCATATACTCCCTCCATTTCTTTTCGGATGACACACTTTCCATTTTGAGCTGTCCCATAAAAGTTTGTACATTTCAAAAAAAACAAAAAGTAAAAAACAACCACCCTTCCTCATACACTTTATTTACAAAAAAACCATCTCTACCTAACATACTTTATCATTTATTTATTACATAAAAATAACATTATACCCCTAAAAGTTATCACTTTCTTAATCTCCATGCCGGAATTGGGGGTGCAATCTTTTGTAGGACGGATGGAGTACTTGAGACACTTGAGACCATAAATCAATCAATTATGTCAATTCAAAATTTCTATAACAATTACCAAGGAAAAGATATAAGAAGAGCCAAACGCGAGAAAATATCAATTTTGGTCATATATCTTTTATCAAATCAAATTTTAGTCCTGTAACTTTTAGTATTCTCAATTTTAGTCATTTTTAGCTCAAAATTGGTCCTTTTGCTATTGCCAAACCTAATTTCCACCATGCTATTTACGAAAATGCCACTAAGCTTTTAAACATCAATATATTTATTTCTAAAGGCTGATTTTCATCCTACTCTGCTCAAAATGGTACCAGAGCCAGGTTTTATTTATTTATGAATGGATAAATTTATTATAAACTTATATCACTTAACGAGAGGAGAGTTTCAAAGAGATATGGATCCAAACGAAAGTTCGACATCCGAGAGTGACAGGACTATCAGCCTGTTCCAAGCTGGAGCAACAGGGACTTCTGGCCTATCAACTACGACGAGACAAGCAGTTCTATACAACAATATTATTGTGTGTTATATAGACAATACGCAAAGAAAGAATACGAGAACGCCGATCGATTTTGGGATAACCTCGATCGAAGGTGTAAATTGGTGGAAGCCCGTGCTAACCACATCAAAGAGGAATCTCTGGATGAACTACGCCAGATATAGATAAGGTACTCGAAAGAGGTACCAAGAAATATCGTGGAAATCTGAAGTTTCACCGAGATCCATGGATGTATCCCCAAATAAGAGCAATGGAGGAGACGACCAAACCAAGGTCCAAGAGAGATCGGCAAGCCCTATCACTTCTCACACTGGATGGAATGACAGAGTGGAAGGAGATTGAGGCAGATAACTCTAAGATGAACCAAGATCTTAGAGAATTGCAGAACACGGTGAGATTCTTTAGAGAATATTGCCAAAGCATGTCCAAGACAATGTTCGAGATCAGCCTCAAGATGGACAAGGTGGAAAAATTACAGAACAAGCAACTCGACATCATCATAAAGTTGACAAAACAAGTAAAATCCCTAGAAACTAAGGTGATAGGAAGAAGGTCAGGAGGAAGGTTACCACTAACCTTCGGAATAGAACCCTTTTTATACCAAAAGGGAAAACGACGGAGGTTATAAGGTCAAAGTCGGAAAGCGAGAAGATGATTGCTATCCTTCGAGGAGAATCCACATCCCCAGATGGCAAGAGCAAATCTTGAAGATCTATATGAGTCCTTCCAAGGACTATCAATTGTAGATCTAAAGATGAACGTTGGAGAGGCATCTAGTTCTCACAACAGTCCCAGGCTCATCAGACCCAACAGGATCGGAGCCAAGATAAAGGAACCTCTGGATCACACAGAGTCCATGGGGCAAGACAAGAAGATACATTCCAACAACCAGGAAACTTCAAAATGAAGGTCATAGGAATGTCAACAGGAGCAAGCCGAGTTCGAGGATCTAATATACACAATACCCCATATGGCCGGTCTCACCTTGAACCAATAAATCCATACGGGTTGATTTTAAACCTCGACACTCTAGACTTTAAGAATAGAGAAGCCTTGATCGATGAATGGACAAATACCATGAAGATCGCAGGTGGTACATTGGAGCTAGACAAAGAAGGGTTCATACGATTCCTAACTATGAGCCTGGAAGGATCCGTAAAATGCGCCTGGGAGGAGCTCTCAAACGAAGTCAAAAAGGAGGCTATGGAAGGTGAAGATCTAGGCAATATTGTCGATCGAATGGCCAAGATCTTCAAGATCCATTTCATCAGAGTAGGATACTTCGAAGGAATGGAAGAAGAAAAGAAAAA